>CM052898.1:20286446-20329187 GCA_028534135.1 Potos flavus
AAAAAAAAAAAAAAAAAAAGGAAGAAGAAGAGAGACTCCTTCCTCATCAAGGCAATCTGCCACCTGTGCCCACCTGTCTGTCTCTTAGTGCCATCCTCTTGGCAGTCCCAGCTAGCATTCACTGAACTAAGGACAGTTCCAAATACTCTGCCTCATTAAAACCTGACAACAGCCTTAGGAGGCAGGGAGTACTATTGCAGACCCAGGAAATAAGGCTCAGAGAAGTTAATTAACTCTAGATAAGTTCAGTATACAACATCTGGCCCATACAATTCAACACCTGAACATGTGCGTGTTCTGAAACACTATGTTTTTCTGTCTCAGTGTTTTCCAAATTTCTCAATATTGTACAAATCCATGGCCCCTCCCAAAATTAGTTTTACTGGATCCTGCATCTTTCTATGGCCTTCTTCTCTTCAATTTCCAGTCACTAAATGCACTGTAGTCTAGCTTCTGCCCTTTTTAAAAAAAAAGATTTATTTTATTTATTTATTTTACAGAGAGAGAGTGAGCATGCTTGCACCTATGAGAACATGCGTACACACACACCCAGGTATAAGATGGGGAGGAGGATGGGAATCGGAGGGAGAGGAACTCAAGCAGACTCCCCACTGAGCATGGAGCTCAATGAGGGGCTCAGTTCCACAACCCTGAGATCATGACCTGACCCAAAATCAAGAGTCAGATGCCTAACCGACTGAGCCACCCAGGCATCCCTAGCTTCTGCCCTTTCGATCCTACTAAATCTGCTACAATTCTCATCACAAAAGGGCTCTGCCACACACAGAATATCTCGTAACTATTGAATTCATCCATCCATTCACCAAATTATTTTGAGCACCCATTCTGTTCCAGAAACTGCAGAATATGCACTGGGTGAGCAAAACAGATAGGGTCCCTTCCATCATGTATGTGAGATTATCAGTGACCTCCTACCTGCCAGGTCCAGAGACCACTGTGGCCACTTCTCAGTTTTTTTTTCCAACTGATCTCTGTAGCGCTGGTCATGCCAACTATTTCCTTCTTGAAATTTGGGGCTTCGGCTTCCATGAAGCCTCCTCTACCTGCTCTCCCTCTCGTTCTAGGACCACATCTTCTCAACTGCTTTGATAAGTTCCTCTTTTTTCTGTCAATCCCTTAAATGACGGAGTTCCTCAGATTCTATCATGGAGCACTTCAAAGTCAATAAGCCCCAAACTCAGTTTTCCCCATTCCCATGCACATCTTTCCCTTCTTATTCCCTTGTTCTTGCTAATGTTAGCATTTGACACCCAATCTCTCTCTCTCTTTCTGCCCCTACACTCTCTTACAATGGTCAGAAAATTCTTTTTTTATTCTTTTTTTATTATTTTTAAATTATTTTTAAATTATTTATTTATTTTTTTAAATCTTTTTTTTTAAGATTTTATTTATTTATTTGACACAGAGAGAGGGATCACAAGTAGGCAGAGAGGCAGGCAGAGAGAGAGGGGGAAGCAGGCTCCCCGCTGAGCAGAGGGCCCGATGCAGGGCTTCATCCCAGGACCCTGATATCATGACCTGAGCCGAAGGCAGAGGCTTTAATCCACTGAGCCACCCAGGCGCCCCAATGGTCAGAAAATTCTGATAGTATTTTTCATCTTTAGAAGTTCAATTTGAGGGGTCCCTGGTTGGCTCAGTCAGTAGGGCATGCAACTCTTGATCTTGGGGTTGCACTTGGCTTTTTAAATATGCACAATATAGTTATAACTGTTTTCACATTTTTTCTCTACTAATTCTAATATCTGTGTGGGTTCCCACTCAGTTTTTTTTTTTTCCACTCAGTTTTAATTGATTGATTCTTCTTATTATTATGGACCATGTTTTTCTACTTCTTTGTATGTGTGGTAATCTTTGATTGGATCCCAGACATTGTAAATGTTACCTTGCCAAGTACTGAATGTTTTTGTAATCCTATAAATCTTTTTGAGCTTTGTTCCAGGAGGCAGTTAAGCAACTTGGGAACAGTTTGATTCTTTCTAGTTTTTCTGATTTGTTAGCCAGGTCCAGAGCTGTGTTCAGTCTAGGAATAATTATTCCTCAATCCTGGGGGGGGAGGGGGCGGAGGCGGGGAGGAAAACATTCTTGAATGATCTAGCCAATGCCATGAATTATTGGTTTTTCCAGTCTGGCTGGTGGGAATGGTTACTGCTCCTGGCCCGGCATGAGTGTCAGGTACTGTTCTTTCTAATCGTTTTAAATGGTTCTTTCCCTGGCCTCATACACATGCTGGTCAGTACTCTGCTGAATACTGGAGGGGATGTCTGCAAATCTATAGGCTCTCCCTCTCCATTAGCTCTCTCATCTCTGGTGCTCTGTTCAATGAACTCAGCTGTCCTGGTCTCCCCAGACTCTTAACTCTTTCTCTTTGATCAGGGAGACCTCTGGACCCCATCTGTTCCTCCCTGCATTGCAGTCTAGAAACTCTCTTAAGGCAGTAAGTTGGGGTGACCAATCATAGCGTTCATCCCATTTGTTTCCTGTTTCACAGGGATCTCTGTCCTTTTCTGTCCTTTGTTGCCAGATTTCCAATGTTTACAAAATATATATATATATATATATATATATATATACATACACACACACACACACACACACACACATATATATGTGTGTGTGTGTGTATATATATAGTTTCAGGAAGGAGGGTAAATCCAGGCCTGGTAAATCCGTACTGATCAGAAGAGGAAATCTTGTAATGAAATCTTAACAGATCACCTTGCCTCAAACTTCTGTAATCTGTTCTCACTTCACCAGAGTTTTATTTTTTCCCGAAATATCAATCTCTTAGTATTCCCCTGCTTAAAGGTCTTTTATGGCACTCTCCTTATTTATAGAATAAAACTTGAGCTGCTTAGTGTGGTATATTTCATGCCTCCATGATGAGACTCCTTCCCATCCCTCTGCCTTAATCCCTTGCCATTCCCCCATATGTACTGTTGGCTCTAACCATTTTAAGACATTTATTGTTGTCTTCTCCATCCCACAAACCAACACTTACCAACAGCTACTTCCCTATTTTTGAACATTGTTTCTTCTACCTGGAATATTCTTTTCCCTCTTCCACATGGTGAACTCTTCTTTAACCTAGAAGATCTTTTTAAGATCTGTAAACTTTCCCCAAACCTTCCCATCCTCACCAGGTACAATCATTCCCTTGCCTTTTTGCACCACTATGAACTAAATCTTGTGTATGCCCCTTTTACTGCATTTATCACACTGTATTACATTGTATGTATTTGCTTGTGTGTCTGTTCCCAGTAATATCTAGTACATTCCATTAGGATAAAGAATGCATTTCCTTCATCTTTTTTTTTTTAAGATTTATTTATTTTAGAGAGAGAGAGAAAGCATGTGTATGCACACATGAGCCAGAGCGGGGTGGGAGGCAGAGGGAGAGGGAGAGAGAATCTCAAGTAGACTCTGTGCTGAATGCAGAGCCCCATGCAGAGCTCAGTCACTTGACCCCAAGATGATCACCTGAGCAGAAATCAAAAGTTGGACACTTAACCAACTGAGCCACCCAGGTACCCCCACTTCCTTCATCTTTATATGTCTAGTGTTAAATTCATCCAACCGATGAACATTTCCTGAGCTCTTAACCATGTTCCAGGCACTGTTCTATCCCAGAGATACAGCATTAAACAACACAGAGTCTTTGACTTTATGGAGTTTATATGGGGGTGAAAGAGGCAGCAATTAAACAAATAAAAGTAGAGCATATTTAGAGAACAGAGAAGAGAGCCCAATTAGAAGGCTGTTCCAGCCATCCAGAAAACAGATATATTAGCTTGGAATAGGGTAATGGAAGGGAGGAGAAAGGGGAGAGAATTGGATTCACTTGAGACACATTTCTGAGATAAAGTCAGTAGGGTTTGTAGATGGATTTCTTGTGGGTGGGAAGGGAAGGGAGAGATTAAGAATGACTTTTAGAGGATAGATGCCTAGTAAATTTGTATATGAATAAGCTCCTTGATCATTGAAAACTAGTTTTAAAAAGATGAACCTGTAGGGGCACCTGGGTGGCTCAGTCAGTTAAGTGTCTGACTCTTGATTTTGGCTCAGGTCATGATCTCAGGGTTGTGGGACTGAGCCCCACATCAGGCTTCATGCTCAGCAGGGAGTCTGCTTGAGATTCGCTTCCTCTCTCTCTCCCTCTGCCCCTCCCCTGCTCATGCACATGCCCTCTCTCTCTCTCTTTCTCACTCACATAAATAAATAAATCTAAAAAAAAAAAAAAAAAAAGATGAACCTATAGAATTGATTCAGAATCCAACTGGCCAATTTCACTGGGAAAACTTGCCTTGTACTGACTAGTTATGATAGACTAGAAACATCGAGCAAAATAGGTGAAGGTGGTCAAAAGGTACAAACTATTAGGTATAAGATAAATAAGTCCTGGGATGTAATATACAGCATGATGACTATAGCTAATAATACTGTATTGTATATGTGAAAGTTGCTAAGAGGTAGGTCTTAAAAGTTCTTAAGAAAAAATTATAACTATGTATGTATAACTATGTATGATGTTAACTAGACTTATTGTGGTGATCATTTTACAACATATACACATACAAAAAAAACATTATGTTGTACACACCTGAAACTAATTTAATGGTATACATCAATTATATCTCAATAATAATTAAAAATGAATTTTAGCATTGAGGTTAAACTCCAGAGTTAGACTAATTTAGTTTTATAGTTGCTTACTGTCTAAACTTACTCAAGTTACAGAACTTTTCAAGGCTTCAGTTTTATCAACTATATAATGGAGGTAATATTAGTGTCTACACTTGAGGGTTTTTTTTTAAAGAATAAACTGAGAAAAAAAGAATAAATTGATATAAATGCTTTTAAAGCCCTTAGTACTATGCCTAATATAGTAGGTATCCAATAAAAGGGAGCTTATTTCAAGATAGTTCTAGTGAAACAACCAATCAATTAGTTATTTTGTTGTTCTGTGTTCAAGAAGAATATCATGATTAAAGTTTTTGTTCCTATCCAGTGATTCTCTGTAGAAATAAAGTTGGGTAATTTTTGCTGTGATGTATTTTGTGTTCCGTTAAAATTAAAGAAGCTTTCAAAAATACATACAAAATAAAATACACAGTTAAACTATTACAAAAATCTCTCCAACACAATGAAAATTCTACAATGATTTAATACTTTCAAGTATCTTTCTAAAGTGGCCCATTTTCAAATATTTCTAACAGTGAGAGAAGAACCTGTTGGTACATCTTCTAGCAGATGCAAGAAGTTCTCCGTTCTCCTGAGCCTTTCTCGGGGAAAGGTGGATGGACACTGAAAAGAAGAAGGTTGGGTCCCCAGCAGGGAAGCAGTAAACAAGGTTTGTTGCTAAGTTCTTTAGAAATTAGGAGTGAATGAGATGAACACTGGTTCATCATGAGCAAAATGAGAGACAAGTCGGGTTTCAGAATGGTAATGACAATGAGAAGGAGGGAAGAAAAATATCAGGGCCCAATGAAGGGCAGCACGTTAGAGAGAGAGACATCACTCCAAAGGCTAGGAAGGAAAGACATCAGGTGATCGGTGTTTTTACATATTCCATAGAAGGGAACAGAGAGAGAGAATATATACAAGAGGATAATGGTAGGAATGAAGGCTGGCAATCCTCAAGAGTTATCATCTGTGGTAATACCGTGAACATATTATCACAATAATCCTAAAAGTTAACATCTGTTATTATCTCCATTTTACAGGGAAAGAAACTGAGACTCAGAGTGGCCAATTAACCTCCCTCACATGACACAGGTGGTTAGCAGCAAAGCAGAGATTTGAATCTGGTTCTGTTTAACCAGAGCCTTTTCTTTCCTGCATCTTCCCATTCTGCCCTTGAAGTTCTTGCTAATGGGAGGAAAGCTGCAGATTCAATAGAATCTGGGAAATCAAAACGGGGGGGAACTGGGGGAATTCAAAGAAAATGTAACGGCAAAATCTCTTATTTGCAGTTCTCAAATAAAAATGGTTTTAATTTACCTCTCTTTGTGTTTGATTTTTTTTAAGTCTTACAAAAAAGTGTAATCTTATACCACGGTAATGAAACATGAAGATTCTTAAGTAATTTTCTGTAAGGGGGTTTATTTTCCAAAGTTAAGCTTGAAGTACCAACCAGTTCAGACAATCACTCAAATCTTGTGAGAATGAGAGTCTCTCAGTGTCTCTTTGGAGGTGATGATTCCTATTTCTGCTTAAGAATTAGCTTTTACTTTATTAATGAAATATTTTTAATGAGCTTAATATAATTAGAAAATGCCTCTCTAAATTCTCAGGAAGGGAGTTAGGACTTTCTATGATTTTATATTTTCTATGTTAACTATTAAAAGCCACAAATTTTCAGCCTAAGTAAGTTTCGTTGTGAATACGTCCATGTTATTATTGCATAAGAAACTGGACCTACACTGCCATCTGCTGTGTCAAGATTAGGTGAAAAATCACCCACATAAACTAGGCTTAAGGAATGCAAAATATACCTATGGAAAGCCTGTATCACTGTGCTTTATGGAAAATGAGTACAAGGGAAAAGAAATGCCTACAGTTATTTATTTCAAACTGCATTGAAAGTGTGAGGAGGAATTGTATGTGCGTTTTGAATATGACATGAAAAACATAATAGAGAATAATATAACAAAACTTACGTCCCCACCATCTATATTTAAAAAAATGAATATTACCAGAGCACCTGGGGGGCTCAGTGGGTTGAGCGACTGACTCTTGGTTTCAGCTCAGGTCATGATCTCAGGGTTGTAAGATCAAGACCTGATTGAGGCTCCACACTCAGAGCAGAGTCTGCTTGAGATTCTCTCCTTCTGCCCCACCCCACCCCCACGGGCTCTCTCTCTCTCTCTCCCCCTCAAATGAATAGATAAATAAATAAAATCTTAAAAGAAGAAAGAAAGGAAAAATGACTATTACCAATGCCTCTTTTTCTCCCTGGTCCCATTGTCCACCACTCTTACACCCATGCCAAAGAAATCCATCTCTGATGTTATTTTTATCACTGGAAAGGTTTTAATAAGCAAGTTTATACATTTAATAGGTAAATGCGTTCACCTTCTACTTTTGTGTGCTTTATCAGTGAAGTTGCCATGGTAGCAACACTTTATCCTGGAAAGCTAATGGAGAGGGCTCCACTCCAATACACCTGTTCCCAAGAGTATTTTCCCCCAATTTAAGAAGCCCAGTTGCCCAGCTAACTTCTCCGTGGTTTGTTCTAAGTCTTACACCAGTCCTGGCGCCTCCCCTTCTTTGGCATGTCTAAGATGCCAAATAAATTATCAGCCTATGTTGTCCCATTACAGTTCATGGGGAAAGACGTGCATTCTAGGTAGGTGAGAGCTAAAGAAAAGACACAGAAATGAGAGAGAATAAAAATTGTATGTGGGGAAAAAAATTATATGTGGGGAAGAATAAAGAGATTGTCACAGCTGGAGGATGAGGAGGAAGGGGAAAGACAGAGGACATGTCATTCAACCGGCATACTGACAACCGGGGGCTGGGGAAGCCACTGTGTCATTCACAGAATGAAGGGAAACGTGGACACTGGGAGTCACGTCAGGAAAAGGATGGTACAATGGGCATGGCTTCCACTGCATTTGTATATTTCCAAAGAGCCTGAAAACTGCAGCAGCCAGCAACTGGGGACTTTGTAGCTAAGGAGAGAAGGAGAGCCTGGCCATTTCAGAGTCACCCTTACGGAGGTAAAAGCGTAAAGGTGAGTGAGGGGTGAGCAGTCAGAGGAAGGGCAGAGGAGAAGAGCAGGGGTCACGCGGGCTAGGAAATGAAACTGGAGGCATCAGTACCAAGAGGCCACGGTACACCAATCTGCAAATGGTAAAAACACCCCCACCCCCAATCCTCCCAGCACCTGACCCCTGTTACTGGCTATAACCAGAGCCTTTTTCTTTTGGTTTTATCTTAGAAGTATCCTTTTGTTCTAATGCACCTGAGTAGAGGCAATCCTGGGAAGGAAGATACGGAGCCTGAGACAGTGCACCGTCTATACCCCTTTCCCCACCTCCTTCAACACTTTTATGTAAGAACAAACTGGTTTGGGTGAATATCAGGCCAATCAGAAGGAAAAGAGAAGCTGCCGTGACAGGGTGGAGAAAGTCATCTCTTTAGATGCTATGGCTAAGGAGGGATCTTAGACCTTCTTGTGGCAGGCCACATCTTTCTGAATCCAGGTGGGGGTTTGTGCTTTTAGGTTTGGATGCATGTGGTGAAACGTGTGTGTAAGAGGGGGGAGATGAAGAAAGTTAGGGGATCCCAGGCCATTCATACATCTAAAGCAAACTCTACAATTTGCTTATCACAACAGTGATCCCATCTCAGATCTTGGGGGCTCGACTCCTTTTGGGTGCTGTACTAGAAAGGAGGTGTGCTTTACAGAACAAACATATGTGTCAGTGTTTATTACCGCTTTAACAAAATACCACACACTTAGTGGCTTACAACAACACAGACTTATTATCTTACAGCTCTGTGTGAACTGTAAGTTCAGAAGTCTGACGTAGATCAAACTGAGCTAAAATCAAGGTGTTGGCAGGGCTGCATTCCTTGTGAGATTTTAGGCGAGGGGAATCCATTTTCTTGCTTTTTCTAGCTTCTAGAGGCCTCCTACATTCCTTGGCTCATGGGCTCCCTCCTCCTTCTTCAAAGCCAACAATATAGCATCTCTTTGGCCCTATTTCATTGTCATATCTCCTTCTCTGGCCCTCTTCTGCCTCCCTTTTCCATGTTTAAGGATCCTTGTCATTACTTTGGATCCACTCAGATTATCTAGGATAATCTCCCTATATTAAGGTGAGCCAAGTAGCAATGCGTTCAATCTACAACCTTCTTTCCCTGGTGTCATGTACGGTTGCTTAGTCACAGACTCTAGGGACATTCTAGGAATGTCGGGGATATTTGGGGATGAGAGGTGGGAAAGGATCATTCTGCCTACCACAATGTGCTTTCATGTATATGACCTGTTATAAATACAATTAGTAGATGGCACAATCATTTTCCACAAAGGTCTCACCTTTTACTTCTGTGTGCTTTATTAAGATTGACCAGTGAATCTCCATGCTCGCACTTCATCTTGGGGATTTAGTGGAGAACTCTCTATTCTTATACCCTTGTTACAAAAGAGATTTTCCTCCCAAATTGAAGACTCAGAGCTGTCTACCGAACCTCTCTTTGGTTGCTGCTACATCTTATACCTATCCTTACATACCCCTTTCTTCGGTTTGTCTAAGAAAATACGTAAATTATGAGCCTCTGTTGTCCCATTACAGATTCATATGTAAGCACTTTTCCATTCTACATGATTCCTTTTCTAGCAGGCAGTCATTGGTTTAGAGTCATTTTAATGTATCTTCTTTCTCACAAATACTTGTTTAGAACTTACCATATAGCAGGCTGTGGGGGGAAATTATGGAGACAGGCAGCATGTCCAGGCTCTCACATAGAATATGCTCTAGTGGAACACAGGGATGATCACACAGGATAACAGATGCTATTTGGGGAGTAGAGGGTGCACCCTGGAGACGTGAGAAGAGAAGATAGTGAGAAGAGCTTCCCGGGAGGGTGGGACATTTCAGCAAAGACCTGCAGGACTAGCCACTCAGCAAAGTTACTTAGGGAAGTACCATGAGGAAAAGCTCTCCAGCCAGAAGAAACAGCTTGAGGAGGGCAGGGATTTTGTCTGTTTGGGTTACTGCTTTATCCTTTGCACTATAAACAATTCTTGGGACGCAACAGACTCCCAATATAATCTGTGGTGCAAAGGATTGTGTAAAGGTGGGAGAGAGGAGAAGTGGCTACATTAGAGCAAGTGGAAGATCAGTAGGGAGGCTCGGGGTTCAAGGGGCAGTGGTGAGAGACAAAATCAGGAAGATCAAAACGGGGCTGGTAAACAGCTAAATCCTTCAGACTTTAAGGCAAGGGCAATTGGGTTTGTAAATTATTGAGAGATTTTAAGCAGCAGAGTGACTTAAACAGATTCTCATTTTAGAAATCATTCTCGCCACAAAATAGAGACTGGTTAGGAGGCTGTTGGAAGAGTCCTGGGGAGAGAGGTAGAAGCTCAAAATAGAGTGGAATAGTAGTCATGGAGAGAGATGAGGATAATTTAGAATCATCCACTTAGGAACTGAAAGGAACCTTAGACAGCTCATCTAATCTTTTATATGAAGAATTTGATGTCAGAAGGGGTTAATTGACTAATTCCTACAATGGTTTTCTTTCTCTTCTTCCTCTGCTCTTTTGGTATTTTTTTAAATTAACATGTAATGTATTATTTGTTTCAGGGGTACAGGTCTGTGATTCATCAGTCTTACACAATTCACTGCACTCAAAATAGCACATACCCTCCCCAGTGTCCATCTCCCAGCCACCCCATCTCTCCTACTCCCCTCCCCTCCACCAACCCTCAGTTTGTTTTCTGAGATGAAGACTCTCTTATGGTTTGTCTCCCTCTCTGGTTTCATCTTGTTTCATTTTTCCCTCCCTTCCCTTATGATCCTCTCTCGTTTCTCAAATTCCTCATATCAGTGAGATCATATAATTGTCTTTCTCTGGTTGACTTATGTCGCTTAGCATAATAGCCTCTAGTTCCATCCATGTTGTTGCAAATGGCAAGATTTCATTTTTTGGTGGCTGCATTTCATTGTATATATATACCACATCTTCTTTATCCATTCATCTGTTGATGGACATCTAGGCTCTTTCCATAGTTTGGCTGTTGTGGACTTTGCGGCTATAAACATTGGGGTGCACATGCTCCTTTGGATCATTACATTTGTATCATTGGGGTAAATACCCAGTAGTGCAATTGCTGGGTCATAGGGTAGCTCTATTTTCAACTCTTTGAGGAACCTCCATACTGTTTTCCAGAGTGGCTGCACCAGCTTGCATTCCCATCAACAGCGTAGGAGGGTTCCCCTTTCTCTGCATCCTCGCCAATACCTGTCGTTTCCTGACTTGTTAGCTTTAGCCATTCTGACTGGTGTGAGATGGTATCTCACTGTGGTTTTGCTTTGTATTTCCCTGATGCCAAGTGATGTGGAGCACTTTTTCATGTGTCTGTTGGCCATTTGGATGTCATCTTTGCAGAAATGTCTATTCATGTCTTCTGTCCATTTCTTGATTGTATTGTTTGTTCTTTGGTGTTGAGTTTGATAAGTTCTTTATAGACTTCGGATACTAACCCTTTTTCAGACACGTCATTTGCAAATATCTTCTTCTATTCTATTGGTTGTCTTTTGGTTTTGTTGACTCTTTCCTTTGCTGTGCAAAAGCTTTTTATTTTGATGAAGTTCCAATAGTTCATTTTTGCCCTTGCTTCCTTTTTCTTTGGCGATGTTTCTAGGAAGAAGATGCTGCGGCTGAGGTCGAAGAGTTTGCTGCCTGTGTTCTCAAGGATTTTGAAGGATTCCTGTCTCACATTGAGGTCTTTCATCCATTTTGAGTCTACTTTTGTGTGTGGTATAAGGAAATGGTCCAGTTTCATCCTTCTGCATGTGACCAATTTTCCCAACATCATTTATTGAGACAGCTTATTGATGTGTCCTGTTTTTTAATCCATTCTGATAACCTGTGTCTTTTGCTTGGAGCATTCATCCCATTTACATTCTGGGTAACTACTGAAAGATATGAATTTAGTGCTATCGTATTGCCTATAAGGTGACTGTTACTGTATATTGTCTCTGTTCCTTTCGGGTCTATGTTACTTTTAGGCTCTCTCTTTGTTTAGAAAACCTCCTTCAATATTTCCTGTAGGGCTGGTTTGGTGTTTGAAAATTCTTTTAGTTTTTGTTTGTCCTGGAAGCTTTTTATTTCTCCCTCTATTTTCCATGACAGCCTAGCTGGATATAGAATTCTTGGCTGCATATTTTTCTCATTTAGTGCTCTAAATATATTATGCCAGTCCCTTCTGGCCTGCCAGGTCTCTGTGAATAGGTCTGCTGCCAATCTAATATTTCTACCATTGTAGGTTACAGACTTCTTGTCCCAAGTTGCTTTCAGGATTTTCTCTTTGTCTCTGAGACTTGTAAGTTTTACTATTAGATGATGGAGTTTTGACCTGTTTTTATTGATTTTGAGGGGGATTCTCTGTGCCTCCTGGATTTCAATGCCTGTTTCCTTCCCCAAATTAGGGCAATTCTCTATTATAACTTGCTCCAATATACCTTCTGCCCCTCTCTATCTTTTTCTTCTTCTGGGATCCCAATTATTCTAATATTGTTTAGTCTTAAGGTATCACTTATCTCTCAAATTCTCCCCTCATGATCCAGTAGTTATTTATCTATCTTTTTCTGAGTTTCTTTATTCTCCATCATTTGGTCTTCTGTATCACTAATTCTCTCTTCTGCCTCATTTATCCTAGCATTTGGGGCCTCCATTTTTGATTGCACCTTATTAATAGCTTTTTTTTATTTCAACTTGATTAGATTTTACCTCTTTTATTTCTCCAGAAAGGGATTCTTTAGTACCTTCTATGCTTTTTTCAAGCTCAGCTAGTATCTTTATAATCATCATTCTGAACTCTAGTTCCTACATCTTGCTAATGTCCATATTGATTAGGTCCCGGTAGTTGGTACCGCCTCTTGTTCTTTTTTTTTTAGGTGCGTTTTTCTGCTTTGTCATTTTGTCCAGAGAAGAATAGATGAATGAGAGAACAAAATGCTAAAAGGGTAACAATGACCCCGGAAAAATATACACTAAACAAATCAGAAGAGACCCAAAACTGGGGGGAAAAGAAAGGAAAAAATATATATATATGATCAGGCTGTTAAATAGAACAGAGCTGATCTAGATTTTGGGTGTATTTTGGTCTGTTAGAAGAAACTGCCTCCCAAAATTTTAAAGAAAGAAAAACTTATATATATACAAAAATAAGGGTAAATGCAATGAAGGGATGGAATATGACTGAAAGATGAAAATTAAAAAAGATTTTTTTTAAAAGATTTTATTTCTTTATTTGAGAGAGAGAGAGAGCGAGAGAGCACAAGGGCAGGGGACAGTGGGGAGAGAGAGGGAGAAGCAGACTCCCACCAAGCAAGGAGTCTGATGCAGGGCTCTATCCCAGGACCCCGGGATCATGACCTGAGCTGAAGGCAGATGTTTAACAACTGAGCCACCCAGGTGCCGCTTAAAAAAGATTTTTAAAAAGGAACTGATGGGCGCCTGGGTGGCTCAGTGGGTTGAGGCCTCTGCCTTCGGCTCAGGTCATGATCTCAGTGTCCTGGGATTGAGCCCCGCATCGAGCCCCGCGTTGGGCTCTCTGCTCAGTGGGGAGCCTGCTTCCCCCTCTCTCTCTCTGCCTGCCTCTCTGCCTACTTGTGATCTCTCTGTGTCAAATAAATAAATAAAATCTTAAAAAAAAAAAAAGGAACTGATAAGTTGGTTGAAAAAAGAAAGAAAAAAAAAAAGGAGAGAATGTGATCAGGTGGGAGACTAGAAGAAAGCCATACACTAGAGTCATACACTATTAGACAAAACTGTATCCCAAAATTTTAAAGAAAGAGAAACATATATACACAAAAAATAAGATTCAATACAATGAAAGGATAGAATATGACTATAAAAATGAAGACTAAAAAAGGTTTTTAAAAAGATATTGATAAGATAAGATGTTGGTTAAAATAGGAAAGAGGAAAAATTTAAAAAAATAGAAAAAAATAAAGAAAATTTTAAAAATTTAACTTTGAAAGCCTAAAGAATCATGGAAAAAAGCCATGAATTCTATGTGCTGTTTTCCCCAGCTCTGGAGTTTTGCAGTTCTCATTGATCAGTAAACTTGGTCTTGGCTGATGTTCTTGCTGATCTTCTGGGGGAGGGGCCTGTTGCAGTGATTCTCAGAAGTCTTTGCCCAAGGTGGAATTGCACCACCCTTGCCAGGGCCCAGGCTAAGCAATCTGCTCAGGTTTGCTCTCAGGAGCTTTTGTTCCCTGAACGCTTTCCGTACAGCTTTGGAGAACGGGAATGAAAATGGCGGCCTCCAAATTTCTGGCTCGGAGGAGCTGAGAACGCAAGGCCCTACTCCTCAGCGTGCCCTCAGAGAAAAGCAGTCAATCCCTCCCATCTCTCTGGTCTCCGGCCACACTCCGAGCTCTCCCAGCCTGTGACCGAGAGTTTCTATCTCTAGCACATGGCTGTTCGAAGTCTCCAAAGCCAGCCAATTCCTGCAGCGTGCTGCCGCGCAGCTCCTCCTAAAGGAGGAAGGAGGGGGTCTCCCTGGACCTGCCACTTTTGGGGTCCCTGCTTGAAGAGCAGTGGCCCGGCTGTGCCTTAGATCATGGTTTATGGCAACCCTGAGCTGAGAGCTCACTCCCCGACTCCATCTTTGCAGTTGGCGTCCCCACTCCAATACCTGAGAACTCTGCCACATTCAGGCACCCCTGGTCTTTCTGTGACCCTGAGGGTCCGGAGACCACATTGTCCCAGGGAGTGTTCCCACCCCCAGCTTAGCCACCAGAGCAACGTCCCTCCCCAGAGCAGACTTCTAAAAGCTCCGATTTTGTGCTCCGCCGCTCTCTCACTTGCCGGGAGCCGGCTGGCGGAGGCTCCCTCCCCCCACCCTGCGGTCTATCTTCCTTGTTATCGTCTCAGATTCACTTCTCCGCACATCCTACCTTCCAGAAAGTAGTCGTTTTTCTGTTCATAGAATTGCTGCTATTCTATTCTTCGATCTCCTGTTAAGTTTGTAGGTGTTCAGAATGGTTTAATAATTATCTAGCTGAATTACTGGGACGGGATGAAATTTAGGTCTTTTACTCCTCCGCCATCTTGCTCCTCTCTTTTGGTATCTTACAACGTTTCTCAGTTTGCACAATTAAGACCTTCATCCCTTCACACCTGAACAATTTACTTAATTTAATTTTGCTTTTATCTAATATTTTGGTCCTTTGGTCTGTATCATCTGCTCCTAGAGACAGAGAAGATGGCTAATTAACTGGCTTTACAGAGTAGTGCTCACCAATGAATCACAAACTCTGCTTCACAGTAATGGTGTTTAAGGAGGAAAAGTGAATTCCACAAATGGAGGATGCAGGAAGGTCTTCCCAGTTGTGTATTTCTGAAAAGCTTTTGAACGGTTTCAAGCAAAACTGCAGAAATCAGCCTGGGATGCAACTTTCCAAGGTAGGGTTTTAACGATTATGTATCATATAAGGGTGGGTCTGCTGATGTCCTCTAGGAAGAAAACCACAGAAGTAGACAGCAGGGTCCCTAGTCACTGACAGTGAAAAGGGGTTCTAGGTAGTCCTGATAGTTAAAGGCCTCACAGTTTTACAGTTCTAAAGCCACTGGTTTTAGAAGTAAAGCCATTTAGTTCTAAAGCCATTTGGTTTCCAAATGCCCCTGCACCAAGTGCTGATGCTTGAGATACATGATATAATCATTTTGTGATATAAATTAAGACGGAGTGGTGCATTGCCACACCTGCCAGTCAGAAATCTTGAAGTATATCTGATACACTGGTAGGGTGGAACTGTGGGAGTGAATTTTTTAAAAAGCTTTATTTATTAATTTGAGAGAGAGAGAGAGAGGTATTAGTGAAAACCTTGGTAGATATCAAAAATATATGTCAGTTATCAATTTATTGGCTCAGCTTCAAATTTATCCTTTACATCTATGTGAAAATGGATCTGGGCCCTTTAAGTATTTTTCCTTTGTAGCTGACGGCATGTTAAGCTTTCTTAGTAGAGGGGGCTGGAGAGACACTGCAGGAGGAAAGAGTCCTGTTCTTGCTTCCAGTATGTTCACTTGGAAGGCTCCTTGGCATCCACCATGTTAGTGGAAGAGGCTTCCCCCACTTTCTAGCTTCTGAAGTACTGGCAGCTTCTTCAACATCAGGCTCATGGAGCATGGGCAGTATCTCCAGGGTCCAGCTCCCAGCACACAAGTCCTCCTCAGTATTTAACTCCTGTAGAGCATAGTGGCCAGCAGCTCCCAGCCATCAACAGCTTCCCCAGCTTCCCCCAGCAACCCTCTCAGGCAGTACTGTAGTGGCATGCCCCTAGTTCCATACCTCTTCCAATAGATTCCCCCAGGAACCTAGAGGATGGATTTCTGGCAAGATCCTCTGGCAAGATCCTCTAGTAAGGTCTGGATCTCTGTCCTATGGGGTAAGAGGGCTATTACCGAGGGCTCTATCTAAACTGCTCCTTGTATCTGTTATTCTTGTATTTTTTAGCGTTCTCTTTATTTCTTACTAGACAATCTCTCATTATGCCAAACCCCTATTAACTATTACTGTAGTTAATAATTCTTTATATTACATTTTCCCTGTTCAAATTGCCATGTGGCTTCTCTCTCTTGACTGGATCCAGACTGATACAAACTCCTAGAAGCAAAATAAACAGAAAACACCTTTTTAACTTGAAGGTACCTTATTGGGCACTTGATAAAAGCGGAAGTTTCCATGACAAAAAAGTGTTTACTCATAAGAAATAAAATATAGGGGCACTTAGGTGGTACAGTCTGTTAAGTGTCTGACTCTAGATTTTGGCTCAAGTCGTGATCTCATGGATTGTGAGATTGAGCCCTGTGCTCAGTAGGGAGTCTGCTTGAGATTCTCTCTCTCCATCTCCTTCTGCCCTTCCCACCCAAATAAGTAAATAAATCCTTAAAAAAAAAAAAGAAAATACAGTATACAAAAAAATGGAAATGATTTGCGCATATGGGGTTTAGATGACTGAGCAAAGTAAGAGCATGGAGATTTTTTCTAATGCTTTTATACAGATATAAACAGTTCAAATAATCATAACCATATTTGTTTACTTTTGGATAAGCAAGATGTATACCTTTTATTATGTTAGGAGGGCCTATGCATTGCCCTTAAAGTTGGCTTAATCAAAAGTTAAATTCAGGAGAATCAGACAACCAAATGAGTTGCAAGCATTCTTTCCTTTAGTAAGATGACTCTTGGCTGTTTCTGTGGGACCCTATCTAGGTCCTTGGACCTGTCCAGCCTATATCAGTATGAATCCATTTATATGAAGTATCTAGAATAGGCAAATTCATAGAGACAGAAATGAGATTAGAGGTTACCAGGGGGTTGCAGAGAGGGAGAAATAGGAAGTTATTGCTTAATGAGTACAGAGTTTCTATTTGGGGTGATAAAAAAAGTTTTGGAAACAGATATTGGTGATAGTTGTACAACATTGCACCACTGAATTGTACACTCGAAGATGGTTAAAATGTCAAATTTTATTATATTTCCACAATAAAAAAATAAAAGATGTAGAGATTTGCTAAGCATTTACTAATAAATATATTATATTGTTATTCTGGGTGGGGGAGAGAGAAAATATTTAACAACCAAATGTAATCTATACTCCTTAGTGGACTCTAGCTTTCTAAATAAAAAGTGATCGAAGATGTTCTTAGGATAAATGAGGACAATTAAATACAGGCAGAACATTAGATGTTATCATGAAATTGCTAATTTTCTTAGGTACAATAATAGTGCCATGGTTATATAAGAGAACTTCCTATTCCTAGGAGATACTTACTTTAGTGTTTAAGGGAAAAGTGTTATAACATCGGTAACTTGCAAATAGTGATGCAAAAAAAGGTGTGTGGTAGGAGGCAGTGTATGGGTGTTCCTGCCCATGTGTGTGTAGAGAGAGAGTAAGAGAGAGAAAGCATATGTGACAAAATTTTAACAATCATCAAATCTAGGTAGAGGATACACAGGTGTTCATTTTACCCTCTGTCATTTTTTATTTAAATATTTTCATAATAAGTTAGAAGCAAAGTAACATTTTGAAAGTCACACCATTATATCTCCCAGAAATACTCCTGTTAACATGTTGGTTTAAATCCTTTTAGCCTTTTTTTTTTTTTAAGATTTTATTTATTTATTTGACAGAGACACAGCGAGAGAGACAACACGAACAGGGGGAGTGGGAGAGGGAGAATGTGGGGCTCCAACCCAGGACCCTGGGGTCATGACCTGAGCTCAAGGCAGAGGCCCAACCGACTGAGCCACGCAGGCGCCCCTTAGCCTTTTTTTCTATGCATAGATAAGCATTCCTTAAAAAATATACACACACAAAAGCAAGGGATCAAATGTACATTGGTACATGTTCATTTATTCAGTCAAGTTAATTAACAAATGTT
This sequence comes from Potos flavus, assembly GCA_028534135.1. Lineage (NCBI taxonomy): Eukaryota > Metazoa > Chordata > Mammalia > Carnivora > Procyonidae > Potos > Potos flavus. Next base: position 20,304,600 of record CM052898.1, read on the forward strand.
TGTTTAAGTAGATCTTCCACAGACCAGGGACATAAATATTAAAAGATCTGAGTTTTCACAGAATGTACCCTGAGAATTCAATGTGCCTCATTCATTACAACTATAGTTTATAAAAATCTTATGAGCAGACAGATGAAAACACTGTGAGCTTTTAGTAATTGCATTATAATCCTCGTCATGAAATAGCATTCCTTCAACATAATAAAGTTGACATTTTAATTTTTACTGTTCTTTCATTTCACAAGTGTTTAATGTCTACACTGTTCAGTGTCAGGTGCTGCAGCTACATAGGTATGTAGATACCAACTGCCTGCCCCTCTGAAGCTCACTCTGACACAGGACCGTAAATGCATTACCAAGGGGATCAAAAGGGCAGGGATGGGGGCGGATAGAGAATGGGTTCCTGATTTACCCACTAGTTGATTCCAGAGGAGGTTCTTGGAGAAAATGACGTTTAAATTTAGATTTTTGAGAATGAACCAGAGTTAGATTCATACACTAGTTCCGAACACCGACCAGCTCTGGGGTGTTTGATAGTCCTTGGGCAAGTTGCTTAACCTCTCCGTGCCTCAGGGATAATGTTGTAAAGCTCCAATAACAAAGTGCTTAGATCCCTGTCTGGCACAAACGAGTTAAATTTATTGAGTACTTGTGATTGTTGCAATTTAAAAAGAGTTACCGTGTACCAGGCTTCATACCGAGGTCAGAGCCAGAAACAAGACAAACCCTGTACCCGGCCTTGGAGTCTCTCCCCAACACCCTGCCCTCCAACTTATTTTGTACCCAAATAACCTCTCCTGCAAATATAAAATATGGAAAATGTTCATTTCCTAAAAAAATTATGCTATTTGTTTCTCCATATTTTTGCTACCTACACTTGAGCACTTCTCTGAGGGCTCCCAGTGAACTCAGGGTGCTACAACTCCAAGTAACCAAGAGCCCAGCACCCAAGGGGCAGGGCGGAGACCCTCAGGACTACGAGGCCGGTAGTCCCGGCAGCCTCGCTCCCCGCTGAGCGCACCCGCCAGCACGCCCAATTTTGATTGGTCCGTTCTCCCAGCTCACCGGCATCACTGTGTCCAATCGGCGCAGCGCTTGTTGAGCGGCGGCGGCAACCGGCGTACACAGGGTTTGCGCGTCCTGTGGAGAGAGCGAGAGGTCAGGCCATGAACCTGGGGTAAGCTCGGCCGAAAAGGGTGGCCTTTCGCGAAGACGGGATAAAGCTGGGTTGGCCCTTGGAGCCCTTGGTGGAGCGCTTTCCCAGCTTGCGCCGCATTCAGGGGCTTTGCCCGGCTTTCTGAGGCGAAGAGGGGCAGGGGGCCCGGGACGGCCTTTGCCACTGCCGTCGCTTTTCCACGTCATAACTCGGAGTAAATCTGCCCGGGACCTCTTTCCGCCCTCCCACTGACCTCAGGGTGGTGAGGGAGAAGAGACGATAAGCGGGGAGGGGAGATGGAGAGATAAAGCTTAGCGGCTTCTTGGGAGGAATCCTGGCCCAGGCCCCCGGTACTTAGCGCCTCTGGCTTTGGCGTCTTTTCAGGCTGTCGGAGCGCCCAGTTGAGTTTAACGCCCGGAATGCTAGGAACCGGGTCTTAAGGAATCGATGCACTGCCAGTGCTTGGCCCCTAATAGACCCTCATTAAGTAGTGGTTGAGTAAAAAGGACTGTTGCAGGGTTTTCATCACTGGGAAGTTTAATATTTTAAGAAGATGAAAAGTCACCAAATTCAGACTATTGCACATCATTAGGAAATGAATGTTGCGTTCTAGAATGTGGAGAGAGAAAAATAAGACATCTGCCCCTGAAGGAGTTTACAGTGCAATAATGCTGAACAGACATACTTTTCGGGTTCATTCTTTTGTTTGTTCAGTTTCACCGACGTAAACTTGAACTCTTTCTAACCCTGCCTCAGGGAAACCTTTAAAACCCATTTTTTCCAGTGTTTTATCTTGACAGATTAAGTTGGGGTATTTTGATGTCCTCTACTGAGCAACACTGCAAATTTCGTTCTTCCCAATCAGACCTTTCCCAACCTTTCTCTTCCTTGTCTGGTGCACTGGATTTAATTTTGTCTCTTGGACATCACTTTGGTCCCTATTGATGTTTAATGGCACACATCTTTTTTCCCCCTCTCTTAGGAAACAGTGAATTAAATGTGTACTATTTTTGTTTTCAGTGGTTTTTATTAGAATCTTATGTTCCAAGTTTGCTTGGCAGTGTCTGCTATTACTTTGTGCTCTTGCATTGGACATGCACAAATAAATTAGAACAGCCAAAGTTTATTACAGATTTATTGTTGTGGTAGTAACAAACTGTCACTATGCTCAAAAAGTTAATAATTCTGGTGGCAGTGTTATAGTTCACTTTCAAATTAATACCGTAGAATGCCATAGAATGTGTTAGTCATGAGATCGTTATGAAACTAGTAAACAGATATGTTTTCCTCCTTTAACTTAGGTGGGGAGTTTTGGTAATAGCATTTTTTTCCAGTCTAGAGTTGTAAGATTTAAATAATGCTATGATGATTGAATTTGTTGCTTACCAGTAAGAAAATGAAGTTTCATGTTAAAGATAACAAATACTTTGCATTATTGGAAAGTTTCAGGAATTTTCTCTCTCTAATGTTTAGTTTTATCTCTGATTGGAAAACGTTTTTTATTAAAAGAATGGCTTACTATTTACAAGATTCCTGTATAAATTCAAAAGAACATATTAACTTTCAAGATTCAAATGAGCATTTCATTTCTGTTTAAAATTTTAGCTGCTTCTTAAAAATGGCAACTTTCTTTTATTTTGCAGAGATGGTTTAAAGCTTGAAACTGAATTGTTGGATGGAAAAACCAAGTTAATATTGTCTCCATATGGTATGCTGTGTTACCAGAAATCTAAAATGTTAATTTTAAATTCCTAGATAAAATTTATATGAGTTTAATATACTTTTTGCTTATAATAGAGTAATATTCAAATGGTACTTTGCAAAAACCTGTTTTTTGGTTAACTTTCTCAGATTTATTTTTAGCCAAGTAAAGTCAGGTTACATCACTGCTTACCACTGTCAGTATTTATTCATAAAACTTAATGCTTCGGTATATTTATGTTTAATATGTTGCCTAATGAATAATTTAGGTGAAATCTATGTAATTATGCTCTGTGCATGTAAAATGTGTTGTTATAGAAAATTAAATTTGTAGTAGGACCACAGTTGCTAAGGTCATTTTTAGTTTTAATTTTAAAACTCTGTATACTTTGGTAGTTCTCTTTTTCACATTATTTTCTTTTTCTTTGATCTGTTTATAGTTTTACCTTGGAAAATAAACAGAAATGAAATAGAAATACTTGTACTACAGTGTAAAAGTTAGAACACTCAAACAGGAGCTAAAGTTAATGCTTTGGGGGTTAATATTTCTGCTAAATATCTTCTTAAAACAATGCTAATCAAAATTTTCTTAATGACTGCCTTAGTATGTTTTTGTTTGATAGTTCAGTAATTATTGTTTTCTTTTGTAGAATGTAAATCAAAAAATTCTGTGAAGGTAAGCCAAATGACCTGACCTGTTCTTGAATGTAAAATGTGGTTTTCTTTACAGTGGTTTGAAAATGATTCCTGTCAATATAAGGGATATGAGATAATGATGAGAAGTTATTGTTCTCTTGCTTTCAGGCTGGTCCTTTCACAGAAATGGAATCATAATTTTTCAGTTTAAAAAGTCATACAGAACGTCTCGCTCTAGATTAGTACTGTCCAATAAATCTTTTTGTGATGATAGAAGTGTTCTAAGATTAGTGTTTTCCAAGATGGTAACCAGTCACTAGTCATGTGTAGTTATTGAACACTTAAAATGTGGCTAGTGTGACCAAGGAAGTGAATTTTTAATTTTATTTAATTTTTAATGTAGATTTAGTAGTAACTGTGCTGGACAGTGCAGTTCCTGAGATCTTTAAAAATATAAGTTCACACTTTAAAATGAAAATATTTTTCTTTTCATACTCAAATTCCATTTTCCCACACCAAAACGGTGTATTTGATTCACAAATTCATACATGCATTTTGCTTTCTCCTTTAAGAGAACATACTTGAGTTTGATGATAATTTTCCTTTTAAATTATTTTTATTAGGAACCCAAAATGCCTTTACCCCTTTAACAACTTTTTGATCTCCTACTTTTCTTATTTCCTATTTCTTTTTCCATTTTTAGATTAGTAGCAGCAGAAATTTCATCTCTCCCAAAATTCACTGTAGTCCTCTTTTTTCTTTTATCTTTGTAGCATCTTGAAGTCTTTCTTTGTGGTTCTTGAATAGAGCTCAATTTGGATGGTGTGGTACTTTTCACCTCTGGGCTCTTGATGGCTTTGCTATTTTTTCCAGGTTTAATCAAGGTGAAGTTGCTTGAGTGTCCAGCATAAAAGGGTGATGATAATCAGAGTAATTCCACATGCTACCTATAAAAGTTATTTCTTTCTAACTATGGTATATAGCTATATACCTTGTGTGCTTTTTTTAGTCACAATACAAATTGTGTTTTTTTTTTTCCTGGTCCTGCACTTTTTTTATTTTATTTTATTTTATTTTTTTAAGATTTTTAAATTTATTTTAGTGGGGGGTACAGAGGGAGAGGAGACTGTTAGCAGTTTCCACACTGAGTGCGGAGCACCACATGAGGCTCTAGGCTCCATCTCACAACCCTGAGATCTTGACCTTATCTGAAACCAAGAGTTGGATGCTTAACTGACTGTGTCACCCAGGCACCGCAGGTCCTGCTCTATTAAAATATTGCAACTAATTATTTTATTTGAGTCACATTAATAAATACTACACCCCTTTTTGAGATCTTAGATAAAAAGCTGCTTGTCATAGTCGATTTCCATCTTCCCCTGGCCTTTTCTCTTTCACTTTTCCCTCCTCTCATTGATGTCTTTAATGGATTTGCTTTAGTCACCACATTTGTGAAGACATTTCAGTCTTTTTAACCAACTTAGAACATATGATGGTCTCTGATAGAATCATTACAAGATTATACTAGCAGTCTAGAAATATTTTATTCTAGGATTCTTTTTTCCAGAATAATGTGTCTCAGCCGATGTTGATCTTAAATTATTTACTCTCTTAGAGCAAATTGTCTGGTTTTATTCCTCTTGCTTTGGGGACTTCAGAATACTGATGATGGTAACTATGTGAGGTGATAGATATGTTAATTTGCTTGATTGTGGTGACTATTTCACAGTGAATGCATATATCAAATCAAGTTATATACCTTAAATATATACAATTTTTAATTGTCAATTATACCTAAATAAAGCTGGAAAAAAATACTAATGCAATCTCAGTCTCCCTTCTATATTGATTTTAAGGAGCTTCTCTTCCCGTATTTATAGGGGTTGGTAAGATCCTCCTCATTTTTTTCTTTGCTCTTTACAGAAGACAAAAAAACAAAAACAGTAGTGCTTGTCTTTTTTTGCTTAAATCTGTTTTCCAGTCTCCCAAATCTCAGTTCTGCAGCTATATGTTGGATTCTTTTTTCCATAAGTTATTGGTGAATTCTCTTTTCATGGTGCTTTTCTTTTTCTGCTGGGAGAAGTTCCTGAGTGACTACACCACTTACCTGCAGTTCTGGTTTTCCACTTCCTCACAGGTTGAATTACTGTCGTCATAGTGTCTTCTTTAAACACAGCTGAACTCTCATCATCATCAAGTTTAACACGGGTGGTCAAAGTACTTTCTTAATTTTTTCAAAATCCCTTCTGCATTTTTTAAAAATCTGTGGTAAGGAATATAAAGTAAAGATGGTTACCAGCTTAATTTCTTAAGCTTATAGGAGGAGAAATGAAAGAAATATTAATGATTCAGTGTCATGTGTAATTTACAAATTCCAAACGCTTATGCTTAAAATTGTTTCACAAATTAGTTGAAATATAAAACATTTAAAAATTTTTTCCACAGGTATTTCTACATGTGAGAACCAGAGTTGTGACACACTAAAGGGTGTATACAGTATTAGTGTTAGGTAGCATATTTTATAATTTAAAATGTTACTTTGATTCTTTCTGGTCTTGGATCCTGGCCCCATATAAATGGTAAACTCAGCCAATATTAAACAAACGCATTGGACTTTGTTTATATTATGAAAAATATTGGTAGAACTAAAACTAGGTAAAAGAGCAACTTACTTCATAAAAATGTTTATGACATGAAGACTGTTTGATCTATTAAAATTCATCTGATCCAGTAAACACTTGGGGAATTATTTGGGCTAGATTGCTTTTTCTTATTAAGTAACCTGAATATAATTGAATATTTGGTAGTTCATGATTTTATGCTGGCTCCATTCGTTGTTTTTCCCTGCCATTTAGCTACAAAAATATAATCAGGGGCCGCCTGGGTGGCTCTGTCAGTGAAGTGTCCCACTCTTGATTTTGGCTCAAGTCATGATCTCAGGGTTGTGATATCAAGCCCTGCTCTGAGCTGGGTATGGAGCCTGCTTGGGATTCTCCCTCTCCCTCTCCTGGGCCCTGCCACCCAAAAAGTAATCAGACTTGAGCTGAATGTGTACGGACCTCATGTCAGGTCATTGCCCGTTCTCCCCTTTTTATTAAATATTTTTAGAAGATTTTTTTGGTATATTTTTTCTTTTGTAAGTGGAATGTAGCAGGATAATTCTACTTAAATTAGAGCTCCAGTTAGTAGGTTTCTATTTAACAAGGATTTATTAAAGCTGTAAAATTTTAGTGGAGTGCCGTTCTTGGCTGTATTTCTTCTGTGACTGAGAGGGAAAAAAATGAGTACAACCTAGGCCTTGTTTTCTGGATGTGGGGTTATCAGTCAGATAAATATACAATACAAGTAGAATATAATGTATGCCATGGTAGGGCTATAAAAGGCCGAGAACACTGCAAAGAGCATCTCTGTGGTTTGAGGAGACCAGGGAAAGCTTCGTAAAAGGAGGTCACATTTTAATTAGAACTTAAAAGATGAGGCAGATATTTATAGGTAAAGAGGTATAGGAGTATATTCTAAGCTCAGAAAATAGTGGGCAAAACACCAAGATATCATAATTTGCATTTGAGGAATAGTGTGTGTCTTGGGGAAGTGTAGAACATAAAGCTTAGGGGGGATCTTATAGAGTTTAAATATATACTCAGAGAGTTTGAACTTCCTTGATTTATGTATAGGAGCATTAAAGAATTTTTGAAAAGCGGAGTCCATACAGTAGAATTTGTGTTGTAGGAAAGGGCTTCAGACAGCTTGGTGAGGGACAGATTATAATGGGGAGATCAGTGATGGGCCAGTTACAGTTCAGGGAGAGTTTTAGGTGTTCCTGAATGTAGTGGTTAGAGAAATAGAAAAAAGGGGACAAATGAGAGACTTTCAAGATATGTTAATGGTATGCACTGTACTTCTTAGCAGTTTGAATGAGCAACTGATTAGAGATATGAAATGTTCAACTATCAGTGACCCCAAAAAGGCCAGTATGAGTCAGAGAAAGGTGACATCACAGGAGCTGCAGTTAGAGACTGAGGAGGTAGGGCTCAGATATATAAGCTACGTGCAATCTGCTGATAATTTGCTTAATCTACATAGTGGTTTCCAAAAACTAGAGTGAACTGTCCGTACCTAAAAATTGGACAATTTAATGTAAATCTGGCATTTTTGGTTCTCTTGAAATATTGGGTAATCTAGCAAATAGACTCAAATTCCTGTTTGTAGATGTAGGCTGGTTCTGAGTGGTGGCTGCTTCCTTTCGATGGAAAAATGATCTTCAGCTCATCCCAGTTCCTACCAAGCCTAATTTACAATAGGTATTTGAGGTTGTCACCTCTCACTTAGAGAATTAGTTATATTAAAATAGCCTTGGGACGCCTGGGTGGCTCAGTTGGTTAAGCGGCTGCCTTCGGCTCAGGTCATGATCCCAGGGTCATGGGATCGAGTCCCACATCGGACTCCTTGCTCAGCAGGGAGCCTGCTTCTCCCTCTGCCTCTGCCTGCCTCTCTGCCTTCTTGTGATCTCTCTCTCACTCTCTCTCTGACAAATAAATAAATAAATTCTTAAGAAAAAAAAAAAAATAGCCTCAATGGCGCCTGGATGGCACAGCTGTTTAGCACTGCACTCTTGGTTTTGACTTGGTCATGACCTCAGAGCTGTGAGGTCAAGCCCTACGTCGGGCCCTGCTCATTGAGGAGTCTGCTTGAGACTCCCTCTCTCCCTCCCCCTCGGTCTCTCCCTTACCCTCTCTTCTAAAATAAATAAATCTTTAAAAAATTAAAAAAAAATTAGCCACAAGTTGGGAGGGTAAAAAGGCGTTTTCCATTTCCATTGTGGTACTGGTATTATTAAAAGCCTAAAGCCAGGAGCAAATAGGATGTAGATGAGATGAAGAGGATAATAAACAGATCTTGTGGCTGATAGTACAGGTACATTTTGAATAGTAGGGTGAAATGGGATTGGTTGTTGGTCTAAGTGTGGTTATATATTTTGTAAGTTACTGAAAGACAAGGAGAGTTGGGATGTAAGCTGGGGGAAAGTCATGTGGCATCTACTTCACTCTTTGACAGCAAGTATCTTACTAATCTTTACCCCCAGCACTTTTCCACGTTGGTGAGCACATAAAAAAGCAACAGTTAATTTTGATTGAACGACCGTTGACTTATTTTAGTTTAATTGGGTTTGTCGAAATGTACAGTGGATTAAATAGAGGAAAGAGATGAGATAGGCAGGCTATAATCTAGTAGTGTGGTAATGAAATCCTGAATTTAGGCTTATAATCATGTAAATGGTGAGAAAAAGATATTTGGAAGGAAGAAATGACCAATACTTGTGCATAAGCTAAAGGAGACCATGAAGGAGGATAAAGTTAAAGATGACTCCATGCTTACTGGTCTGAGAGATTAGAACAACAGTGCCACAGAAATGGGATATTTTGGAAGAGAGAACAAATATGGGGGAGAGAGATAATTCAGTTTTTAAATAGTATAGTTGAGGATAATAAAAAATTTACTGAACACCTACTCTGTTCCACTCACTGTTCTGTACTGGGGTTATAGATAGCAGTGGATAAAGTATACAGAAATTTCTGCCCTAGGGAGTTTGCATTGGAAAAGGAGTTGAATGGGCATACATTTAGCAAAATAAAATGTTACAAGATGAAAAGTGGTATAGAAAACAAAGGAGAGAAAGGGAAGAGGCACAGTCGCTTCAGGGGCATAGCAGTCTTTGGAAAAGGGAATGCTAGGTAGGTGGGAATGTGACGGTAGAACAGAAACCTGCTACACCCCCCCCGCCCCCCCAAAAAAAAACCCCCAGGAAACCTACAATTTTAAATAGGGTGGTCAGAGAAGACCTTACTGAGTTAGTGACGTTGGAGCAAAGATTTGAAGGTGTTGAGTGCATGAACCATGTAGAATCTGAAAGAAGAATGTCCCAGTTAGAGGGATTAACTAGTGCTAAGGCCTAAAATTGGAAGTTCTTGTTGAATAGGAGGAATAGCCAAGAAGCCCATGTGACTGGAGGCTAAGATAGAAAATGAGATCAGAGAGATCAGATAAGGGGATAAAGTGTGAAGAGTGCACAGCTCATTAGGTCTGTGTTGGTCATAGTATGAAGTTCAGTTTTTCCTCCTAAGTAATATAGGAAACCGTTCCAAGGCTTTGAAGAAAGTGACATGATCTGACTTAATCTGTTAAGGTACTCAGTGTGGCTGCTGTGTTGAGAACAGACTGGGGAGCAAGGACAGAAGCAAGAAAATGTGAAGGCTTTTCAGTAATTCATGCAAGAGCTAATGTCTTGAGTAGAGGGATGGTAAGAGAGTTTTTCAGGAGTGGTCAGATTTAGGATATATTTTGAAGATGGAGCAAAATAAGGTTTGATGACAAGTGTGGCATATGAGAGAATAGGCGATAATTCCAAAATTTTTGTCGTGGGTAGGTGAGATGGGAAAAATGAAGGGAGGAAGTTATTTAGGCTGTGTGGGAGATCAAGAGTTTGGTTTTAGGCATGCTGTTTTAAATGGCTATTAATAACCCAGTGGAAGTGTTTGGATAGGCAAATGAACCTCAAGTTAGGGGAGAGGTCCATCCTGGAGACAAGTTTGGGAATCATCAGCATATGGATAATACTTAGAACCACAAGGGTAAACGAAATTAACAAGTGAATGAGGTAAGTTAGAGCTAAGAGATTCTGGAACTAAGCAGCTGTTAAGAGGTCTAGGGGAAAGGGAGCCAGCCGGTGAAGACTGTGGAGGAACAGCAAGAATCAGAATTGTGGAGTCCTCAGGAAATGAAGTAGAGAAAGTGATTCAAAATGGGAGGAATAATCAACTGTGTCACATGCTGCTAATAAGTCTGGTAAGATGGTCTGAGGATCAGTAACTGAATTTGCAACGTAAAGTTATTAATGACCTTGATGAGCAGTTTTGGTGGAATGTTGTCAGTGAAAGCTTGGCTGGAATGGGATTGTGGGACATGAGAAAATGGGATCATGTATTTTTAAAGATGATAACGATGTGATCTAGCAGGAAGGAAACAGTTGATTCAGGAGAAATTCAAAGAATTGCTAGAGAGAGATCCCTGAGAAAAAAAGGGTTATAGAAATATCTACAAATAACAGGAGTATAAGCAGTTTGTACGAGTACTGATCCTGGTACAGATTTAGTGATAGAAACTTAGAAGTTTTTTCTGAATGCTTCTCTGTAAGATTTTCAGTGCAGTAGTGATCAAGATCTTCAACTGAGAATAAGTATGAAAGGGAAAGTGTTAGTTTTGAGAAAGAGGAGAAAGTTGAAATTGTTAAAATTTTGAGTGAGAGAGTAAATGAATTTGCAAAATGTGTAACTCCCAAGTAGTGTGAAGGGCACATTTGTTGTTTTGGGTTATGTATTTAAGGTGAAACTAGATATTGTGGCTTTGTGTTTTTCTTTCTGAGTGCAGGCACAGAGTAGGTGAAGAGTTAGATTTTACCAGTCTGGGGATTTGCAAAGCATATATGTCAGAGCAGAGCAGTTGAGAATAGAAGATGGTGGTGGTTTTGGTTAATCATGGAATTTAAGATTGGTAAGGGAGGACAAGAGGAAGGTGGTAGGATAAATAGATTATAGATCCCAGCTGAGTTAAAGAATTATCAGAATTGGGGTATGCAAGGAAGTGAGCTGAGAAAAATTGGGTGTTGGTCATTATGCCAACTGAAACTGAAATTATGGAGGGATTGTAGTTAGGAGTAGTTACAAGATTAGTATAAGCTAAAAAAAAAAAAGGTTAGTATAAGCTATCACTATGAGAATGAGTAACTGAGGTAGCATGGAGGACAAGAATATAGGAGCAGAGTTCAAGGAAATGAGAGGCCAGGAAATTGAAAGAATGATCTATGTGGATATGAAAGCACTAATAATTAAGGTAGGAGTTATGTTAGAGGGATGTTGACCCACAAGTTAAGTTATTCAAGAAATAACGAACCTACGTTACTAACTCATAGGTCTGTAGATACCTATAAAGAAAAGAGGTGGTCTAAGTGATACAATCATGGCATGAGATTCAAAGCTGGAGTAGAATGGAGATGTCCTGTAACAACTAGAATAAAACTTCTGTGTTCATTATGTTGAAATAAAATAGTAATTTCCAGTTGATGAAGCTTTCAAGTGAAGATTTGCAAAGGTTAAATGTTAATGTCTCGTGGAGATAGAGTCTTAACAGCAAAATGGAAAAAAGTTTAGAGGCCTGACATGACAGATATATAAAGATATTGTTGATTTTTCATGGGCTGTTCTAAAGAATAAATTTTTGTTGTTTTAACAGATGGGAAATAAGACCAAGATTGCAAAATGTCCTTTAAGAACAAAACAAACTGGATACATTCTCAAATCAACACAAAATACTTGTATCAGGAGTGGAAAACTTTTGCAAAAGAAGAGAATGGGTTCAGAAACTTCACTGGCAAAAGGTGAAAAAAATAGTATGACTTTTTCACCCACTAAGGATTTATGCAAACAGTGTGTAGATAAAGACTGTCTTTATGTCCAGAAAGAGATTTCATCTGCAACCCCCAATATACAGAAGACTAGAAACACCATAAATACATCTGTAGTAGCTAAACAGAAGCTTTGCAAAAAACACATCACAGCTGAAAATATGAAGAGCAGTTTGGTGTGTCTAACACAAGACCAACTACAACAGATTTTGATGACTATGAACCAAGGAAATAAATCTGTTTCCCTGATTGAAAATGGAAAGGAGGAAACAAGTAAGGTTTTTCTGAAGTTTTAATTAATATTAATTATATCAGTATGTGTTTTAGAATTTTCATTCTTTGGCTTTTACGTAACTGTGCCTCTGAAATTCTAATTTACCATGTAGCAGTCTTTTAAAATATTCTTTTAGAGAACATTCTCATGCAAAATTACTTTTATAGCTATAATATGCCATATTTTAAGGTTAATGCTCAGAATATTACTAGCCTTAAGAAACCCAGTTCAGTGCACTCTAAAAATCTTAGTACAAAAAGATGTACTTATTCCAAAATGTAGAAAGCTTTAATTATATTAAAAATAATTATATAAAATGTTCTAAAAAATCACTATAGTATTTCTAGTGAAAATCGAAGGAACTTTATTTTGAATATTTGACTTGAGTTGCTGAAAAGGATTATTTTCCTAGCCCCTGCATTGTACTTTTCCTGATCCTTAATCCATGCTAAGGATTGGCAGCACTGTCTTATTAACCAATATAAAATACAAACTTGGAAGTAGAAGAATGTTAACATGTCTTCTGTTTCATTAGCCAGAGCCTTGTATTATGTATTTAAAAGCCTTCTGATTTCTTTAGCGTTGAGCTAAGGAATTAATATGAGTAGAAATATCATTAAAATTTTGTTAGGCAATAATGAAATAAATAAAAATAACATTAACAGTTACCAGGAAGAGATCCCACAGTAGATTTGGGGACCAGATAGCTCCTGTACATTCCCAAGGTATTCAAGTTGAAGTAATTTATCTTGTCCTGGTCTAGATTATTCTTTGTAAAATGAGGGAGCTGGTCTTTAAAACTAGAATTGTAGCTTAGAGAACAAAAGATAAAAATTTACAGCATGTAATGAGAGAGAATATCAACAAAGTTGAAGGCAGAATTTGTCTAATCATATAATGACCTGCATATTAAATATACTTTCTCCTCATTGGGAAAACTAGCACATTAAGAAGAATTAGAACAATTTCTGCCAAACATAAGAGGCTGTATAAAATATTTGGAATAGATATAATGGAGGCGTAGAGACGGTGGTCCGTAATAAAGTTTTCCATTGATTTCCCAGCTAAATGAGAAAAATAAGGACAAGGTAATGAGTTTTTCATAAACATATTTGCATTTATTCTTTAAATTGTGATTTGTGTTTTATATTATTTGTAAAAATACTGTTAGCAAGAGTAAATGAAAGATTTTTTTGTTATTGCTTGTTTGTTTTCATATTGGACACAAGAGGTTATATAGTAATGGCCATATCACTGGACCATTTAACCTTTGGGCTCAGTTTCCTTTTTTGACAAAAGGGAATTATAATACCCACCGAAGGACTGCTGTGAGAGTGATTACGTTGGTAATGTGGAAGGCAGTGTTTTTAAAGTGTGCAGCAGTATGCTAAAATAAGGTATTGTAATACATGCAATTTTAGTGTTCATTTTAAAACATGCATTTTTACCTCCTAGGTCAGGGCAGTCTACATTTAAACAATATTTCTAATCAGCCAGAGGATGAGAACGTTATGGGAGTATTCCAGAAAACTGAAGCGCTTTCATCTGTCCTAGAAGAAAATAAATCTGTTTTAAATAAAAATCAAGAGATATCTAAGCAGTATGAGCAGAAAATTGCCACGTATGTAACTCATATCTGTTATTGTGGAGTCATCTCGTGAAAATGGTTTTGCTTTTCCTTGACTTTCATGTCAAATATTTACTCTGAGAGCTATTTAAGTTTATTACTTAATGTTTATGTAGTAGCTTGTATAGAAACATACAAAATTTCTATTATTTTTGTGTGTCGTTTTAGAGAGAATGTGTGGAAACCAACTGACATATTCAGTACTCTGGGGGAAAGAGAACGTGACAGAAGTTTGTTGGAAGCAAAAAAAGCCCAGTGGAAGAAAGAGCTTGGTAGATAATTGTTACACATTTTATTATAGTTGTGTTGCCTTAAGGAGTATCTATTGAGGTTGAAATATATGCCTCAGTTTGATATTATAAAAAAATTTTGCTTTATAATATTTACCTTATAGACTAATTTGTTGCAATATGTAGAAAGCTTTGTGGTTTTATATTCCTTTAGGTTGTCTTTTTGTCTGGTAGTCTCTTGGTGTGTACTAGAAGACCAGAGGTGAGCAATAAGCATTAATGTCATCAGTATCATTCTGGAGCTCAAAGATTCCTAAACTTTTCTCATTTCCTGAGAATCCATTTTCATATTTTTCCATTGTAGAAATCCTATGGATTTAAAGTGGCTTGATTTAAAAATAGAGTTCATTCTTTAAAATAAAACATTCTGATCAAGAATCATTAATACACTATCAGTAAGTATATTCCATACAAAAAGAAGCTTATTGCTTTTTTTCAGCCTATAGACCTTGTAACAGAAAAATTTATCATTTCTGTTAGTCTTAAAATATTGATACTAACTAAGAAAACTCTTCTTCTTGGACTAGACTTATGATCTAGGTGTCAGAATTTGGAAAATATGTGAAGTAACAGTTGTACTTCTTAAGAATAGCTATACTGAGCCTGGGTGGCTCAGTGGGTTAAGCCCTGCCTTTGGCTCGGGTCATGATCTCAGAGTTCTGGGATCGAGCCCCACATCAGGCTCTCTGCTCAGCGGGGAGCCTGCTTCCCTCTCTCTCTCTCTGCCTGCCTCTCTGCCTGCTTGTGATCTCTTTCCCTCTGTCAAACAAACAAATAAATAAAATAATAAAATCTTAAAAAAAAAAAGAATAGCTGTACTAAAAGCATAAAAATGAGCTTCACCCTCCACTCAACTAGGAAATCCTATGAGGCAGTCATAATACTGTGGAGACAGGTGATAGAAAAAAAGAGAGAAGCAGAAGAAATCGGGCATGAATTGATGTTGGAGGTCAAGGTAACAGAAGTTTGAAGAAATTAAATGTAGCAGTATCTGAAGGTTTGGAGATTTGATGTGTGTATATCATACTTTCAGTTTTAAATATTTTCCTTCAGTACAAATTTTGCTTATCAAACTGTAATACTAAACTTCTGAAGTTGGAACTACTTAGAAATGACTGAAGTGTTTTATGCTTTATTATGTAAAAAATATACTTTCTTATATTTGATCCTGTTTAAAAAAAACCGGTCTGTCTTTGTTGAAGTCACGCTTTCATAAATATTCTTGAAATTTAAGTTTATACATCTCTGAATTTTTAAGAACTACTGATGATTTCGGGCCTAATTTTTATATCAGTTTGTTAGACACAAGATTTTGGTTTTTTACTCTTCAGCAGTTATGAATAATAGAGGCTGACATTTATTACATATTTACTTTGTGCTAGGCCCTGTACTGAAAGAGACATCCCTCATTTTATAGAAGATACTGAGTTTTAAGAAAGCTAATAGCAATTTGCCCATAGTTACCTAGCTAGGAAGTGGTTGAACTTGGATTTGATTCTAGGATTCTCTGAATCCAGAGGTTTATCTTTTCAAGTTTCTTATTATAACTGAATGAACATTACGGGACAGTAGAACCGCACAATAATTTGCATAATATAAAATATGAAAAAATTGATTTTTTCTGAAAAAACTGATTTTTATTGCTAATTATAATAAACTTTTTATATTCACTGTGCTATACTGAAGTTTGGTTCTGATTAAATGTTTTATTCCATATCTCTTAAAATTTTTCTCTGTCTTGTGAGTTAATCTCCCTAAACAATTTTGATTAGATCTGTGTTGGAATCTGCACTCTTTAGGAAGGTTCATGATTTGTTTACATGATTTTTTTTTTACAGTTTTTGTACATTTTTTTAAAAAAGGACATTATTTACAGATGAACAGGTTGCTTTGAAGAAGAAAGAAAAAGAAGCTTCTGAAAAATGGAACAATCCTTGGAAAAAATTTGAAAGTGATAAAATAGTATGGGAAAAATTTCAAATTCTTGACCAGTCTAAGGTAAGACTATCAAAATGAAGCATTTATGGAATATAAGACATCTTAATTTTACTTTTTAAAATGCTAAGCCATGTTCATATCATAAAACTTTTTAAAAATTATTTTTCATATGTTACTGTAAGGCAATATTATTTTTGAATTTAATTATGACCTCATCTAGTATCTATTTGCATTCTGTAAATTGTCTTACTATGTAGGTGAGTGTAGAGGCCTGAGGCACCTCGTTTAGGCTCTTGTAAAAGAGCTCTGCAGTTTTTTAGATGACCACGAAACTCTGCCACTGACCATATAGTATCTGCCACAAGGTTATATCAAACATAAGTGATTGCTTATCAAGCATACGTACACACCAGGTGTCCCTTAGTTGGTGTTTTAGTGACCTTTAAAGTTTGTCTGTGTTTAATATTATACAGAAAAAAAGTGCCCTTGTTTTCTCTTTGCTTTTAGACTTGTGCTAGCTCTTCCAGCATTCTGTCACAGTCTCCCAGTCAGATAACAGTGGTCCAGGCTGATGGGCACCCACTACCTAGAGGTAGTGAGATTTTAGAGGTAAGTCATAGGTGTCACTACTTTGAATATATAAACCCTTTAATACTTGATCTTTGTATTACCTATTTTCCTTGAAAGAGTGGACCTTAATACTCTTATTTGTAATTACCGGTTTTTACTGAGTGCACTATGCTCCTTAAATTTAAAAAAGTTATGGACTGTTTCTTTTTTATGCATATAATAATTATTCCTTCCTAGTGAACATTTACTTTTAACTAACGTGTTCTGAAAATAATACAGTAACCTAAAGGGATGATTCTGATGGGAGACATTTTTAGCACTAGTAGATTCCTTATAGAATCCCTCCAAGTTAGATTGTTCGCATGGCTTTCATGGTTGGTTGTTCTGCCCCATATAGGGCTGACTGCCTATATCAGAGTTTTATAGTTGTTGATAATTTTATGTTAACAAAAGGAATGAAATCTGAATTGTACTTTTCCACATTCCCAAAAGCACTTTGACTATTAAAAGGCAATAAATTAGCCTTAATACCAAGACATTTTGCAAAAATCTATAGTTCTGGATGATAATTTTTTTTAGGTGGGGGAGTGGCAGAGGTAAAGGGAGAGAGAATCTTCAGCAGGCTTCACTCTCACCACTCTGAGATGATGACCCAAGCCAAAATCAAGAGTCGGACACTTAACTGAGTGAGCCATCCAGGCACTCCTGGATGATAATTTTAAGTGTAAAGTTTAAAAATTGATGCATACAGATACTACTAAAAACCGCAACTAAAACTATTCATGAAGTTGGTAAGAATCAGTTGTTAGCTTATTTACATTTCAACATTAGGATTCAAGAGTCTTTAATATTAAAAATATTAAGGTATTTTCAGTTAGCAAACAAATTTAGGTTGAAATGTTAGTATATCATTTATCGCTTAATTTGCACTTTTTTAGGTCATTTATTTGAATAATTTATAGTATGATTGTTAATGCAAATAAACAGCCATTCGAGGTGACTTTTAGGTGTTTTTACATTTTGTATATATTTTTAAATGCTAGCATGCATCTTTTTTTATAATCCAAAAAAACAATAAAATTATTGATATTTTGCAGTAGAGATGGGAGTTGGGGATGGAAGAAAGACTAGAAAGTAAAATACACACTAAATGTAAGGCTAGACAACCAGTGGTTAAGGAGTAGTATTTAAATGCAGTTTTTATGCTTTTTGTATGCATGTGGTAAGATATTGGAGAGATGCTATTGAGGAGAAGTGGATTTAACTGTGTAAACTAAAAAACCCCCCTTCTTAAATGTCTGAAAACAGTTGGTTTCAGAAATCCGAACCGTAGCCAGAACTATTTATATTATTTGAATATCAAGTTAACCTTTTCATGTAATTAAGAGGAGCAGAAATTTGGTTACAGGCAGAATCACCAAGGCCAGTTTTGTTAAAACACAAGGTAACGCATATAAAGTGCTTAGAACAGTGACTGACAAATAAATAGCAAGTGTTCAATGAAGGTTTACTCTATTTATAAATTACAAAGCAGATCTATTTGGGGCTATGAGACTGTTTAGGGTCAGTCATCTCACCAGCTTCCCTTCCTCTCTTTTCTTGATTCTTAATCTTACCCGTCCTCCCCTAGTGGAATGGTCCTGTATTCTCATCCCTGTTTTGTTCAGCCCAAACATTCTTTTATACTGTGTAATTTTGAACTACTTTTGTGTTTAAGTTTCTTATTGCTACCACCATATCATAGTTCTGCATTTGGCCAATAAAAAATTCTACTTTTATTCCTTTTCTTTTCTATTTTTTTTTTTAAGATTTTATTTACTTATTTGACAGAGGGAACACAAGCAAGGGGAGCGGGAGAGGGAGAAGCAGGCTTCTCACCGAGCAAGGAGCCCGGTGCAGGGCTCGATCCCAAGACGCTGGGATCATGACCCAAGCCGAAGGCAGATGCCTAACGACTGAGCCACCCAGGCACTCCCTATTTTTATTCCTTCTCAATCTTTTTTTTTATTGTAGCAAAAGACACATAACATAGAATTTACCATTTTAGTAATTTTTAAATGTGCAATATAGAGGGATTAAGTACATTCACATTATCAGGCAACCATTACCACTGTCCACTTCCAGAATTTTTTCATCTTTGCAAACAAACTGTATCCATTAAACATTCCCTATTTTTCCCTCCCCCTAACTGCTGGCAACCATTCTAATTTGTCTATAAATTTGACTATTCTAGATACCTTTAAGTAGAATCATGTAATATTTGCCCTTTGGTGTCTGATAAAATTCATTTATAATGTTTTCAGGGTTCATTCATCCATGTTGTACACTGTGTCAGAATTTCATTCCTTTTTAAGGCTAAATAATATTTCATTGTATTTAAACAACTACATTTTGTTTGTCTATCCAAATGTTGGTGGACATATGAGTTGTTATCTCTTTTTGGCTATTGTGGAATAATGCTGTTATGAACATTGGTGTACAAATAATCTCTTTGAGGCTTTGTTCTCAGTACTTTTGGGTATATACCCATAAGTGGAATTGTTGGATCCCGTGGTATTTTATATTTAATTTTTTTGTTAAATTTTTACCAATTTTCTTTTCTTTTTAAGAAGAGAGTTTTTGCGGGGTGCCTGGGTGGCTCAGTTCGTTAAGCGTCTGCCTTGGGCTCAGGTCATGATCCCAGTGTCCCAGGATCGAGTCCTGCATCAGGCTCCCTGCTCAGCGGGGAGCCTGCTTCTCCCTTTTCCACTCTCTCTGCTTGTCAACTCTGTCAAATAAATAAATAAAATCTTAAAAAAAAGTTTTTGTTTTTTGTTTTTTTTGAGAGAGAGCACACGCAAGCAGGTGAGGTGTGAGGTATGAGGGGCAGCATGGCGAGTCAAGGAGCAGAGGGAGAAAGAGATACTTAAGCAGGCTCCACACCCATTATGGAGCCATATGTGGGTCTTGATCTCATGACCCTGAGATCATGACCTGAGCTGAAATCAAGAGTTGGATTCTTAACTGACTGAGCCACGCAGGCATCCCAGATTTTTACGAATTCTCATATGGTAATTTTATGTTTCACTACTCTCCTGTTTTCCATAGTTGCTACACTATTGTACATTTCCATCAGCAGTGCACAAGAGTTCTGATTTCTCCACATTCTCATCAACTTTTTTTTTTAAATAATAGCTGACTTCTAATAGGTGTGAAGTAATAGCTCTTTGTAGCGTTGATTTACATTTCCTTTAATGATTTTTAATGTTGAACATTTTTTCATAGCTTATTGGCTATCTCTGTATCGTCTTTGGAGAAATATCTGTGTTTTTTGCCCATTTTTGAATTGGGTTGTTTTTTTTTTTTGTTGCGTTGTAGGCATTTTTTTTTTTATAAATTCTGCATACCTGATCAGATAGATTGTTCGCAAATATTTTGTATCATTCTTTATGTTTACCATTTCACTTGCTTAATAGAGCCCTTTGATGCACAAAAGTTTTTAATTTTGATGAAGTCCATTTTATCTGTTTTTTTTTTTTTCCTTTGTTGCCTGTGCTTTTGGTGTTCTGTCTACGAAATCATTGCCAAATCTGATAGGGAGCTTTTCTCCTATGTTTTCTTATAAGAGTTTTATAGCTTCAGCTCTTATGTTTAGGTCTTTGATCCAGTTGGAGTTATTTCTTGTATGTAATATAAGATACGGGATGTTTTTTTCTTTTCCATATTTTGCATTGATACCCAGTTTTTTCAGCACCATTTGTTTGAAAAGATTGTTCTTTCCCAGTTGAGTAGTCTTGGCACATTTGTCAAAAATCATTTGACTGTTTATGGGAGTGTTTAATTCTGGGCCCTCCATTCTAGTCCATTGTTCTGTAAGCCTCTTTATGTCATTGTCTCACTGTTTTAATTATCATACCTTTGTAGTAGGTTTTAAAAGCATGAATTCTCCAGTTTTCGTTCTTTTGCAAGATTGTTGTAGCTATTCAGGGTTTCTTGAGATACCATGGTAATCTTAGGGTGGTTTTTTAATTTCTGCAAAATATATCGTTTTTCATAGGGGTTGCTTTGAATCTGTAGATTGCTTTAGGTAATCTTGACAGTACTAAGTCTTTTGGTTCATGAACACAATATCTTTCCATTTATTTATGACTTCTTTAATGTCCTTTAGCAATCTTTTGTAGTTTTCAATGTACACATCTTTTGCCTACTTATTCTTAGGTATTTTATTCTTTTTGGTGCTATTATGCATGTAATTGTTTTCCTAATTTCCTTTTCCCAGATTATTCATCGTTAGCATATATAAATGCGATTAGTTTTTCTCTGTTTTGTATCCTACAACTTTGCTAAATTTGTTTATTCTAACATTTTATTTCTTGTGTGGAATCTTGAGGGTGGTGATTACTGTGTGGCACATGAACTTGTGGATCTTTCTGGTACTGTATTATTTTCTTAATGAGTAGATATGTAAAACACTGGTCTGCATTAATAAGACATTCTTATGTGTACATAATCCTAACTGGGTAATATATATGTATAATTTCCTTTTTTGACTTTTACTTTGACTTAAAAATGTTATGTAATATTTCTGGCATGCAAAAGGATATAAAGGATAATACAAAATACATTTCTACCTATGCCTGTCCCAGGAACAGCCCATTATAGCATAGTTTAGAGTTCACGAATTTTTATGGATTTCTATCAGTAATGGGACAAGTTTGTTTTTTTTTAAGATTTTATTTACTCATTTGAGAGAGAGAGAGCACAGGCAGGGGGAGTGGCAGAGGGAGAGGGAGAAGTGGGCTCTCACTGAGCAGGGAACCTGATGTGGGGCTCAATCCCAGGACCCTGGGATTATGACCTGAGCTGAAGGCAGTCGCCTAACTGACTAAGCCACCCAGGCACCCCAAGATTTTTTTTTTTATAAAAATTTTGTTTGTTTATTAGAGAGAGAATGAGCAGGGAAACTGCCAGAGGGAGAGGGAGAAGCAGACTCCCCACTGAACAGGGAACTGGATGCAGGGCTCCATCCCAGAACCCTGGGATCATGACCTGAGCCAAAGGCAGACACTTAGCCAACTGAGCCATCCAGGCACCCAAGACAAGAGTTTTTAAAAATATAGTTTACAACCCAGTAAAATGAAAATGGAATGCATAGAACCATAGAACAATGTTCCTTCTGTTGTCAGTTTACTTTAGAATCCTGGGAATAATGTTTGTGGATTGTGAGGCTCTTCCCACAGCAGAACTGGGATGTGACTAAGTTATAACCTTGTCCCAATCCATTGATGGCCTTATTTCAGGACCTGAAATACTACAGCCTGACCAAAATGAGCCAGTACTGGCCAGAGCCTTTTCCTTTCTACGCAAGCAGTCTTGGACTCAAGGGAACTCTATCTCAGTTCTCCAAAATTGAACTCCCTAGAGTTCCTTATTCAAAACTAGGTGGGTCTCTTTGCCTTGCCAAAAAAGATTTACCTAGAGTTACCTAGAATAAGGAAATGGAATTGTTTAAAGGCTTGTTAGGCTCCAAGAAGTATACTAGGCACAGACTTGTGCATCCAGTTTTAGAATAAGAGCCAAATACACTAACACTTAAACAGGTGCAGGAGAGCACTAAGAGTAACTTGTATATCCTGAGTACCCATAACAGTAGGCCGAGATAGATCTTTGTTCAAGGAGGGATAAGGGGTGGGGGGGGGGGAATGGAGACTATAAAAATATTCACACTAGAAAGAGAGATTTTCCTGCTGAGTACTCAGGAAAATCTCAAATAAGAAATATGTCTTATTTTGTGAAATAGGAAATTTTTAAAGAAAACATTGACTTAGTTTTCTTTTATTCCTATCTTATTCCACAAAGGACTTGAAGTGATTTAGGAAATCCTCATACAAGAATAGGCCCAAGATTAGAGTAGTAGAAAACTAAGAATACAGTAGAAGGAAAGAAAAAAGATTTGGTAATGAAATAAATTGAAATCACAGGAAGGAGAAGAAATCAGTGTGGGGACACTCCATGAATATAAAGTTTTTTTTAAAAGATTTTATTTATTTATTTGAGAGAGAGGGAGAGGGAGCACAAGTGGGCTTAGGGGCAGAGGGAGAGGGAGGGGGACAGGGAGACTATCCATGGAGCGTGGAGCCTGATGGCAGGGTTCAGTCCCAGGACCCTAAGATCATGACCTGAGCCAAAGTCAGATGCTTAACTGACTGAGCCACCCAGGTGCCCCAAATATAGATAGAATTTTTAAAAGAAATGAGAAGTCTGACATAGAAGATTACAAATAGCTTATAAAGATACATCCTGGAATGACAGGTTTTTTCGAAGAAGAAAACAGCAAATAGATAGCTATTAATAAGAGGTATCAGAGAAAAAACTTACTAGACCAGAAAAAAAATTAAATGAAAGAGGCTGATTTGAAGAGACATCCTAATAACTGTTAAAATTTCAAGAACAAGTATAGACTTTTTCAAGCATTTAAATTAAGAAGACAGGGAACAAAAATCAAATTAACCTTAGATTTCTTCTCTGTAGATAATAGAACAGTGTTTATAAAGGTTTATTTTTTTGTTGTTAACATATAATGTATTATTTGCTTCAGGGGTACAGGCCTGTGATTGATCAGTCTTAGACAGTTCACAGCACTCACCATAGCACATACCCTCCCCAATGTCCATCACGCAGCCACCCCATTCCTCTCACCCATCTCCCCTCCAGCAGCCCTCAGTTTGTTCCTGAGATGAAGAGTCTCTCTTATGGTTTGTCTCTGTCTCTGGTTTGATCTCATTTCATTATTCCCTCCCGTCCCCTATGATCCTCTTGTTTCTCAAATTCCTCATATCAGTGAGATCATATGATAATTGTCTTTCTCTGGTGGACTTATTTGCTTAGCTTAATAGCCTTTACTTCCATCCATGTTGTTGCAAATGGCAAGATTTAGGTTTTTTTGAAGGCTGCATATTATTCCATTGTATATATAGACCACATCTTCTTTATTCATTCATCTGTTGATGGACATCTAGGCTCTTTCTATAGTTTGGCTATTGCGGACATTGCAGCTATAAGCATTGGGGTGCACATGCCCCTTTGGATCACTGCATTTGTATCATTGGGGTAAATACCCAGTAGTGCAAGTGCTGGGTCATAGGGTAGCTCTATTTTCAACTCTTTGAGGAACCTCCATACTGTTTTCCAGAGTGGCTGCCCCAGCTTGCATTCCCACTAACAGTGTAGTAGGGTTCCCCTTTCTCCACATCCTTGCCAACACCTGTCGTTTCCTGACTTGTTAACTTTAGCCATTCTGACTGGTGTGAGGTGGTATCTCACTGTGGTTTTGATTTGTATTTCCCTGATGCCAAGTGATGTGGAGCACTTTTTCATGTGTCTGTTGGCCGTTTGGATGTCTTCTTCGCAGAAATGTCTATTCATGTCTTCTGCCCATTTCTCGATTGTATTGTTTGTTCTTCGGGTGTTGAGTTTGATAAATTTCTTTCTTTTTTTTTTTTTTAAAGATTTTATTTATTTATTTGACAGAGGGAGAGGGATCACAAGTAGGCAGAGAGGCAGGCAGAGAGGGAGAACCAGGCTCCCTGCTGAGCAGAGCCTGATGTGGGGCTTGATCCCAGGACCCTGAGATCATGACCTGAGCTGAAGGCAGAGGCTCAACCCACTGAGCCACCCAGTCACCCCAAGTTTGATAATTTCTTTATAGATTTTGGATATTAGTCGTTTATCTGATATGTCATTTGCAAGTATCTTCTCCCATTCTGTCGGTTGTCTTTTGGTTTTGTTGACTGTTTCCTTTGCTGTACAAAAGCTTTTGATCTTGATGAAGTCCCAATAGTTCGTTTTTGCCCTTGCTTCCCTTGCCTTTGGTGATGTTTCTAGGAAGAAGATGCTGCGGCTGAGGTTGAAGAGGTTGCTGCCTATGTTCTCAAGGATTTTGATGGATGCCTGTTACAT
>CM052898.1:20329687-20347228 GCA_028534135.1 Potos flavus
ATAAGGAAATGGTTCAGTTTCATTCTTCTGCATGTGGCTGTCCAACTTTCCCAACACCATTTGTTGAAGAGACTGTCTTTTTTCCACTGGACATTCTTTCCTGCTTTGTTGAAGATTAATTGACCATAGAGTTGAGGGTCCATTTCTGAGCTCTCTATTCTGTTCCATTGATCTATGTGTCTGTTTTTGTGCCAGTACCATACTGTCTTGATGATTACAGCTTTGTAATAGAGCTTGAAGTCCAGAATTGTGATGCTGCCAACTTTGGTTTTCTTTTTCAACATTTCTCTTGCTATTCGGGGTCTTTTCTGATTCCACACCAGTTTTTTTGTTTTTTTTTTTAAGACAACTTTATTATTTGATTATATTCATTGTAGAAAAATGTGAAGACACAGAAAAATATAAAGAAAATTAAAATGATTCAGTGTCTCAACCCCAAATACAGTAACAAAAGATTATATATATATATCCATTTCTGGTCTTTTTGTGCATTAATGTAGAACTTTAAAACAAAATAGCAATGCAAAATGTGTGCACATATCCTTTTTTCATTTCATAATATAGAGCAACCATTTCTTTAGGCCATTAAATATTATGTGAAAACATGATCTTCAGTTGGTTGTTTCACAATCCATTTAGAGCTATGCTATAATTTACCTCCAACTGTTGGATATTCAGATTGTTCTGAATATTTACTATTATAACTAATGGTATACTAGACATCCTTACTTATATATAATTCTTTGTATCTCTGATAATTTTTTAAAGATAAATTCCTAGGAGTAGAGTAACCAGCACAAAGAGTATAAGTATTTTTAAGCCTTTTGATATGTTTTAGCAAACTGCCCTACAAAAAGACTGCACAAATTTACAGTAACACCAATAAATAGCCTAAGAATTCCCATTTCTTCTTCATATTTCCTTGGTAACATAAGAAACTGGATGTTCTCTCCTACCCTTATTATTACAAATTTACTGGGGAAAGGGTAAATGGAGTCTTACCTTTTTTTCTGAAATGCCAGAATTTTTCCACGTTTACCAGTCATTTTCTGAAGCCGTCTAAGCCTTCTAGAAAGAATCTCTGATACATGCATGTCTTGTCTTACCATGTTCTTCCTTAGCACTTAGCAGGCAAGGGCATGAGGTGCTGCATGTCTTTTCCATGTTTTCTCCAAGTTAAGCCGAAATTTCTCGAATGTCTGAAATTAGAAAGTCATCTTGTCTTCTAGGCAGCTGTGCTAGTTTAATGTCTTGGTAATAAAAGAGAAAACTGAGCCATATTCTTCAGGTTATGGAGGGTTTCTGACCATTCCATGGACCCTATCTGAGGTATGGTAGTGAGGAGTAGACTTTTGGCTTTATTGGCATTTTCTTTCAGGGTCTTTAGGACCTGTTCCACTGAAACTGCTTCTTTGTGCTCCTTCCAGCAGTCATAATCTGTTGCCACGGCGATACTTGCGTAGCAAATCCCAGCCTCCTTAGTGAGAACCACCTCTGGAACTGTGGTCATGTTGATAACATCTGCCCCCCAGGTGTGGAACATGAAGCTTTCTGCCTAGGAGCTAAAACGAGGTCCCTCGATTGTGACCATTGTCCCTTTTGAGTGGCACCGCAGTCCTAACTTTTTAGCAGTCTCTATGAGGACCTCTCTCGTTTTGGGGCAGAACAGCTCAGCCATGGAATATGGCACACTCCTCTGATACTGGAATGACTTCCATCATAGAAGGTCTGAGGCCTTTTAGTGGTCCTGTCGATGAACTGATCAGTAATGACGATATCGCTGGGCCGAATCTCTTCCCTCAAGGAGCCACAGGCCGTGGTCACTATGACGTGTGTACAGCCTTCCTCCTTCAGAGCCCAGATGTTGGCCGGGTAGTTGACTTTAGAAGGCATGATGGTGTGCTGCCTCCCATGCCTTGCAAGGAGGATGCAATCGACATTCTTGATCTTCCCCAAAATGAAGGGATCAGAAGGCTTGCCAAATGGAGTATCCACGTATTTTTCAGTTCTTCCTTCTAAGATTTCTGGATCATCCAGGCCTGTTCCACCAATTATTCCAATCTTCACTGCCGTGGGGGTGGCACCTGAGGCAATCTCTACTCAGGGTGGCAGCTGCAGTGGCGGATTCATGGGGCCCAGCAGCCGAGCCAGTTGGAGCGGCAGCGTGGGATTAAGCAGTGCCTGATTCCACACAAGTTTTAGGACTATTTGTTCCATTTCTTTGAAAAAGTTGGTGGTTTTTTGATAGGGATTGCATTAAATGTGTAGATTGCTCTAGCTAGCATAGACATTTTCACAGTATTTGTTCTTCCAATCCATGAGCATGGAACGTTTTTCCATTTCTTTGTGTCTTCCTCAATTTCTTTCCTAAGCGTTCTATGGTTTTCTCAATTTCTTTGTCTCTTTGGTTAGGTTTATTCCTAGGTATCTTATGGTTTGGGGTGTAATTATAAATGGGATCAACTCTTTCAAGTTCTCTTTCTTATGTCTTGTTGGTGTATAGAAATGCAATGGATTTCTGTGCATTGATTTTATATCCTGACACTTTACTGAATTCCTGGATGAGTTCTAGCAGTCTTAGAGTGGTCTTTCGGGTTTTCCACATAAAGTATCATGTCATCTGCAAATAGTGAGAGTTTGATGACTTCCTTGCCGATTTGGGTGCCTTTTATTTCTTTTTGGTGTGTGATTGCTGAGTCTAGGACTTCTAATACTATGTTGAATAGCAGTGGTGATAGTGGACAGACCTGCCATATTCTCGACCTTATGGGAAAAGCTCTCAGTTTTTCCCCATTGAGAATGATACTCGCTGTGGGTTTTTCATAGATGGCTTTGATGATATTGAGGTATGTACCCTCTATCCCTACACTGTGAAGAGTTTTGATCAAGAAAGGATGCTGTATTTTGTCAAATGCTTTTTCAGCATCTGTTGAGAGTATCATATGGTTCTTGTTCTATCTTGATACAAAACAGTGATACGAAACTTTGATTTGTGATACAAAACATGATGTCCATGTGGCCCCACTTAGCCACTGGAGTGACGTCCCTCCGCGGAGCAGACTTCTAAAAGTTTTGATTTTGTACTCCGCTGCTCTCTTTCTTGCTGGGAGCCGGCTGAGGGAGGCTCCCTCTGCCTGTGGTCTATCTTCCCAGATATAGCCTTGGATTCACTTCTCCGCATGTCCTACCTTCCAGAAGGTGGTTGCTTTTCCATTCATAGAATTGCTGATACTCTTTTCATTGATTGTTGAGTTCGTAGAGGTTCAAAATGGTTTGATAACTATCTAGCTGAATTCCTGGAACCAGATGAAATTTAGGTCTCCTACTCCTCCCCCATCTTGCTCCTCCCCTTGTAGAGGTTTAATAGGTACACTTCGGCAAAGAATTTAATGCCTAAACAGCATGTTCACATGTAAAGGAGCATAAGGATATGTTCAGACCTATAAGAATTTATTAAAAAATTCTTCCTAAAGATCTTTCCCTGATTTTTTTAAAGAAGTTTTTAAAGATTATTTCTGTCCCTTTCCCTGAGGGTGAAGGCTTTCCCTCTGTGTCTGTCACCACTCTGGGCTCTCCCATGCGTTCAAACTGAGGTGCTGGCCCTTCCCAGGAGTGGGAGCCCGAGGAAGGGGGAGAATGAGGGATAGAGAACCTGGGGTTTGTACCAGGGCTTTGGGATTAAGTTCTTCATTCACTAAGAAAGGATTTGGGAACACAAAGTGTGTGGGGGCAGGGAGTTTGGGGGGGGACTGGTTGGAGGGAAGGTGAAGTTCAAGGATGCTCTTGTTTTTAATCCCCACATCACTTTCTTAAATAAAGAAGCCTGGGACACACACACACACACACACAAAAATAAATAAAAATAAAGATTATTTCTGAGTCAGAAAAGTAAATCAGAATTAAAACACAATAAGGAATTTGTGGTTTAAAAAAAAGGGAATATGTAGCTGACACCAAGTCTCTTAAGACTTTGTGAAATAAGGTAAATTGCAAAAAAATACATATAATGTAACCATTTCTATGTTTAAAGGAAAAAAATCTGGAAGAGGTATCAACAAATTTGAGTACATAAAAGAAAGCAGGTTGTTGGCATTGTCTTAAGTCTAAGAGTAATGGAAGCAAAGGGGACCTTTCTGCTTTTGTTCTTTATGCTTTTGTTTTATGCTTTATACTTTTGTGTTGATGTGTTGCATGGTCTCTCTGTAAAGACAGAGTTAATTATGATTCTGAAACTCAGATAAAGATTTAAGAATGTAGAAAGCAAAGATAACCACTAGTTTAATTATAAATAGACTACTAATGTAACCTGTACAACAGAAAACAAAAATCAACTCCGAAAGGTCAAAAATCTTTTATTTAAAAGCGGAGGTATGAGACCCCCCCCCCCGACCTGCTGCTTAAAAGAGATACACTTGAAATAAAATTACACATTATTAAAAATAGATTATATAAACCCATCAAAATTAAAAAACAAAAAGCAAAATTGCTTGTAATTTTAGAAACATTACTTTGGGAATGAAGGCTGTTAACTTTTTATTTATTTTAATAGACTCCATGCCCAGAGTGGAGCCCAGTATGGGACTTGAACTCATGACCCTGAGATCAAGACTTGAGCTAAAGTCAAGAGTTGGATGCTTAACTGACTGAGTCACCCAGGCACCCCCATAATAAATTATTTTTGATAAAAAGTAGAGTCAATAACAAAGATGTAAGAATAATATTTTTGTGATTCATAAGCCAAAAATAAATAGAAATTGAGGCACATTTTTACTAGGGTATTATCAGGGTATTTGGACAATGAAAGTATCAGTGATTTTATTTTCTACAAATACACATATCAAAATTTTAAATGTCAACAGAGCATTTACAGGATTTGCTATAATGTTATAAGAAAAACATAACCAAAAATTAAAGTCAAGCATAAAATATTGACAATAAATAAGATTTTACAAACTTAAAAGTACTAATATCCTATGATCAAGAAACTGAACCTTGGTTGTAAATTGGTAGTACCTCCCCTTAAGGTCAGTTCCTGAGATACTAGAAAAATGAGGGAAGGAAACTTTTTTGGTTTGTTGGATTAGTAAGTGGCCTGTGGTAGAAGTTAACCCAGCATCTCTGTGGGAAAAGAAAATAAGAAATGAATTGTTAGAATTCTGTTCTTGTTAACATGCTTCCTCTCATCCCCTAATGTCATTGTCTTAAACAGTGCCTCACTCTACATTAACTGTAAATCAGATCTCTGTTCTAGCTGTCCTCTAGAATAAAATCCTGGAGCAGTCCTTGCTTAAATCTTACTTCTTTACAGGAACTTGGAAAATCGGGTGGAGACTACTCTGCTCCTTCCTGTTCATACTCACTTTTTTGGTGAATTACAATTACATTCTAAGGAGTGTTCCCAAAAAAGAAGCTCTGGGAAAGTGATTGTAGTTTAACGCCTTAAGTTTCAATCCTAGGGCTAGTCTGCTCTCTGCCATTCCTCCCACTGAATATTTGGCTGTTCATTGCTGGACAGGTTTGGTTGATAATGCCAGGAAAAAAATTAACTGTTGCAAATAACAAAAGTGTTGGAGGAACACAACTATTTCAAAGGAAGAACAATGTCGATAGAATATCAGAGTGTAACAAGCAAAAATATTAGGACAGATGAATTGGTAAATTTAGTCTAATGAATATGATAAAAGAAGTAAGGGAAATGTTATAAATGAGAACATAGAACAGACAACCATGTAGAAAATTTAGGTGTAAAACATACAAAAAAATACAATAGATGAGAAATAGTGGGAATGATAGAGCTAGGGAGTGAATAAATAATTGATAGGACATATTTAGAAAATATCTTGAAAAAGGAGAGGACAAACAGGGAAAAAAAATTTAAGGCAGTAAGAGAATGAAAATAGAAATGCTGACTTTCCCTCCAAACAAGAGGGAAATTTGGAGAAGAGAGGAAATATTTGAAAAAGTAACAGAGATCATTGTTAACTGACCTCAGGGCTAGAAAGCACCCCAAAAAGAGGATAAGGAAAACCTCACTACACATACTAACCTGATATTTAAGAATATGGAAGACCAAGAAATTCTAAAAGCCTGCAGAAAGAAAGAACAAGCAATATATAAAAGAACAAGTATGAGCTTTTTTTTTTTTCCGTCAGTAACCCTGGGTACAAGATAACTATGGAATCATATTTTCAAAGTTGAAGGAAAAGAACTTAAAACTTAGAATTTAATATCTGGCCAAACTATCATTGAAACAAGAGTAGATAATAAAATATTCTCAGGCATTAAAGTCCTCTGAGGATTTTTATTAAAAGATGACATTGAAAACAGTTTTGAATGAAGTGCTTAACCAAAAAGGTAAGGTAAATTAAGGGATGCTACAAGAGATTTGTGATTATTTACCTTGGCAGAGTTGATCGTTACCTTTATAGAAAATAAAAAAGGTCTAGTTAATACCAACCTTGATGGGTTGGCAGAGGAAGGCAAGGTCAAAGGATATGAGAGCATATTACAGTTCTTATTAGAAGATGCTATCTTTGATGTCAAAAAGTTAAAAAGAGCCTTAAAAATAAAGTGGGATAAAGTGAAATGTAAGATTAAGATAGAAATAGGACCAAATACATCAATAAATATAATAAATCTAAGTAAACCAAAACTCACCGATTAAGAAAATTATTGATTAGAATAAAGAAATCTCGATACTTTCTAGAATACAAGACACACTTAAAGCATAGGAATACAGCAAGGTTAAAAACAATAGGATTTAAAAAAAAGAAATGCTAACCAAAATAAAATTGTTATTGCTACACTAATAAAAATAAGATCATTATTAGGGGGAGTGAGGATTGTAAATATAGATAGAAGATTTAGGAAATCAAGAAGATATAGCAATTTTTAATGTGCATGAACCCGATAAAATATATGAAGCAAAAATTGGTAGATTTAAATAAATAAAGACCAATATCTGAACTGAGAAATTGTTAAAACTGCAGAGAAATTGTTTTTAGAGATTTATTTATTTTAGAAAGTAAGAAAGCATGAGTGGGAGGGGCAGAGGGAGAGGCAACAGACATTTCTTCAAAGAAGACATACTGCAGATGGCCAATAGACCTGTGAAAAGATACTCGGCATCACTCAGCGTCAGGGAAATGCAAATGAAAACTATAATGAGATATCACCTCACACCTGTCAGAATGGCTAAAATCAAAAACACAAGAAACAGCAAGTATTGGCAAGGATGTGGAGAAAAAGAAACTGTCGTGTGCTATTGGTAGGAATGCAAACTGGGACAGCCACTGTGGAAAAGAGTATGCTCAGAAAATTAAAAATAGAACTACCATATGATCCAGTAATTGCAGTACTGGGTATTTACCCAAAGAATAAGGAAACACTAATTCGAATGGATAGGTGCACCCCATGTTCATTGCAGCATTATTTACAATGGCTAAATTATGGAAGCAGTCCAAGTATCCATAGATGAATGGATAAAGAAGATATGGTATATGTACAACGGAATATAACCCAGCCATAAAAAAGAATGAAATCTTGCCATTTGCAACAACATGGAGCTAGAGATAATGCTAATAAGCAAAGTAAGTCAGAGAAGGATAAATACCGTATTATTTCACTCAAATGTGTATGTAAAAAAAAAATAATGAACAAATTAAAAGACAAACTGAAAAAACAGACTTGAAACCAAATCTGTTAAATCAGATGTAAGAAACAGATGAACAGAGTTCTAAGGTGATTGAGTGCCATGTTGAGAATGTCTTGTAAGGAGTTCAAAAGAGCCATTTGTTTTTCTTTTCCATTTTCATCCCTAAGATAACATTTTTAGAGTTAGAATTATTCAGTTACTTACCTGAAGATAATGCTCCTTTTGAAGTGGTTCTTTAGGCTTAAAGAAATGTGATGGTTTTTATCTCTTTAAAACATGTAAGAATACATGAGATACTAAGATTTTTTCTTTTTTATAAATATTTCCTTTCCAAGCAATTTCTTATAAATTAGGAGCTTTGTCATTGTTTTGTTAAAAACAAAGGCAGAGAGTAACATCAGGTATATTGCCATTGTAGTATTCTGTCAAACTATTTTTTAAACTATGTCCTGCAGTTAATTCGTATAATAAAGTATTTGTTGCTTAGCTTTTGCCTTTCAGGACAATCTGAGTAGAATATGTTCTTTTCTTTTTGTTAGAGCATACCAAATTCTCATAAATTAAGAAGCAACAAATTTTTTTAATTTCTGTTTAATTTTTGTTTTTTTCTTAGAATTCAAGGAGTTAACCTGAATACATATTTTCTTATTGAAACGTCATAGACTGTGATAGGGCTATAGCAGTAGAAATGGAAAAGAGGGCTATCCTAGAGAGACGACATGATTCAAGAGAGAAAGCCTCTGACTCTCTTACATCCTCCTGGCTCTTGGTCCAAAGGCAGTATTTGTTGTATCCTGAAGCCAAATTTAAAACAATATTTATCTATTTTAAATTATCAGTAACTCCTTTAAAAGTCTAAAGAAGACTATTAGGATAGACTTTTGAAAAATCTTATACTTTAGAAAAAATTTGTTTTTCATTAGAAAATTACTTTTTTTACATTTAGTTACTCTATGTTCTCTATGTTACAAATATTCTGAAAATTGGAATACATCTGTTTAATTCTTATATAACTCATAATTTTTTGTTTACAGTTGTTGTTCCTCTTAGAGATAAATGCCTTTCTGTTTGTATAAATTTTTATCAAGGTTGATAAGGTGGTTAGAAAAAGAGCTGCACTTTAATTAGTATTGGTGACTATTGTTTAGGAAACAGTACCACTGGAGCGCCCTTTCAGTGCCATGAAACAAGAACAGCAGAGAAAATGGATTGAAGATTTGAACAAGCAAATAGAAGATGATCGGCAAAGAAAAATAGAGGAAAAAATTACATCTTCAAAGGTAACTTAAAAATTTAGGTGGATGATGTAAAGGGAAAAAAATAATTTGAGTCTTTAATCATAAACCTAAAAGTATCCTAAAACTATTTGACAAGACTACAGTATTCAAATTATTACACATTTGCTCTTGTAAACCTTTTATTGAATGTATTTAGTGAGTGATTTTGCATAGTTTCTTAAAACTAGCTTTTTAGGAATTTCCTAATTTTTTAAATTTCTCATACTCTCCATGTTAGTTATCTAAGTATATATGGAATCAATAAAGAATGTAGCTCCGTTAATTTTTGTTACGCTTATTCTGCTCTGTGGTGACTTTTAAAAATCATGTTTGATTATTGTTTTAGAAGTTTATACCTGAGAACAATTGGAAGAATTCTTAGTAATTCTCATTTGTCATGATTAGGGTGAGGAACATGACAGATGGGCAATGCATTTTGATTCATTAAAGAACTATCCTTCTCAGTCTCAACTGTCTTCTTGGTCAACACACAACCAACCGGAGTACTTCTGTGTCTCTCCGGACACTCAGGAACTGGCTGATATCAGCAGTGTTTATACACCTATGACTGGAAGCCAGGTTGAACCTTCAGAGGAGGAGCATATAGGAAAACCAGTTAGAGATAAGACCATGGCAAATAGTCAGAAAACAAAGTAAGTTTATTTTTCAGTATATGTTAATGTTTAAGAAAGTCTGTGTGCTCTATTAAAAGGACTGTCATTTTATTTATAATATGTGTTAATTGATTTCAGGTTTGGTATTTTTCTTTAAAGTAGAAATGACTAGTGGATGTATCTGGAGCAAAAATGATTTAACATCTTGTTAAACCTACCTTTTGGGGGTTTCAAATAGCTAAAGTGTCTATCTTGCCAGCTTTCTCCGTTCTATGACTGCTCTCTTGGATCCAGCTCAGATTGAAGAACGTGAGAGGCGACGACAAAAACAGTTAGAACATCAGGTATTGCATTGTAAAATACTATTCTTTGACTTAATAAGTAATAGTCATTTCCAGTGGATACCTAAATAAATGGAAATTAAAATTCCAATGTAAATATACAGCACAGGCCCTTCCATTCCTGTGATGAATCTAATTCTTACTCCGGCTGGCATTAATATTAAAATTATATTGATGCTGAGACCCAGACACTATCACATAGTACAACCAGCCACTTGCCTCCCAGAAGAGAAGGTCTTTAATATATAGGATGTATATATGAAACGGCACTAAATCTTAAGTTAGTACTGGTTATTTTTTTTTTCATCTGTTTATAGTTCTCTTGAATTTTGTTTAGGATGAGAATTAGTTCTTTTAAGGGAACTATAGGGGGCACTGAAGTAGAATTCTGATTGAGAAGTCTAGCAGATAATATAAGAAAGGAGACTAAGATTAGAATTCTCTCCTAATTTTAGTCTTAACACTAAAAGGACTTAAAATTCTAAATAATTCTTTAAAACCTCTGATACATGAAAAATTCAGTGTAATTAATATTGTTAGTCTTAATTAGTAAGTGAATTACAGAACATCTCCTACTTAACAGGCACTATGCTAAGTGCTGAGATTTTTTCTTTAGTTGTTTTTGGACTACTTCTAACAGTCCTCTGGTTAAAGAAAAAGCATATAGAATTTCAAAGACAACAGATGGGACAAATACATTGGAAATTTGATGTTTTAACTTTATATGTGTAATACTATGTTATATATTATCTGATACTGATAAACTTATTTTAGAAATACAAGTGCTTCAAATGGATTTTTTAAATTTGTGACAGTGCTTTTTGTGATTTATGACTTATAAATAGAAAGCCATCACTGCTCAGGTAGAAGAGAAACGCAGGAAGAAACAGCTGGAAGAACAGCAAAGAAAGAAGGAAGAACAAGAAGAGGAGCGTCGCTTAGCACGGGAACGAGAAGAGATGCAGAAACAGTATGAAGAAGACATACTTAAGCAAAAACAAAAGGAAGTAATATATATAAAAAATATTTTTATTGAAATATAGTTAACACAGTGTTACGTTAGTTTCAGGTATACAACAACATAATGATTCAGGAGTCCTATGTGTTATGCTATGTATACAAGCAATACTATACACACTATTATAGTACCATTGACTATGTTCCCTATGCTGTAGCTTTCGTCCTATGACTTGTTCATTTAATAACTGGAAGCCTGTACCTCCCACTCCTCTTCCCTCATTTACTAACCCCCTCTTCCCCACTGCCAGTTTGTGGGTCTGTTTTTGTGTTTGGGGTTTTTTGTTTTGCTTTTCATTTTATCTTTTTAGATTCCACATATAAGTGACTTCATGTGGTATTAATCTTTCCCATCTGACTGCTTTTATTTAGCATAATACCCTCGAGGTCCATCCATGTTACTGCAAATGGCAAGATCTCATTCTTTTTTATGGCTGAATAATACTCTACTTTTGTGTATACCACATATTCTTTATCCATTCATCTGCTGATGGATACTTGGGTTGCTTCCATATCTTGGCTATTATAAATAATGCTGCAGTAAACATAGGGGTGCATATATCTTTTGTTTCCTTTGGGTAAATACTCTGTAGTGGAATTACTAGATTGTGTGATAGTTCTACTTTTAATTTTTTTTTTTTTAAAGATTTTATTTATTTATTTGACAAAGAGAGATCACAAGTAGGCAGAGAGAGAGGGGGGGAAGCAGGCTCTCCGCTGAGCAGAGAGCCTGATGTGGGACTCGATCCCAGGACCCCGAGATCATGACCCGAGCCGAAGGCAGAGGTTGAAACCCACCGAGCCACCCAGCGCCCTTCTACTTTTAATTTTTTTAGGAGGGTCCATATTGTTTTCCACAGAGGTTATACCGATTTCCATTCCCACCAAATATTGCACCAAGGGTTCCCTTTTCTCTAAATCCTCACCAACACTTGTTTCTTGTCTTTTTGATATTAGCTGTTCTAACTAGGGTAAGATGAATATAATTATGGTTTTGATTCTCATTTCCCTGATGATTAGTGATGTTGAGCATCTTTTCCTGTGTCTGTTAGCCATCTGTATGCTTTGGAAAAACGTTTGTTTGGGTCCTCTGCCCTTTTTTAAAAATCAAATTATTTGGGGGGCAGTCGGTTAAGTGTCTCAGTCTTGATTTCAAGTCAGTTCATGCTCACTGGGTTGTGAGATGAAGCCCAGTGTGGAGCCTGCTTAAGATTCTCCCCACCCGACCCCACTTCGTCAGCCCATCTCCCCATTCCTGTGGTCATGCTGTCTCTTAAAAAAAAAAAATCAAATTATTTGGTGTTTTGGTGTTGAGTTGTACTAGTTTTTTTGTATATTTTGGATATTAACTCCTTTCACATATATTGTTTGCAGATATCTTCTCCCATTCAGTAATTTGTTGTTGTGCAGAAGCTTTTTATTTTGATGTAATCCCAACAGTTTATTTTTGCTTTTATTTCCCTTGCCTGAGGAGACAGATCTAGAAAAATGTTGGTAAGGCTGATGTCCAAGAGGTTACTGCCTCTGTTTTCTTTAAGGAGTTTTATGGTCTTAGGTCTCACAGTTTATATCCGTTTGAGTTTATTTTTGTGTATGGTGGAAGAAAGTGGTCCAATTTCATTCTTGTGCATGTAACTGTCAAGTTTTCCCAGCACTTTTTATTGAAGAGACGCTTTTTCCCATTGCATATTCTTGCCTTCTTTGTCATAGATTAGTTGGCCATATAAGCATGGTTTTATTCCTGGGCTCTCTTTCATCTTCTATTGATCTGTCTGTTTTGTGCCGTTACTATACTATTTTGAATACTGGCTTTGTAACATATATGGTTTGAAATCTGAGATTGTGATACTTTCAGTTTTGTTCTGCTTCCTCAGAATCGCTTTGGCTATTTGCGATCCTTTGTGGTTCCATACAGATTTTAAGATTATTTGTTCTAGCTCTGTGGAAAATACTGTTGGTATTTTAATAGGGATTGCATTGAATCTGTGGATTGCTTTGAATAGAATGGACATTTTAAGTGTTAATTCTTCCAATCCATGAACATGGTAGTATTTATGTTATAAATAACATTATAGAGTAAACATGGATTTTTATTTTTAAAGGAAAAATAATCAGAAGTTGAACACTTGCATCTATTTTGAAATTTTGAAGGTGTATGCAGAAACACTGAAGTTTTACATTATAAAGGTTATGAGTGTAAGGAAGAATCTAGAGAAGGTTTAATTATTTCAAGTGATCGGTTCACAAATGCCATATTGGTTGAGTTTTTTTCTCTGCTAAGAAAGGCCAGTACAGCACAAAACAAAAGTTATCCATGTGCTTCATTTTGAAATGTTTTCTAAGCAGTGATTATTAGTAAATATCCTAGATGTGTTAAGAGAAATGATTGGCCTTTCTGTCTGTATCCATTAGTGAATAGGAGCATATATTTGCAGTGATTCGCCGGGATTGATGATACATTTTATTGCTGTGTTAGAGTTTTCCTGTGTACTAAGAGTCTTTTTAAAAAAGAGTAGATACCTGGTTAGCTATGAGAACTTCTCTATTAAGTGGTGCACATGGCATAGGTATGATTGTGTCAAGTGTCATGTTTGAGCTGACCTGACATGAGCAAATCCTACAATGACATGTGATTGCCACAGATTTGTGAGGTGTAGAATAGAGCATAGAGCATTTCCTCTGGCCCTGGGAGATGGAGCCCAGAGCCTGCATTTTCTTGATTTTTTCCATTTTCAGCCTTCACTCCACACTTAGCTGATTAAGCAGCAGATGATCTGGGTTCTATTTTCATTCTGTTGAATAGGTTGAGCCAACTACTCCTATGAAATAATTATATACGTGAATAAAATCAAAGGATCATTTGTTTGAATTGCAAGAAATGGCCGCAAACCTTGTGTTTTGCCTCTTAATCTATTTTTAATCTTAATGGAATTTTGATGGAATTAACCACTGGTTTTAGGAACTTTGAAAACTTTATTACTACAAACTTCAGCGGGTAAAAGAATTCTTATATTTGTGGTCTAGTACAGCTGTAGAATATGATACTAAAATGTAAGCTCCAAAAGGGAGAAGCTTTGCCCTGTTGACTGTTCTCCCAATATCTTGAATAGTGCATGGCACACAGTAGCAGCTAATCTCAGAATAGTCAAGTCTGTACGTGTTTGATAATTGTATTTAATAATTTTGTGCACTTCAATATTAACAGGAAATCATGACTCTCAAAACAAACGAGCTATTCCAGACAATGCAGAGAGCACAGGAGCTAGCACAGAGGCTGAAACAAGAACAGAGAATCCGAGAATTGGCTCAAAAGGGACACGACACTTCTGGATTAATTAAAAATCTTGGTGGTAAGCACTTCACTAGAATTTTACTTATAATATCTTTTGAAGAGGATTTTAAATAACTGTCTATTTTTGATACCTTTAACACACCTATTGACTAAATATTGTTTTAGGAATTTCAGATCTTGAGCCGATGTAACTTTATAATGCTTATTTTGTTTGGGAAATTGCTTTAAGAGCAGAACTAAATAATGTTACATTTTCCAGTAATCTTTTATGATACAAGAAAGATGTTAGGGCTTCAAGTCGACAACAAGAATTCTTGAGATGTCTTTGGTGCAAAAGGTGGTTTTTTTTTGTTTTGTTTTTTTTTAAATTTTTCTCTTTGTTGAACTTTTTTTTTTTTTAAGATTTTATTTATTTATTTGACAGAGAGAGAGATCACAGGCAGAGAGAGAGGGGGAATGAGCAGAGAGCCCGATGCAGGGCTCTATCCCAGGACCCTGAGACCATGACCTGAGCCAAAGGCAGAGGCTTTAACCCACTGAGCCACCCAGGCACCCCCAAAAAGGTGGTTTTATTAAAGCACGGGGACAGGACCCGTGGGCAGAAAGAATTGCACTAGGGTCATGAGGAGTGGCCCATCATATACTTTCAAGTTGTGAGGGGTTAGGGATAGTGTAAGTTTGTAAGGAATTTGGAAGCATGGTTTCCAGGACCTTGAGGGGGCTAGCTGTTGTTGGGAAAAGGTCATTTATTACTGTCTAATAAAACCTTAATCAATAGACCCTTCACATGTGTATCAGTGGGTCATATGATTGGAGGATGATTGCCAACATGTATTGGGGGGGAGGGTAGAGATAAAGGCAGTTTTCCAGAGGAATTTTTTTATGTTACAGTAGATGTACAAGATCGTGGGAGTTAGGCTAACATTGCTTTTTGCCCTTAGCAAAGTGTGAACATCCAGGCAGTTGAGTTCCTAGAGGAATGTCACTGCCTATTTCAGGGACTTGTCAATGGGCTGTAAGTAGTAAGGAAATTTAATAATCTTTCTTCTGCCTCTGTTTCCCACATCATTTTACATAAATTTTCTTATGTTTTGCTCATAATAAGTAAAATTTAGATTTTTTTTACCCATTTTTTTAGAGAAATCTCTGAAGTGATCCCTATATTCAATAAGGGATAAAAATGCAGGTCACTTTTTGTAAGAAAATTTAGGATAGCCCTTTTACAATTTATTGCAGTGTTCACACTTACTGATTACACAAAAATCTTGTGCGTATTTAGTTGCCGCTACACATACTTTCTGTTAATCTTCCTGAACTGTCATTATGTTGGATAATATATTTCTCTTGCTACTTGATAAAGTGACTAACAACATCTCAAATTTAGGACATGGCTTGGATGATGTCAGTGGTAAAAAGAATATATGTACCAATTCTGCAACCTCTCCCAAAAAGGATACTGCTGTACAAACAGGTATTTGTTTAAAAGTTGTGATTTGGTTTAAAATTTACTTAAAGTTAATGTCACAGTTAAAATTAAGCTTAATTTAGAATTGAGCTCTGTTTAAAAATGAAAGGAATTCATCAAAGTTTTCAGGATTAGAAAAGGATTAGAAAGGATTAGAAAATAAAGGGATCTCTTGATTTTTTTATTTCTCTGTAACAGCTTTATTGAGGTTTAATTCACATTAGCATGAAGTTAACCCTTTTAAAGGATACAATGCAGTGTTTTGGGTTTTTTTTCTTCAAGATTTTATTTAAATTCTAGTTAACATATATGGTGAAATTATTTCAGATGTAGAATTTAGTGATTCATCACTTACATATAATTCCCAGTGCACATCACAAGTGCCCTCCTAAATACCTATCACCCATTTAGCCCATTTCCCCACTCACCTCCCTCTATAACCCCTCAGTTTGTTCTTTTTTTTTTCCTCCTTATTTATTTGAGAGAGAGGGAGAGCAAGAGAGAGAGCAGAAGCAGAAGGGAGGAGCAGAGGGAGAGAGAGAAGCAGGGAGCCCGACTTTGGGCTCAATCCCAGGGCCCTGAGATCATGCCTGAGCTGAAGGCAGACGCTTAACCGACTGAGCCACCCAGGTGCCCCAGTATCTTCTAGTTCTGTCCACGTCATTGCAAATGGCAAGATTTCATTCTTTTTGATGGCTGAGTAATATACCATCTTCTTCATCCATTCATTAGTCAATGGACATTTGGGCTCTTTCTATATTTTGGCTGTTGATGATAATGCTGCTATAAACATCGGGGTGCATGTGCCCCTTTGAATCAGTATTTTTGTGTCCTTTGGGTAAATGCCTAGTAGTACAATTGCTGGGTCATAAGGTAGTTCTATTTTTAACTTTTCGAGGAACCCCTATACAGTTTTCCAGAGTGGTTGCATCAGTTTGCGTTCTCATAAACAGTGTAAGAGAGTTCCGTTTTCTCCATATACTTGCCAACATCTGTTGTTTCCTGTGCTATTAAATTTTAGCCATTTTGATAGGTATGAGGTGGTATCACTATGGTTTTGATTTGTATTTTCCTGATAATGAGTGAAGTTGAGCATTTTTTCATGTGCCTACTAGGCATCTATATGTCTGGAAAAATGTGTCTTCTGCCCTTTTTTTTTTTTTTTAAGATTTTTTTCATTTATTTCACAGAGAGAGCACAAGCAGGGGGAGTGGCAGGGAGAGGGAAAGGGAGAAGCAGGCTCCCTGTTGAGCAGGGAGTCCAACTCAGGGCTCGATCCCAGGACCCTGGGAACATGACTTGAGCCGGAGGCAGATACTTAAGTGACTGAGCCACCAAGGCGCCCCTTCTGCCCATTTCATAACTGGTTTATTCATTTTTTGGGTCTTGAGTTTGGTAAGTTCTTTATAGATTTTGGTTACTAACCCTTTTTCAGACACATCATTTGCAAATACCTTTTCCCATTCTGTAGGTTTTCTTTTAGTTTTGTTGATTGTTTTCTTTGCTGTGCAGAAGCTTTTTATCTTGATGAAGTCCCAGTAGTTCACTTTTGCTTTTGTTTCTCTTGCCTCTAGAGACGTGTTTAATAAGAAGTTGCTATGGCTGAGGTCAAAGAGGTTGCTGCCTATGTTCTCCTCAAGGATTTTGATGGATTCCTGTCTGACATTTAGGTCTTTCATCCATTTTGAATTTATTTTTGTGAATGGTGTATGAAAGTGGTGCAGTTTCATTCTTCTGCATGTTGCTGTCCAGTTTTCCCAGCACCATTTGTTGAAGAGACTGTGTTTTTTCCATTGGATATTCTTTCCTTCTTTGTTAAAGATTAGTTGACCATAGAGTTGAGGGTCCATTTCTGGGTTCTCTGTTCTGTTCCATTGATCT
>CM052898.1:20347728-20544068 GCA_028534135.1 Potos flavus
CTGTTCCATTGATCTATGTGT
This sequence comes from Potos flavus, assembly GCA_028534135.1. Classification (NCBI taxonomy): domain Eukaryota; kingdom Metazoa; phylum Chordata; class Mammalia; order Carnivora; family Procyonidae; genus Potos; species Potos flavus. Next base: position 20,347,750 of record CM052898.1, read on the forward strand.
CTGTTTTTGTGCCAGTACCATACTGTCTTGATGATTACAGCTTTGTAATAGAGCTTGAAGTCTGGAATTGTGATGCTGCCAACTTTAGTTTTCTTTTTCAACATTCCTCTGGCTATTCGGGGCCTTTTCTGGTTCCATATGAATTTAGGTTTATTTGTTCCATTTCTTTGAAAAACATTGCTGGTATTTTGATAGGGATTGCATTAAATGTGTAGATAGATTGCTCTAGGTAGCATAGATATTTTCACAATATTTGTTCTTCCAACCCATGAGCATGGAACGTTTTTCCATTTTCCTCAGTTTCTTTCATGAGTACTCTATAGTTTTTTGAGTACAGATCCTTTGCCTCTTCGGTTAGGTTTATTCCTAGTATCTTACGGTTTTGGGTGCAATTGTAAATGGGATCGACTCCTTAATTTCTCTTTCTTCTGTCTTATTGTTGGTGTATAGAAATGCAGCTGATTTCTGTGCATTGATTTTATGTCTTCACACTTTACTGAATTCCTGTATGAGTTCTAGCACTTTCAGGGTATTTTATTTTTGATGAATTGGAAGTGGGATTTTTTTCTTAATTTCTCTAATGGTATTAGTGTATAGAAACACAACAGATTCGTGTATATTGATTTTTATATCCTGCACCTTTATGGAATTTGTTTTTTCTGACAGATTTTCGTGGAGTCTTTTGGGTTTTCCACATAAAGTATGTCATCTGCAAAGAGTGAGAGTTTGACGACTTCTTTGCCGATTTGGGTGCCTTTTATTTCTTTTTGGTGGTGATTGCTGAGGCTAGGACTTCTAGTACTATGTTGAATAGCAGTGGTGATAGTGGACAGCCCTGCCATGTTCCTGACCTTACGGGAAAAGCTTTCGGTTTTTCCCCATTGAGAAGGATATTCGCTGTGGGTTTTTCATAGATGGCTTTGATGATATTGAGGTATGTACCCTCTATCCTTACACTGTGAAGAGTTTTGATCAAGAAAGGATGCTGTACTTTCTCAAATGCTTTTTCAGTATCTGTTGAGAGTATCATATTCTTGTTCTTTTGTATGATTTCTTTATATATTTTGTATATTAATCTCTTATCAGATATATTATTTGCAAATATTTTCTCCCATTTAGTAGATTGCCTTTTCATTTTGTTGGTTTCCTTTGCCCTTTGATGTGAAGAATCTTTTTAGTTTGATACAGTCTTAGTTGTTTACTTTTACTTTTGTTCCCTTTGCTTTTGTACTCATTAAAAAAACCGTTGCCAACATCAGTGTCAAGGAGTTTACTGCCTAGGTTTTCAATTCTAGGGGTTTTATGTTTCAGGTCCTATATTCAAGATTTTAGTCTATTTTGGGTTCATTTTTGTGTATAGTGTAAGATAGTAGTCCAGTTTCATTATTTTGCATTTGACAGTCCAGTTTTCCCAGCACTATTTATTGAAGAAACTGTCTTTCTCCATTGTTAATTCTGGGCTTCTTTGTTGTAAATTAACTCTCTATATAAGTATGGGTTTATTTCTGGGCACCTTGTTCTGTTCTTTTGATTTGTGTCTCTGTTTTTATGTGAGTACCATACTATTTTGATTACTATAGCTTTTAATGTAGTTTGAAATCAGGTACTGTGATGCCTCCAGCTTTGTTCTTCTCAGGGTTGCTTTGGTTATTTAAGGTCTTTTGTGTTTCCATAGAAATTTTGGGATTGGTCTATTTCTGTTGAAAGATGCCATTGGAATTTTGATAGGAATTGCATTGAGTCTGCAGATTGCTTTGGACAGTACAGACATTTTAAGAATTTAACATTTAAGACATTTAAGAATAGTAATTCTTCCAGTCAGTGAGCATGGAATGTCTTTGCATTTATTGGTGTATTCTTCAGGTTCTTTTAGTAATGTCTTGTGGTTTTCAGTGTTGTTGTTTTTTTTACCTCCTTGGTTAAATTTATTCCTCGGTATTTCATTTTTGATGCACTTGCAAGTGGGATTTTCTTAATTTCTCTAACAGTATTACTGTATAGAAACACAACAGATTCATGTGTATTGATTTTTATATCCTGCACCTTTATGGAATTTGTTTTTTCTGACAGATTTCGGTGGAGTCTTTAGAGTTTTCTATATATATAAGATGTCATCTGTAAATAGTGACAGTTTTACTTCTTCCTTTCCAGCTTGAATGCCTTTTCTTTTTCTTGCCTAATTGCTATGGCTAGGATTTCCAGTACTATGTTGAGTAAAAGTATGGAGAGTAGACATCTTGTCTTGTTCTTGATCTTAGAAAAAAGCTTTCACCTTTTCATGGCTGAGTAGGATGTTAGCTATTTGCTTGGCATACATATATATGTATAGTCTTATGTTGAGGTATTCCCTTTATACCCTCTATATGAGAATTTTTATCATAAATGGATGTTGAATTTTGTCAAATGCTTTTTCTGCCTCTGTTGAGATGATCATGTGATCTGTATCTTTCATTTTGGTACTCTGTTGTATCTCGATTTATTGGCAGATGTTGCAACATCCTTGCATCTCTGTAATAAATCCTATTCGATCATGGTGTATGATCCTTTTAATGTATTGTTGAATTCTGTTTGCTAATATTTTGTTGAGGAATTTTTGCATCTATATTTATCATGAGTATTGGCCTGTAACTTTCTTTTCTTGTTAGCAGTCTTTGATTTTGGTATCAGGGTGATGCTGGCCTCATAAAATGAGTTTGGAAGTGTTCTCTCCTCTTCTATTTTTGGGAAGAGTTTGAGAAGGATTTGTATTAATTCTTCTTTGAATGTAGGGTAGAATTCACCATTGAATCCATCTGGGCCTGGTCTTCTATTTGTAGGGAGGTTTTTTTATTACTGATTCTCCTTACTAGTAATAAGTGTGTTTGAATTTTTCTTTATGGTTGTATGTTTCTGGGAATTTATCCATTTCTTCTAGTTTGTCAAATTTGTTCATGTGCAATTGTTCATAGTTGTCTTATGACCCTTTGCATTTCTGTGGTATCATTGTCTTGTCTCTTATCCTGATTTTGAGTCCTCTCTTATTTTTCTTGAAGAGTCTAGCTAAAGTTGGTCAGTTTCATTTATCATTTCAAAAATACCTTTGATTTCATTGATACCTTTTGTTTCATTGATACCTTATGTTGTCTTTTTTCTTTTTTTTTAAGATTTTATTTATTTATCTGACAGAGAGAGATCACAAGTAGGCAGAGAGGCAGGCAGAGAGAGAGGGGTAAGCAGGCTCCTCGCTGAGCAGAGAGCCCGATGCAGGGCTCGATTCCAGGACCCTGAGACCATGACCTGAGCTGAAGGCAGAGGCTTATTAACCCACTGAGCCACCTAGGCACCCCCTTTTGTTGTCTTTGTATATCTGTATTTCATTTATTTCCATTCTGATCTTTGTTATTTCCTTCCTTGTGGTGGTTGTTCTTTTTCCTTGAGATTTAAAGTTATGTTTATTTGAGACTTTTTTTTTTTTTTTTTTTTAAGATTTTATTTATTTGACAGAGAGAGAGACCGCGAGAAAGGGAACACAAGCAGGGGGAGTGGGAGAGAGAGAAGCAGGCTTCCCACCAAGCAGGGAGCCCGATGTGGGACTTGATCCCAGGACCCTGGGATCATGACCTGAGCTGAAGGCAGACACTTAACGACTGAGCCACCCAGGCGCCCTATTTGAGACTTTTCTTATTTCTTGATGTAGGCATTTATCAAATTTCCCTTCCCTCTTAGAACTGTTTTTGCTGCATCCTGTAGGTTTTGATGTTGTATTTCTAGTTTAAATTGCCTCAAGACATTTATTTCTTTTGATTTTTTTGACCTATTGATTAAGTGGCATGTTATTTAATCTCCACATAATTGTGAGTTTTCCAATTTTGCTCAGGTAATTATTTCTAGTTTCATATCATTGTGGTTGAAAAAAATGCATGATGTAATTTGAATTTTCATGAATAATTTTATTAAAACTGACTTTGTGGCCTACCATGATCTATCTTGGAAAATGTCCCTTGTGTACTTGAGAACAGTGTGTATTCTGTTGCTTTTAGAATGTTCTGAATCTATCCATAAGGTTCATCTGGTCTAATGTTTAAGGTCTAATGTTTTTTTACTTTCTGTCTGAATGATCTATCCATCGATATAAGTGGGGTGTTAAAGTCTCCTATTATTGTACTCCTGTCAGTTTCTCTCTTTGGGTGTGTTAATATTTGCCTTATATATTTAGGTTCTCCTGTGTTGAGTGCATAAATATTTACAGATGTTATATTCTCTTGTTGCATTGACCCCTTTATCATTATGTAATGCCCTTCTTTGTTTCATAATTACTGCAGTCTTTGTTCTAAAGTCTATTTTGTCTGACAGAAGTGTAGATACCTTCACTTCCTTTTACATTTGCATAGAACATCTTTTCCCATCGTTTATTTTCAGTCTGTGTGTGTTTCCTTCTGAAATGAGTCTCTTTAGGCAGCCTAATTGTCTTTTCCATTCAGCCACTCCACGTCTTTTGATTTGGAAAATTAAGTGCCTTTACACTTAAAGGCATTATTGACAGGTAGGTCTCTGCTTATTGCCATTTTGTTCATTGTTTTCTAGTTCCTTTCTTCTCTTTGTTTTAATAACTTTAATAGATTCTTTTCTTGATCTTTTGTGAATCTATCTTTTGTGTGTCTACCATAGGTTTTTACTTTGTGGTTACCATTAGGCTTACATATAACTTAATTTATAAGTCTGTTTTAAGTTGGTAACAATTTAAGTTTGAGAGCACTCTAAAGCTCTGCCTCACATCTTTTTATCTTTTGTATCTTTTTTTTTTTTTAAGATTTTATTTATTTATTTAACAGAGAGAGATCACAGGTAGGCAGAGAGGCAGGCAGAGAGAGAAGGGGAAGCAGGCCCCTTGCCAAGCAGAGAGCCGGACGCGGGGCTCGATCCCAGGACCCTGGGATCATGACCTGAGCCAAAGGCAGATGCTAAGCCAACTGAGCCACCCAGGCACCCAGGCCTAGCATTTTAAATGAAGGTAGTGCCTGCCAGCCTCAGTTCCCTGGAATAGTATCCCAGTAAGTCCCTAGATAATGTGGTAAGTTAGATGCCTGCCCCTTAGGCCAACACTTTATGTGAAACAAGTTCATTTACTTATATTAATAGCTCTGGGTACTATTGGCTGCCTCTTTGCTGGGCCTTGGGGCAAGTTAGTTCACACAATAGGCATTTTTTCCTTCCGCTATAGCTTTGTGGGTCTCAGACATGAGCCCTATTGGCTTTCTAAGCTAGATGTTTTGGGAACTCCTCTCTCAAGAGCAGATCTTAAAAGCGGGGTGCCCAGTGTAGGGTTCAAACCCGTCGCACCCCAGGGAGAAGAAGCTCTGGGTTACTTACTTACCTGAAAGCTGTTCACTTACCTAAAATTATTCTGCTTATGAGCTCTTGGTATTTTTTGATACTTTGTTATTAAGCTTGATGAACCTGTTTCAGTCCCTTCCGTATGTCTAGATAAGTAACAGAATTACATGAATCCTAAACATTTAAGGGACAGTGAAAATAATTCCTGAAGATAGTGAAATTGTGTGTATTATCACTGAGTGGCTCTAAATAAGAGAATTTAATCGGTCAGGGTCCAAAAGAGAGTAATTCAGGATGCTTTATGTAGAAAGGGACCATTTCTAAAGCACTGGGTGTGAGGGAATCAGATCGTTCATGACTTCGGTGCTAGTAGCAACTAAGCTGATTACCAGAACCTTGAAGGCAAAAGTCGTGTTAGAGGTAACTTTGAGGGGAGCAATGACCTTTGGTAAAGGGACAGAGTCAGCCTCAGGTCAACACAGGGAATGAGCCAGTGGAATAAATATCCTGACTTCATTCGCTTCCTCCCTTTAATCTGCCAGTGAACCCTCTTGACTGAAGTTGGAGGACCCAGGAACCCATTGATATGATTCATATAAGTTTAGCTTGCCAGGGCAGAGAGTCATGGTAGAAAAAGGTGTTATGTGGGTATAGGGTGGCAAGAGAAGATATCCAGGCTGGGCAGCCTCACTAGGGATTGGTCCTAGAGCATCTCCAGCTTGGAATAACAAACCTAGTAAGTGGACTATTAATTTTTTTAATGTGTAGCAGGACCTTTTTTCATTAGCGAATTGTGTATTTAAAATTGTAATCATGAGTCAAAATTCTGTAATTTTATAAAATTGTTCAACTGGTTTCATAGCTGTTATAGCTGAACACATCACTAAACATGTAAGAAGAAAATTTCAGAAGTCTTTTTTTTGTCTTTTTTTTTAAGATTTTATTTATTTGACAGAGAGTAGGCAGAGAGGCAGGCAGAGAGAGAGAGGCAGAGAGAGAGAGCAGAGAGCCCGATGCGGGGCTCGATCCCAGGACCCTGAGATCATGACCTGAGCCGAAGGCAGAGGCTTTAACCTGCTGAGCCACCCAGGCGCCCCCAGAAGTCTTTTTTGAGTAAACTTTTCCAATGCTGTATGTGATTCAGCGATGGTCTGCAGGCAGAATATAATGGTATATGAGTCATATGGATCTAAAAGTACAAAAAAACACAACATGACTTTTTATCAACATTTCCCTAAAAATTCGATTCCAAGAAGGGAGGTATAAGAGACATTTTCCCAGCACGTCAATGGAAGGACATTTTTCAGATCCTGTATATTTATGTACTTTAATCAAACCAAGTTATGAAAAAAACTTACCATCTCACTTACGATTTTTTGTTTTTGATGAAAACTTTTTTGCCAGTTACCACTGATATGAAAAATGTAAATTAGACTTTTGCTGAGAAAGAAATACTCTTAGATACACAAGATGATACTCTATATGGCTTTTGTATATTCTAAATGAAAGCCAGGACAGTCCTGTGAAAAGTTTCTTTTAAAAAATGGTCTGTATTACGTGATGCTAAGAACGAATCATCTAAGGGAGCCTGGATGGCTCAGTTAGTTAAGTGTCTGACTTGATCTTAGCTGAAGTTGTGATCTCACGGTTGTGAGTTCAAGCCCCGCATTGGGCTCCACAAAAGACTGAACCTTCTGAAGTTGTGAAACATGCTATGGCATGGATGACCAAGGCACCTTGCTGAGTAAATAAGCTGGGCTTGGATTCGGGGAGGAATGCAGAGGAACACAAATACCCTATAGCTCTACTTGCGGGAGGAATCTAGAGTGGGGTGGACAGATTCATAGAGATGGAAGGTAGAGAGGTGAGGAGAGAGGGTGCAGTGTGGAAGTTACTACTTAGATGCAGGGTTTCTGTTTGGGGTAAATGAAAGGGTCTGAAAATTGTAGAGTACTGTGGGTTTGTTTGGTACGGTGAATGGTACACTTAAAAATGGTTTAATATAAGATTTAGAACCCTTGTGCACTATTGGTAATGTAAAATACTGTAGTCACTATAGAAAACATAGCATTTCTTCAAAAAATTCAAAATATAATTACCATATGATCCATCAATTCCCGTTCTGGGTATATACCTGAAAGAACTGGAAAGTAACACACGTGTTCATAGCAACATTAGTCACAATAATTAAACGGTAGAAGCAATCCAAATGTCCCTTGACAGATGAATGGATAAACAAAGTGTGGTATACACCTACAATGGTGTATTATTCAGCCTTAAAAAGGGAGAAATTATGACACGCTTATACAAATACACGGGTGAACTTCGAGGACATTATGCTAATATGAAAGAAGCCTGTCATAAAAAGACAAATACTGTATGATTCTCCTTGTATGAGGTACTTAGAATAGTCAAAATCATAGCAACAGAAAGTAGAATGGTGGTTGCCAGAATTGGCAGGGAGAATGGAAAGTTGTTTAATGGTATCGAATTTGGAAAAAACCCCACAAAACTATAATGCCTTTGAAAAAAATAGTTAAAATAATAAATTCTGTGCTTTACAACAATTAAAAATTAATCCTCTGAAATTTTTCTTTAGATGACTTAAATACAGGAACATTCACCAATGCAGAATCATTCTGTGGAACAGTAATAGAGAGGGAAATTCTAAATTGTTCATCTTCTGAGATTCCTGCAGAATTTAATGAACAGTTTAACACTAAGAAAGACAAAGAGGAACTAATAAATCAGGTTAAAGGAGCCAACTTAGAAAAAGAAAACAGTTGGTATAATGATCAGTGTAATGAGTTTGCAAGGACAGAGAAAACACATATGAAGAAATGTCCTAAAAGGCCTGATTGGAATATAAATAAACCACTCAAAAGGTATATTCCAGCATCAGAAAAGTACCCTAAACAGCTTCAAAAGCAGAGAGAAGAAAAAAAAGTAAGAAGGCAGATGGAACTGCTTAATTTGGTAGAAAGAAATAATCCTGGACATCTCTCTCAAAATAGAGGCACTTCACCAGTTCTTCCTTCATCTCAAGAAACTGAGCCAAGGTTCAGGTGGCATCTAATCAGAAAGGTAAACTTTTCTGTGTTAAAAATATTTTAAAGTATGTATTGATGTTTCTCGATTGAAAACAGTTCCCCACATGCTTATTTTGACAAGGTTGTTCTGTTACCTAAGTAAGAGTTTAAGAAATATGCTTTAGTTTATACTAGGGATTGTCAAACTATGGCCTGTGGGCAAATCTATCATGCTGCTGCTTTTGTAAATCAAGTTCTATAGGAACACAGCCATGCTCATTCTTTTATGAATTGTCTGTGTCTGGCTTAGAGTAGTTGCAAGAGATGACCACATGGCGCACAAAGCCAAGTGTTTACTATCTGGTCCTTTACAGAAAAACTTGGCACTTTTAAATCCTGTAGATTAATGTTATTCATTGTTTAATAGCCGTTCAAAACTCATGTTTGTAGTTCATATAGACAGAGGATAGTTTTACAAGGTCAGGAATTACTGCATTGGTTCCGTGATTGGAAAAATATAAAATCTATCCCATTATCCAATATCTGTTATTCAGTTATCATCCTCATCCTCAGATTATCTCAAGTTTTCAAAAACATTTGTGGGGACATACGGCAGTACTGTTACTCCTGTCTGCATTTTTCTACCCTTTAGGAAGAAGAGCCTCTGAAAATTAATTCTTTCAGCAAGGAAAGGTACGTTATGGATTGGATTGATTCCATACTTAGTGCTGTGAGGGACAGAAGTATAAAATATTTGCTCAGAATATAGGTACAATCAAAGCTTGTGTATATATGAAGTCAGAAACCAGGAAAGTGTAGGGACTTAAAAGGTGAGAAATAGAGGTTTAAGGGAAATGTGGCTGATGTTTTACCTAAAATTTGAAGGCCCAATTTGGACTGGGCCTAAGCATCTAGGTAGGAATGTAAGTCTGCAAGCTTAGCTAAAATAGTTTTGACTTGGGGCGCCTGGCTGGTTCAGTCAGTTAAGTGACTCTTGGTTTCATGAGGTTGTGGTCATGGATGGAGCCCCACGTCAGGCTCTGTGCTTAGCACAGAGTCTCCTTGGGACTCTTGTCTCCAAATCTTTTAAAAAAATAAAATAGTTTTGAATTTCGAGTTATGTCAAAAGTGGAATAGACCTTCTGCTTGGATTGAGAAGGTTACGAAGAAATGACTAGGAAGGATAATGAGAAATTCATTTAACCAGTAGGAGATTTAGATGGTTAGAAATTTTATTCTGTGCCTTTGTGCATGAACCAGGTGGTTTAGAATTGTCAGAATGTGGCTCTAACAAGTTTGGTTCACATGGTAAGTACATTATTTTATGGCGAATTATCTAAGGAGAAAAAACATTAAGCTCAAATCAGCCCAGCTAGTGTTGATCCTCATTTTTCCTCTATAGTGTATATATCCTTGCCAAGTAAAAAGTCATCCTATTCTCTTGCCATTTTAGTAAAAGTATCATAGAACTCATTTCTATTCCTACTGTTCCTAAAGGTGTTACATATAGACTAAATTGAAATGTGATTAAAGAGTAGATATGCTCAATCTAAAATACATAATTTTGCATTAAAACTTCTTAGTCATTGTGTTTTGGTTTTTTTTTTGGGAAAAAAACAGGTCTCAGTCACCACCACCAGTTCCAGTGGTGAAAAACAGAACACAACAAACTCTAAAAAACAGTAATTATGAAAGAGAGAATCTGATCTTAGAAGACAGTCAAACAGAAACATCACCTGGGCCTTCTGAACGGTCCCATTTTATCCCCTATGTCCGAACCAGTGAGATTTATTACCTTGATCCAGATGCACCACTGTCTAGGCCTTTAACCCAGGATCTTCAGTACCAAAATCCACATGGTAAGTAAACATAAGTATCCTTCCCCCTCCAAACGCTAAACTAATCCAAACTAATTTTGTTTGAAATTCAGAATCCAAACTAATATTCTTGCCCTTAGGAGGGGTAGAATCTCTCTTTTGGGGTCCATTACTAAAAGTTTATGAACAAATCCTTAGACTATTACAGTATAGGGCATATCATATTAGAAATGTATTTAACCTACCACTTTCGTCTGTATTCAGACTGTGACCAAGAACAACGGCAGCTATTTGATTCTGATGTCAGGGACCCACTTCTTAATCCTAACTTGGTGAAAAACAGGGATCGACAGCAAGCAATCCTTAAGGGACTATCAGAACTGAGACAGGTAGGAACTTTTTCACCAAGTATGAATGTAACTTTTCTGTATATGGCTAGTGGAGGGCTATGTATTAGAAGGGCTAATTTACTTTGAAGGCTTAATTGGTTACATGATTATATGTGACTTTTACCACATCCCAGTTAAAAAGTTCTTTCCTTCAATTTGATTCACGTTACCATCTTAAATACTCTAGTATAAAATTGAGACAGTTGTAATATTAAGACAATTTTATTGAATGAAAAAAGCATACATATTTAAAGGCAAAACATGATTAATAAGCCCTAAAACCCAAGACAGAAATACACAATTATGCTTTAATAAATTCTTAGTAATGCAGTTCACTTTTTTAATTCAATGTGTTGGCAGTGTTCAGAACAGAATATCGATGCAAGTCCCAAAGAGTAATAATAAAATTCGGTGTGAAAGTATACACGTAACCTTACCCATTAGACTACATCTCCTCTTCCCAGGTCAGTTATTGTCATTTCTTATTAGCTTGCTCAGGCAAGAATAAAATCTAGTAACACATTCAATATTTAAGGGTATATAACCTTTATCAGCTGGCCTTTAAATAACTATCCCTGATCTTAGGAAAAATAAATTGCCACTCAGGAGTGCCCTTTTGCATGTCCAGTCATTTACATATGCCTCTTGCATTTCCAAATTGTCACTTCAAGTGTTGCTCACCCAGTTTGTTCACATAGAGCTAGAAAATCATAGTAACAGAATTATATAGAAAGTATCCTTTAGTTCTTTAAATGCTAGCTTTGATTACATATAGATTATGTAACAAGCAGTAAATATTTTAAATTTTCCTTTAAAGTGACAAGGCACTTTTCTTAATAGAGGTAAAAGTTGTGAGGTCGAGAGGCAGGAATATATACCATGTACATAGTGACCCACCTGTATAGTAGCCACATCTTATTTCAGCAGGGCTTTGTCTAAGCCACTAAGGTTAGTGCAGTCAAGATAAACACTGGATGTTAGGAGACTCCTTCTGTGTGTCTCATTACCATTTTAAGAGCCTTTAGGGGATTTCAGCCCCATAGTTATGCAGACTTGAAAAAGTCATCCCTATTGGTTTTTATGCTAAAAACGTAATCTTACACTTATGTGATAGCTACACAATATCCAAGTGAGAAAGTCTGATGTAGGTTTTTTGGTTAAAATTCAACATGACAAAGATAAAGCTTAAGCTATGGCCAAGTAACTGAAGTAATTACAGGTTTTCAAAGTAAATATAATTAATTCTGGATTAGCAGGGCTGAAATGTAAAGTAGGAATAATTTGCAAGTCTGCTGCACACCTTACTAACATATCAATGTGATTTCAGGGCCTTCTCCAGAAGCAAAGGGAGTTGGAAACTAATCTCATGCCTTTAGCTGCAAATCAAGAAGAGAATTTTAATTCTTCGTTTTAAATGTAGAAAATCAAATCCTTCACATTTGTTGCTTCTAAATTATAAAATGTGTTCATTGCATAACTGTTTTTTCCAAATAACCTAGATTTTATAAATGCTTATTTAAAACTTGTACATTATGTAGTACAGTGCTGTGTGTGTATATATATTTTTTACAATAAAACAGACATTTTTGTAAAGCTTAGTAAAAAAACATTTTTCTGCTCTATCACAATCTAGGTATTTAAACACTTTCTACTTACCTTAAGACAGGTTTCTGACCTGTTCACAGACCACGTTCTTCTACACTTATGTAGCTTATTATTGGAATACCACTTAGGTATTTTGTTCTATAAAAAGATTTAAGAGGTTAGAACTCTCCCAAGTTCTTCTGAGGGGCCAAAGGAAGGTCTAACTTAATACATCCCAACTTTAACTAAAATAGCGCAGTGTTTTTTTCCTCTAATTCCTGGTTTTAGGACTTTAAAAAAACATTTTACAAGTTTGCATTTCTAATGCAGTTATTAGCAATAGATATGGTTTTAAAATTGATCGTCATATACTTTGTGAATTTTAAAAGTTATTTTTAGTAAAGCACTTAAGTTTTCACCATCTCAAAAATATACTTAAATTTTTCTAAGACTACCAATTAAAAATCTATAGCAAAGTTGTTCCAACAGAAGCCTAATCTTTTGGAAATATGGGATTGAATCTGGTTACATCCAGGACCATACTAATAAACACTGAAAATTGTAATGATCAAATACCTCAAATAAAAGGTTGACCCAAAATTTTAGCAACAGGCAATTTTTACATGGCTAAGCCTAAAGATAAAAATAATGCTGCCTGGTATTAAGTCCTAAGTCTTACTTATATACATAGTTTATCATCTAAATTGAAACTGCATTCACTGTTAGATAAATCTTGAAGTACTGAGCCAAAATCCTTTAAGTATATTGACATCACTGGCTTATACCTGTATAAAAACACTATACAAAAGCTTAAAATAAATACAATAGTTGATTGGTACATCATTTCAGCAAAAGTAGTTGGTATCATCTGACAGGGGGGAAGAAAAAGAAAAGCCATTGTTGACTGTCCTTTTGCAAATTATCTGATTTTATATATATAAAACAGGCTTCAATTTGAAGCCTATGTACAGGTTACTTATAAATGTAAAACTTAAAAAGTGCCAACATGAGATAATTCAAGTACAATGTATGTTAAAAATATATATATTTATTTCAGTTTTCAGATGCTTAAACTGTTACAGGCCATCATGATTTAAATAAGAGGGGAAAAAAAAACATTGAGGAAGGACAAGAAACCTTTTGTTTAGAGAATGAAATATAAATTGTTAATTCACTTATAAGAAACAGAAAAAGTCCATAACAACTTATTTCCAAAAAAAAAAAAGTTACTATAATTATTTCTCTTTTGAAAAAGGCCTGGAAGAATCACTTTGCCCCCAATTTAATGGAGATGGAGATTTCTCTCTATCCAAGCTTTGAGTATAAGCAGATACAAAGTAATTTTCACTTTCTTGAGACTGACTTGATGAAAGGGCATATGGTGTCCCCAAAAATGTCTGATGAGTAAGAACATTAAAATGACTAAACTGATGGGACATATTTAATTGACTGTGATAAACCTGAAAGTTGCTATATGAATCTTGTTCAGTTGCATTGCTGTTCTCTCCTTCAGAGCATACTATAGCAACAGAAGCTCTCTCTTCAGAATCAATTTGATAAGTCTTATCTTCTAATAAACTTTTTTGCACGTCAAGAGACGATTGCAACTCAATTTGAATATTCTTATTTTGATCTGTTCCACGTGATCCATTGGTCTCTTTCGCCAATATTTCTGAATGAAAATTGCTGCATACTTCTATTTGTGAGATTTCATCCCCTGAATCCAGAGACATATCCTCTTCATCCTTTTCATCGTTTTCTAAAAGAGCTACATTTAAAAAACAAAAAGTCCTCCTCTATTGAAATACACAATTTGTTTAAGTTTTAAAATTATACACTACTCACACAATATAACGCGTCAGGGTCTGCAAGTCCACAATCCCTTAAAGCTTGGTCTTCTGCCACAAGTTCACTTAGTCACAACACTCACACTAGGTGTGAATGTCCAGATAATCCGATGCTAAAAGCTTCTGCGAAATGTGTTCACGTTTAATGTTGGGAAATCCCAACTCCCAGCTCCAAAGGGGTTAATGTCAAAACAGCATCTAAAGTTATACGGTAATTCAGTATTTGACAAGACAAATAAAAAATAAAAATTTTGACATCTAGCTTCACTGGATTTACGACTAAATTGGTTAGTTCTAGCAAATGTTTGATCATCTCTGCTTTTCATCAAAAATAAAGTATGTACATCTTTAACATAAAACCTGGAACCAAAGCAGAGGCCATCTCACAAAACACTAAAGCTATGGATATATCCCTAATACCTTGTACTTAAATTGGTACATACATCTGGGGAGATTCTGTAGCCCAATGCTAAATTCCCCAATATCTGGTGTCCTTTTTAAAAACAGAACCCCTCTCCTGACAACAGCAGCCAATAAAGTTTACATACCCTCAAAGAGAAAATGCCTACTCTGGTAGTATGCAGCATACTTAACAGCTTTTATTGACTACAGTATAATAAATGAGCAGATTTTGTGTATGCTAATTATAAGAACGGTAAGTGCCTTGAAACACTTCCCCTGAAGCTGTTTACACAAAGGGCGAGTAGTTTCAAAGCAGGCATTTTGTTCTATGAAAATGACACAAAACCATTCCTCTTTTTCTGTCTGCCTTAAAGAAAAGTAAAACTACTGAAAAGTTACCTGACTGCGACTCAAGATTCTCATTAGCACCAAGCAGTGGAAGGTTTTCTTCTGTGATTGAGTTGTGATAGCCCACAAGATTTTTAAAGTTTTGCATAAAGTCTTCACTACTGGCAACCACTATTCCATTATCTGTATAACTGGAAAGCATCTTGATATTCTTTTCTAAATGAAAAAAATAGAAAGATTCGGGTATAAAACATGTTAAAACCTACATGGACAGACAGACAATGATGCCGGCCCCCCTACCCCCATGAAAGTGCTTAACACCCACCACTGGTAACAAAACCCTTCCATCTACATTCCTACATTCATACTAGAAAGCTTAAGGCAGCACTCTTTACCTGTTAGAAAGACTATGTGTCGTTGCTGTATGTTTTGAGCCTGAAGTCTGATAAGGCAATCCAATTCTGGAGCATTTCGAGTTTGTGAATCACAATTGTGGTATGACAAAATTTCAACCAGATGTTTCTTCTGATAGACATTCAGAAGTGTCAGCAGACTTAGAGCTTTAGCATTTAATCTGTGGAAGTAAGTAGTTCAGTATCTGGATCTGCATTTCTAAAATTTAGTATGGACTTTTGCTTCAAATTAAAACCATAATTTCTCAATTGAGGCAACCACTGACAACTGCACTGCTTTAGTTCACTGCCTGATGGACGGGTGCTTTCTAGGGGAGAGAGGGGAGCAGGAATTGTGCAACCCACATTGAAGTCCAGGGGCTTTCTATGGGTACAAAGCCTGAGAGCCAGCTATTCAGCTTTAGACTAAAATCTCATTGTACCTACTAAATAACAATACTTCCCCCTTTAGCTTTACTAATTTAGAATCTGAACAAAGAGCATAGGAGGACAAAAAAGTATAAATCTTTCCTTCAAAAAAATACATGGCTCGAAACTATTTCTACACCCCCAAGCACAAGGCAACAAGCGGTAGAAATTAGTGTTGTCAGCAAGATGAGGGTACTAACTTTGCCACCAGTCACACCTTTGGGCCTCATTATTATCTGCTTATTGTTACCTGTTACACAAAGGTAAAGGCTTTTCCAATGCCTATTTTCACATAATTTGAAGATAAAACAAGTTTTTAAGAAGTGAATTACTACAAAAAGTTAAATACTTGTCAATTATTTAAACCTGAATTTCCCTAAGTATGTTCCATAGAAGGTATTAGAGTATTAGAAGAAAAAATGTTTTGCCATGTAAGTTTCAAAAATGCTGGTTGACAAAATGTAAAACAGAATTCGTAAACTAGAGAGTCTCTCAGATCCTTAAATATGTAAATATACTATATGGACTCTCCAGTAGTAAGATAAGAGTATCCAAAATTCATCTTATTATAGAATTATTTGTGGAGCCTCTCAAGTGGACTAATAATCCAAAGATCACTGGGGAAATCAACTACTTACATAAATGAATGTCCTAATCACAAATCCCCTTATCATGTTGGGATTAATGTCTCAGTACGTGTGTAAATAGATTAGCTGCCCAAGGTAGTCCTCAATTGGGAGAGATCCTGATCTAGCTGGCATATACAGTCTGGTAAATAAACAGAGTGCTGACTATTGCATTTTGATTATTATTCTAAACCCTCAAGGGGCAAAGATTAAACCAATTTTACCTATATACCTAATAGAACTTCAACTTTAGCAAACTTCTACCTAAATAAGAATACTATTTCCAAATAGGCTAGAAAAATAACTACATTCCCCCTTATGACTAGCTAAGGACATCTGTGAAAACTGCTATAAACACAGAAAAATAGAAAAGAAATTTTATGAACACAATATTGACATCAATAATTATATAGTTATTTTTCAAATCTTACCTGCCCAGTTCCTTTAGTTTTTTCTGAAATTTACAGTGGACTTTCCATTGCCATTTTCCTTCTGGAGTACTAAGTTCTTCGAGGAATGTCAAAAAATTTTTAAGGTTCTCTGTTAGAGATAATGAAGTTTATTTTAAATTCAATAAAAGTCACTTAACAATGAATTATGGAAGAAATGTTTGTTGATACTATATAGAAATATCTACTTCCCTATGTATTTTCCCTTTTTCCCCTCGAAGGGAGACAGACATCTATATATACTCTTAGATTTAAGAACATTTACATAACAAAAAACATGCTAATAACAGTAACAAAGCAGAAGGGATCCAAATGCAACAGGTGCAGAGAGATTTGTTTTATATCACTTAGTCACTGCAAATAATTTAGAGGAAATTATTTGCAGTGACTAAGAGATAAGGAAAGAAATCTGAGGTAATAAAATGATGGTAATGTACTCATCCATTTGGCCAATCAGAGATAACAATACATTTAAAAAGCATGAGTCATTAATGAGAAAAAACCTAGAAAGGACAAAAGTTCATACTCCAAATAAAGCATAATCTTACCAATTGTGATAACTTCCGGATTTAGAATGGATTCATCAGACACAATGAAACCTCCAGATACAAATAATTCATTATATGTATGATTTTTAACATCATCCAGACTATCAACACCAGCAAAACTAACGCAAGAGAGCTTCTTTAAAGTTACCAAGCCAGGTACCTATTTAAATCCCAAAACAAAAACAGAAATAAGGACACGTAAGAGAATGGAACGGTAAGACTCAGGTGTGAAGTAACCTACAAGAAAAGTCTAACAAAATACAAAAATATTCCCACCATGTCCAAAGACATAAACCAACATTTCTGTCCTGGGTACATACCATGAACAGAACATTCTGACAAAAAGGCACCTACAACAGACCTGGCAACAGAATGAAGAAGGCTAACCTGTCTGGCCCTCTGAGTGCAGTCAGAATTCAGAGGAGGGCAAGAACCTATGCAGTCAGGAAAGCCTTAAAAGGGCAACAGGACTTGAGACAGGTTCCTAAGACTGGATGGGTACCTCCAAATGCAATGGAAAGGGGAAATGGTTTGGCAAAGAGAGAGTACAAACAGGTTTTACCTGGGACATACAAATGAAGACACTATAGAGAGTAAACAGACCCACTGACATTCAAGGAGTCAATACTCTTAGTCTTGATGAGTGACAGGGAAGGTCTGTGATGTGATGCAATTCAAAATTTTGCAGAGGTACAAACGTGATCACAAGCTGATTCACAGATGTATCATTTACATCTCAAGCCCTAAATCTCCCAAACTTGAAGTTTTATCTCTTTTAGACCTTATAAGGATATTTTAAAAACAAAAAGCTTTAGCCTCAACGACACGAAGATTTTAAAATAAGGGAATTTTTATAACCAAAATAATAGTGAATTTGACTTAATAATCTACCTTGTGAATGAAACCTGCAATGTCTTCATTCTGAATAATAATCAATAGTTTATCTAATTTTGATCTTCTTTCCAAAAACTGTTCTGGATGACATTCTGTATTGCCTAATTTGATAAGATATTCCTGTTAAAGAGAAAAGCTAAATCAACATTAAAAGCCTTTTTTGCAAATACCACTTAACACCATAAATGCAAGATCAACTGATAAGTAGTCACTTAGTAATGACCACTAGTAATGATGACCTTATACTATGGACCTTAGAGATCGTCAGGTCCACTCTTATAGAAGAATCTGTAGCTTGGAGCTTAAATGGCCATCCCATGGTCACGATGTTACAGTGCTATGCAATCAAAGTCAAGTAAATGCCAGTGGTGGGTACAAAAAGAACCATAAGAACAATGGATTAGCCCAGGTTCTTAACCCAGTTCCATTATTTATTCTGGGCAACCCAGAGCCCAATCATTAACCACCCTCTCATCTCATTTTCCTCTCCCTTCAAGGGAAACCCTTGGTTATTTGCAGTAAGGTTACTGGTATAGTACTCCTTCCCTTACACAGCACTTTTTGGATTACTGGACTCATTTAATTCACAACAATCCCAAAGTCATTCATATAGTGCTTCAGTATGTACCATGGCATTCACGTACTATTTAGCCATATCTGTCAAGTTCACACCTTCAAATAAAATAGACCCTTCCATCTGATACCTCCCTTCATGTTGGTGACATGGTACTACCTTTCAAAGGACACATAGTAGTACAGGCAGTTTCCTTTGCCCTTTGCTTGCTGGTGGAATCCTGAAGTCTGAAGTAAACTGCAGGGTCCTAGAGGTCACATTCCTCGTTTCACAGAATGGGAGCAGATTAATTTTCTCAAGTTTGGCAAGGCTGGTTAGTCATTAAATCTAAACCCAGCTTGCCTCACCAAGAGTATGTTGCTCTATCAAGAATGAGCATCACCTCAAAGAGGATGTTTCTGTGTAGCCCTGAACTAAAGCAGCATCTTCTACATTATTAGATTTTGGTCTAACCTCTAAAGCTTCTAGGCAGATCTCAGAACAGCTTACAGACTGGTAATGAGAAGGTAAATTACAGGCCGGCTTGTAATTTTTGGTCTTTTTACATTAAGAAGCTTTAACGGCAAATTCATTTTAAATGAGACCACTGAACTCCTATAATAATAAATCCGTTGGACTCTGGAAATATTCAGGATGCTTAAAATTTTATTAATAGTATTTTTACTCTATTTTAACATTTTTGCTGATATTTTCCAATGGATATTGATTAAAAGAAAGTTCTGATCTAATCTCCTATCAGATTTATAAAACACACAGCATCCTTCTCTTCTACATAAGTAACAAAAATAGGATTTATTCTATGCTAGAATGACTTAAATACACCATAAGTCATTGCATTTTCTGTGTGATACAATTAGTGTACAAAATGTGGTGAGGAAGGTGGGATGATGCTGAGCACACTGGGGAACACTATCCACTCTATCCTCTCATCTAGAACCCCCGACACACAGCTATTGCCTCACCCCAAGTGCTATGCTTGAACATGTTGCTGGGAGTGGAAAAAGTTAAGCAGCTCCTCATTCAATGATACAGAGCAAAATGCAACCAAGAAACTCCTAGTAAGTCTTGTCTCATCTTCCCAAGAAATGACGGAGAATTAGTAGTAGAGAAGGCACACTGAGCACTCTTCCTCCTCCTTCATTTCCATGTTCTTCATGTTCTCAAGGGCACGCTACATGAAACATGCTGACATCAAAGAAAACTGACAAAGGCTCAGAACATAGCACAGTTTCTGGGCCACTCTCAGCCTATAAGGCACTTATTTATAGTACCTTCTGCTTCCTCTAACAGAACAAGCAGAAACTTGTCATGGTGAGTTAATTCCGTAAATGGGAGCAGGCATTTATTTTAAAACCTCCATCATTCCCTGAAGGGATTAAAATCCTAGAGTTTAGTAAATACTAATTGTTAATATTAAACACTGATACAACTGTTCCCGTGTGTCTTGATTTACCTAGTTACAGATCTTATGTATCTATGTCTGTATCTACACACACAAATACATGCATGTATTTTTAAAAATCAAATACTTGAAACACTAGTCTTACTCTGTAGCTTCAGTAGAAAAAAATATACCTTGCAGTGAGCAATCTTTCATGATTGGGGAGTCTTTCAGGATCATATGTTGTTTTTATCAAAAGGGCTGTAGGGAACCCTGACATGACCAGGATATCAAGAAATGCCAAAAGATTAAATATATCATCATTAGGTCATCCCTGGACAGTTTTTCTATTTGACTGATAAAAAGCCCCGTAAGAAGTAAACACTAACAGCTTCTTCTACCTCTTTGTATCTTTCCCATTAAAAACCCAAGTAAGAAACATTTAAAATCTTTGAATCAACAGTTTAAAGATATTTGCAGTGTATTTACAAATGGTCTTTAAAATCACTGGATAAAACAAGATTCTAAATTCTCTTAGATCAGAGGTTCTACATTTAAATGAACTTACTAGTCTTATTCTACTCTGTATTAAATTATGAAAATATATGGTCACCATTTAAAAACAAAAAACCCTCCATTTTACAGAGATCAGACCCAACAAGACAAGTTTATATAGCATTATCATTATTACCTTCTCATTTAGTTACCTTTATTTCTTTACAGAGCACACTCTCTTCTTCTTCATGAATATAAAATTTCACAGTATTTTTCTGGACATCTTTCATGATTTTAACCAAACTGTTAAATACTTCAGGTTCTAACTGGCTTATAAAATTTGAAAGAGCTGGCTGGGCAGAAATGTTTACATCACTGGGCGATTTTGTTGTTTCTTTTTCTACCGGTTCCCGGGCAGTATCACCAGGTACAGTATGATCAGAAGTCACCATCAGCTCTGTGGCATGGTGTGGCTGGTTCACTTCTACTTCGGTTAAACCCAAAGCTGAAGAGGAATGCTGCTCACTGGAGTTGGTGTCTTTCAAAGTATCACTACAAAGTGGCTCAAGGAGCTGTTTACCGTTGAAGTCACTTGAGGAAACTGGTAGGACAGGCTTTCCCAGAGGATTCAATGCTATCTTACTACCAGAATCATTAGGACTGACTGGTGGCAAATTCCCACCCTTGGCTGATGCTTTGATAATAATAGTATTTAGTTTCTCATGCAAGCCATCTACAAACTCCTGTACACCAGCTTTAGAAGTCTTAGAATATATGAACTCAGAAAGCCGTTTCATCTTCTCTTGTGTTGAAAAAATAGGTGTGGAAATCCTACTGACATATGAAACATTCTTTTGCTTCAAAATCTCTTCTATCTTCCTAGAAAAGAGATTGTACTCTCCTAACACTGTCCTCTCTGTGGTTTCACTCATTGTGGGCGGCTCTGCTGCTGGCACACACTGCTCCTCCACTGTCACCACCTGACCTGTCAACACGTCATCCTCAGTGGTGCCCTTTAGTGTGTCTGTAAATGGAGAGGATGGAAACTGGTAATCAGAACTTCTCTGTCTACTTATTACCCGGGGGTCGTTAGGAAAGGCCTCCTGTGGTGGCAGATACACCAGTTGTTCTTCTGGTGATTTCATACCTATATAGGAAGAGTTCATTATTATAAGAGCAATCCAAAAAAATAACATCTGAAAACACGAACTCATAAATAGGAATGTCAGATCAAAGTATATGTTTAAAACTACGCACTGGAAGGTAGAATAAAAATCTCAAATGATGGTATGAACCCCATTTTCTATGTGCCCTACTTATGGCTGGTCTTTGGGTTTCAGTAGCTGGAGTAACAAGTTTGGATGTTATTTTCTTTGATTCCTTTTGAAGTGTTCGAACATGTGCAAATTTGGCATCAATACAAATTAGGTGCTTACTTATTTCTGGTCCCCAGATCTATCGGGGTGGGGGGAATGGTTCAATAATATGAAAGAGAACATATTTCATATCTGCATTAACAGTAACACTCTTGAGATGAAGAGGTCATTCAGCTAACTGATGTTAATGGAACCATAACTCTGACTTTTGACAACTAGCTCCATCTACAGATTATACTTTTTTCCCCAGAAATTCTAATTCAAACAATATTTTTAAATTTTTATTTCAAAGATTTTATTTATTTATTTGAGAGAGAGAGACACAGCAAGAGAGGGAACACAAACAGGGAGAGTGGGAGAGGGAGAAGCAGGCTTCCCAACGAGCAGGGAACCTGATGCAAGGCTCGATCCTAGGACCCTGGGATCATGACCTGAGCTGAAGGCAGACACTTAACAACTGAGCCACCCAGGCGCCCCCATAATATGTTTTTAAAACTACATTTCAAACCACATACCCTAAGTCCTTTTTTTTTTTTTTTTTTTACCCTAAGTCCTTTTTTAAAAGACAAGGGGAAAATATGTTTAACGGCAATGTATAGTATTTTAGGAAAAGAAAAAATTCGTGATCTTTGCCTAGATATTGTAAAATTTTATTTTTTAAATTTTTCTTAGATCTTAGCCAATATTTCCTAACAAACTGCTGTTGTAGTCTATGAAATGGTACCTCTATATCAGGAAGTTGCAGATACAAGTATAGTTTTTAAAACTATGGTACTTTGAAGATACAGTGAATTCCTTATTCAAGTTTGCATCCACATGTGGCAACATACCCTCTCCACACGAATTCAGTTTTGGTTTTCCTCACACTCACACTTTTCTAAAGCTCTTAACAACCTCAACAGCAGTCAACTTGTGACATTTCTCCACTAACCCTGGTAGTTACCATGAACCACTATACCCGTTAACTACTGCAAAGGTATCTGCTGGCAAGTAAGACCACAACAGGTCTGTAGGTGGAAGAAGGGTAGGGGAGCAAAATATCCAATGTACCAAGGTAAGAATTAAAACTGTATAAAACTGTATGAAACTGATAAACCAGAAATTCAAGTTCCATAAAATAACTCCAGAATCCTTCTTAAATCTGCAACATGGGGTTTAGTGCACACATAAAATGTCTGGAAGAATACATAAGAAATTTGTAACAGAGGTTGATCCATGCAATGAAACTAAGTGTCTAGGATAGGGCTGCAAGACTTCTTGAAGTATTTTGCTTTCTGAAATATTTTTATACTTCCTGAGTTATGTACCATGTCAAATATCTGATTTATTTAAATAAAAACATTTTAAATTGTGCCTTGTAAAACAAACGGGTTGGGGAATACCACCTATAATTTTTAAACTTCCAATTATGTATTATTTCAAATGAAATACCTGCTCCCAAAACGTATAGCTGTAGTTCAGACCAATACGCCTACACCTGAAGGGCTATGATAAAGGGATTTTTTTTTAAGCTGAATTAAGCTTAAATCCATGTAGGGTATTTCCCGTATTAAAAAAGTTTAAACAAATCCCTTTTAAAAATGCAAATTACCATCACCTAATTCTATTTTGCACAAATTTCCCCTATAAGATTCTAATCACTAAAACTGACTTTATTTTTAAAAATGTCTTTATTGGTAAATGATCTAAAGGAAACACATATCAATATCAATAATGCATGTTTTCTACTGATTGTCATTCAGGCATTGGAGTACTTTGATCCCAGCGCCCTGAGATCATGACCTGAGCCGAAGGCAGAGCCTTTAACCCACTGAGCCACCCAGGCACCCCAGTACTTTGACTTTTAAAGGGGAATAGTGAGTTCTCCAAAGGCGGCATCATTTACATATTTACATTTTCAATCACAAAATATAAAGATGGTCTGAGAAATAATAGAGGACTGCAGATGCCAATGGCGCATGTTGCAGCATAAACAAGATACCTGGCTGTTTCTAATGAGAAAGGATTACTGACAGATAGAAAATAGGTGAATCCCAGACATAATGTTGAGTGAAAGAGCCAAAAACAAAACAAGACGTGTAGGTTCCATTTACCTTAAATTTAAGAATAGGTAAAACTAATCTATGGTAAAAGAAATTAGATTAGTGGTTACAGTTGGGTCAGGGAGACTACTGACTAGAATACAGAAGAAAACCTGGGGGTGTTGGAAATGTTCTAAATCTTGATTTGGGTAGTGGTAACATGAGTCTATACACATGTAAAAACCCATTGAGCTGTGTACTAAAGATTTATGCACTTTCCTATATGTCATATATCTGTTGTTCTTGTTTTGCTTTTTTGGGTCATTTTTCCTAGGAGGAGACAAAAGATTTTCTTAAACAAAACCAGTCTTTTTTTTTTTTTTTTAACTCCGTGGAGAGGAAAACCATAAAGATCTACTAAAATTAAGCCACTTAGCTTTCCTTCAAATTAAAAACCCCACTACCACTTAAGATTTCTGAAAGAGTAAGATATAAAGAAATTGAAACAAAAAAGGCCCACCACCAAACTCTAAGCAAGAAAACAATGCCTATGACCATCTGCAGAGATGTTGAATGGACTGAATTCAGACAAAAGAAAAGATCTTCTAAGAACCAAAAGCAACTAGCTAATCAGCAACATCTGTAATTGTTTCTGGAATCCCAAAGTTTCCTAATCTCTTATTTATGCTACTTTATTTAAATAATCAGAAGAATTGGGTGAAAAAATTCAAGATTAGGAATAATGAACCTGAAAGATAACTGGCCTCAATCCTTTCGTTTTTTTAAACTTAAAAGAAACTTGGAAACTGTTTCTCATAGGAAATTCTACAGAAATGGATTAAGAAAAATATTCCCATCTTCCCAAGACATCACATCAGATAGAATCACTACAGTGAAGAAAACTTAAATCTCTGAATACTCAGTGACTTCTTTAAACACAGTCTTTGTATAAGAATATTTGATACAAATCAAAGAAAGATTTTAAATGCAAATATGATATTGTCCAAATTTTCTGTAATAACAGAACTCCAAATGATGCCCTATTGATAGAGAACCAGAAATGCAAGTAGCAATTCTGAAGAAGGGCACATCGGGAGGAAAAGCAAAGGGAGCCTTCTCACCTGGTGTTTGTTTCTCACCATGTTTCCCCAGCTGGTCTTCTGGGCTTCTTGCATTCCCTCCTGAGGGAAACCATCCATTAGATTTTTAGATTCTTTTCAGATATTTTTGATACCTATATTAATCACCTTTCAGACAAACCCAAATGCTAACAAATCCAAGTACTCCATCTTTTGCCTAAAATAATCCAGGAGGGTCATTTAGAAACAGAAGTTGCTTCCCTTTCCATTCAGATGATGATGGAATATCAACACCTAGAAGCTGTGCCTTCAAATGGCTCTGAACATCAACTAAAGCTACCTAAATGAGGAATGGTTAGGATAATCACTTGTATTGACTACGTTTTTACTCTGTTTCTCCCATTCAAGCCAACATCTCCAGCTCTTAAGTACCAGTTACTTCTCTACCATCACTTCTAGACCTCTCGCCCCCTCTGGTAAGGTACTAAGTAGAGAATGGTGCTGAAGCCCATGGTAACTCTTCAAGTTTTAGAAATTCTTCTCAGAGCCCTTGGAGGTCTCAGTAGCTTCTAGGTCACAAGCCAGTCTAACTTTTTAGCAAAAAGTTGTTTTTTTTTTCCTTTTTAAAGGTCTAGGATGGAAAAGATGTGCCCTGGGAATATTTTCAAAAATGCTTAGCTAACAAAGATGAGTAAGAACTTGGAATATTAAGAGTATGCATATATGTGTGTATATATGTATGTGTTTACACAGAGAAATTAGAATACTGCAAAATGATCTTTCAACATTTATTAACCTAGTCTTGTCCCATGGTCCAATAAGCTTTCAAGGGACTTCTGCATTTGATCATTTCAGGCTACTCTCTATGATGATCTAATTTCTCTAAGATAATCCAATATTAAGAAATCAAGTTTTTTTTTCCCAGATGAACCTCAACATGACTTTTTAGATGATAGCTTCTTATGGTGAAGTTTACTCTAATAATTTGAGAAGACAGCATTTAATCTGTTGTCCCAAAGACCATCATTTCATCTCTGTCACTATTTCACCTTATTAGAAACTCAATTTCTGCCAACAATATTCATTTGGAAGTCCGCATGCTAAACTCCATTGGGAAAGTAAGTATGTTTTAAATTCCTCTGCTTTTATAGGCTGTTTTGCAGATACTTGCTGATGCTGACCAAAACCAGCAACAATCAATGATGAACATTACATTGCTCAAAATAAGATATGAAGATGTCAGAGCCAAGTAAGATGAACCACCCACTGACCTAAGAATGGAATCTAGAAAGACGAAACCTTTCAGGAAACTGCTCTCTAAGTAAAACCAAGCAAACCGAAGTCCCAGTATACTTGTTCTTACCTGTAATTGGAATCAGTTTCCAATGTATTTCAGTCTCTTCGACATTATTTGACTTAGATTGTCTGCGGAATCCATGTTCAATGGGAACAGTGGGACACAAACTACAATCTTCAAAATTATTCATGTTAATTAAATTTGGATCCTAAAAATTAGAGTACATATTCAATAGCTTTTCAATTAACTTTTATGTCCAGAATAAACAAGTAGGCTCCATACCCAATGTGGGGCTTGAACTCACAACCCTGAGATCAAGAGTCGCATATTCCACTATTTTTTTATAGCAAATCCACAAGTTTCAATCTAAACATTACCAATGAGTAAAAATAGCATGGCAAAATTAAAATACTCTGGTCTTAAATTAAAACATGTTTTCCCTCAAAACATAATTTGATGTTGATTTAGAGCAGAGGTTGGTAAGCATTTTCAGTAAAGCACCAAATATTTTAGGCTTTGTGGGCCAGATACTCAGGTCTGCTGGTGTAGTGCAAAAGCAACCAGAGAACTACCTAAACAATTGGCTGTGCTCCACTGTGTTCCACTAAAACCTTAGTTACAAAAACAGGCAGTGGGGGGGGGACCCAGATGGCTCAGTCAGTTAAGAATCTGGCTTTTGATTTTGGCTCAGATCATGATCTCAAGGTTGTGAGATTGAGCCCCATGTTGGGCTGACTAAGATTCTCCCTCTCACACACGCGTGCGCTGTCGCTCTCTCAAATAAATAAATAAATAAACAAATAGATAGATAAATAGATAAATAAATAAATAAATAGATAGATAAATAAATAGATAAATAGATAGATAAACAAACAAACAAATAAATAAATAAACAAATAAATAAAGGCAGTGGGCAGAGTTTGGCCCATGCTCCCATGGACTCAATTTAGAGTATTAAATATGTCAGGAAATGTTAATAATATTAGTTACCTAAATTACATACTTCCGCAAGTGGGTCTCCTGCCATCATCCTCCCCTAAAATAAATACCCTAAAACTATGTGGAGAAAGCCTGGGAACATGCATATGACTTTTATTCAAAGACAGGGAAAAGAAATAGGAGGGAAAAGTAAATTAGAAATAAACCCTTAGGAAAATGGTGCCATCCTGTTACTGTTTTGTTTTTTTTTTTCCCATCCTGTTATTGTTATTCCCCAGAGATGCAGCCACTTTTGGGGGGAGACAAGGTTAGTTCTTAGCTGGAGATCAGTACTCTCTAAGTTTGCTTCATAAACAAACTGGATGTCCTGTCGAGCAATGCTGAGAGTCATTTCAGAAGTAATCCTTAAAGGACACTCACTTTCCATTCCTATTTGCATGAAAAATATGAACTAATCTTGTTTATATCACTTTTGGATTTTAGTACTGCCAGCAGAAAGCCAATCTTTTGAGGATTCAATTTTATTAGCTATATATAAGCTGATATACATAATCCTATAAACAGGAAGGAAAACAGCTACTTCTGCATTTATCCCTTTGTAACAAGGAATAACTTAGAAATACTATCCTGGACAGATACTTTCATTGCAATGTGTATTTTATTTCTTTTTGAAAGGGAAAAAATCCCATTGAAACACACCTACATCCTATTTCAGACACACATTCACAAAAACAACAAAGGTAATCAAAAGACATATGCTTACTTCTTTCAAATGTAGTTTATGGTCCGTGCCTGCTTCATTGGTAGCAACAGGATACTTTAACAATGATGTATCAACTTCTAGCAATGGGCTCTGAGTGCCCTTAAAATGCACATTTTCAATTTTTGCACAAGTAGGCTGCTCATATTCTTTCTTATCTGGGGGAGAGTTCAACTCATACTCATGCTTTTGCCTCAGCTCTTCATAGGCATCATCAGTGTTCAATCCTAAGGCTTTGTTGACTGTGTCTGTCAAGGATGCATCAGAATGACGTGCGTTTGCTAGTGTTTCTGAAAGCCAATTAAATAGCCGATGGATATCAGCAACACCGGAGTTAGAGGTATCCTGCTGCTGCTGTCTCAAATCAGCATCATGCCCAAGAGAGCCAACAGGCTGCGGAGAATCTGAAGGGAAAGAGAAAGAAAAACAGTATCTTAAAGTTAAGTTTGGAATGTTTGCATAAAAATCTAAAAATCAAATATACCTAAAAAGTAATTATCAGATATTTATGGGTAGGAATCCAAGCAGACCACTGGCTTAGACTGTACAAGTACATCCATCCCTTTCTTTACAAATATAACTGGTTCTAAAATTCTGCACATAGCGGGCGCTAGGGTGGCTCAGTTGGTTAAGCATCTGCCTTCGGCTCAGGTCATGATCCCAGGGTTTTGGGATTAAGCCCCACACTGGGCTCCCTGCTCAGTGGGGAGCTTGCTTCTCCCCTTGCTTATGTACTTTCTCTTTCAAATAAATAAATAAAATCTTTAAAAAATAATAAGAAAAATTAAAAAATAAAATTTTGCACATAGCTAAAAATTCCCATAAATGAAAGCTTACTTTCATAATTTGAAAACTGTATTATTGGAGAAATGAGCTCAGACATCATGCTGGTAGTATGGATACTATCTATATATTAATACCTGCACTGTAGTGACCTTAAATTCTATTACCAAAATCCCAATCATTTTAATCCCAGTTTTATCTGACTTGAAAACAGATAAAATATCTGTGCTTATTATGCAAAATGTTAGGACAGGCAGATTACATTTAAATCTACTAAAAAAACAAACCATGGCTTAATTTGATTTCTATCTCTTTTATACCTATTAGATTTTAAGATAACAACTGATATTCTTATAATCTAAAACCTTATCTTGAATGACTAGATTACTTCATTTCATAACAAAGCTAAGATACTAGAGATACAAAATTATCCCAAAGCAATCTATACCAAACTTGTACTAAGAACAAAAAGTACTATAAGAGAAAACATGTTAAGACATGGTTACAAGCAGGTATAAGTATGGGTAATCTGCACAACCATTATATTTAAAACCTGCAAAGGGAATAGACATACAGAAAATTGTGCTTTTTAATGCTGAAGGAGGTTAAAGCCTGGATAGATATCAGGATTTCCAATTTAAGCAGGGTATAATGTACCACAGGGGGAAAAAAATTTAGAAAACAACAAAGTACATCCTGTAGGATTCTACTTATATGGATTATAAAATCATAGACGTGGAAACTAATCCATAGAGACAGAAAGCAGATCAGTGGTGGCGTGGGGTGAGATTACAAAGGAGTATAAGGTAATGTCTGGGGTAATGAAAATGTTCTATATATTGGAGTGGTGGTAACATTAACTATCAAAATTTGTCTTTAAACTGTGCCCTTAAAATTTAAGGGTACATTTTATGGAAATCGTACCTCAAAAAGGTTAATGTAAAAGGGGGTAGGGAGATAGGAGAACCCACTCTTATAAAATGAGTGGGTTCACCACCAAATCAAGATGAGGGTATTTTAAAAGTTAGAATCCAACCTTTACATCTCTATTTTCAGAAATCAAAAATAAAGTGTACAGGGACGACTGGGTGGCTCAGTTGGTTAAGCGGCTGCCTTCAGCTCAGGTCATGATCCCAGGGTTCTGGGATCGAGTCCCGCATCGGGCTCCTTGCTCAGCAGGGAGCCTGCTTCTCCCTCTGCCTGCTTGTGATCTCTCTGACAAATAAATAAATAAAATCTTTAAAAAAAAAAAAAATAAAAATAAAAAGAATAAAGTGTACAAAATGACTAAAAAGAAACACAAATGAGGAACACCTAGAAATGCAAGTCTGTCACTAGTTCCAGTTTAACCCATCTCTCCCTTCTCCCCTGCCTTACTTCTACTTTGGCCTATTGGCATGGCTTTCCCACCATTTTAATTATTGATAAAGCCTGACTGTAACCCACAACTATTTTTTCACATAGACAAAATTAATCAATTATCAGCTAAAACAGTACTGAAATTTAAGTACCTTGACCATTATGTGCCAGTGCTAGTAAATACAGCCAAGTTTAGGAACAATGTTTTAGAGTCAATCACAATTAAGTTATGAATTAAACATAGATTAATGAACTACATAACTTTAGGTAAAGTTATTCAACTTCTACAGATTTTCTCATCTGTAAATTAAGGATAATAATGTCTACCACTCAAGAACTAAATGAGTCCATCGCTTCTCGGCCTTTTGGCTAAGATCAAGTGAAGAACTAAATGAGTCCATATTTGTAAAACACCTGGCACATGGTAAGCACTTAATTCTCAAGACACCAGGCCAACAGTGTAAGACAGTACAGATCAGTAAATGTCGATAGGTTCAGCATGGCGTAAGCTAAAGGAAATAAAAACCATCAAGAAGCAGAGGAGCCAAAATCTAGGGAGGGATCTGAACTGCAAAGATATGAGGCTTGAGAGAAATAAAAGATGCTTCAGGAAGAAAGAGGAGTGTAAAGGGCTGATTATGACATATTCTGAGGAGAGAGATGAACCCTAATCAAGGTATATGTGAAAAAAGAGTAGGAAACAGTTACCCAGGTGGGACATGGCCAATCTATTAAAAACTTTTGAAAAGATGAATACAAAGCTGAGACTGAAGAACATAACACTGAAATGGGTGACAGATGCCAGGAAAGCCACGCAAGAGGTAAGAACAAGATGAAAATGCTGGAAAGAAAAGAGAACACAGGTCAAGTAAAGAAAAAAACACTTGAAATTCGTTACTGAAGACGACAGCAGTGTCAAATTTCTGCAATGATGGAAATGTTCTCTATCTGTGCTATTTCAATACAGTGGTATGGCTTATGAAATGTTCCAAGTATAATACATGAAATGAACTTTTATTTCATTTTAATTTAAACTTAAATACAACACATGGCCAGTGGTTACCATATGTATAGAAAGAGGGGAAGGAGAGCAGATAAATGAAAAGTAACTGAGGATACAAGCACTGATAGCTAAGAGAACAGTATAAAAACACTGATTTAACCTAGTCAGTTTTATGACACATTGAATTTGAACATATACAAAAGTAAAACAGCTTAGTAAGAAACAGGAATGGAATACTGATATCTGCCATCAGCAACAAGAATAGCAGCAGCACAAAATTGAAAGGTCCATGAACTCAAGACATTTCATGCTTTTTTAAGCAGTGTGAAGATATTAAAAATCTAGATGAAAAAACGTTTTAGAGTACTTGCAGTATTGAAACACACACTTAAATGAAGGATCTCCCATTTCTGTCTTTTACTGTCAACTAAAACAAAATAAAGAAAAATAGAAAAAAAGAAAAAGCCAAACATATTACTGGGTTCCTGGGGTGGAAAAAAAATGTGTATGCATCTAAGAAATCAAATTTTAAAGCTCAGAAGGTACCTTTCACTAAGCAACACGCTAAAAGAACCCAATATTCAATGTACTTTCCCAATTAAAAAATTAATGGGACATAAAAGGACAAGAACTCCAATTAATAGGACAATAGCCAAGCATACTTTATTTTTCTCATATTAGCCTAAGCTATACAATTCGGAAATCTGATGTACTTTCTTTACAAAAACGGGACAGGCTGGATTGGTTCTGAGGCTGTAACTTGCAGACCCCTGTACTAGGGGAAAGGACAGAACTATTTTACTGTATTTTTGGTTGTTATTTTTATACTATATAAAAGCAACCTGATATTTTTACCTTCATATAGATGGCAATTTTCAGATAAATTACTGGTTTTGGCGAGCTTTCTCATATTTTCAGGTAGATCCTCAAGCTTCCTCTTCAAGACAGTTTTGCTTCTCATATCTTCTGTGTCTGAGTCCCCACCCACATTTTTTTTCCTACACTGAATTAAATTAATCAATTCTTTGACTCTATCCTTATCATAATCCAAAGAGTGAGAGGACTTCTGCTTTCTAGGTATAATAGTTTCACCCCTTGAGTTATTTCGTTTTCCAAATTTCATTTTTGTACCATTCATTTCTTCTTCTTGGCCTTCATAATCTGAGAGTGGACTGAACTGTTGAAGTTTTCTATTTTCTTCAAAAAGCTCTTTTAATTTACAAATTGGTAACTGATACATTTCAGGCCGAAAAATATAGGCATGCAAACAATTATCAATATGGGATTTATTTTTTGGAGCTGAGTATAAGAATTTTTTATCATCTAATCGTGAATCATATGGAAACATGATAAACTCTCGTTTACCTGAACCAAAACCTC
Source organism: Potos flavus (assembly GCA_028534135.1). Lineage (NCBI taxonomy): Eukaryota > Metazoa > Chordata > Mammalia > Carnivora > Procyonidae > Potos > Potos flavus. The sequence goes on from CM052898.1 coordinate 20,380,264, forward strand.
GCTTAAAAAATTCATTTACATACTTTTCAACAACAGAATGAAAATTTATAGTATTTATATTTTTGAATTCCTTTCGACACTGAATCAAAGCAAACTGTAAAAACTGAGTTATTTTTAATACATCTGTCATGCTCTCATGTCTCTTCTGTGGTGCTGCATTAGTTGAACCTTTCTGTGCTGTAAACAAACAGAAAGGCAAACCATGTTAGCAATCAAGAATCAAACACAGATCTACGTGTTGTCAAAGAAATGCAACAACATTCATACATTAATGGTAAACCAAACTAGCAGTATGTACCCTAATACATATATGCAATATAGAAATAAATGAAGAGTCTCGCTTCTAAAAACAGGCCAATTAAGAAACTAAAAATTGTAGAAGGTATTTTTAAAGGGAAAAACACCCACTCATTGAAGATCTTCATTTCTTATTGTCCCTAGGCATTCAACTCGTGGCAAGCAGAATGTAACGAAAAATAAAGGAGCAAGGCAATCTGAGGCTCCTAGTAAGAGAATCCTGCAACTAATAGCAATGTCACTCCTTCCTGCTATACTGTAATAAATTTAACTTTACATTAATGTTCTACCCCCATCAGCAGATATCTAAACACCAAGTGGCTATAACTGAAAATGTCAATTTTAATCTAACAATGAAACCCATCAGTGGGAATTTTATCTTAATATAGCGTTGAAGTATGTTCTTAGAAACAGTGAATAGCAAATTTTCTCTAACATCAGTGTAAAAAATGTTTATTAATTTTAAATGGCCTAAATTCAGCCTAGCATATGATCTTTTTATTGTTGCTAAAATTTGAATGCAAAAATGAACTCAGCTAAAAAATACTAATAATAATATAGAACCCTAAAAACTGAAGCTACTACAGTATTTTAATAATTACAATCAATGTTTATTTAGTGAAAACACTGATAATACCCAAATAATTTTCCATTAAAAAATAATCAAGTCATACATAGTTTATGTTTTATTTTGCTAATACCTCTTAATACCCCCACAGTATTTCCTAAAATATGACATAAGAAACAAAATGTTTACTGAATTATCTGGAAAATTTCAATGAAATATTAAGTATCAGTGACTTGATTTAGATATTCAAAGAACTTACAAGTAACTATGCCTCTAGGTTCTTGAAATAGAAATAAAGCATGTAGGACTCGAGATTTGGCAGTTTGATGTTCTAAAAAAACAGAAGCCAAACTGGTTAGCAATATGTTCTAATGAAAAATTAAAAAGAATCGTAAAAATTAAAGATTTCACCTACCATATGGAGATACCATTTGACAAGGAGAGAGAAGAAAAAGGTATCCTCGGTCTCCCAAAGGTTTAACAAGAACCTACATTTTTGGAAAAGGGAAGAAGTTGAATCTGCTTCATTATTACTCATCATAAGGCAGGCACATAGAAATTTCTAATAATTGTAAAGAAAACAAGTTATGATCATCTTTCTTTAGGAAAAATATTGCTACCAAATTAAAAACTCTACAAACTCTGATTAACAATTACAATCGAACAAAAATTCCCTAGTTCTCATAGGAGTAATAACAAGAAAATATTACTGAATGAATTCCCCTAATTAACTGTGAAACCAACTTGATTTTTCCTTGACACTAAAATACAAGGACCAAATTAAAGACTTCAAATACCTTCCTCAACAATTCAAAAGACACGTTATTAATTGCCAAAGCAGTATGCTAGATGTTGGGGGTATAAAAACAAGTATAGCACAAACATTACATTTCAGGAGGTCAAGCTAATCTCAAATTAAATGTGTTGCTATAATCTAACTCTTCACAGAGTTAATGAATACCTTTCAACCTAAGGCAATTTGCCTTGCCAGAAATAACTTCAAAGACAAGCAACACAAGAGCTTTGATCATGAGAAATTTATAATTGGGTGGAGAGTAAAGGAAGAAATATCAATAATTATTCAAGATAGAGAAGTTCTCAAAAAGATACACAAAACAACAGGAAGAGAAAAAATACAGTTTATAGTTGAAAAAGATACTGACAGTGTACTTCAGGTGGATTTTGAAGGACGGGAACACGGCCAAGAGCCTAAGATTATGGGAAGGACATTTCAATAGAGTCAACATCATGAGCGAAGGCAGTTATAATAAATTGATGAATGGTGTGTAGGCATTAGAGTACCTATGACTAGCAAAAGGGTGATGGCAGACTAGGACAAATATACAAGTCTAGAAGGAAAGATTGTGGGCTCAATTGTAAAAAGACAAGAATACTAGATTAGCCAGGAATGCCCTCAAGAGTATATGCCCTTTTGGGGTGCCTGGGTGGCTCAGTCATTAAGCCTCTGCCTTTGGCTCGGGTCATGATCCCAGGGTCCTGGGATCGAGCCCCGCATCAGGCTCCCTGCTCTGTGGGAAGCCTCCTTCTCCCTCTCTCACTCGCCCTGCTTGTGTGTCTGTCCCTCTCTCACTGTGTTTCTCTCTGTCCAATAAATAAATAAAATCTTAAAAAAAAAAAAAAAAAAAGAGTATGTGCCCTTTTGAACTGGAGTTCAAAAAACAACAAAAAACTTCAACATCACTGTGCAGGAGGGGGAAATAAAACAATGTAATGCAAAGAAAGTTCGTGAGCTACTGCGATCATTTGCAATGTTTTAGATTGAAGTAAGGGGAAGTAACGGAAGATCTAAGCATGACAGTTGAACATAAAAGGTTATCGGGGCTCTGAAAAGGAGCATGTGATACCTAAATTTCTATTAAACAATTCCAAGAAACAAAGTCTGTGTAAGAACCCATAATTTAATGGACAGAAAGTGACTGCTATCAATTTATATTTAATAAAAACATTGAAGAGCCAAAAGTAAGATGGACAATGTACATGCAAAATTTCTGTTTCAGACTCAAATACTTTTGTTCAAAACATTTCATTTTTATTTATTTATTTATTTATAGAGCATGCACGGGGGGTGGGGAGAGAGAGAATCTCAAGCAGACTGTTGAGCACAGAGCCTGACATGGGGCTGGATTTCACAACCCTGAGATCAGGACCTAATCAAGAGTCAGATGCTTAAGCTACTGAGCCACCCAGGTACCCCCAAAACATTTCACATATAATATCCCTTTTAATATTTTACCCAACTCTTGGTTTGTCAGAACACGAAACTGGGAAGTATGAGTAACATTTTCATGTTTTGTGGTCATTGAGGAAAAACAGATTATTTTAATGTCTCACCCATTCCAATACCAGGTTTTTAAAAATTCCATTGATTCAGTGCCATAAAGACCCTTGTCTTCTAAGGGGCCTTAACATCCCCAGAGACCCATGGAGCACAGGGAATCCACACCCAGAAACAACACTCCAGCAGACAGAGGCCCTAAAAGTAGTATCTTGCTCCCAGAAACACTTTAAATGCTGTAGGGGAAAGAAACACCTATGAACAGAATGAAGGAGAAATACAGCCAGATAATACCTAACTGTATTACAGAAATGAATATATAAATCCAGATACAAAAGAATCTACACCCAGATATGTAATTGCAAAACACCAAAGATGAAGATTAAAACGCAACCAGAAAGAAGATGACGACCTACAAAGGAATAGTAGTTAGACTAAGAACTGACCTCTCAACAAAAATAGAAACCAGAAGATACTGTAATACAGTCAAAGTACTAGAAGAAAATAGCTGTCAACCCAGAATTATGCACTTACGATCTAACAACTAAGGGATACACTTTTTTGGGGGCAAGGGGCAAATCTACCAAGAAGGAATGCTCGATAATTGACCACAAAGTCAGTTTTAGATCAAGTATCAATAAATTTCCAATAATCACCACCTATTCTGATTATAACAGGATTAAATAGAAAAAAAACCAAAAAAAGTATTATATTTGGAAATCTAAAAACAATCCTCTGTATCATGTGTCAAAGTAGAAATCACAATGGAAACTAAAAGATACTTAGAACCAAATGATAATGAAAATGCTACATATTAAAAGTTGTGGAATACAACTAAAGGAGTGGTTAGAACTCAAAATTCAATGACCATTTTCTCAACTTCCAAAGAAGGCAGAAATAACAAAATGAACCCTCCAAAGGTGGAAGTTAATAAAACTAACAGCTAAGATTAGTAAAAGAGTAAAATGAAGATATAATAAAAGGTTAAAACCATAATTTGATTCTTAAGACCAATAAAATAGATATATCTCTCGTGAAAGTGATTAAACAAGCAAAGCAAAATGAAATTATCATGTAATAATGCTCATAACAGCTATTAATAAGAAACTATATAAATGACTATATCACAACAGAAAAAAAAAAGAAGAAATGGACAAATTCCTAAGAACCAAACAAAACCATATGTCCAAACTTAACCAAGAAAAAAATAGAAAGCCTGAAAAGTTCAACTATTAAACTGAAATCAGTACTTTAAAGTCATCCATAAATGAAAGACACAGTTTTGCAGTTAAGTGCTAGAAAACATCCAAAGAATAGATCATTTTAATCATACACACATCCATCTTTTGCAAAATGAGGAATACTACCTAATTCAATTCTGAGAAACTAGTATGACGCTGATACAAAAACTAGACAAGGATAATATGAGAAAGAAAGATCACACATCAAACTCAGTCATCATCACAGATACAAAATTCCTAAACAGAACATTCACAGACCAAACCATGCATTTCAAAAAGAAAAAAAGTGGATTTTGTGGTTTTTGTTTTTTAAGTAGGCTCCACGCTGGTGGGGCTCAAACTCATGACCATGAGATCAAGACCTGAGCCAAGATCAAGAGTCGGACACTTAACCAACTGAGCAACCCAGGTGCCACTGGAGTTGGTATTCTCAACCAGCAAAACAAATACAGTTTAATATTGGAAAAAGATAAAACATAATTCATCTTTAAGTCTATAGGATAAATTCTACATGTGATGGTTCATTTTATGTGTCAACTTGACCAAGCCACAGGGTGTCCAAATATTTGGTCAAACTTTATTCTGGCTATTTCTGAGAGTATTTTTGGATGAGTTTAACATATAAGCTCTCCTGAATCTCCAGCTTGCCAACTGCAAATCTTGGAACTTTTTAGCCTCCATAATTGTGTGAGCCAATTCTTTATAATAAATCTCTTTCTATATGTGTACATCCTATAAGTTCTGTTCCTCTGGAGAACCCTAATACACCAATATACCATGTTACCATCTTGATAAATGCCCCCCCAAAAGCATTCAATAAATTCAAAACCCATCATGGTTTAAAAAATAATTAAGAAAATTTTTAAACTGACAAAGAGATTTGTGAAAAACCTACTGCAAACTTCCTACCTAGTGAATGATTTTAGACATGTTCAAAAAGACAATGCCTACAACCACCACTTTTATTCAACGTTGTAGTATTAGAGATCCTAGATTACACAGTAATATGAGAAAGAGAACTAAAAAGCTAAAGGACTAGAGAGGAATAAAACAAAACAATGTAGCTCCCAGATGATAAAGTCTATACAGCAATCCCAAATAATGTATAAAAAAGAACAAATTATTCAAATTTCATACACTGAGCTAACAAAATCAATATATAAATATCAATTACATTTTAAAATACAGATCAGAAAATGTACTGAAATGGAAAATACTGTTCATAATGGCATCAAAAACAGTAAGATGCCTAGGGATAAACTGAACAAAAACTAACCAAGATGTGTATCCAGAAAATTGTAAAACTCTATTAAAAGAATACCCTAACGGAGTGAAGAGCTAATCTTGCTCATGGGTAAGACAGTATCACAAAAGACATCCATTCTCTCAAATTTGATCTACAGATTTAATAAAATTCCAATTAAAAAATCCCAGGGGCACCTGGGTGGCTCAGTGGGTTAGGCCTCTGCCTTTGGCTCAGGTCATGATCTCAGGGTTCTGGGATCGAGCCCCACAACGGGCTCTCTGCTCAGCAGGGAGCCTGCTTCCCCCTCTCTCTCTGCCTGCCTCTCTGCCTACTTGTGATCTCTCTCCTCTCTGTCAAATAAATAAACAAAATCTTTCAAAAAAAAAAAAATTCCCAATAGGGTTTTTTGGGGGGGAGAAGAGGGGTTGGGAGGGGGAACCTTAAAGCTGATTATAAAATTTTTTTAAAAAAGCAAAGCTGAAAAAAAAAATAAAAATAAAAAATAAAAAATAAAAAAATAAAAAAGCAAAGCTGAAACTTAAATTTTTGAAAAAAGCTAAATCTCAAATAGCAAAACACTCCTAAAAAGGATGAAAAAAGTGGGGCAGTTGGCTCTACCTCCTATCAAGGCTTCTTAGTGGAGTAAGGTGGGACTATATTCAATAAATGGTTCAGAACAACTTGTTATTCATATTGGGGAAAAGTAAGGTTAGATTCCTACATTATACCATGCAAAAAAAACATATAGGCAAAAATCACAACACATTCACAAGAAAACTTAGGGCAATACCTGTAAGATCTAGGGGTAAGTTAAGATTTCGTAAAGTCACAAAGAGTGCTTAATATTCAGGCAGATAAATTTAATTAGATTAAGAACATCTGTTCTTCAAAAAAAAACCCACCATGAATAAAGTAAAAAGGCAAGCAGATTACGAAAAAAAATTCGAGCACACATACCTCAGTATTAGTACCCAAAATATATTTAAAATTCCTCAAATTAGTAAGAAAATATAAGCCACCCAAAGGAAAAACAGGCAAGTGAACACTAAAAGAAATAAATTTACAAAAGGATGATCAATTCATCATATCGCAGGAAAATACGGGCTAAAATCACAGTACAATATAATTTGTAACTACCAGATTGGCAAGATTTTGCTAGTCTGACTGTATCAGTGACTGTGTGAATTAAGGAGAACTTGCCGGTAGTTAGGGGCTATAAACTGGTATACTTAAAACAGTATCACATTATCTTGTAAAGCCAGTCATGTTTATGTTATGATTCAATAATTCTACTTACAGGCAGTAAATCTAATATACAAATACATACCCAAGAGAAAAAAATTCTTGTACTTGTACACCAGGAGATATACAGAATGTTCACATCAGAAATAACATTCAAATTTAGGAACATCCATCATTTTCCTTTATATTAATTTTAAGAATTATGAACTTACCCCTACCAAAAGAGAGCTCAATGTAATTTTACTTACATTATAAATCTCCCTGTGAGAAAATAAAATTTCCCTAGATTTTTCAGTGCTCCTCTACCAAAACTAGCCTTCTGATACACAGAAAAGTACATAAAAAGATAGGGAGTGTCTGCTTTCATTTCCCCCAGAAATATTTTACTCCTCACATGTTTTCAGAATTAGATCTGTCGCCAATTACCTAAGTAACTGCTCTGATTAAAATACCAGTGTCTTCCTGATTCTCACTACTAGAAATGGAACAGATATTATAATTTTCTGATAAACTCCTCACTGTCAAGACTCAATACACAGGTGCATCTGGGTGGCTCAGTGGGTTAAAAGCCTCTGCCTTCGGCTCGGGTCATGATCTCAGGGTCCTGGGATCGAGCCCCGCATCAGGCTCTCTGCTCAGCGGGGAGCCTGCTTCCCCCTCTTTCTCTGCTCGCCTCTCTGCCTGCCTCTCTGCCTACTTGTGATCTCTCTCTGTCAAATAAATAAATAAAATCTTAAAAAAAAAAAAAAGACTCAATACACATTCTCTGAAATACAAAAACCAAAGAGATTTGGATAACCAGTATCTCACCACATCCAAACCTACTATCTAAACTTTCACTTTCTGAACTCTGGAATTAAATAGATTTTGATGAGGAATAGTTGTATTTCAGAACAAGAAATGTAAACATAAAAGTATTCATATGTAGCGAATGTGCGTGTGTGTAATGTGTATTCTAAGATGCCTAGCCCAAAGATTTCTAGCTGGTTAGTCAAAAAGTTATCGTTAGGGGTGCCTGGGTGGCTCAGTTGGTTAAGCATCTGCCTTCAGCTCAGGTCATGATCCCAGGGTCCTTGGATGGAGCCCCACAACCAGCTCCCTGCTCAGCAGAGAGCCTACTTTTCCCTCTCCTCCTGCCCTTCCCCCTGCTTGTATTCTCTCGCGCTCTCGCTCTCCTTCAGATAAATAAAATCTAAAAAAAAAAAAAAGTTATTGTGAGGTGTCCACCAATTCATAAGTGTATAAACTCTGCCTATAAGTTCTGCATATAATTTGACTCTCCCACCCATAAACATGTATGTATACAATGAAATTCTACAAAGCCATTAAAAACGCAATTGTAAGTTCTGGAAATCATTGATATTAACCTCCATTTGACTACCTGGAAATTGAGGCTCAACAAAGTGAGGAGTAAAAGGAAGTCAACTGCTGAAAAACTTGTATTATGTGGAATACCTGTGCAAAAAACTTCCCCTCTCTACTAAAATGTTCCATCAACATTTGAACATGAACATCCCCCCCCTCCTCTGTAACCACCTCCTCTGCCTTCAGCTAAACTATGCGTAATAGCATGTATTCATTTTCTGTTCATTCCTGAACCCATCACAACTGATGTCTGACCCAATCCCTCTATCTAAACTCAGTAAAATCGGTATCTATTTAGATACTATCTAGTAAATATCTCTTAAATCAGTCTCTTATATTATCATTCTTATCTCTCTCCTCCAACCCACTATCACCCTCTAATGTAATGCCTCATCTCCCCTCTTCAATTCATTCTCTACAGAGTAACCAAATAAATTTCCAAAACACAGATGTGATCACGTCGCACGCAATATCAAAACCTCATGCTACTCCCTTTAAAACCCAATTGCTCTTAGGGTTACATCCAAACTTCCAATTACTTGACCACTGCCTACATAACACTGCAGCACACAGCCCCCTACACTTTTCTAGCCTCGTGTCCTACCACTTTCTCTCAACTACTCTAGTGTTGTTCCTTTATCTCTTTTCAACCTCACCAAGCATCTTGTTCTTTCTGAATCTTCAAATATGGCACCGCCTCTATTGGAACAAACCATATCTATCTGAGGAACTCCATTTATCACTGGGTAATCCAGAAGAATAGTCTCATCTCATTTTTTACTGAAGTATACACTCTGCATAAGAAAACGGTATTCAATAAGTATTTGTTGTCACAATCACAAAATACAGTAAAGATACTTCATGGGGAAGACTGGCTTGCAGAAGGTCTAGCATCACAGCTAAAATAAACAGGTTACCAAAGGCCATAGTAAAACTGTTCACTAAAAGAGACCTTATGGTACTTTCAGAGTGCAAAAATGAAATAAACTGAAATAATATGATCACTTATTCAAATACTTATTTCTAAGGGAGAATGAGGAACATTTTAAAACCTTTCACTCACAAGTTTTTCTTTCTCTAGTTTTTGTAGTAAACTCTCCATGTTACTTCCAATTCTTGTTTTTTCTACAACTTCATAAAGGCTGCAATACATTCCATTCTTCAAAACTGACATAAGAAAAAATACACAGTAAATATTCAAATCAAATCTGCTTTTTATATATTTTAATAAAATTAAATTACTTACCTTCACTTGGACCTAAGTATGTTTCCTTATAAAACAGCGCTGGAGGGATTTTCTGTTTCAGATGATCAATACTCATAACTGTTTCAACATCTAACTTCTCAGGGCTGAAAGAAAATTGAGAAGACATGTTTGCCTTACCTATATGTTTAACTCTAGTAATGTTATTTCCTCCCCTTTCCCCACGAGGCTCTTGGTGGAAAGCAGAGCATACTTATTAATATCATAGTTGATTCTAAAGAGGATTTGATATGGGAAGTCCAGATATATACAGAAGTAGAAAAAAAGCTTGGCAGTATCACCAACCTTCCATCTTTAAGCCAGAAGCTAATTCTATACACCAATTTTACTAAACCAAAAAGGATAAAAGGCTGTCCTTTTACTAAAGACAAAGTATGAACTGTTAATCTGCAAACATCTATGAAGGTCCATAATATTTACTGGGCTGGTAGCAAAAGATCATTCTAGACCTTTCTATCCCAACATATGCTGCACAGGACTGAAAACAGTCTATAAATTTTAACAACTCACCATATCAAAGCCGTTTCCAACAAAGAACTGATAACTTTTAAGTCTATCATGTTCAAATTGCTAAATGAAAAATATATCTAATTAGGATAAAACTCTGAAAAATCACTTTCAAAATTTAAAATCACTCAGAAAAAATTTTATGCCATAAATGTGTATGACTATGTAGCCCACTCTCAAACCTAGACAGAAAAGTAGAGGGCTCATTTTGCCAACTAAGTCTCTCAAGTTATCAATTTTTTAAAACATACTGACATTTATATTCTTTTGGATCAAAGTAAAATTTAAATATAAGAATAAAAAGCAAAAGAAGAAACTGAATAATTAGCAACCATTAATTGCTATTTTCTTGTAATATGACATACTTACAGCTTGATAGGCAAAAAAGCACGAGTGGCTGACCTCAGGGAAATATAACACAAAAGCTTTCCTTTATTTAAAAGCTGTCCTTTCCACAAGGTGTAGTTAAATTTATCTAAATAAAAAGAATAACAACACAATTCAGCCACTGGCAGCCCAGAAGCAAATACATGTACTAGATAGAAATAAGGGAAATACATCTAGAAACAATGTTTAAGTAGAAAAACAGCAACAACATCAAAAAACAAAATGAACAAAACCCTGCCACATTTCTATTTACAAGAGAATTCAAGTAGGATTTTTGTTTCAGTATCTTTTCCCTTGCAGGGTTATTCCAGCTGCAAAAAATAACAAATTTATTTGTCTAAATGTCTTATCAGAAAGTTGAAGAGCAAAGACAATACATTTACTGCCCTCTTATTTCCCCTAAAGGAGAATATATTAAATCCAGTTAACTACATGAATTCCTATAGCATCTCATACCCTCTACTCCTCTTTTTTCATTGCGGAGAAACTTGACAGAAAATGTCAGTATTGCTTTTAATCCTCTCTAGGTCTTATAAACCCTAAACCTCTGATAAATACAATATTTTAAAAAGCTGAGTTGTGAAGCTTGTTTTATTTTTTACATTTATCAAAGTGCTAAAAATCCTTTGATCTATTCACAGTATCAGCAGTTTCCAAGAGAGACCTTATGCTTGAACAACCAAATGTTGAAGCTACATCATAACATGGCCTCACCTCCTTTATCAGACTTTCCAGATTTTTGTTCATTATAAAAATAAAGCAAAACACTAATTTTTTTCCATAGGTACTTATTTTTTCAATTTATAAAACTAAAGGAAATAAATAAAAGAATCTTACCTGTGTTTCTATCTGCACTGAAACTGTTAGCTCTATAAATAAATTAAAAACCAAAAAAAGAAAAACATTACTGATTAGTAACAAGAAAGTTAACATTCAGGACCTTGACATAAGTGCTATTTTTAATGGTATAATGTACAAGAAAATTAAGTCCTTCATCCAAGTAGGAAGAACATATTAACTACTTATTACAACATTTAACAGATCCAAAACTATATGAAGAAATCAGTTACTTACTTGTCTTAAATTACCCTATCTGTCCAAATTTATGGGAGCTATTTTTCCCAAAAACAGTCATCAGGAGATAACAGAATCCATTACAGTCTCTGTAAATTACTTTATTTTAGTGATGAGATTTGAAGAAATAGCCTCAATATATATTTAAACCTATTTATTAAGTATTAAATGTTTAATATTAAATACTAAATATTAAACCTAGTCAATAAATATTTACTAAGCTCCTATTATTTACCAGGCACAGTTCTAGGTAACTAAGCGTGAACAAAGCCCCTGCCTTCATAGAGTTTACAATCTCATGAAGGGACAGACAACAATCAAAAATTAAATACATAGTTTACCAGATGATGATGGTTCTAAGTGCTATGGAGAAAAAGAAAAAGAAACTAAGGGTATGGGGTTAGAAATAAAAATCATGGACGACCTTGCTAATAAGGTCACCTTTAAGGAGAGCTCTGATAAAGTGTTAGGTGTAAATGATGCCACTAATTGGGAAAAGAGAACAGCAAATGCAGAGACACTGCAGCAGAAGCATTCATGGCAGCATTCAACGTACAGCGAGGTGTTCAATCAATGCTCGTTTTTAAAGTGCTGGGTGTCTTTTAAAGATTACTATTGAAAGGCACTACTGTAAATATATCATGGAAATCATAAATACAGAGCCACAAGAAAAATGAAAATCACAAGTGTCTGGGTATCATATGAATTGCTACTTATGGCTATGGATGGATGGTTACCAGGGTTATTTGCTGACATGAAAAAAGTGTGCTGGATCTCAAACTAAAATGAAGACATGACCTGATCCGGAAAACCAATGAAACGACTGACCTCAAAAATGTATGCATTTCATGAAATGTGGCTTTTTAAAACAGTATTTCTATATTAATAAGTATCAATTTTACCAATATTTTTCTGGAATCACCATATGGGAAAATAAATAAGGGAAACTGCTTTATATTTGATCACTTTACATTAGAGCTTATAAGAAATCACGAGTGGTACTCAATTCAATAAAAATCAATCACCTAGAAGCTTTTAAAATTACCAATGCCTAGACTCCTTAATAAACATTTGATTTTTTAATTGGTTTGAGGTGGAATTGGAGTATCTTTTATAGAGGCTCCCCATTTCTAGGAGAGCTAATACACAAAATTTAACTTTTAAAAACTGCATTTTACTCAACTATGTAAAACTTCAAGAGAAAATGGGTTTACTCAACTATGTAAAACTTCAAGAGAAAATGGGTTAACTGGTGAGGTTTAAGTAAATTTTAGTTTGTATTTCCACATAAATTATGTTCTTCACACTGACCTTTTAAAAGTCATCATGAACGCTCATACATCTAATTGCAAGGTAAGAAAAAAAAAGGGAAGAAAACAGAGTTCTTCCTAATTCAGCAAGGCAGGACGTGTAAAATAATATTCTGGATGATGTCTAAAACTCGTAAGTCTTACCTTGATGAAGGCACAAACTTTGGAGTTTGTATATCATCTTTGTAAGTAAAAGACACAACCGCATATGGACACACATGTCTTGGTCTTCGCCTGAGTTCATCAAAGCTATACTCATAAAAATAATACTAAAAATAAGAAAATGCAAAATTACCTTCTGTAGGAAGACAAGATGTACACAGTAGATTTTTATTTTATTTGCCTGATTTTTGAGAAATATAACACCATTTAAAAGTACCTCTAACAGAAACTATCTTTAAGCACTGCTTGTCATTTTATTTAAAATAATTTGTACTTTATATTCATTTTATGTTATAAAATATTCTGCTTCTCTATTTTATCTATCTTAGATGCACTAACAGGTACTCTAAAAGCTTGCTTCTGAAAAGCTGACGGCTGGGAATGTGCAACAAATTTCCTCATAAAAATGTTACAAATGGACATTTGTAAGCTCCCAAGTCAGCCCAGAAAAGTCAATTTGATACAGAAAGGTAAAATGCTAAGGACACAATCTCAACCAAATCTAGCATTTTGTTCATTTTTTTTTTTAAGATTTTATTTATTTGAGTGAGAGAACAAGTGAGAGAGATAGCACAAGCTGGGTGGGCGTGAGGCAGAGGGAGAAGCAGATTCCCTCCCAGGACCCTGGGATCATGACCTGAGCCAAGACAGACGCTTAGCTGAATGAGCCACCCAGGCGCCCCTGTTCATTATTTCAAAAGAAAAACATATTCTTGGTTCCAACTTCAGACCAAGCAGCAAAGAGGAGGTGGAAGAAATTATGAACACAGGTGACGAAGGTAGCTAATTCTCTTCTTACTACCCATCTGCTTCTCCCCTTCACCTATTCACAACATTCGTTAGGGTTTTGTGACTTGCAGACTAGTGATTTTCATTAAAAAGGATGTCCTACTTTATAAAGAAAGCATTGCCCTTCAAAGTCCATTCCCTTGGGAAACTAATGATTTCAGTAATGTTGTTGCTGCTCTAAAAATGCCTGAAAATTTTTTTTGAAAACATCAAGCTAGTTTACAAGTTCTGTTATAAAAAACCTACTATTAAAAAAAAAAACAAAAAAAAAAAAGGAAAAGAAAAAGCTACTACTACCTTCTGCAACTACTGTCCAAAAAATAATCAAATAAAACAGAGATTTTTTAATAAAAATTATGAATATAATTTTTGCTAAGAGCCCCCAACAATATGTCTTGCCCATTCAGAGTTTTCAAAAAGTCAACTATATTTCAATTTAAAAAAGTTTCACTTACAATTAAAAAAAAAAAAAAGGAACAAGAACAAATTTTATTTTATACAAATAAAGTGAAGATTAAAGAAAGAAAGAAAAAAAACATCTCCAGGGGTGTTAGCATACCACTCCTTTTCCCATACAATCCATCTGGCTATATACCTTTTTTATACATTTGTTAAAAAAATAACATTCATTACTTTGTATAGTAGTCCCTCCCATATATGCAGTTTCACCTTCCAGTTTCAGCTTCTGCGGTCAACCATAGTCCAGAAGCAGATGTCCCGCCTTCTGATAAATAGTCAGGAGGTGAACAGTAGCCTAACACAATGTCATAGTGCCTAGTGCCTACATCATTCACCACACTTCATCTCATCACGTAGGCATTTTATCATCTCACATCATCACAAGGGTGAATACAGCACAATGAGATTTTGAGACAGACCACAATAACTTTATAGTATAACTGTCCTAATTTATTCTTATTGTGATTAATCCCTTACTGTGCTAATTTATAAATTAAACTTTATCATAAGTATGCAGGCATAGGAAAAACAATATATTTGGAGTTCAGTACTATCCATGGTGTCAGGCATCCACTGAGAACCTTGGAATGTATCCCTGAGGATAAGGGGGGGTGCTATAGTCAAAAATCATATAAAAATATAATGACTATATTTTGGCAAATACACACTTTTTTACTGTATATCAATTGTATCTGAATACAGCATAAAATTTAATTCTAAGTTTGCATCTTAGAAAAATGTTAATTAAAATTAAAAATATCTATCAAATCAGGAGTATAAAATGACATGAATTAAGGTAATTCAAGGGGCTTCAACTTTACCTTAAAGAATGAGTAGTATTTTATTAGGCAGGAGATCTTTCTAAGCCAGAATCTAGGCCAAGAGAAGCCAAGGCTTCAAAATGAAATGAGGTGTGACAGCGATCATACAAAATACCAAGCTGGAAGAACTAGACTAAGGAATCTCACTATTACTCTGTAAGTCTAGGGAGCCATAGTACATTTCTGAGCTGTCTTGAAAACACTGAACAAAGAGCAATGAGAGACACTCTAGCAGTGTTATGTGGAAACCAGAGGTCAGACTGGTGTGGTGGCAGAAGATACAGAATGGGGAAACAATTTAAAGGATTTGGTGACAAATAGATATGAAGTCATAACACTGAAATGAATCCAGGCACCTACCTGAGTAAGCTCATAGGCTCTGTAAGCCAAAAGTGATGTAACTCTATTGGCATTCTTTGACACATGACATTCATGCTTTGGTGTTGGGTCCAAAGCACTTTTATTTAATATAGATTCCAAACTTTTTACACCCATGGGGTCGTATATACTCTTTATTTTACCCTAAAATAGACAAAACCTTTTAAGTACACCTAAACTTAATTATTGACTATGTATATAACATTATAAAACATAGATCACCTGAGAACAGTTCTTTTCTTTAATACCTGGTAACACTCAACACCTTTTACCAATGTTGAAGCAGTAAAAAAGACAACCATGAAAAAAAGTGCTGTTTGAATTTGCTTAACAAGGAAATAAAAATTGTATTTACAACACCATTCACTTGCCTAAATGACGTTACCAACATATTACTCTTTTCATTCTTTTCTTCGGAAAGGAAATCAAATAGATCAAAGATGGCAAACCACTCTCGAAAATATATACTAAACTAAGCAAGGACTGATTTTAATTTAATAAAACTCCTAAACACAAGTCCAACTAAAATCCAAATCAAATGCTGTCCTTGATATATGAAATGTAAATGCTAAAATTACCTTCATTATTTTAAAAATAACAACATCGCCCACTGCCCCAGCTTCCAAAGGATTAGCTTGTAATAAATCAGCATACCTAGAAAGATAGATACCTAGTGAAGAGGGAAAAATTAAAGAATTTGAATAAGGGCACAAATACACACACACACACACACACACACACACACACAAATTCCAAACATTTAACCTAATAATAAAAGATAAAAGGTATGACATCTTTAAAAAAAAAAAAAAAAAAAAAAGTAATGACAGTAAAGATAGCTGATATTTAACCAAGACAGAAAAAATCAAAACAAAAAGAACCGGAAACATGTAACTAACCAAATTTCTCAAAATCACCAGATCTAGACTGACTTTAAAAAAAAGAGATAATCTTTGACCAATTTGAAGTATGCAAAATCAGAAACAAAGGGCAAAACTAGTTTTTACATTATAGAACCTGAAACTATCATCTTCTGGGAACACGACAAGGCATACATGAATTTAATTTTAAGGAATGCAGCAAAATTAAATAATATTATGTTTAAGTGGCAACTTAATAGTAGATAAATGGGGGGGGAAAAAAAAAGATTACCCATGGAAGGACTGCCAAGAATTGTTATTTTGGACTGGCCCACCTGTAATCCTTTTTCACATATGCTTTGGACCTAAATAAACAAAACACTTCATCTCACAATCATTACATTAAAAACATGAAAAGATAATTTGTAAACTTGTTCTAAATAAAATCCAAGCTTTTAAACTGTGTAGCTTCTGCATTACAAAAATTTTATATATATGACAGTTTATGACTAAATATCAATGTGAAACTGGCTTATGCTTCCAATGTAACCACAGCTGGAATCCATTTTTGTTTATACTAGGTGTGACAGATAGTCAGAATTCATGCCACTCACATATATAAACACCCCTTTTAGAGAGAATTAGAACTGGCAAAATACTTAAATAAAAATTCCACCTAAACACCTTCAATTGAAGGAGAAAAAATAGTTCCCAGCACATATAACTATAAAAAGATATTTTTTTTTAATAAAGGGAAGATTATTCCTTATCAAGCACATCCTAGGGAAAGAAAATAGGTTTGGTCAGAGAAAATATAAGTACATTTGAAAAGCAAATCACATGACAATGAAATACCTTGCCCTACTAAATCATTTCTTCCATTTACGCATCATATCATTTATACTAATGATAAACTAAACTAAAATACTAGTTTGTAATTATCAAGTGTATTCTTACATTGCAAAACTAGTAACTTACAATGGAAACATCCTCAAATTGTTTAAGAGTTCACTCACCTGGTATCGATCAACCATAAGAAATGCATAGGATTCTGAAAGTTCTTTATCTAAACGACCATCAAACTTCAGTTCTCTTCGCTTTTCTGTGAACTAAACAAAATTAAATCTATAACTTCTTAGTATGTGATTATGTCTTTCAAGCTAAGAGCTTCAGTAATTTTATTCCTAAGAAATCCCAAATGTAACCAAAGTAGAAATTATCTTTTCTCTCCCTATAATTTCTGTGCTTCAATTTTTTCCTCATTATAACTAGCTCTTTACCTCATAATAATCAAACAAGCATCTAATGTTTATCAATTTTACTAAATTTCTATTAAAATTTTACCACATTCCAAATCTCCCACAAATTTTTAAGTTCAGATTTTAGTTACCTTTGGATCTCTCAGTTTACTTAACAATATGCACTGAATACAGCAGGTGATTTAATGAATCTCTGCTGAATGACCAACTTTTGGACTATAAACTCAATTAGGACATGGAAAAGGTTTCGTTTCTTTATAACTATAGTCTCAATGCCAACTATGTAAGACATGCTCCATACATATTGCCAGGATAAAAAGAGCGACTTTGTCTAAGTATAACTGAACTGCAAGTCACCCAAAACTGATTTTCACTTTTAGATACAAGCAAATAGATATATATTCAGAATATGGAGCTCACATCTAGTAGATTTATATGCAGTATTCAGGCCATTACTGATATTCAGTAATATGATTAATCAATCATTAGACTAAATTTTCATATAAAATTCATTAAAATTAATAAATAACCCCTATCGTACCATGAAACCACATCAAACTATCAAGGTTTTAATTTTCTTGGGGAGCCAGAAACTTCACGGATTCCCTCAAAATTCAACTCTGGTAGCACTGAGTTAACCAACACATAAAAGTACAGAATTAATAGTATTTCATGTGCATTAGGAAGCAATAAACACACAAAATATTGCTAAACATCTCATTTATATTACCTCAGAATTATGCATTCTGGTTTTTCCTAAAAATATTCTAATTTGTACATGAAACTTAATACTGTTTACACTTTTTCAGTAAGAATATCTACTAGTGTTATTAAGAGAATTCAACTACTAGTCAATAATTGGGGAAAAAATTAAGCATATCCTAAAAAAATATACATTTGATTTCATTATCTTCCAATTTAGACATAATACAGATTATAAATTTCATTTAATAAGCACTTATAAGAGTAAAGGGCCATCTAAATTTATAATTAAGCCATTATACAGTAAGCTATTCCTATGCTTAAGATTCATTTTTTTCCCCATTTTTAGTAAGTTATTTTACATAACTGAACATTAATTTATCGGAACAGATAAATAGTGCTATATCAATATTTAGAAGAAAAGAGATGTCATTTAAAACTTGTTCTCCTTTCCATAATTTGGTTTTCCTAAGAACTAGCATTTTTAAAGAAAAGGAACATAAAACAACTTCCAGGCTATTAATTGGTTCTAAAGAATCTTACAATAAGCACAATTTAAAACATACCTCCTTTTCCAAAAGTTCATTATGTATCAAGCAAGCACGTTTGTAGTTAAAATTTGTTACTGAGGTTGGTTCAAGGTAAGATGAAAGGAGAATATTTAGAACATCTTCAAATTCTCGAGACCCTGGAGTTAATGGCTGAAAAAGTGCTAAAACAACAAAAAAATTAATTTTAACATTATTCCATCTTAAATGTAATCTCTTAAATTTTGTGGGTTTAATATAACTTTTAAGAGAAGTTGAAAAATGGCACCAAAGTTATCTTATTTTGTGATATTCAAAAGAGATACTTATTAATTCACTGAAGGAAAATTACAATCAGTTGCCTACATTGACCAGTTTCTTTAGTAATGAGCATCTGTCATTACAAATGAAGACAAGAGGTTACAGTTTTGCAAACCTTAAGAATACTACATTCTTAAGGGGCGCCTGGGGGCTCAGCTGGTTAATCAACTGCCTTCGACTCAGGTCATGGTCCCGGAGTCCCGGATCGAGTCCCGCATCGATCGGGGTCCCAGCTCCATGGGGAGTCTGCTGCTCCCTCTGACCTTCTCCCCTCTCATGTTCTCGCTCACTCTCTTTCTCTCAAATAAAAATAAAATCTTTAAAAAAAAAAAAAAAGAATGCTACATTAGGCAAGCTAAATTGCTTTAAAAATCTCGTAAGATCTTTCTGTACATATCCTGTACATCTTCCTGTACATATCCTCAACTTGTCTCCACTCTATCCTATAGTATGTCTAGGACCATTTACTTCAGCAAACTAAATGTGTATAGCATAAATGAATGTATAAAAACATTTAAGACACTTAGGTGCCCATAAAATTATTCTATTTGGTTTTTAAAACTAAAGTTAGAATAAAATATGCTATATCCGTTGGCTTTTTATATTACCAACATAAAGTAGTAGAACATTTGTTATGAAAGCTTAGTGAAACAGAAAGATGTAGAGCTTTGGAGTCAAGTCTGGACACAAATATCAAATCTAGAATTTATTAGCTTTGTGGGAGAGCCTGGGTAATCAACCAAAAATAAGCTCAGTTCTCTCATTTGTAAAGAACTCTAGTCGTCCTAATAACCACTAAATTCTACATTCCACATGAGACAACACATGGAAAAAGCTCTAAGCACAGAATCCGGTATAAAGACAATAAAATTGTTTATCCTCCCCCTCCTAAAACTATTCCACACCCCCATTTAATTTTTAAAATATAAGTCAAATATCCAATTTGTTTGATTACTGGTCTAATAATTTCAAATTTCCACTTTATGTATGAAATAGTTTAACTTACTAATAAATTTCAGAAGTCTACACATATAAATGTTCCCCAAGCCAAAAAAGGAACCACTTATATTTTACTGTATATAGAAGTATCCATAGAACTTACGTAATACTACAGTACCTTCTTTCGAGATACTATTTCTGAACAGTCAATAAATGTCACAGTCAAAATACTTCAAGGGTACTACTAAAAAAAGTATTCTGCTTATACATATTCTTAAAGATACTAGAAGCAGCTAATAAACTGTTTACTATACTTTTTATATAGAACTGTAGGCTTTAAAGGACAAGATGTCAAATGACCTATCCATCCATCCATTTACCACACTATGTATTATTACAAAAGTGTTTGTAACAATGTAACATTCAATAATAAAATTTATATAAACAGTTCCTACTACTTTGGGATCCCACACTAAAACAAAGAAATAAAGCCAACATAGTTATAATGCAATAGACACTAACTAGGGGTAAGCACGGGGAAAAAAAAAAATCACTCAAAAGAACATACTATTAAATATAAAATGTGTCCTAAAATCAATTGGTAGATGAATATACTCAATAATCTATTGATTGTTAAGGTCCACAAGAGCAAGAACTGTATCTGTTTTGTTCATTACTCTATCATATGCCAGTAACTAGAACTGTGAGCACTGGCCCCCAAGAAAGTTGAATAATTAAGTAAGTTAGTAAAGAAAATAAGAATAAACTTTGTCAAAGATTTTTTTAAAAACTGAATACAAATATATTCTACAACTACCAAAGTATCATTGCTATCATCTTAAGTCTTACAAATTCAATAATTCAGTAATATGTAAAACAAAATGAAAGCTTAAAAGAGGAAGAAATACACCCTCATTCAAATCTGTTTTACAGAATGTGGTAGAAAAAAACATCTTGTGACTCTTCCCAACTAAGTTGGGAAAAACTTGGCAAGGAAAACAGCATGTGGAATAGTCTTTATAGGCTTTCACATCCAAAATGGGTTAAGTATGATTTTAAAAATTGGGTTTTATGCAGGTCTGATTTTTGTTTTTAATAAAGTGACTTCAGACATCTAAAATGTTCCCCCCAAAAGTACCATATGGCTTTAAACTTCTATGAAATTTTACATGCTTACATAAATTATTTTCCTTTGTTAAGCTGTCCCAATACTACTTCCATTGATCTAATCATAAATGAAAAATTAAATCATATAAACTTATATAGAAATTAACATTCCAATTCTCAGATAAGTACTAAACAGTTGTTTTATTCCAAAGTATATGTCCTATAGTCATGTCACATGTACTCAAGTAGACTGCCAGGGGGGAAAAACTGTAGATGAAAATACAGAAAAAATGCCTATGTCCTAGGTATTTTATATTTCAAACGACTCCGTTGGCTTTACTACTTAGGCCAGTTATAATTTTTTCCCCTCCCAGTTATCATTTCTACAAAAATAATGTAACTATTTTTAAGGATCTCAAGTCAATGTGCTGGTAATAATTAGAAATTTAACAAGTTTATGTTCTGAATGTACATTCCCTCGCAGAATTTTTATTTTATCCTTAATAATATTTTATCCTTAATAATCCTCAACACTGAACATCCTTTGGTCCCTCTCTTAAAGAAAACACATATGTATCATAATCTTAATTACGGGTCATTATCTGAGGCAGTAATAAACCCTGTGATTATCCCAATGGGGAACAGAACATTTTATGTAGTAATTATTTCACTTAAAGTATCCAATATATTTTTCTCTGGATTCTGACAATTACTGAGTCTAATCATTAGCAGTTCATTATTACTATTCAGATACTATACTAAGTGCTTTACATGCATTATCTCATTTAATCATTAAAACCATCCTATGAAGTTCAGTTATACCCATTTCACAAATGAACCTAACAGCTAACAGCTAATGTGGCCCACGGTTACAGTTAATGAATAAATAGGGCAGGTAGGATTAAAATCCAGGCCGCGTAGCTCCAAATCTTGTATCCTGAGCTCTAAGTAAAAAAAAAAAAAAGATTTATGTATGTGACTATAAGAGCTGAAACTAATTACAGAGCTGGAAAAATTAAACTGTTTCCTCATTTTAGATCAAGAAATCATATAGAACACTTGGACACAGGAAATTAGGTATAAAAGGAAAAGAACTTGATGTCCAGGATTATGCTTGCTACCTTATGTGGCGTCTGTCTAATCTCTTTTCTCATTTCAATGCATCTAACAGGGCCAAAAGCCATCACACACACTTTTTTGGTTTATAAGGGTTAACAGAAGTAACAATACTTCCTCCACACATTGAGAAACATATTGCTTATTTACAGGACTTCGATCAAATACATGTCAGACACATGGCTAATGAGTTGACTTACATAATTCATGAGGTTTCCTTAATGATAAAATTGATTATAGATGTTTTGTGGGACTGAAGAGATTTAGAAAGACATTAGATTATAACTCAGAGAAGGAAAATGATTGTTATCACAGAATTAGAACTAGAATTCAGGTCTCCTGACTTCATATTATCCATACTACCATTATTTTTTTTGTAACTGGTGCATACAAAACGTATTCAATTTTGTTATATTTAAGCAGTTGGAATGGATATAAAATTTAGGTCATGAAACAGCTTGGTTCCTTAGTCAAAGGAACATTTTTTTCAATTACTTTCACCAATTTACTTAGTTCAATGCCATGTATTAAGATGTGTATACGTAAAACAAAAAAAACCATATATACATATATGTAAAAATCTAACTTTTAAAATAAAAACCACTGTTACCAAAACATAAATAAAACAATGTGAACTACTCATTCCAATTTAAAGTAACTAATTCATGGAAGAAAAGGAAACAGCCAAGAGTGGGCTGTGGATCATGTGTGTTCTGCAATTCTCTGAAGCCATCTCTCTGATGTCTACTGGTATTGATTAAAATACAACAAATATCCATGTTCTTCCCAATAATTTACTTGAAAGGTTTTAAAAATCATTTTTCTTCAGTCTAATAAAATTGCTAGACATAATACCTTAGGAATGGAGGTTTCATCACTAAATCAAGATTGAACATACTGGGGTGCCTGGGTGCCTCAGTCGGTTAAGTGTCTGCCTTTGGCTCAGGTCATGATCCTGAGGTCCTGGGATCAACCCTAGCATAGGGTTCCCTGCTTAATGTCTGCTTTTTCCCTCTCCCTCTGCCCCTCCCCTACCCGCTAGTGCTCTAATAAATAAAATCTTTAAATATATACATTTAAAATAGTCCAGAAGGGAATAGAGAGACAAGTATAAATACGAAACTATTGACTTTTTCTGGCCTGGGGAATAAGTCAAAGAAAATTTTACTTGTATTACTTAAAACATATATACACCTATCAAATGTTTTATATGGATGACTAGATTCTGCCTATACTTCCCTGCTTATTTCTATATAGGGAAATCTTGGTACTTAGAATTCAATCGTCCATATACAACTACTAAAACACCATGCAAATATCCTTAAAGTAGACTTTGCCCCCAAAGTCTTCAAAAAGACAACTGCAAATTTTGTGAGAAAAGATAGGTATTGGGGAGGAGAACTAGCCATTAATTTTGCTGGACTAGACCAGTATGGATGCGGGTAAATGAGCAGTCAGTCTTGTACCCTACAGAAAACATTAACCAATAAACACTTTCCAGAGAATGAATCATCACTATTTCATTTCCCAAAAACTTTGGAGGGAAAAATTATATCAAATTACCAATTTTAATTTGCTTTTAATGACTTATAGTATTATTTGATTTTAAAGTAAAAAAAGGCATAGTGAAACATCTGACAAAATGCAATTGTACAATTTGGTTAAACATCAGAACAGTGCCTCTTTACACTATAGAAAATAGCCCAGCCAATAAACAAAACATTTGTCAAAGAGTAAATTTTACTCTTCCAGTCAAAAGTTACATCACTTAATCTGTCACTACTGATTAAATGTGTTAATTTCATAATGAACATAAGTTCTGAATCTCCAAATACCCCAGGGATGAAGTTATACTAAATATTTCTAAACGTAACAGAGGTTAAAATTTTTTTTTATCAGATCAAAAGCTAACAAAAACCACTTGTATCACAAAGAAGTCTTGCTACAGTTTGAGTAGTGGTAAGTACTATACATCTAAATTCAAATTCCAACTCCACCCTTTACTAGCTATATGACCTTGAGCAAGTTATTTGACCTCTCATTACTTCGGTTTCCTCATCTGTAAAATGGGAATAATACCTACTACATAGAATTGTTGAGATTTAGTTAATACATACAAATTGCTTTCAACAATGCCTGTAACTTACTAATAAGCACTATGATGCGTTTGCCAATATTATTAATTAGAACGGCAGTATTCTGGATGTTATGCTATTGTCGAGACCAAAAAAAGAACTTGGAGTCAGCAAGTTTACTCACATAGTATTTAAGGTACCAAAAATAATCAAGTCATAATGTTAAATTTCACTGGAAAAGCACAGTTACAAGCAAAGGTCTGCCATATTAAAATATGAATGCAAAAGAATTTTTGATACTGAAAGGTTCAGAGGTAGCTACTAAAAATGATCTAATATTCATGAGACTCACATGACCACAACTAATATCTAGCCAAATCCGGTACATAAAGTGATAGTTTTCAAGAGGTGATATGGGCATGAAGTGTGAAACTAGCGGCACCTGCTGTACTATTTCTGATAAAGCACTTTTTTAAATGATGGGAAAGTTCAATTTTTCTATTAAATTCTATCACCAAGCACTATCTTCTTTCAGCTTGGACAGGGATAAAGTTCATGGTGGTAAAATAGCTGCTTATTTAAGTTTTAAAAGCTCTAATTAAATCATTACTGCATCATTTGAACAGCTGCCGCTTAGTGCATAAATTATTTTCACTAAACATGAAAAGTCTAGTGTGTTTTATAACCTTCCTGACAAGACAAAGGTTGACAACCCTTTTGCCTCTAAGTGAAAACAGAAAACAAATTTTCCCCAAGGAACATCAGACTCGGGGGAGAAAACAACTAGGTTTTAGATTTCCTAATTCCTCAATTATATTCACTTTTAGTGTGTTCAAATAAAGCCTATTTTACAGCAACCTCTGGATTTACCTAATTTAAAAAAACCACATGTAAACACAGTGCCTTTCAACATTTCCTGGTGACTTCTCTCATCTCAAACCAAACTATGAGGATTTCTACAATATTCTGGTCATATCAAAAGTTAAAAGATGGTAAATCCATGGTTTAAGATGTACCATAAACCGTATTCTTGGGCACTTAGAAGAGAAAAAAAGAAAAATGGAAAAAAAATGGGACTTCAAAATTGTATTATGCTAGGAAGAAGAAAAAAGCTCAATCTCCTACCTCCTTACCACAGCCCACCTGAATGTACTTTCAACCTATTCTCTGCCAATTGGTAATTTAGGATGAGCATCTATATTTCCTCATATAGACTCTACCATTCATCTTAACTAAATAAACCAAAGAATTGACAGCCCTGAACTTTACAAGTATCCTCCTGAATTCTAAAATACATTAATTCACTTAAAAGATATTTCTAGAAACATTCCTCATGCTAGTGGACAAAGGTAACTTCATTTTTGTCAACATCATTTCTCACACCAAGGATTTCCTTGGCTTTGTCAGCGAAATAGAAATTAACAGTTTGACTTTATTTGTATCTTACGGATAAAAGGCTCTAACAATTTCAGTTGTGCAAATGGAGATGGGTAAGCAATGGAAAAAAGGAAGCTCATGCTTAATTCAAGATTCCAAGTCTTTACACTAAGATTTAAATTACAAATTAAAAAGCTTTCTGCGAAAAAGTCAATCCTATAATTTTCCAAAAAGTGAATCATGAAAAACTGAACCACGCAGTAAAACAAAAAGAAACTTTAAATTGACTAAATCCAGAATATCCCAAATCACTGGATAGTCAAAAATAGCATAACAGAAAACGGTAATACTCATTTTGATCTCCATTAGAAATGTGTCATGATATAGCATTAAGTTTTAAAAAGGTAGTTCATGTAACTGTTCCTATATTGGTTCCAAAATCTAGACTGGCCTTTTTAAAAAACAAAACAAAAAAAACTGAAGTCCTCTCGTCTGCAAGATCAAGTTGGTGACTCTTGGGCATAAGCTAACTTCTCGCTATATAGGGAAATTACTGCACCAAGAACCTACCTTCCCATTCTTCTCAAATACAAGAGAAAACATACTAAAGTTTGGATTTAAAGAGAGAGACCTATATAATCTAACGCTTCAAAAACAAGGGGAAAATTCTATATGGAAATGAAGTGTGATGGAAAATACCAGTGTGCATGGATCACATCTAATGGAGATTTCTAAACAAGGGGAGACGCTGACATCGAGCAAATTTCAAGTAGACAGAGCTGAAGAATTTCCAAAGGGAGAAGCACTTGTGGTCCTCTGAATGCAATGGCCTTGGAGAAAGCCCCAGAATCCATGGCCAAGGGCTATTTCCACAGTGAGACTTGTCAGAAGCATCCTTAGGAGGACACACCAGCTTCTGTGCGTTCAGGGGCTGGGAGGGAGGGGCGCCGAGCACCATCTTTCCTCTCTGGGAGCTGCAGCCTTACGGACAAGCTTCAAACCTGAGCTACTTCCAACTTCCACGGGGACAGGGGGAGCAGGGGAGCGTGGTTCCACCGCTTTCCTCTCGCACCAGGCGCAGCAGCTGGGTGGCCGTGGCAGTGAGGAGAGAGGCGGCTGGCGCTGCATGCGTGTTTACGTGTCTCGGATGGGTGTGGGAAGAAGAGACAAGAGAGACTCTAATGAAAAGATGGAGGGGAGAGAGAAAGAGGGGTTGGGGAAAAGGGGAAGCACCACCTTTCTTTTCTCTGCTCTTCCTGGGGATCTGAAAACTCCTCCTAACGGGTCTTTCGGGCTCTTCGGGGCCTTTGAGGAGAGCGGCCGCGCCCGCCTCAGACGAGTCCTGAGGCTGCTCGTGGCTGACGCTCGGGGCGGCCGAGGCCGCAGCGGTCTCCTCAGGCGCGGCGCCGCCGGGCTCTGCGATGCTGAGGCCGCCGCCGCCGCCATTTTGTGGGGAGAACTCAAGCTCCGGAAGCGCCTGCTTCATTTCGTCGTCTCCGCCGCCGCCACTTTCCCAGCTCGCGTCCGTCGGCGGAGAGGCCTCCGTCTCCCCAGCAGTCGCCATCGCGCCGGCGTGAGGAGCTCCGGGAAGCTTCTGCCCGCAAGGTTGGCGGGGATGGGGGGAAGGGGCGGCGGGCCGGCCTCGCCACCGAGCTGCTCTCAGCCCACCCACCCCCTTCCCCCCGTGGCCGCGGGTCGCGGTCCCGCCCCAGCAGCCTCTCGGGGACCCCAAAGCTGGCGCCCCAACCGTGCCGCCCGGCCCAAGGAGCCGCTCCTCGCTCGGGCAGTTCTTCTGCCGGCCCCCGCCACTCAACGTGCTCGCGTCGGGGCCGGGAGGGGGCGGGCCCGCCGCGGGCCGCTCCGCCAATGGGGGTGCGGCGCCCGCCTCCGCGGGTGCAGATAGACGGCGCAGGGGGGCGGAGCCTTGGGGCGACTGAGCCCGCCAAAAGGGGCGACGGCAACGCCCTGGGAATACCTCGACGCCGCGGACGGCTTCGGGGTGGGCAGAGTTGAAGGCGCGCTGCAAATTCCGGGACCGCTCCCAGACAGGCTGCAGGGGAGGGAGGTGCGCCTGGACCGGTCCCGCGAGCCCAGGCGTCGCCTATCGTAGTAAGATAATTCCTATCTCCGCGCACGAGTTTCCTCCACCAAAAGAGGATTCTAGCAGTGGATGCCGGAGGAACCCAGCTCTGTGAAATACTCATGTGCATATGTGGGCCTGGAGAGGAGATAAGACTATGAACTACAGCGATAACAACCTGAAAGTCTCCGGCCCAGCCATCTGCCTTTCCCACATGATCTTGCATCTTTACAATACATTCTCCCCACCCCCTTTGATCTTAAAGGGTTAGAACCAGTGGTATGCTTCCAGCCCGTAGTCAATACCTGAGATCCTTTAATGTGACTTCATAGCCTGGTGTTAAGGGAATTTGGTTCTGGGGAACTTAAAGTGGGAGGGGGGTGCTGGCCTCTAGACTTTTCAACTTTGATGTTTTGAGTTTTCCTGTATATCGTAAAGAAAAATCTAAAAGTTTACCGCCACATTAAAAGATAAACAGCAGGTGGTCGCTCTCCCTTAAAACAATTTGTCAAGCGGAAGTCGTTTTAAATACTTTATGCTAACTGAAAGAGCAGAGCAAGGCTAACTCCATTAAGGAATACGGAACCCCTAACCGCCAAAGGCTGTAAACCCCGCCTTTAGCCCGCCAAACTCCCGCGCCAATTCTGACCAGAGTGATAGGCTAGTTCAAACAGCTACTTTAGGATAAATCGTTATTCAATTGGCCATCTGCGTGTGTGTTACAATCTTATTGGCCACTGTGTGCTTGTTACTAACTCATTGGCCCCTGGCCCCTATAAAACTGCTGCGCCTTCTGAAACTCTCTCTTTCCACATCAGGCTGCTGCCTTGGTGAGTGTGGGAGGTTGAGCTCGAGCTAGCTCGAATAAAGACTCTGCATTTGCATCGGACTCGGCTCCCTGGTGGTCTTTGGGGATCTAAAAATCTGGGCATAACACTAACTAAATTGAAACTACTGTCATGGGTTATCTTGAGTACAGACAGTATTCACGGGGTGCTTTCTATATGCCAGGCACTGGAGAAAGCAGTATACATACTATATCTCCTTTTAATCCCTACAACAACAGATATCAGGAAGATCTATTATGCACAATTTAAATAAGTGTTGCAAGATATTGAACAATTTAATAAAATCAGAATTTGAAACGAGGTCTATTTAACTCCGACATACAGTACTTGCACGTCACTGCTTTTCCTAAAACAATCTTCACAGCAGGACGGCACCTTCTATGAATTTTGTCGATGAAGAAATGAGGATAGATATTTTGCTCAGTCTCTAAGCAGCAGGATCAGGGTTGAGACCCAGAGCTCCATTTTCAAACTCCAGCTGTCTCCCAAGGAGCTGACTGACCAAACCTGTATAATTATAATAAAACCCTAGGCCTTGCCACGTGGATGCTACTTAAAGAGCATTCCCCAAGGGCAACAGGAAAGTTGGATTCCTATGTCCCATATTAAATAACATCCCAGCTAATTTGGAAAAGCTAATCAGGCTTGGTCAATTTCTTTGCATCACCTCAGTAAATCATAGGAAAGTGAGTTTCAAACAATCACTCCTTTTATGAAATAGTTAATGTAAAAACCTTTTTAAATACTGATGAAAACACTAGGGGCTATGTTGAGACAAAATACTACATTCTTTTAAGTTAAAAATAACCTTTTAAATTTGGGGAAAGAGACTTAATATAAAAGAGGCTACAGAAGATCAGAAACTCAGATGTTGAGGTCTCCAGATGGTAACTCTCTTTTTTGTTGGTTCATTAAAGGCATCCCTACAAGCTCATTTTTATCAGATTTAAAGATAAGTAGGAACTAATTGCAGGCTGGTTCCATTACTCAACTAACAGGCTTTTGTCATTTGCTCAGCAAAAGCCAACTTTACCTGGAAAGTGGAAACCCTTAGGCTATGAATAAGGCAAATACACAGGTTGTTCGTAGAGTACCTAAAACTTAGGCCAGAGAAACCATTTCTACAGAGACTGAATCTTAAATTTTGTGAGGACAAATTTTTTTTTCCATTCCAAATCAGTTATTTAAAAATAATTTTTAATGAATTTATCATTATACCTTATAAGGTTAAAAATGGGAAGTTCTAACATACAATTTTAACTATTCAGTTATAGATAGCAAAAAGTTTTAGGTTTAGCTGGATCACATTATGAATATTCAATATTTTTTAATTGCTTACTGGGAGCTAAGCACTGCTATGCGCTGAGGATGTAACTGAAACAAATGGACATGGTTACCTCCGAGTTTACAGATCAGTGGGGAATATATGTAAAATTAGGATCTATGGTGATGGCTAAGCAGAGACAAAGAATCAACTACAAGAAAGGGATAGAGGGGGCATAAATTTGCTAAATCCTACCTATCAGGAAAACTAACACAGCAAGACAGAGAGGCTATCCATATGTGTTTTTATATATGTATGTACATAGATACCAGTATATATATTTGGCAGAGGTGGGGGAATGCAAGTGGTGGAGCCATTACAGATGTACATGGTTCCAGAACAAGGGCTATCAAAGGTTAAAAGTATAAAACTCATGTTGTCCCCTACCCACAGGAATGAACAAAACAAGAACACAAAAAACATTAGAGAACAATATGAGACGGCACAAAATTAAATATCCAGGGACCACAGTCACCTTTTAAAACTTGGAAACATAAAAAAATAACCCAGTTCAACGTCTCATTTTAAAAAGAGAGAAAGACAGTGGCCCGAAGAGTTAACATTTATTGATCACTTCCCATGTGTCAGGCACTGGTATAAAAGTTTTATATGTATTATCTCATTAATCCCCCCCCAAAAGTACTAATATCATCTCTATTTTGCAGATAAACTGAAGCTGAGTGGTTATTTAACTTTCCTCAGGTCATTTAGATCATAAGTGGCAGAACTAAGATTCTTACCCAGGCACTCTGCATCCAGAGCCCATGCTCTTAATAACCACTATATGCTAACTTCTCTTGTAAGTGATAAAATAAAGTCCAGAACTCAGTACATTTTCCACTATATAATTTCACCTCCCTTCCACAAACGGTACTTTAAAAGACAGATTATAAGTGGTGTAGAGCACCTGGGTGGCTCAGTTGGTTAAGCATCTTCCTTGAGCTCAGGTCATGATCCCCGGGTCCTGGGATTTAGTCCCACATCAGATTCGCTGCTCAGTGGGGAGCCTGCTTCTCCCTCTCCCTCTGCTGTTCCCCCTGCTTGTGCTTGCCCTCCCTCTCTTCCTCTCTGTCAAATAAATAAATAAAATCTTTTTTTAAAAAGAACAGATTGTAAATGGTGTAACTTAACAATAACTAGCAGTATTACTGATGGGTAAACCTTTGATATAGCAATTTTACTTCTAGAAATTTGTAGCACAGATATACTCATTCACATTCAAAATATTTATTTAAACATATCTATTGTTGTTTATAATGGGATAGCAAGCAAAGGATTGGACACAAACTAAATATCCACCAAATGGCATATATCCATCCATACAATGGAATACTATGCAGCCATAGCAAGGAATGAAGCACTGGCACACACTACAACAGGGATGCAACTTGAAAACATTGTACTAAGTGAAAGAAGCCAGACACAAAAGTCCACATAGTGTATTACATATCTATTCATATGAAGGTTCAGAAGAGGTGAATCCATAGAAACAAAAAGCAGATTGTTGGTTATCAGAAGCTAGAAAGGGGGGAGGGGTATTCAGGGAATGAGGATAGACTGCTAATGAGTATGGGATTTCTCTTTAGGGTGGTGAAAATATTCTGAAATTAAACATGATGATAGTTGTACAACTTTGTGCATATACTAACAACCACTGAATTATGCACTTTAAAAGGATGGATTTTGGGGTGCCTGGCTGGCTCATTCCATGGAATATGTAACCCTTGATCTCAGGGTCATGGGTTCAAGTCCCATGTTGGGCATAGAGCTTACTTTAAATTTTTTTTTTAAAGGATGGATTTTGTGATATATGAATTATATCTCAATTGAAAAATGAATAGAGGACCTACTCATTCCCTGAAGACAGAGACTCCAAGCAGTGGAGACTCTCCCCCCCCCACCCCCCACAGCCGGCTCTGATAAAGCAAACTGCCATGAATTCTACAGCTGCCAACAACTTGAAGGCACTTAAAAGCAAATTCTTTCCTAGTGAGTCTCCAGGTGAGAATGAAGTCCAGCTGACATGGTTTCAGCCTTGTGAGACCGAAGCACAGAAACCAGCTAAGCTATGCCCAGACTCTGGCCTATAGAAACTGTAGGATAATACAGGGATATTGTTTTATGCCACTAAGTTTGTGGTAATTTGTTATGCAGCAAAAGGAAACAAATACAGCTACAATATACCTGGTGCTTTCTAAGTGCTTTGCATATGTTAAGCTTATTTAATTTTCACGACTCTATGAGGTGGATACTCAAATGATTCCCATTTTTTGGATGAAGTAGCTCATTATGTGCTTAAAAAAAAAAGCAAGGTACACAACAGGATGGATAGAATGTTAACATTTGCACCAGAAAAGGGGAAATATAGTTAAGTATATGCACCTATTTGCATAAAACTTTTGTGGAAATTTACATGAGTAACTAGCAACATTGGTTTCCTGTGGAAAGGGAACAGGCTCTGAAAGACAGAGATGGGCAAGACTTCACTCTATATCCTTTCAGACTTTTTTTTTTACAGATTTATTTATTTATTCAAGAGTAGGGAGGGGCAGAGGAAGAGGGAGGAAGAGTCTTAAGCAAACTCAATCTCACAACCCTGGGATCATGACCTGAGGCAAAACCAAGGGTTGGACACTCAACCAATTGTGCCACCCAGGTGCCCTTATCCTTTTATATTTTAAAGCATATGAATACATCCCTTAAAAAAAAAAAAGAATTCATCCCTTACTTAAAAAAATTACTTTTTAAAAAGAAAGGGAAAGAAGATATAGAAAAGCATGCTCGAAAGCTGTCATTGTCATTACTCAGTAGCTCATGCAAAAGTAAAACTATGTCTTAATAATCATCCAGAAAGCCAATACAGAGATTTTAGAAGGGTCCCTATGTTTCAATCTAGAGAATTATAAACTTCCACATGATGATCAAAGCTATGTAGGTAAATAGCCAGTTACAGGACTCACACACAGTAAAACAGAAGCATTAATAATAGTACTTCTGAAGTGAACAAAATCACTAAAAAGATTGGTAGTAGCAAAATACCTTAACATTTGCAAAGCAATTTCATGTGTCTTTTTCAGGTAATAGATGTTACTCATGCTCACCCTTTAAGCTTATACAGCTAAGAGGCTTTTTTTTTCCCCCCCGACATTTCCGAAAAGCAGCAGTATGGACGGATAATGAGATCCAATGAACAAAACCACCACTAACAGATCCAATTCATAGAACTTTAAGGATCTTAGAGATTAATTAGTCCAGTCCATTCATTTTTATAAAGACAGTATTATAAGGCTACAACTCCATTGTCTATTCAGAGTCATCAAAAAATATGAAACTGTCATTCCTTCCATTACACTTCAGATAAAACCACAATTCTATTTCCATGGAGTCTTCTTTCCCCAAAGTCCTTACTCTGTTACTCACGGAGCAGATATATTTCTTGAGTGTATCCCAAGTAAGTATAAGAAAGACTCTGTAGTTAGACAACAAACTTGTTTGAAATTCATTCACGGTTGATGTCTGGAAGGAAAAACTTGGATGCAATGAAGAGAAGCCTCAGTTGAAGCTAAGAATATAATTAGGGATGAGCAAATATGCAAGTATTACTTCAACTGCAGAGCTGACTCTGGTAACCACAAATATCAACTAAACCCAGAAGTCATGAGCTGTTATTAAGTTACTGCTTTTGTTTCATTTCTGAGTCAAACCGTTCTAAGGCTTCTATTAAATTTAATACTATGGATGAATCTCACAGGTACAATGTTAAATGAAGCGAGTCTAGATAGAAGAGTATGTTATAATATGATTCCATTTATATGAAGTTCAAGAATAGGCAAGAAAAATCTATGGTGATAAAAGAATAGTGGTTTCCTTGTGCGTGGCTAGGAGAGGGTGTTGACTCAAAGGGGACATGAGGAACTTTCTGGAGTGATGGAAATGTTCTGTATCTTGATCTGGGTGGTTGTTACACAGTGTATACGTATGTATATATTATCGGACTGTTCATTTTACAGTTGTGCATTTTACCCTATGATGCTATTCTTTAATTAAAAAACAACAACAACAACAACAGCAACAACCCCAAACTCTTCTGAGGGTTCTCATTATTCAAGGGATAAAGATAAGAATTCTTCACATGGCCCATATATTCTTCCTGATTCTGACCCTTCCATCTGCATTCCTCTTCCCTAAGCCCCTCCTCAGTGCTTCCTCAGTCTGGCACACTTACCAAGCTCCCCTGGCCACATTATCAACTTTAGCACACATTGTTTCCGCAGTGTGATATGCCACCGTCTTCCCCATTAGCGGTGCACTTCCTTTGGCTCAAGCTTCCCTTCCTTGTATAAGCTTCCTTGATCCTCTAGGTTGGGTTCTCCTGTTTCGTGCTTTCATAGAAACTGGTTTCTTGCACCTGGTTTACTTCCAACTTCCATCAAATCCCACATTTGTGGGATTATTTAATCCAATCTGTCTCTCCCAGTAGACCCTATGGTCCACTCCATGGGCTGAGGGGCAATATCTGGGTTTGCTTACTGTAATATTCCCAGGGCTTGGCACAGTGCCTGGCCTGATACATAGAAGGTGTTTACCAGGTATGTTTTTACTGCTGAGGACAGAGAGTGGCATCTGGCATTTTCTGGCTAGAAAATTGCTAATATCTCACATAACCCAATTTGGATTTACCCCATTAAGTGTTTACTGGTATATGTTGCTTTATGCCACCTGGATACATTGTATGAGAATCTGAATTTACTGAAAATATAAATTAGGGCATGTCTAGCAAATGCCCTTTAAATGATCTATACAAATTCACAGTATCTTGTCTTGCATTTGAGAAGACAGATGAACTTCATCTGCCAAATCCAGGACTTGTTGAAATCAAAAGGATTTAACAGTTGGAAGTGATTGTTGTGTTATATATGTTGGCAGACCCGTACAGACCGCGTTATAAAATCATTTGTACATGGGACGAGTGGGTGGCTCAGTCAGTTAAGCATCTCCCTTAGGCTCAGGTCATGATCCTGGGGTCCTGGGATTGTGTCCCATATCGGGCTCCTTGCCCAGCAGGGAGCCTACTTCTCCCTCTGCCTCTCCCCCTGTTCGTGCTCTCTCTCTCTCTCTCTTTTGCTCTCTCTCTCAAATAAATAAATAATATCTTTAAAAATAATCATTTATACCACTGCTACTTCCACCTGAAGAAAGACTCAGATTTATATGAACTTTGCATTGCGGACTTCTCTAAGAAGGAGAATGGTGTTGAGGAAACGAGTCACACAAAGAGAAGAAAAACATGTTTAAGAGGAAGTGGTATACTGCAAAAGTGCAAGCAGTGGCGAAATGTGTGGAAAAAAAATTCGAGTTAAAAATCTTTGTTTTTATGTTTTTTATAATAAAGGAAGGCAAAAGAACGTTGTGTAGGAATTCATGTTTTCGGAATAAAACCCATCTCGCCACTCAATGTGGAAGACTGAATAAATTGGAAGAAAAGGTGTAATAATATAGAAAGAACATTTGAATAACTCTTTACAATTTACCAAATGCTTCATTCATTCTCTCAACATATACTTCTTGGGACCCTATCTGCTACCAGGCCCCAGGCTGGGCTTCTGGGCATATGGCTGAAGACAAAGCAGATCTATCCTGACCCTCGGTTTTGCATCTGGTGTTTCCCATGACCTCATTTCATCTTCACAGAAGTTGTCAGAGAAACATTGCCACTTTGGGCAGAAGAAGAAATGGTGACTTAATTGTTTTGCTGATGGAAACAGCACCAAGATGTGTTGGAGCAGGACCCAAATTTGCACCTCCTAACTCCAATATCAGGCTTTTGCAAACCCATAAAATCAACTTGCTTGTCGGCCTCTGGGATCTCTAGTTTGTTAATCAAGGCTCTCAAGAGAAGTACAGAGAAATGACAGAGGTCCAGCACTATTGCATTTCAGTTCCTCTCTGGTGTGGCCTTTCTTTCTCTTTTCTTGTTTGTCTCTCTATTCTTCCAGCACAGAAGGAAACTTTCCACCAAATCCCTTACAAATACAAACTTCTTTCATTTTTTTTTTAAGTTTTATTTATTTATTTGACAGAGAGACACAGTGAGAGAGGGAACACAAGCAGTGGGAGAGGGAGAAGCAGACTCCCCACTGAGCAGGGAGCCCGATGCGGGGCTCGATCCCAGAACCCTGGGATCATGACCTGAGCCGAAGGCAGATGCTTAATGACTGAGCCACCCAGGTGCCCCTACTTGTTTCCTTAAAAAAAAAAAAATTATTTATTTGAGAGAGAGAGTATGAGCAGGAGGGGCAAAGGGAGAGGAAGAGAGAATGGGCCCGACGCAGGGCTTGATCTCACACCCCTGAGATGGTGACCTGACCTGAAACCAAGAGTCGGACGCCTTAACCAACTGCGCCACCCATGTGCCCTGCATTTATATTTGTTTCTAACAGCACCTACAGATTTGTAGATTTTTTTCTTTTTTCTTTTTTAAAAATTTATTTATTTATTAACATATAATGTATTATTTGTTTCAGGGGTACAGGTGTGTGATTCATCAGTCTTACACAATTCACAGCACTCACCATAGTACATACCCTTCCCCAATGTTCATCAACCAGCCACCCCATCCCTCCCACTCCCCTCCACTCCAGACACCCTCAGTTTGTTTCCTGAGATTAAGAGTCTCTTACAGTTTGGTTCCCTTTCTGGTTTCATCTTGTTTCATTTTTCTCTCCCTTCCCCTATGACCTTCTGTCTTGTTTCTCAAATTCCTTATATCAGTGAGATCATATGATAATTGTCTTTCTCTGGTTGACTTATTTCACTTAGCATAATACCCTCTAGGTCCATCCACATCGTTGCAAATGGCAAGATTTTGTTTTTTTGATGGCTGCATAATATTCCATTGTATATATATGCTACATCTTTATCCATTCATCTGTTGATGGACATCTAGGCTCTTTCCATAGTTTGGCTATTGTAGACATTGCTGCTATAAACACTGGGGTGCACGTGTTCCTTCAGATCACTACATTTGTATCTTTGGGGTAAAGACTGTAGATGGTTTTTATTTTTATTTTTATTTTTATTTATTTTTTTTTTAGATGGTTTTTAAACAGAAGCAAATCACTCATCCAGTTTCCTTAACTGACCAAAAACTGAACCAAGAGCCTTCCCTTTTACATCACATGACTCAGGTTATTGGCTCTATTATTTGGTGCTTCATACAATACAGAAATGTATTCAGACTGACTTTAACTTTGGATATTTTCTCCCCAATTCATAAAAGCCTAGTAATAAAGGATGTATTTGACAGGACTTTTTGCTACATGGTAAATACAAATTTTAAAAGAATATTATTGGGGTGTCTGGGTGGCTCAGTTTGTTGAGCCTCTGACTCTTGGTTTCAGCTCAGATCATGATCTCAAGGTTGTGAGATTGAGCCCCACGTGGGTCCCATGCTCAGCACAGAGTGTGCTTGAGTTTCTTTCCCTCCCCATTTACCCCTCCCCTTCCATGTATGTGTGTGTGCGCACACACACTCTCTCTCTCAAATAAATAAATAAATGAACATTATTAACAAATGTCTATCGACTGATGAATGGATGAACAAAACATGGTATTCTCGGGGCACCTGGGTGGCTCAGTGGGTTAAAGCCTCTGCCTTCGGCTCAGGTCATGATCTCAGGGTCCTGGGATCGAGCCCCGCATCAGGCTCTCTGCTCAGCAGGGAGCCTGCTTCCCCTCTCTCTCTGCCTGCCTCTCTGCCTAATTGTGATCTCTCTCTCTCTCTCTGTCAAATAAATAAACAAACAAACAAACAAAAAAAAAACCATGGTATTCTCTATACAACAGAATACAAAGGAATGAAGAACTGGTACGTGCAACATAGATGAACCTTAAAAACTATGCTGAGAGAATTTGGTCATGAAAGGCTGCATTTGGATTGGTTCCACTTATATGAAATGGCTGGTATAGGGAAATCTATAGAGACAGAAAGTACATTTGTGGTTACCTAGAGCTGGGAGCATGGGTAGATTTAGGGGTGAAAGCTTAAGAGTAAGATTTCTTTTTAGGATGATGAAAATGTTCTAAAATTAAATGTGGTGATTATACTAAAGACTGTGAATTGCATGTTTTAATAATTCAGTGGGATGTGAATGATATCAAATCTGGTTTTCTTTTTTAAAAGAAAATTGACAAAGTGGTCCACTAATAACTTGAGGGAAATATTTTTTCAATCATATGATGTAGGAAGTTATTTTGACCTCCAATCAGTACTTATATCTATATTGACTATGTTAAGATAACCGAATAAATAATTTTCTATATTTTCTCTTCATAGAAAAAGAACAAACACTAGATTCTACCAATATAGCAGCAGCATAATGCAGATATAACAGTTGAGATATAGTCTGGGTTAATGAAGGCAGCTATGATTGACATCTATACCCTATTTGTGTCTATATCCAGCCATTATAATATGTGCATATATAAGCAGCAAAAGTGCTAGCTGTGTCTTTTCTTGATATTCATATTTTAAAATTTTTTATGAAAGTTAGCCAATTTTAACCTCTATTAAAAAGAACATTAACCAAAAGTCCTTGTGAATTTGAATTATCAATGTAAAATATTCCAGATTATTTTCCCAAAAAAATTCATTTCAACTAGTTAACATAAAAGTTTGATTATTGCTTGGCTTTAAATACCTTAATTCAAACATCCTCTTCCATAATATCCCCAAACACACACACACAAACATGTTTATCCCAATTATCCTTCCATTTAATGTAAAAAAAATTCCTGGCCAGAGAGATTTGCAAAAATAGAGCTTTATAAAAAATATGACCTAGAGTTTTAGTACCCCCCAGTGGCTCTGAAAAGATAGGCAACTACTTATTACAAGTTTTCCTCTAAGAAGTCTTTAGGGAACCAGCCAAGTTTAAATAGGGTAATTGGGAGGTCTATCATTGCAATTTACATAAATTATAGAAACATAACACCAGACATTTATCTAATTGAAGAAAATGTGGTGTTCAGTTACTTATCTAGAGGAATCCGACTTGTGGTTTGTGCCATTTGATGATCAGTCCATTCTCCTGAGACTCTAAATGTGTTTCTCTGGGGACAGCATATGGTAATAACGTTTCAAAATTCATTTTGTTTTACTTTGCAAAGGCTCATACAAATAATATGAAAATAC
Source organism: Potos flavus (assembly GCA_028534135.1). Classification (NCBI taxonomy): domain Eukaryota; kingdom Metazoa; phylum Chordata; class Mammalia; order Carnivora; family Procyonidae; genus Potos; species Potos flavus. The sequence continues at coordinate 20,419,398 of CM052898.1, forward strand.
TATTCATATATATTTTTTAGTAAAAATAGCATTAAAATAATATAACACCATAATTCCTTTAGAAGATGTTTATCCACATCTATACTGGAGATGTTGATTAGTTACACTCACCATTATGTGCTGCTGCTTCTTCAAATGCTAACAAATTTATCACTTCTCCTAATCAATCTGCTATTATAGGTCCTATGTCCCTTAGTTGAGTATCCGTTTCCTATAAATATAATAAGCAATGTAAGGCATTTAATATTATCAAAATTTTCCAAGTATTTCTTACACTCTGTAAGTATGAAGTTACCATTTCTACAAAACGCATATTTGACAGATCTTACATTTTTGCAGAATTGCACACCAGAGACTGTACCCCAGATATTTAAGCTTCATAAATTATCCTAGCAAAAGTCTACATCCCTGTATCTGAGGTGGAGTCAAATTGCAAGTCTTACCATACAAGCATATCTTAATGCCTCAAGCCACCCTCAAACACAGCCTGTCTACAATAACCTAGGAAATTTGTTAAACAGGAGAATGCTTCATACCCTTACAGTGGGACACTGACAATTTGAAGCTTACCACACTCACATTACTGGTACTCATTTACTAAACCCATTTAATTACTTAGCAATTAGTTACTGAACAGTGTGTGTTTGCCAGGAACTGTATCTGATGCAGAGGATTAAACATAAGAGGAGTTCCTGCTCGTAAAGATAATAAAGCAATCAAGCAAAGGAGACCATCCAGTAGAAACTCACTGAGTTAGCAAAGGCCAGAGATGAGGAGGAAGTGAAGTGGCAAGGAGCATGACAGGAAGCTCGGTAGAGAAGACAGTGAGGGCGAAAGGAACAAAGATACTAACGTGAGACTCAAAAAGTTTCATGCAGCAGGGAACCACAGTCGGCTCTTGTGTTGGAATAGGGTGAGGCCGGAAATCACAGAAGCTCACGTGCTATGTTAAGGAACTTGGACCTAATCCTGAAGGCAAGAGATAAGAACTTAAAAACTTTAGGTAGAGGTTGACCCAATCAGATGTGCATTTTCAGCAGATCATTCTGGCTTTTATTATAGAAGGTGGATTTTAGAGATATAGCAGGAAGGCAAGAAGACCAGTTAGGATACGGTTGCTAAAATCTAGGTAAGAGATGGCTTAGAACTTCACCAGCCTTGGTTCTTATCAGCCTAGATACAAACCAACGTTGTGTTGCAGTTTGAGAGAATTTCAAAGGGAAGAAGTAAAGAGATGGAAGAAATCAATAATAGTTACTAAAGAAGTTGTTGCTGTTCTTCCTGCCACCATATTCCTTTTTTTTTTTTAAATACAACAGTAACCTAGAATTCACCGAAAGGACCAAGTAGTAAACCATAAGGTGACATTGCCAGCTGTTTTTAAGTAGGCTGTATAAAGGATGAAAACCCTACCAAGTCACAATTCAGGTGCAGAAGACCCTGCAATACTTTACATATTTCAAGCTAGCCACACCCGGTATGAAACATTCAAAGGTATTTCCCTATCGGAACTACATAATAGAGGACCGCAGGGTTTGAAATGGAGTGATACAGCACAAAAGTTTAAGAGCAGATAGTAAGAAGACTGAATGGCTTAAGATTTTCTCTTTCCATTCTAAGATTAAATTCACGTTGTATCTGGTGTGTCAAATTAGATTATGTAACATTTAAATACACCGTACCGTGTTTATTGTAAAAATAATTTCAGTGTTTAGAAAATAGAATTTGAAGCAGACACTTGCAGAATGTCTAAGACACTTTCTTGAAGCTCTAGGCTCTGAGAACAGAATGGATCACAGGACTAGTGAATGCAACACTTAATGCTTTAAAATCTTGTTGCCAAAAACAGACCCTTGGGGGGCATATACACAAACTTTACAGCAGAGGGCAGCAAAACTTCACTAAGCAGTTTTTAAAGCCCTTGCCACTTTTTTACATTGTTTAATATTTTTCAGCAGAAGACTATGTGAATATGTGTTTATATATGTTCATATAAATGTATATATTAGTTTATCTTATATCGAAACTTATACCTTACCTGTATATAGCATATGTATTAGTTTATCTCATAGTAATCATGGAATTGCAGTATTTATGTTTAGGCAGAACAATTCTTCCCAGAGTTCTGAGACTGTTGAAGGCTCTTGGATGGATAAGACCTGAGGCAATAGCAAGAGGGAAAAAAGTGAGTGAACCACAATATCTTAATGGAGTCATTTGCAGGTGGTTTGTCAACTCTTACAAAGATCATGGTTTAAAGTACGGTGGGATTCTTATGTATGTATGTATGTATGTATGTATGTATGTATGTATGTGTGTGTATATGTATTTATTCCCCCTCCTCCTCAGTGGGATTCTTTTTAAAAATATGCTCCAGCTATGTGACTGAATTCCTTATCGATCAAAAGTAGATAATAACTGTATCTGTACTTCAAGAGGTTCAAAATTAAATGTAAGTGGAACAGTATTCACTGTTTTTGAAAGTTATTTTAATTTATTTGTTAATATTATTTAATATAATTATTGTTAAAGTATAATCAAATATTATTTAACAATATTATTTATTCATGTATTTACTTTTATAATATATAATTTTATAATTCACATATATATGATATATTGCATATAATTATAATTATAACATATATTAAAACATATTAACATACAACAATAATATAGCTATATAATATAAATACTTAATACTTTAATACATTATGAATATTTTAAAATATTTTATTTATTTTTTTGACACAGATTGAGAGAGAGAGAGAAAGAGAGCACAAGCAAGGGGGAACAGCAGAAGGAGAGGGAGAAGCAGGCTCTCTGATGAGCAGGGAGCCCAACATGGAGCTCAATCCCAGGACGCTGGGATCATGACCTGAGCCAAAGACAGACAGACACATAACTGACAGAGCTACCCAGGCGCCCCTTAATATATTATAAATATTATAGAATACATTATATATTGCTATATATAATTTTTTTTCTTTAAATTATTAAACCTAACAGAAAGTTTACCATTTTAACCATTTTTAAGTGTCTGGATCAGTAAATCCATATTATGTGCAACTAAACCTCAGAACTATATTTATCTCGCAAAACTGAAACTCTATACCAAAAAGGGCAATTTCCCTTTCTCTAGCCCATGGGAACCACCATTCTCCTTTCTGTTGCCATGATTTTGAGTATTTTGGTTACCTCATATAAATGGAATCATACAGTATTTGTCTTCTCGTGATTGGCTCACTCACTTAGCACAATGTCCTCAAGGTTCATCCATGGTGTTGTCTGCATCAAAATTTTCTTCCTTTTCAAGGCTGGATAATATTCCACTATATATCTATATATCTGTATATAGATATCTATATATCTATATCTGGTATATTTTAAAAATAAAAATTTTAAAAATGATTTTAGGACTCCTGCTTCCAGTTATACTGTGATAATTAAGATCAGACTTATCCTCCCCAAATAAACAACTAGGAAATTGGCCAAAATATATAAAACAACAGTATTCGGACATTAGGCAATAGGAAAATAGAAAGTATGGCTTGGGATCCCTGAGAGAAGGGAAACAAAAAGGCAAACTTCTACAGCCACCCCAGATTTTTGCCTAGAGGCAATTCCCAGGCATGGATGCAGGTAGGGGGATGCAAGCAGAGGTCAGCAGTCTCTCTGAGTTGAAAAGCTGGGGAGGTCAAGGTGACTAAATGTTGTTAGGCAGAATTCTAGAGAATAGGGAGCTGTGCAGAAAGAGACCCAGAATTCTAACTAGGATGTCCCCTGACCATGCATATATAGGTGAACATTCATAAGACAGGGCAAATAAAGGGTAGTTGTAAATTGAGTAATACTCAGAGCTAGGTGGAGAGATGTGGGAACTTCAGTTAACCAAAATTGTCAACTTAGTAGTAAGACTGAACAATTCCCAGAGTAAAGGCTAATTTACATGTGTTGTAGCAAAAATTAAAATAAGTCTTAAAAGGGTCAAATTGTTCCATAATTAACTTACCTATCATCCAGAACAGAGCCTAACATTCTATAAAGGAAAACAACAAAATTCAGACACGCATAATGTTCAGTATCTGATAACATATTACTAGACATGCCAAGAATCAAGAAAATGTCGATTCATGACTAAGAGAAAAAAAATCAATAAATAAAAGCAAACATAGAAATTATAGGGATGATGGGACTGACAAACAGATAAGAATATTAAAATAGCTATTATAACTATATAAGCATATATAAATAAAAATATGAACAGTGAGGAAAGAAACGGAAAATACATAAAAGAACCAAATGGAACATCCTGAGATGAAAAATATAGTATCAGAAATTAAAGTTTCTCTAGATGGTACTAGTAAGATTAGACACTGCTAAAAAATAAACCTGTGAACTTGAAAACCTAGCAATAGAATCCATATGAAATAAAGCACAGCTTTTTTTGGATATATTTAAAATTTTTTTCATTTTTTAAAATTTAAATTCAATTAGTTAACATATATTTTATTATTGGTTTCTGAGGTAGAGGTCAGTGACTCATCAGTCTTATATAATACCCAGTGCTCTTATATAATACCCAGTATAATATATAATACATCACATACCATCCTTAATGTCTATCTACCAGTTACTCCATCCCCCCATCTCCCTACCCTCCAGCAACCCTCAGTTTGTTTCCTATGATTAAGAGTCTCATGGTTTGTCTTCTTCTCTGATTTCATCTTGTTTTTTATTTTTCCTCTTCCCCTATGATCCTCCGTTTTGTTTCTTAAATTCCACATATAAGTGAGATCATATTATAATTGTCTTTTTCTGATTGACTTATTTTGCTTCGCATAGTACCCTCTAGTTCCATCCATGTCATTGCAAATGGCAAGACTTCATTTTTTGTTGTTGGCTGAGTAGTATTCCATTGTATATATACACCACATCTTCTTTATCCATTTGTCTGTCAATGGACATCGAGGCTCTTTCCATAGTTTGGCTATTGTGGACATTGCTGCTATAAACATTGGGGTGCAGGTGCCTCTTTGGATCACTACATATGTATCTTTGGGGTAAATTCCCAGTAGTGCAGTTGCTGGGTCATAGGGTAGCTCTATTTTCAATAAAGCACAGATTTTTAAAAGATTGGAAAATAAAATGAACAGAGCCTCAGGAAAATAAAATGTGGGAAAACATGGAGTGGTCTAATATATGTGTAATTGGGGTCCCAAAGGTGGAGAGTACAAAACCTATTTGAAGAAACGGTGGACTGTAGTTTTCCAAACTTTGTGAAAATTATAAACTCAGAAATTCGAGAAACTCAGTGGACCCAAGAAAGTTAGACACATTCACAGATACAAACTATAACAAGTCATGTTGTAATCAAATTGCTGAACACCAATAATTAACAGGTAATCCTAAATGAAGTTACAACAAACACCCCCCTCCACCACCACCACGACTACCACCACCACCACCACATTCCATACAAAAGAATGATAAGAATTGCCAGAAACTATTGTCAGAAACTATGCAAAACAGAAAATAATGCCAGGGTGCCTGGGTGGCTCAGTGGGTTAAAGCCTCTGCTTTCAGCTCAGGTCGTGATCTCAGGGTTCTAGGATCGAGCCCCGCATCCGGCTTTCTGCTCCGCGGGGAACCTGCTTCCCCCTCTCTCTCTGCCTGCCTCTCTGCCTGCTTGTGATCTCTCTCTCTGTCAAATAAATAAATAAAATATTTAAAAAAAACACAACCCCCCCCCAAACACAGAAAATAATGCCGTTGCATCTTTAAAGTGCTGAAAGAAAAAAAAATTGTCAGACTAGAATTCCGTATCCAATGAAAATATCCCTTAAAAAAATTAAGGCAAAACTTTCTCCAACAAAAACTGAAGGAAACTGTTACTAGTAGACTGCCAATAAAGACGTTTTTCAGGATGAAATAAAAGTATAACAAAGGATATCTTGATATATACAAAGGAAATAAAAGTACTACAAATGGTAAATAAGTGCATAAATATAACATGATTTTTATCTAATTGATTTCTTTAGAAGATGAATACCTTTATTAAGAAAAAATAATGACAATGAATTGTAGGGCTTATAACATAAGGAAAAAGATGTATAACAGAAGCACAAAGAATGGAAAAGAGGAAATAGAAGTATCAGTTTCTTAAATTATACATGAAACATATAATATTATTTCATGGTAGTCTGTGATAAGACTTAGAATAAGATTGTGATAATAATCACTATGAAAAAAGAGAGACAGAGAGAGAGAGAAAGAGAGAAAATAATTAATAAACCAATAAGGGAGAGAAAATGAAATATTAAAAAAACACTAAATCTAAAGGTAGGAAAAAAGAAAGAAGAACAAATGGGACATAAACAGGTAGCAAGATGACCTATAATGAAGTATATTGTTAATTACATTAAGTATAAAGGGTATAAAACCTCCAACTAAAAGATATTCTCAGGCTAGATTTAAAAAACAAAAAGTGAGACCCATAATGCCTTTTGCAAGAAATCTATTTAAATATAAAGACATACAGATTAAAAGATATGATGACAAAAGGTGTATCATATATGCACTAATCAGAAGAAAGCTAGAGTGGTTATATTGATATTAAAAAGAGACCTTACAATGAGGAATATTTCCAGAGATAGAGGACATTTCATAATGATAAAGGGGTTAATTCATCCAGAAGATATAACAATCCTAAATGTATTTGTACATAATAACAAAGCCTCAAAATACAAACACAAAAACTGATAGAACTAAAGGAAGAAAAGACAAAATTATAGTTGGAAACATGAATACTTTTTAAAAATTGATTGATATAAAAGGTAGACAGGAAATCAACATTGATATGGAATACTTAAACAACACTATAAACCAACTTCATCTAATTGACATCCTATCCAAGAATATCAGAGTTCACATTCATTTCAAACACACATGAAATATTCACCAAGATAGACATAAACTGGGATACAAAACAAGTCTCAATAGATTTACAAGGATTAAAAAGAATACTCTAAGGGGCACTTGACTGGCTCAGTCAATGGAGCATGCAACTCTTGATCTCGGGGTTGTGAGTTTGAGTCGCATGTTCAGTGTGGAGATTACTTAAAAATAAAATCTTAAAAAAAAAAACAAAACAGTATAATTATAATGTCTTCAAGGGGTCAATAAATAAAGTACACATCCTGGGTAAAAAAAAAAAAAAAATCTTAAGAAAAAAAAGGATACTCTAAGACTAAGTAGTGTATATCCTCGGAAGACAAAGTTGGTTTAATATTAGAAAATTAATGTAATTCATCCTATTAAAAAGGGAGAACCATATAATCACCTTTTAAATAATCACCAATTAAATAACTTGAGATAAAATTCAATATTCATTCAATATATAAAAAACAAAGCAAAATAATCTCTCAGCAAATTAGGAGTAGAGAGAGAGAACTTAACCTGATATATGCAAAGACACAAATGTATATGGAGAAAAAACATGTCCATTGATCAAAAGATAATATTATTAAAATGTAATTCTCCTCAAATTGATCTTTATAATCAATATAATACCAGTCAAAATCTCAGCAGGCTTTTTTGGTAAAAATTGATAAGCTTATTTAAAAATTTTTTGGAAAAAAAAGAGGACTTAAAATAGCCAAAGTAATCATAAGAAAGAAACAAGAAAAAAATAATGTTTGGACTATCTAACTTTAAGAAGTGCTATAAAGCTACAAGAATCAAAGCTATATATTGATGAAAGGAGAGTCATCTGCAAAGCAAAAACTGAATAAAGACTGACATTCAGAATATATAAAAAGCTCTCAGAACTCAATATCGAGAGCACAAGCAGCCCTACAAAAACAGGCAAAATATTTGAAGAGACACTTTACAAAAGTAGATATGGGGATGGCTGATAAAATACATGAAAAGAATCTCAACATTGTTAGTAATCAGGGAAATACAGTTAAAATCACTATCAGATATGGTTACCTGCCCACCAGTCTCATGAAAGAGAGAGGGAGAAAAATACCACGTGTTTTTGAGGACATAGAGTATTTGAGATTTACTCCTGGGAATATAAAAATGATACAATCACATAGAAAATAGTTTAGAAGTTTCTTATAAAATGAAACATACACTTAATATATACCCCATCAATTGCACTGATTTACTCAAGAGAAATGATAATATGGGTCCACACTAAGATATTTGAATGTTTACAGCAGCTTTAGTTATAAGTCTATCAACAGGTGAATGCATAAACAAGTTGTGGTATATTCATATCATAGAACACTATTCATCAGTAAGAAGGAATGTACTATTATTATATATGACAACCTGACTGAATATTAAAAATGTTTTGATGAGGAAAAGCAGCCAAACACAAAAGAATACACACTACATTGTTCCAATTATATGAAACTCTAGAAAAGTAAAACCTGATCTATAGTGTCAGAGAAAAGAATAGTCAGCTGGAGCCAAGGGCAGGATGGGGAGTAGGTGGAGGTATTGACTGGGAAGGAGCACAAGTGAACCTTTAGGGATAATAAAAAAGTTCTATACCTTTACTGTGCTTGTGGTTCCATGAGTGTAAATGTTTTTCCAAAGTCTGAATAGTACACTTAAAATGGGTTCCTTTGTGTGTATGTAAATGACACCTCAATATGATTTACAGTGAAAAATAAATCTTTGCCTACTCCAGTAGATTACAAACCAAGTGTTGACAGACTAGACATTCCTGACTCAGTCACATGTATTGCAACTTGATGTCTCATAGGAGACTAGCTTAACACATGTAAACTGGGACTCATGGTATTATCCCCCAGACCTGTTTCTCCTCCAGCATCGGCTATTCATTCTCCACATTGCAGGTGGGCAATCTTTAGTGAAAAATTTTATTGAGGTAATTGTGGATTCACATGCAATTGTAACAAATAATACAAAGAGATCCTGCTGACCCTTCACCTAGTTTCCCCCAATGGTAACATTTTGCAAAACTATAGAATAGTATCACAACCAGGGTATTGACATTGATAGTATATGCCAATCTTACTCAGATTTTCCCAGTTTAACTTGTACTTATTTGGGTGTGTGTGATGCTAATGTTGGATTTTTTTTTTTTTTTTTTTTTTTTTTTAAATCTTACAGGTTCCTGGGGCTCTCTATATTTCTTTCTAGTTTATTTTCTTTTGACAGTTCAGGTCAAGAGAATTGATCTGTCTTTGAGTTTCTGATTCTATTGTCTATTAACTCCCCTTTACCATCAAGCCCAAAGGGTTTTTTGGTTTAATTTCTTTGGTTGTATTTTCACATTCTAGAATAATTGTTTTATGTAAGTTCTATTTCTTTGCTGAGATTTTCTATTTTTAAAATTTGTTTCAAGAGAATTTGCAATTGATTTTTGAAGCATTTTTGTGATGGTTGTTTTAAAATCCTGGTCAGATATTGCCAGTGTTTGACCTATTGATGTTGGCATCAATTGATTACCTTTTCTTTTTCTTTTTTTTTTAAAAGATATTATTTGTTTGTTTATTTATAAGAGAGACAGAGAGAACACAAGTGGGTGTGAGGGGCAGAGGCAAAGGGAGAAGCAGACTCCCCGTTGAGCAGGCAGGACCCTGGGATCCTGACATGAGCCAAAGGCAGATGCTTAACCAACTGAGCCACCCAGGCATCCCAATTGATGGTCTTTTCTTATTCAAGTTGTAATTTTTCTGTTTTTTTAATTGCAAAAAAAGGTGTTTTTTTATTGCACCCTAGAGTTTATGATGATGATGATGATGATGATGATGTTGGGAGGATGGGTGCTATTTAAATATCTTACTTTAGTGGCAGTGATTCTGTTTAGGTTTAGCATGCAGGTCTCAGGCCAATTTGGGGGATTGTGGTTCCAAAGGCAGGTTAATTTTCAGAGTGATGAAATTTCTGGTGCTGATATGGCTCCTACTGGTTCTTGCTGATGCTAAGCAGGCAGAGAGTGTTTCCCAGGCTGGACCACCAGATGTCTTTGGGTGGAGGAGGTAAGTCTAAGGCCCATGGGAACAAAGATGCTTCCTAGGTTGGCCACTTGTGGCACAGTCTCTCTTCCCCTTACCACCTGTTACTCTAGTATCTCTTGGTGGGGGAGGGTTGCCTCAGCAGGATACTCTCACAACTCTTATTTAATATTGTACTGGAGGTCCTAGCACAAAACATTGATGACAAAACTATTCTTTTGCACTGAAATGCCTTCACATTTTTGTTGAAAATCAATTGACTGTATGTTTGGTTAAACTTCTGGACTCTATTTGGGTCTATTGACTGTCTATCTTTATACCAACTACCCTGTTTTGGATGTTGTAGCTTTACAGTAAGTTTTGGATTTTTTTTTTTTTAACGATTTTATTTTTTTAAGTAATCTCTACACCCAACATAGGGCATGAACTCACAATCCTGAGATCAAGAGTTGCAGGCTCCCCGACTGAACCAGGCAGGTGCCCTGTAAGTTTTGAATAAGTCTTCCAACTTATTCAAAAGTTGTTTTGGCTATTCTAGATCTCTTAGATTCTCATATGAATTTTAGAATCAGCCTGCTAATTTCTACAAAACAGTCCAATTAGATTCAGATTTGCATTGTGTTAAATCTATGGATTAATTCTGGGGAAAGGTGACATCTTAACAATATTGAATCTTCCAATCCATGAACATGGTATACTTTTTCCATTCATTTAGGTATTCCTTAATTTTTGTCATCAGTGTTCTAAATTTTCAGTGTACAGATTTTGTAAATCTTTTCTTAGCTCTATCTCCATGTTTTTCATATTTTTATGATAATCTAAATGGTATTGTGGTTTTAATTTCAATGCCTCATTGTTCATTGCTATCATATAGAAACACAATTGAATTCTGTATATCTTATATCCTGCAAACTTCAACTTAAATGTTTTAGTAGCTTTTTTGCATATTCCATAAAATATATTGAGGATATCAGAAAATTTTAACATGGTATCTATGTTTCTCAAAAAGGAACAGTTTAGCAGCCTGTTGAATAAGATCTAAGCTACTTAGCTAAGAAACAGCAAGATGGTGGATGATTTTTCAGACTTATATATGATATTTTAAAGATGCAATAAAAGTTCTATTAATTGGGGGAAAATTCTACATAGATGATATTATCTGTGAATAAAGGTGATTTTACTTCTTCCTTTCCAATTGGGATGCCTTCTACTTATTTTCCCTGCCTTGTTGCACTGGCCAGGACCTCCAGTACAATAACAAATAGGAGTTGTGAGACTATCCTTCTCTTGTTCCTCATCTTAGGGGGAAAGCGTTCAGTCTTCAGCATCATGATGTTAGTTTTATTTTGATAGATATCCTCTATCAGGTTGAGAACATTTCCTTGTATTCCTAGTTTGCTTTAAGTTTTTTTTTTTTTTTAATCAGGAATGTATATTGGATTTTGCCAAATATCTTTTCTACTATTAAGATGACCATGTGTTCCCCTTTTCTCTTTTTTCTGATCTGATAAATGACACTAATTTTTAAAAAAGATTTTATTTATTTGAGAGAGAGAGTGCATGCGAGCATGAGGTGGGGGGAAGGCAGAAGGAGGGGGAAGGAATCCTAAGCAGATTCCCCACCGAGCGAGGAGCTGGTCACAGGGCTTGATCCCACAACCCTGAGATTGTGACCTGAGCTGAAATCATGAGTTAGACGCTTAACTGACTGAGCCACCCAGGTGACCCACATTGTGTAATTTCTTGTTAAGATTTATTTATTTATGTGAGAGAGAGGGAGAGTATAAGCAGGAGGAGCAGAGGCAGAGAGAATCTCAAGCAGACTCTCCACTGAGAGTGGAGCCCGATGTGAGGATTGCTCTCCTGACCCTGAGATCAGGACCTGAGCTGAAACCAAGAGTCTGATGCTTAACCAACTGCACCATCTAGGTGCCCCTGAGTGATTTTTTGAATATGAAATCAACCATTAGTATCATTTTCCTTCTGCCTTAAGGACTTCTTTTAAAATGTCTTGTAGTTTTGGTCTCCTGGTATGTATTCTTTCAGCTTTTTTATGTTTGAAAAGAATTTATTTTGCTTTTGGGAGATATTTTCACTGGGTATGGAATTCCAGGTTCAGTTTTTTTTTTTTTTTCAGTATTTTTTTTAAAGATTTTATTTATTTATTTGACACAGAGAGAGAGATCACAAGTAGGTAGAGAGGCAGGCAGAGTGAGAGGGGGAAGCAGGCTCTCCGATGAGGAGAGAGCCTGATGTGGGGCTCGATCTCAGGACTCTGAGACCATGACCTGAGTTGAAGGCAGAGGCTTTAACCCATTGAGCCACCCAGGCACCCCTTTTTCAGTATTTTAAAGGTATTACTCACTGTGTTCTTGGTTGTCTTGCTTCCAATGAGAAATATTTTGTTATCCTTAGCTTTGTTCCTTTGTATGTAACATGTCTTTTCTGCTGGCTACTTTTTCAGGTTTCTCTTTACTGCTTTTTTTTTTTCCTTTTAAGGATTTTATTTTTAAGTAATCTCTACACCCAACGTGGGACTTGAACTTACAATCCTGAGATCAAGAGTTGCATGCTTTGCCAACTGAGCTAGTCTTTATCACTGATTTTAAAAAATTTGATTATGCTATGCTTTGGTGTAGTTTTATTGTTTCTTATGTGTAGTGTTTATTAAGCATCCTGGATCTGTGGAGTGATAGTTTTATCAAGTTTGGAAAGATATTTGCAATTATTTCTTCAAATATTTTTGTCTCCTCTTTCTCTCTGTTCCTTTAGAGATTCCAATTACATGAATATTAGGGCACTTAAATTTGTCCTGCAACACAGTGAAGCTTTTTCATTAAAAAAATTATCTTTCATGTTTAATGGAGAATAGTTTATATTGTTAATAGTTTATATTACCGAGCATTTTTTCCCCTGCAATTTGTAATCCGCTATTAATCCCATCCAGTGTATCTTTCATCTCATACATGGTAGTTTGCATCTCTAGATGTTAGATTTGGGGGGCGCCTGGGTGGTTCAGTGGGTTAAAGCCTCTGCCTTTGGCTCAGGTCATGATCTCAGGGTCCTGGGATCGAGTCCTGCATCGGGCTCTCTGCTCAGCAAGGAGCCTGCTTCCTCCTCTCTCTCTGCCTGCCTCTCTGCCTGCTTGTGATCTCTCTCTCTCTGTCAAATAAATAAAATAAATTAAAAAATAAAAAAAGAAGTTAGATTTGGCTTTTTTTTTTCATATTTTTCATTTCTCCACCTAACATTAAAAATACGGAACACAGTTATACCTTTTAATGCACTTTTCTTTTAATCCTAACATTAGTGTCAGTTCTGGGTTGGTTTCAATTGTCTTTAATATTTTTTTCTTCACAGTGGGTTGTACTTTCCTGCATGCCTTATGGCCCTCGATTCGATATCAGGCACTGTGAATTTTACCCTGCTAGATGCTGGATAATTTTGTAGTCCTATAAATAGTTGAGTTTCGTTCTAGGGTACAGTTAAATTACTTGGAAGTGATTTGATCCTTTTTAGCCTTTCTTTTAAGACTTGTTAGGTGGAAACCAGAGTTGTGTTTACTGTAGAGTTAATTATTCTCCACTACTGAAAGTAGGCCCTTCTGAGTACTTTACTCGATTATGGCATTCTTCTGGTGTGGTTTGTGGGAACAGGCACCATTCCCAGCACTGTGTGAGTTCCCTCTTATCCTTTTTGATAGTTTCCCTCACACTTGGGTAGTTTCTCCACATGTGTGCACTAATCAGTACTCAGCTGAGCACCTGAGTGTGTCGCTTGGCAGACCACCACTGTTTCTCTAGGCATTGTTCTCCTCTCTAAATCATAGCTGCCTTGGTCTCCCTGAAGTCTCAGCTCCATCTCGTCCACTCAGTGAGTTCACCGGACTCGGTCTCCACTGAGTGGTGAGTGGTTACTACTCTCTGCACTGTGCCTGAAAACCCTTTTAAGGCCGTAAGCTGGAGCAATCACAAGGCTCACTCTCATTTGCTCGCTTAGGGCCACCGTTCTTCAATGTCTGATGTCCAATGTCTTCAAAACCACAGTTTCATATATGTTGTCTTTTTCTGGTTTTTTTTTTTTTTTGGTTGTTTCAGGTGAAAAGGTAAAGCTAGTCCTTATTACTCCAGAATAGCTAGAACTCATTACTTTAAGGAGATTTAAACAAGAAGAAATGCATTTCCTGTTTTCCCATATAGTTGCATTTTCAGTGTCCTTTTTGTTGTGTGGATCCATATTTCCATCTGGTGTCATTTTTCTTCCATTGAAAGAAGGTCCTTTAACATTTATTGTAGTATAGGTCTGCCACTTATGAACGCTTCTGGTTTTGGTATGTCTGAAAAAGTATTTATTTTGCTTTTGTTTTTGAAATAGATTTTCATGTTTCTTCTCAGAAAACAATCCATCACAACAATAAGAAACAGAAACACAAAATCCATCTTTGATGATTCCACGAGATCTTTGTATCCTTGAACTACAGCATGTGAAAATAGAATGCAGATAGTGGAATAACAGTAATGATGATGATGATAGCACACATCATATAATGTTTATTATGTCAGGCACCAGTATCTTTCAGGGGCTTAGCAGGCTCGGCAGCAGATTCAAATCAGGTTAATTCAAGGAGGACTTCATAAGGGGACTTTATGCACTGTGGGCAGGGTAAAGGGACAATGCAGTCTCCTAGGGGTAGTGACAGTAGGGCTGGTACCCTCCTAGGCTGGCAACCTTAATGGTAACTCAGAGAGGACTACTTGAGAGGAGTTGTGACTTCATGTCAAGAGATGCGGTTAGACCAAGGCAATTCTTTGAGAGAGCTGGGGGAGTAAATACTCTAACCTCACTTGTTTCCCTCTCCAATGTCATGTGAGGACTCCCCTTTGGCAGGAAGCTACAAGCAAGAGAGGCCACTGATGAAGTACATGCAGGTGCCACAGACACAGTAAAGGAAGGATCAGATTAGAGAGTAGCTTTGGAGAAGTAAATGAAGATATCTGGCAGATATCCTTGGACATATTAGCTCCTTTAATCCTCCTCCAAATACTATAAATTACTAGTATTATCCTCAGATGAACAAACAATGCAAAAAGGAAAAAAACTCAACAAAACTATGATGCTCTGAGTTTAGAGAAGATACTGCTTTCATGGGACACCTGGGTGGCTCAGTTCATTAAGTGTCTGCCTTTGGCTCAGGTTGTGATCTCAGGGTCCTGGGATCAAGTCCAGCAACGGGCTCCTTGCTTAGCTGGGAGTCGGCTTCTCCTGCCGCCTGCTGTTCCCCCTGCTTGTGTGCGCTCTCTCTCTCTCTTGAGCTGACAAATAAATCAGTAAAATCTTAAAAAAAAAAAAAAAAGATACTGCTTTCACTAAACAAGAACAAGATACTCTAAGAATAGGAACAATGATAGAAAAAGGGGAAAAAATTTAGCAATAAAACCTGTGATTGGGGTGCCTGGCTGGCTCAGTCGGTAGAGCATGTGACTCCTGATCTTGGGGTTGTGAGCTCAAGCCCCATGTTGGATATCAAGATTACGTAAAAATTAAAAAAAATTTTTTTAAAGATTTATTTATTTGAGAGAGAGAGAGCATGGGGGTGGGAGGGCAGAGGGAGAGGGAGAGAGAATCCCAGGCAGACTCCCCACTGAGTGTGGAGCCCAATATGGGGCTCGATCTCATGACCCTGAGATCAAGACCTGAGCCAAAATCAAGAGTCAGAAGCTTAACTGATTGAGCCACTCAGGCTCCCCAAAAATAAAATCTTTAAAAAAAAACTGTAATAGCTAACCTTCTCCCCAAATTAATAGAAAGATTATAAGATAAAGACAAGTAAGTCTCCCTCAAAGAGAACAAAATATAAGGAAATAAAAAGTAAGAACAAAGGGATAAGAATATTTGAAAACCAATCAGGAATAAGAGACCAAATCCACAAAGTTCAAAATTTATCTTTCTGGGGTTCCCGAAAGAAAAAAACCCAGAAAATTATGAAAAGAAAACTACCAAAGAAAAAAATACAAAAAAATAATCCAGATTTGCTGGATTGAGAAGACCACTCACCCCTCTTTCAATTACGCAGTACAATGGATAAAAAAGACCAATGCCATACTTCTGAGAAATTTCATAACACTGCATGTAAATATAAAAGTATTCAATAACAACAATGAAAACTATTAGGTCTTACTCGTTTTCAAAGTGATTTCACATTCGCTCTCACTTTTTAAATGGCCCGAGGGCTTAAAGCATCCCTTCACAGACAGGGAAACAGGTACAGCAAATACAACACCTGCAGGACGATATTCCTCAAACCTTTCACAGACGAGTAGCACAGTGCATTAACACTGAGGTGTGTTTGTGTGTGAACACCTATGTGTAAATGGACACATCATTGTGAATGACCGTCCAGTTTCCTGAGCTAGATGGTCAGCTCTCAAAGATACAGAGCATGGTTTCTAATTCCTTGCTACACTTCCTGAGTCAGCTGAAGAAGGGCTTAGTCTGGGTGGCTCTACAGAGCTCACCACTGTGCTAACCCAGCCTGGAGGAAGCAGATGTGACACAATGAGCAACAATTGTTTTCTTTGCAAAGGCCCAGCAGGTGCAGTGAACACAGTCACCTTTTCTCATTGTGTGTTCCTATGGGCAAGGAGTTAAATCTTCACGATCTTCAGATTCCTTCTGGTGGGTTTGGGCTTGAGTCACCCTCTTCAAACTCCCTTTCAATACCATAATTCCAGCATCCTGTCAATAAACAAAGATAGTATCAGTTTAGTGAACCAATTGCAGCAGCGGGAAGGGGTGTCTGGAGTGGGTTTTCTACAACAGCAGGGGGAATCAGACGGGGAAAAGAGCCCACATAGAACTGTGAGATCAAATCTCCCCGAGAGTCCTCAGGCTTTTGGAGAATTAGTAAAAGGTGGACACAGACAGGATGTAAATGGAAAGCTGAACAGCTTGCTCTCCAAGACAGTGGGTTGCAGCTTCCTGTGCCCACAGAGACTTTGGGAAAACCACCCTGTTGTAATGGAGAGTTTTGCATTCTCAGCTGCTGGAGACTGTGCCAGAAATGGCAATGAAAGCAGTCACTGGTGGTGACCACAACCCAGGAGCTGAAACTACACTCTAATTTTGCACAAAATTACCGGTTCTGACTCTTCCTTGCTTATGACTTCTCATTTTGACTGCAAGGATTACATCCAGTTATGTGTAAAGTAACATCTTGAGAATAGACTGAGGAAAACCACTTAGCCCCCAGTCATTTGCACTAACCCACAACATGTCGGTACACTGCTAGGGATGCAGGCTCCAGGATCAAAGTCACTACAACCATGGTAGTCAGAGGTGGAGGGAATGTCCAAAGAGGCAATGAAGAAGGACAAGGAGGATGGAAAGGAAGGAGGAGAAAGAAGGGAATGAGGAGGAGTGAGTTTCCATTTGGAAAAAAAATTGGATTTACATTTATGTGACTATCTTGATGAATCTTAGAATTAACAGCATGTTAAAGAAAATGGTGAGAGGTTATTACAAAGATGAGATTGTCTACTGGCCTTATCGAGCCACCCTACTACTGAGAATTGGCAACCAATAGCTTAAAAGTGTTTAGTCTTTTCATCTAAAGACTACCTTTTGGGGGCACCTGGGTAGCTGGGTTGGCTAAGTGTCTGACTCTTGGTTTTGGCCCAGGTCATGATCTCAGGGTCCTGGGATCCCTGCATTGGGCTCCATGCTCGATGTGGAGCCTGCTTAAGATTCTCATTCTCTCCCTCTCCCCCACCCTCTAAAAAAATAAATAAAATTTAAAAAAGACTACTTTTTGGAGGAAATAAAACTAACCATTTTTTAAAAAGATTTATTTATTTTTAGAGAGAGAGCCAGGGGGATGGGCAGAGGGAGAGGGAGAATCTCAAGCAGACTGCCCCATTGAATACGGAGCCCAATGTGGGGCTCGTTCCCACCACCCTGAGATCACGACCTGAGCCAAAATCAAGAGTCGGACCTTCACTGACTGAGCCACCAAGCTGCCCCAAAACTATTTTAACTAAAGAAAAAGTGGCCTGACTTTCCAGTAAGGATTTTAAAGTGGAATTTGCCTTCTCCTATTTGGCCTCAAGATTCTCAACAGTCACCTATCCTAGCAGTGAGATTCAATGCTTTTTGCCTGTCACAATTATGCCTTTACACACACTACAGATTCAAGATATAGTGGTTAAACATGAATAAATGAATAAGTGTATGAGTAGACAATGTCTGAAAAAATAGATCTTAGAAATAGGAGTTCTGCAAAAGTTTTGATAGATCAAATCAAAGCATTTATTTCAACCTCACCCTATTTTAGAGTTTGTATTTGGGCACAACAAGCAAAAATTCTAGAAAGAACTTTCCAGGAAGATAGCTGAGATTTGACATTTGTTGGGCACATACTGTACACAGAGAGGATGACATTTTAATGTAATTTATTTGAAATGCTTCCAGAAAAGTTTAAGGCCATTATACAAAACATTCATTTCATCAAAACATTCACTTTCTTCCCGTAGGCCAGCACTTAACAGACCTCTTGTCTCAACATGCTGGCCAAAGTGGCCAATGGCTCCTGTAGAGAATGATCCACTCTTTCCCCCTCCGTCAGACATCGGTTCTCAGCTTATGTCTGCTTCTATCTGTAGCAGTTCATTCACTTGCTAAATCAATAACAATTTGAGAAACAAAGCAATTTTAAATAAACTCATAATAGAAAAAAAAATTCACCATGTTTAAAATCTATAAATACAGAAATATGTTTTACAGGGTAAAATTGACCACGACATTTTTCATTTTTGAAAAATAAGTAATATTACCTTGTTTTCATATTGATACATCTTGTCACATAGCTTCTTCGAATGCACATGTTAGATGCACATCATAAAATGATAATATAGCATTTACTGCTTTCTGTAAACTCGAAAGACACAGAAGATTTAAAAAAAAAACTTTTTGGCAATAATTTAGACTCATGACTACTAGTGCTGGTGTGGGAATAAGTTTGCACAGGTCATCCTTAATATTTACACTCACAGGGAGCTTTTCTGTATATTCAGTTAACTTTTTTTAAAGGTCGGCCGTCCACCCTGCATTGTAAATCAAGGCTAGACAAAGAGGTTACTAGTTTGGCTAACTGATCCTAATTAATTATAGAGTTAATTAAAATTGGCCAATGGAGAATGTAATTATGACTCTGGTCACAGCACAGAGCCAGAGACGGCAAAGCGGTGACCCAAAAGCAGAGCAGGAAAACCCAAGGCTCTGGCCTTTCCCAGGAGGGCACCGGGCCTTGCTTTTCTCTTAATGTTTCCCACCTAAGGTCACGATGAAGCACTTCTTCCAAACTCTTCTTCCACATGTTTCTGTAAACAGAGTCACTGACTCACCTGCGGTCTCTTCCTCAATGCTCCAAAATATGAGTAGGCCTTGGCACATGAAACAAAATGATGGTGGGCCTTCTTATTATTCTTCCTTCCCAGGCCTGTTGAGTTCTATTCTGGTGTCTTAGGCTAGAAATGGCTCTCTAAGGCAAGCCAGCAACTATGACAGACATCCCTGGTGCAACTGCCTTTCGGTTCAAGATTCAGAGCTGGCAGCTGCTTGCATGCTGGTCTTTTTAAGGTCAGACACTACTCCACGTCCTAATAGATTATTGCATCAAATTTGCACTAGATGACACTGCAAGGTCAACACAGTGCTTCTTGCTTTGCACAACTGAGCGTCCAGCATCCCCAGGGATGTCTTCATGCTTTCTGGTTGGATAACATTGAACCAAGTTCACTGCAAGGATCGATCTTTTCCTGTTTTCCTGCACATACCATCACGATACATAAGTGACTTCCTCGTGCCCTGTTTGCCAGGCCCTGTAAACTCCATGCCTTCAGCTATCCTGTCAAAGAGCCAGAGAAGCACTAGAGAAACAGGGAGGATTCTTTTTAAGCAATCTACATGAAACAGTAGTTTAGAGATTCTTTTCTATTTTTTAAAATCCAGCAGGACAAGTGAAAGTAACTTGTTCAAGTACCTCTCCAGCCATCCAGACACTTGTGAAATGCAACACAGGGTAAGAGTTGCCACGGACCCCAGTTTACACAGACAGACTGGCAGTTACAGTACTAGGGACAAAGATACAGATACAAGAGAAGGGGGCAACACGGTCACGAAAGTATTAAAAAGTGCTTCTCCAAACTGTTCCATGTGTGGAATGCAAATACTGTACAGGTAAGACACAGGGCTGCTTCTAGGAAGTACAAGCGCCTCTGTCAGACGTTGCTTTCAATGTGCCTGCTGTTCCCACAGGAAGAGTCTGTCTGTTCCATGCGCTCACAGTCGAGGCTGACTTCGCTTGTGTCCATACTACAGTCTGACTCACTGTCCGATTGGTCCATCTGCTCAAGTTTTGTGTCCCCCTGTGGCTCCCGGCTCCCGGGGGCGGGATTTAGGAACGGTCCCTCGGAGTCCAGCGCCCCAGCCTGCCCGGCAGCGCACACAACTGTTTCTTTGGCTTGACGAATGCAGTTCAGCCACTGCTGCTTGTTGAAGGTGTCGTTGGCTTGTAGTGAGTGAGTCTGACTTTGGGAACCGTTTTTGAAACTTACTCTGAAGAAGTTTTTAACTAGAAATGAAAAATACATACAAAAAAGGTCAACGGACAGGTATTTCCCAGGCCAAAAATAACCTATAGAGTGACATGAACCCCCTGTACCTAGGGCAGACATCATCAATTGATTACAAAATGTGTCCCCCTGGTCCAGCACATGGCTCAGCTCTACCCTGCAGCCACCATCGAGCACCTGGATTTGACATCAGGGTAGCTCTCAGTTGCCCTTGAGGCTGGCAAATGGATATCAGTTTAAACCTGGGTGTGTATTAAAATCCCCTGTGAACTTGTTAAAAACATACATGCCTGGACCCTACTGTTAAGTGACTCGGATTCAATAGGCTAAGGTGGGCCTGGTAATCTGGACTTTCAACCATGGCCCCAAGTTAGAGCCTTTTCAAGTTTAAGAAGCTCTGTGCAATAGCAAACCATGCCCCCCGATCCTTGTACTAGATGTACAAGTACCCGATACGGTACTTGTACATCTAGTACCTAAAGGACTGAGAAGATATGCAAAGCCTCAGAGCTGTTATAAATTCAGTTTCACTTTAAAATAAAAATATATTTTCATTACCTCCATAGGAGCTACGTGTATTTAAAAAAATGGTAGCGCGGGGCGCCTGTGTGGCTCAGTGGGTTAAAGCCTCTGCTTTCGGCTCAGGTCATGATCTCAGGGTCCTGGGATCAAGCCCCGCATCGGGCTCTCTGCTCAGCCTCCCTCTGCCCCCTCTGCCTGCCTCTCTGCCTACTTGTGATCTCTCTCTCTCTCTCTGTCAAATAAATAAATAAAATCTTAAAAAAAAAAATGGTAGCGCACCCTTCGGGAGACATTTTGTTTAGTTTAACTGACGCAGAATGGGCTCCGCATGCCGCGTGCAATGCTCGGTTCACAAAAGCGCATGTGTTCAGGCCCCTTGCACTATCCCTGGAGCCAGTGGTCTTGGAACCACCACTTTAGATAAATTCAGGCTCCACCTTCTGCTCCTGGGCAGGTGCCTTAACTTCTGTGTGTCTCAGCATCCTTACTTGTAAAATGGGAGAAACGAAGAGGACCTACCTTATAAGATCATTATGAGGGCTAAAGG
The DNA here is from genome assembly GCA_028534135.1 of Potos flavus. Lineage (NCBI taxonomy): Eukaryota > Metazoa > Chordata > Mammalia > Carnivora > Procyonidae > Potos > Potos flavus. The sequence goes on from CM052898.1 coordinate 20,441,093, forward strand.
TGATAATGCGTGTACTTCTATACCACCTGGGCACAGAGCCCGTATTCAAGGAATAGAAGGTGCCACCACCGCCGCCAGGGTGGAGGGACTGATGAGCAGGTCAGGAGCAGTACATACTAATTACGTTGACAATAGGATGCCCCTGTTAACCCAAGAGGCTCGAATGTCACCTTCTCAAGGAAGACTTCTCCGATCATCTCCTCTAAAGCAAACCTCCAACTGTTATCCCTACCTGTCCCATACAGGGATTTAGTTCTCTTAACACTATCTGAATATTTATTCATCCTTTATCTCCTCTGTCACAGTGTAAGCTCCATAGGGGCCAGGAATTTGACTGTTCAGTTTACCAGTGTGTACTAGTCCTTGGAAGGACACGTGCATGATAGTAGCTTCTCTTGGTTAATTTAAGTCTCAGGTTAGAGAAGCCCATTAGAGTAATTACAGATGAATCCTCAACCCAGGTGACCATTCCTAATCCTCATTCCTAATTCCCCTGGCTCAACAAGAGCCGCCATTAAGAGACTGGTATCGACGTAGGGGCTGTCTGGTATTAAGCATGCTTGTATCCAGTGGAAGGAGACAGAGAGAAGGAATGTAAGGAGCACCTGTTACGTGCAGACAGGTTCACCTGCAGTATCTTAATGCTTATAACAACCTTATAAAGTAGGTACGAATACATGCCCACTTTACAGATGGGAAACCGAGGCTCACAGAGGTGGCACAAGGTTCCACGAGCAGTGAGTAATGAGACAGCACTGCAATGTCGTGTGACCCCAAGGCCACGGCTACTTCTCTCTCCGCCAGCCAGCCACTCCCTCTGACGCACCACAACCAAAACCATTCAACAGGTCAAAACCGACAGCCATCCATACTTCTCTCGTTGTTGCTAAACGCCCCACGCAGGGAGCCGCCCAGCCTCACTTCTCCATCCTGCAGGTCTTCCAGGAGAAGGTCCTTTACAGGGATCGGCTGCCGGTACAGCTGGTAGCAGAGCTGTTCATTGTGGGTGACGGCTCGAGTGATCACAAGCACTTCTTGGAACAGGAAAACATGCAGTTTCTAGAAGAAAAGAATCCACAGGATTTCCCTGAGCAACAGTCTATTAAGTGGATTAGTGGACTTAAGAGGTGCCCAGGGACCAGCTTCACATTGCATTATGAACTTTTAGGCTCAGATCTACCTCCAGAACAGAAGTTGGGCATCTTGGAGGTATTTCCAGATACATCTAGTGCCTTTCCTGGAGAAGTGCCTGCCTGCGGCCCCCACAGAGAAGGCCTTTCTGCCTACAGACATCTGCAGCCAGGACAGCCGGCTCCAGGGACACGAATCATATTGCATATTCGCGGCCTGTGCAGACACACAGAGCCTCCAGCCCCCATAAGAAAAAAAATGAGAGTGGGGGGGGAATAGAATAAAGGGAGCAGTGAAGGAAAAAGAAGTGAGTACACCCACCCCCGCCCGGGCTTTGGCTTACAGCACCCAATATAATCCTCAGAGATCATAATGATCTCTGTAAAGGATACGACCGGCATATCAAAGCCTAATATTAATCTTTGCTTCCCAAATCCATAAAAACACTTGTTCCTTAAGCCACAGAGCTGAGTATTGGCTCCATCCCGGCACTCCAATTCGGAACCCTGCCCATTCCCGAGGGAACCAGAGTGTGCTGTCGTAGCCACAAAGAAAGATGATCAAAGAACTGGTCCTTCTCGGTTATGTTACTCAGAACCTCAGTTTTCTGAAGAGGTTGTGCTTGAAAGGCTGATGACTGATGTGTGTGTTGTGGGCGAAAAGAAAATCTCCAAAATAAAGGCTTGTCTCAAACCACATCATGAAAGCAATTTTGCTGGGTGGAGCTGGGGTAAATTGGCTCCATTCAATTCCAAGTGCTAGACTCTTCTCACAGTTTGGAAATGCTGACGAATTGAAGTGAAAAGATGTGTAACTTTTGCAGCTGGTCCTGGTTTTCCAGTGGAGATATTTGGGAATGTGAACACAGGGGTCTCAAAGAGGTGGAAACTCACATTAGAATCTTGATTTGGGGCAGAGGAAGCACATTTAGCAATATCAGGCTGTTTTATATTTGGGAGAAAGGAAACTGGTGGATTCCCACACACACACACACACCCACTCTGACACACACAGACACACAGACACACACACGTGCCTATAGAAATTAAAGCTCAACCAAATGTTGGCTGGTGGAAATAAAACTGATAATTTTGTACTGGGTGGGAGGAGATTGAGGAGTGAGAGTTTATCAAAAGTGCTCTTAAATAGAGTAAAGCAAAAAAAATAACCAAGTTAAGGGTTGTTTTTTGTTTTTTTTTTTGAGGGGGGATATAGAAAGAATTTTTTTTTTTTTAATAGAAAGAATGTTAAGACTTCTTTTGGGGATGAGTAGGGAAGGGGCTGGACATTGTTTTATATATTAAACATTAGTGTTTTTTTTTTATATACTGTTTCTACTTTAATCAATCCTCTAGCCAAGGTAGATAATTTGAACTCAGATTGTCTGGGAAACCTTTTAAAAACATTTCTTTTTTATGAATGTTCACTGAGAATTTCCCTTCTTAGTCTTAGCTCCTTTTAGCCCTCAAACTATCGCGCTTTTCTTCTGACACAGAACTTTGATCATAAAGACTTCCATCATTGTACTGGGAAAAACAAATAACTAAAACATACCTCCTACCCCAACTACTATCTTTGTTTTCGAAAATCTGTCTGCCTGAAATATGAACTAGAGTTCATCTCTAATGCCCTAGGCACATTCGACCAGGGAGTCTCAGTCCTTGACTGAGAGACAGAAAGAGAATAGGTCTCATCCCATGCAGTGATGTATCTTCCCAAGCATTTCCCACAGGACTTCCGAGAAAGAATGTTCAAGAAGCCAGAGTATCGGACATTAGAAGTCAGAGTATAAGACATTAGAAGTCCACTGGGGTTTTCTGCAAATCAGCAAGAAGCAGGATGCAGCTTTCTAGCAACCAGTAACTCTGTAGTCAAACAGAAACACTTCTTCAAGCAGCGGCCCGTGACCAGTCCCAATACCTCTGCTGGACCATCAGCTAGTTGGATCCCCAGCAGCTCTGATAATGGGCGCGATGACATACACTCAGTGATTTCAAATAACATTTCCAAGCCTGCTCCCAAATGCCACTCCAAAGTCCAGGTCAAAAGGTTGTCCCTTACATCATCAAAGCTTTATTAAGAACTATTCAATCTGGTTTTGGCTTTCATTCTAAGAGTTGACTAGATACTGAAGATGAAATATGATAAAAGAAGAAATTCTCTTTTTCAATGGCTTTCCCAACACTGAATTTAAACATATATTATATATAATAAAATCTATACATTATATAAATATACATTTCTATGTATGTTTAAGTGATAATATATAATAGACATATTAGCATTAATTTCTACTGGCTACACATAAAAATAGCCTGGTGAATTAAATCAATTTTGAGCTCTCACAAAATTCAAATCCATCCTTTCTTTATATAAACATTCACTCATTCATTCACTCACTCATTCACCTAACATTACTGAGTGCTTAGTACATGCCAGGTCCCCATAATAGGTGCTGGGGATTAACAAGACATTGTCTCTACCCTAAAAGATCATACATAATGGAAGATACTGACAGACATATGGTGGATAATTATAATCCACTGTAGTAAGTGCTCCAGGGAGACCCGTCCAAATTGCTATGATAGGAGAGGAGGAACAATTTCAATATCTACTCAGGAATAAAAGCCAGGAAATTGGGCAGAATTAGATATGCAGCTAGTTTAAAAAAAAAAAAACTGGTTTTAAAACAAAAACTGGTTTTAAAACGGCAGTTTGTGGATGGGTACCAATCCATAAAAAAAAAGCAAAGAATTTCTCATAAAGTTAAGAGTTTCAACTTAAGAGCTGTTTTTCTGAGATCATATACTTTTAACAGCCTGTTAATATCACCCTTTGTTTTCTGATATCAAAGCTGGAGGAGATGTTAACTATTGTATTTGTTATTGAAGGACATGATCAAATGAAATACAAAGTTGGCAACCCTCTGTTGGTTCCCAAAATTCTTCCTGAATATATACTGGCTTTGAACTTTAAAAAAAAAATAAATAAATAAATAAATAAATAAATAAATATATATATATATATTTCGTGTAATCTATAAATATATATTAATTATAAGTTAAAAACACATAATACATGTTCTTTATATATAAATTATCATATATAAATGTACATATACAGTGTATATAATTATATATATACATATGGGATCCTATGATACAAAAGACACTGGAAAGCAATTTTTGTTTGAAGAATGTGATCCTGGGTAGGGAAGACAGAGTAACAGGAGGCCGGGCATTAAATGGATTAAGCATTGGGGGAGGCCGAGGACGAGACTACTGAGGGAGAGTAGCCACTCACCACGCCTCGATTGTTCTTCAGTTCTCCATGACAACACAGCACTCTGGAGTTGTCAATTAGAGAGTCTTTCTGGCCTTCTTCCAAGTAAAGAAGCCGCTCTTTATAATAGCGGCACTCAGATTCCCCAGTCTTGGTGTTGATTTCTGCCACAATTCCCTGAATGATGTTTATCTATGGAAACAAAGAAGAAAGTATGGGGAAAGTAAGCAAACCATCTACACCAATAAGTCCCAGGGGCTCAGCCGAGAAGGTCACCAAGATAGACTTGCATCTAATTCTGAGATTCTGTTATCTAACTTGCTGCTTTGGGAAAAGGCAAAAATAAATACATTTTATTTGAATGTGAATACATTGGGTCCAAATCCATCTACACATATACACACAGATATACATACACACACACACATATATATGTGTATACACATGCAGGTATTTGTATTATATATAAAACTAATGTTGATGCAAAATTTTATCCGAGAGGAAGAGATATAAGGTACAGCTTTTGATGTGCAGGACTCATAACTACTGAACTCTATGTTGCACATTTCTTCAAATATGCTTACAATGTTGAAAATACAGGCATATAAAAACTTTAGCCAATGTGAGAAAACAAAGCAGAATGCAGTAGTCCCAAAAAGGGATCATCTTTGTGGGTTTGAACTCAGTTTCAAGGTCTCTCTACATGTATTCAATCTAACCTACAAACAAGATTTGCAAATTGGGTGTGAAGAAATGGTTTGGACGGCTTTTTAGTGATAAAACAAAATGATTTAAAAAGGACGGAGAACTAGAAATGGAAAGAAAAGACACTAGGTATAATGATGGGAACTGTTTATCTATATACATACACTCACACTCATGCCTGTAGCACATGTGAATACATTACGGATGGAGGGTTTTTAGATTAAGGGTGGAAATAGTGTTGTTAATGCAAAATGAAACAAAACAAAGCAATAAGAGTATAGCACTCAGACACAATCAGTGGGCATTTATTCTGATGTGTTACTCTATCACATAGATAATATGTCTAAATGATATAACATACTAAAAAACAAAGGAACAAGAAATTAGTTGAGTAAAAACTCAAGGACACCAACCAAAGGTAAAATGATGACCTCCTCAGCAGGGTCCTCTGTTCTCTAAAAGTGAAAAGACCAGCAGTCCCATCTTTTTTGTGGTAGTATTATTTTTTAAGTTTTTATTTGAATTCCAGTTAGTTAACATAGAGTGTAATAGTTTCAGGTGTACAAATGATTCGACACTTCCATACACCCAGTGCTCATCACAACAGGTGCCCTCCTGAATCCCCATCCCCTATTTCACTCCTCCCCCCACCTCCCCTCTGGTAACCATCAGTTTGTTCTCTATAGTTTAGAGTCTGTTTCTTGATTTGCCTCTCTCTCTCTTTCATCCTCCCTCTTTTTTTTTTACCCCCTTTGCTTGTTTGTTTTGTTTCTTAGATTCCACATATGAGTGAAAGCATATGGTACTTATCTTTCTCTGATTGACTGATTTCACCTAGCATAATACTCTCTAGCTCTATCCGTGTCCTTGTGAATGGCAAAATTTCATTCTTTATGGCTGAGTAATATTCCATCACCCTCCCCCCCCCCATGTTCTTTATCCATTCATCAGTCAAAGGACATTGGGGCTGTTTCCATAATTTGGTTATTGCAGATAATGCTCCTGTAAACACTGGGGTGCATGTATCCTTTCGAATTAGCATTTTTGTATTCTTCCAGTAAATACCTAGTAGTGCAATTGCTGGATCGTAAGGTAGATCTATTTTTAACTTTTTGAGGAACCTCCATACTGTTTTTCACAGTGGCTGCACCAGTTTGCATTCCCACCAACAGTGCAAGAGGGTTCCTCTTTCTCCACATTATCGCCAACACCTATTGTTTCTTGTGTTGTTGATTTTAGCCATTTTGACAGGAGTGAGATGGCATCTCATTGTCATTTTGATTTGTAGTTCCCTGATGATCAGTGGTATTGAGCATCTTTTCATGTGTCTTCTGGCCATCTGTATGTCTTCTTTGGAAAAATGTCTATTCATGTCTTCTGCCCATTTTTAAATTGGATTATTCATTTTTGGGGCATTGAGTTTTTATAAGTTCTTCATATATTTTTGATATTAACCCTTTTTCAGATATGTAATTTGCAACTATCTCCCATTCTGTAGGTTGTCTTTCAGTTTTGTTGTTTCCCTAACTGTACAGAGCTCTTTATTTTGATGAAGTCCCAATAATTAAGTTTTGCTTCTGTTTCCCTGGCCTCAGGAGACATATCTAGAAAGAAGTTGCTACAGCCATTGTCAAGGAGGTTACTGCCTGTGTTCTCCTCAAGGATTTTGATAGTTTCCTGTCTCACATTTACGTCTTTCATCCATTTTGAATTTATTTTTTGTGTATGGTGTAAGAAAGTGATCCAGTTTTATTCTTTTGTATGTTGCTGTCCAGTTTCCCCAACACCACTGAAAAGACTGTCTTTTTTCCATTGGATATTCTGTCCTGCTTCGTTGAAGGTTAATTGACCACAGAGTTGTAGGTTCATTTCTGGTTTTCTGCTCTGTTCCATTGATCTATGTCTATTTTTGTGCCAGTATCATATTGTCTTGATCACTACAGCTTTGTAAATATAACTTGAAGTCTGGACTGTGATGCCTCCAGCTTTGCTTTTCTTTTTCAAGTTTGCTTTGGCTATTTGGGGTCTTTTGTGGTTGCATACAAGTTTTGGAATTGTTTGTTCTAGCTCTGTGGAAAATGCTGTTGCTATTTTGATAGGGATTGCATTAAATGTATAGTCTGCTTTGGTAGTATAGACATTTTAACAATATTTATTCTTCTAATCCATTTCTTTGTGTCATCTTCAATTTTTTTCTTTAGTGTTCCATAGTTTTCAGAATATGGGTTTTTCACCTCTTTGGTTAGATTTCTTCCTAGGTATCTCATTGTTTTTGGTGCAACTGTAAAAGGGATTGATTCCTTAATTTCTCTTTCTGCTGCTTCATTATTGGTGTATAGAATTGTAACCGATTTCTATATGCTGATTTTGTATCCTAAGAATTTACTGAATTCATTTATCAGTTCTAGCAATTTTTGGTAGAGTCTTTTGGGTTTTCTACGTAGAGTATTATGTCATCTGCAAATAGTGAAAGTTTGGCTTCTTCCTTTCTGATTTGAATGCCTTTTATTTCTTTTTGTTGTCTGATTGCTGTGGCTAGGACTTCCAGTACTATGTTAAATAACAGTGGTGACAGTGGACATCCCCGTCTTGTTCCTGACCGTAGAGGAAATACTCAGTTTCTCCCCATTGAGGATGACACTCGCTGTGTGTTTTTCATATATGGCCTTTATGATTTTGAGGTATGCTCCCACCAAACCTACTTTGTTGAGGGTTTTATCATGAATGGATATTGTACTTTGTTAAATGCTTTCTCTGCGTCTATTGAAATGATCATATGGTTCTTATCCTTTTTTATTAATGTGGTGTATCACGTTGATTGATTTGTGAATATTGAACCACCCTTGCAGCTCGGGACTCGTGGTGGTTTTGGCAGAAAAGAACTTAACAGATGAGAAAGGGTAATAAGACCTCTTCTTGATTACATTTACTTAATGGAAAAACGAACCAATCTCTGAAAAGCAGTTTTAAAAGAAATCTTTACTCAGTGAGAACTTACCAGATTTTGTAATGTGTTAAACTGGCAGTGAATTCTAAGATTAAGTGATTATTTTTCACATTCTAGTGAAATGATACCTTCTGCCCAAAGCCAACTGGATAAAAACTTCTACCCAATTAGAACTCTGGCAATTCCATGCAAGTATGACAGAAGATCTTACACCTCTGAGCTGAAGTCTGGTGACTGTACCCTATGAACAGATGCATAATCTATATATTTTTGTAGCTATTATGAGTTTCAAGGGTCATTCTTTTCACTATTTCCCAAATTTGGGTGGTAGCACTACTTGGATAATAAATACATTTTTTAAAAACACAGGCTTTTTGTATCATAAAATAATCTTTTTTGGCCTTTAATGTCAACATGATGTTAAATATAAATCCTATGAAATTAATCCGAGTTCTACTAACATAAAACAAATAATAAATAGAACACTTCGATACACAAACTTTCTCTTTTTTTTTCCCTCTCTTGGTTTTCAGACAAGCCTGATTATTTATTGTTACTTTCAAAAAAAACAAGAAAAGAAAAAAGAAAAAGAAAAAGAAACTTCACAAAACATATTAATACTAATGCTGTGACTCATCCTTCAAGTTAATTCAATCAATGCTTGTTCGGTGTCAACACAGTGTCAAAATTGATAGTATCACTGAAAGAAATGAGACAGGGGTCCCTGCCCTCAAGAAGCTTTAAAATATATGGGAAGTATCTGACAAATTCTTTTATGTCTACCTTAGTCTTTTACCTTACTACATTTTTAATATGTAGTGGAATCCATACTTTTTCCTTGCTTTTAAAGGTCTTAGCATTAATTGCTGTGGCTCTTTTTAGAATTTACTAGGTTTACCTGGAATTAACTGGGTCTTGAGGCGATTTTCTGAGTTTCCTGCAAGTATCCAGGAGACCAGAAAAATGATGTACTATAGGCATAAATAGGCATAAACTTCCTAATTTAACTCCGGGACTGAACAGCTGGCATATCATATGAAGATTAATAAACTCAAACCCCACCGTGCTTCCTTAGGCAGCTATGACTACTGTCTGATGCTACTTCTTTCTCTGGTGTTTGAAAAAATAGAGAGACTGAACAATAGAAACAATCAGCGTTATTCCACATTCTTTGTGGACATTATAATAGCACTTCTGGGTCTGCTTTTGTTTATTAAAAATATTGTTTTGTAGTTACATCCACCTCTACACCATAAGCATCTAATCTCTGTACTTATTTGTTTTTTTAAGATTTATGTATTTGAGGGGTGCCTGGGTGGCTCAGTGAGTTAAAGCCTCTGCCTTTGGCTCAGGTCATGATCCCGGGGTCCTGGGATCAAGCCCCGCATCGGACTCTCTGCTCAGCAGGGAGCCTGCTTCCCCCTCTCTCTGCCTGCTTCTCTGCCCACCTGTGATCTCTCTCTCTCTCTGTCAAATAAATAAATAAATTCTTAAAAAAAAAAAAAGATTTGTGTATTTGAGAGAGAGAGAGAGAGAAAGAGAGAGAGTGTGTGTGTGTGTGTGTGTGTGCAAGTGGGGCGAAGGACAAGGGAGATAATCTCAAGCAGACTCCCCGCTGAGCAGAGAGCCCAACCGGGGCTTGATCCCAAGACCCATGAGATCGTGGTCTGAGCTGAAACCAAGACTCGGACGCTTAACCAACTGAACCATCCAGGTGCTCCCTGCATTGGTTCTTGAGAGGAATTTATTGTGCAGAATCGCAGGGAGGAATAAAGGTGTACATAGCAGATTGCCAATAGCAAACAGTCATGGTGGTTGTGCATTTAAGTTCAATTTATTGTTGCATCTGGGTTCAAACTGAAGGGAAAGGACCAGTAAAGCAAAAGGATGACAAAAGCTGGTAACGGAGCAGGGGTTAAGCCCACACATGCCGTAATCATCATCCTCAAAGTGGAATCTGGAAGCCCTGTCTGGTTCCTTGTGCGGTAATGTCATCTATTCGTAGGCTTGTGACATGAACCAAGAATAGCAGCCAGCATGGCAGGAACAGCAGGACTGTTCTTCTCATTGATTCCAGTGATTTTTTTTTTTAAGGAGTTGGGGAACAGTGGCAGGCGGAGGGAAGAGATGGTCTGCCAGATCATTTGTTGGCTGAAACAATCCTTAGAATTTAAAATGTTAAACAACCAGACCTCTGGAACATCTAAATATCCGAATTTCTATTTAAAAATGTTCTCTTTGGGGGGAAATTTCTATCAACCCTCCAAAACACTGTTAAGAAATTCTAATAAAGATGTGGTAGTTTATGCATTGCAATAAAAGCAAGACCTTTTTTTAGATCTAATTATAGGACTGGACACTTGGCGCAGAAGCAATTTACTTAGGTTCTCTGATTTTTTCCCTTTTCATAGGTGGAAAATCTATTCAGGGAACATGTAGTTCAAGCTACACTGGTACTATGGGTTTTATGTTTATCAAGCATTCACAGTGTACCCAAGAGTACGGGGCTAAATATTTCTGCTCATCTGGGTTAATGCCCAGAGGATTTTGAAAAGAAGGGAAAAAAAACCCCAACATTGCTGTGCCTCTATTGTGTAAATGCGCACTTAGAAGACTTGCTTTGCAGACATTTTCAAATGCAGGTCTGCCATGCATCACACAAAAATCTGCCTGAATAACTAGGTGCAGATTCGGCTTTCAAAAATGACATCACAGCGTATGCACTAGGGAAAGCAGTACCTCGTTTCATATTGCAAACGACTGCCTCCTTATCTGTTTTTAAATCCAAACTTTAGCTCACTGGGTGATTTTAGAAACAGCATTATTCTTCCATGCTGCATATTAAAAAGAAGAAATCTTAACAGTAAAACTCAGAGCAGGCTCACGTGCTTCAAAAAAGTAATTATTTAGACTAGCTCGAGCTCCCTGTTGTTTTCATTTCTGCAGACCACACACTTGCTGCGATGAAATATGGGGAGGAGGCAACACTACTGCATGCTTCCCAGTAGTAAAAAACAGACACGATGAAGTGGGATGGGCCTCATCCCCGGTGCCTGTGTCCCCTATCCGTGCTGGACTGGAGACCTGGTCTGTGTGTGTTCGCAATCAGTCAAGAGCATCTTTCCTCCATCTTCTCTATCCCTACAAGGAGGCACCTGGCCCAGCTCTGCACCAGTGAGGCCTCTCCACAAAGCCTGGGGGCCGGACAGCTTTCTGCAATTCCACAGGGAAGAGAGGCTCAGAGAAGCAGCCAGGCTTTCAGCTCCGTGGTATAGGATCCTAAAGAAGTGGAACAGGCCCAGGATTTGCAGTCCACGATGACAGATTTGATATCAGCCTCATCATGTGCCAGCTCTGGACCCAGGCAAGTTATCGAAGCCCTCCAAGTCTCATCTGGAATACGGTCCTAACAAGGAGAGCTATCTCATAGGTTATTATAAGGATTAAATGAGATACATAATCTATAAAGTGCTTACATAAAGCTGATTTCCTAGTACTCAAGAAATGTCAGCAGATATGGTTAGAATGATTATTGTTGTGATTACTACTAATTATTATTAAGCCCCTCTCTAGGAGGAGATAGGCAGTCTGCTCACAGGTTTCATGGATTCTGATTCTCAAGTCACCTATGCATATCCTCTTTCTTTTCCAGATGCAGTCAGGGAATGAGCCCTTTGAATCGGTCTCTAAGCGTCTATCCCCATGGCTCCTCTCTCAGCAGGTTTCCATGACTGCATGTCTGGACCACAGCAGGAGCCTCTCAACTTGCCTCCCTGTCCCTAGTCCCTTCCCCCTCGGTCCCTTGTCCTATAGACAAGGAGCGTAATGTGTCCGTGGTTCCACAGATTGTCAGCAATGGAGCTGGGATTTGAATCCTGAATCCCAGCTACTTAGAAAACCACAAACAAATGAACAAAACACAACAAAGGAAAAACATCCCAAATTGATATTTAAAACCCTCTCTATAGGGGCGCCTGTGTGGCTCAGTCAATTGAGTGTCTGCCTTTGGCTCAGGTCATGATCCTGGAGTCCCAGGGTCGAGCCCCGCATCGCATCGCATCGGGCTTCCTGCTCAGCAGGGAGTCTGCTTCTCTCTCTGCCCCTCACCCCGCTTTGTGCTCTCGCTCGCTCTCTCTGGCATGCACGTGCGCGCACACACACACACGCATTCACCCTCTCTCTCGAATAAAAAAAAAACCTCTATAACCACATCTGAACCCCCATCCTCTGCCTTCTCTCCTGCTGCTTCCTCAGAATATCCTCAACCCCGGGTAGACTGACCCACGGTACTCCCCAGGCATTTCCTGTCCTGTCATTCCTCCATAGCTTTGCTCAGACCACCGGCTCCTCCTGGCCTGCCATCGCTTCTGCTCTGTCCCACAGAGGACCCCAATCAGAACCAAGCTCTCCAGACAGAACGCTCACTGTTTGCAATATTCTCATGAGATGGATCCATTTTTCCTGGTCTTCTATTGCTGCTAGGAAAGACTCTCTTTCTTCATACTTAATGAACATTTTCTGGTGAGCAGGAGGTTTGACCAGGTCGGTCCCTCACTGCAGTCAGAGGCTGAGGAGAGCTGGATCTGAAATGGGTGTCGATTTCACAAATGGGCTCAGGGGCTAAGGTAAGAGGCAACTCCCATTTGCTAACTAAACAAAGATACTCAATTCAAAATCTCCAGAGATCTTAACCTTCACAACCACTGTGAATAAACAGATTACAGTTTATTATGAATTGTAATTACAGATTACAGAGTCACCTACACAGAATCAAGAACGTTCAGAAATCAAAGTGACCTTAGGGTGTATTTCATGTATACACTGTATTTTATAGGTTGGGGGAGTGAGGCAGAGAGATAGAAGAAGTAACCTGCAAAATCAAAACATGACTGATGGCAGCACCAAACATGGAGGCCAAGACCCCTGGGTCCTGTGTACCCAGAGACCCTTCATTCATCCATGCACCCGACTTCCTAGACACAAGGGAGAAAATGAGGTAAAGACAGAAAGAAACAGATGAACTTACAGCTTCTTCCAGGTGCTGCTGATCTGGATTATCATTTGGTGTATGCCTCAAGATTTCCCGAAGAAGCAGAGGGTATTTCACTAGACGGCTCCTTGGAATATCGAGAAAATTCCAGAGATCCAGCTTGCGGCTAAAGGGGGATTCTAAGCATCGCTGTAGGAAATCCTGGACTCGGTGGTCTTGTTTTTTGTGGTCCAGCAGAGCTTTGGCAGCGACTTGATTGCTGCAATAGCTGTCATAGGAGCTGAGACAAGGCAGCTAAGAAAGGAACATCAAAACACGGTTGGAGTGTGGAGCTAATTGTGCTCTGAAGCTACAAGGGAGTATCACTTATGCGGGCTGAACAAAACCTAACTGGTCTCCAGGCCTGGCCAACATTCCTTTATCTGCACGGCTGGACGAGACAGACTAGTGCAATCTTCAAAATCGTAGGCAATGAACAGTTTTTAGGCTTTGGCTTGCTTGTGCGCAGTTATTTTCTTAGCTGCATATTTACCTTCTTGATTGTTAAGACCCCATCATAATTTGTTTGCGTTTCTGCCAATCTAAGTTGGAACAAAAGAACCAGAAAAACTGCATACGCATATAGCTCAAAAGTTTCCTGAACTTCCAAAAGTGTCTGGTGAGGGGAAATCTTCCTATCTTTAGAAACAAACAAACAGGATTTCTTTTAAAATTATTCATAAGAAACTCATCTGGAAGACTTAGTGGCATAAAAAGAAAGCAAGGAGTCAGACTTCATGGCCCAGCCATTTGCGTGGCCTGGTGCAAGCTTCTCTATGTTATCTGAAAGTTACCTGATTCCGAGGTGGGCCAATTATAAAGATTGCCAAGAAGTTAAAGCGAAAGAATAATTAGTAAAAAATTAGATGCAGGAAGCATTTAGAAAAATCTTATAAGCTAGATTCTTGTCTATACCTCATGGTTAACATCGCAACACCACGCAAAGAACATTTAAGCCTAAAGACTTTGGAACATTTCAACTCCACTATCTTCTTTCCAGCAAAATACTAATTTCCCTGACACGTTCCATCAGTCACACTGTGCAAACACAGAGTTGGAGTCCCCAGTAAGAAGGCTGTTCATCTCCCTTTTCCACTCCTTCTAATTTCTGCATCCTCAATACTTTGGATTGGGCCTACCATCCGCAGACATTCAAAGTTTATATTCCGAATGAACAAATAAATGAATGTTTAGTGGTTTGCAGATTAGGTAATATTTGATGGCCTGGGAACGTGGCTTAGAAATAAATTGTGGCAGCATCTGAACAATGGGTCAAAGTATAAATATTCCGGTGCTTCTTTTCTACCTCTTACTGAAATTATTTTCTCAGCGACTGAAACCAAAAGGAAGTAATGTTTAAATTCACTGTCAAGTTTAACATTCTTTGGAAAGGTCTACCTTTCTTACGTGTCATAAAAAAAACTTTTATTTGTGTTAAAAAGAGCTTCAGAAATTCTTTCCTCAACTTTACATTTGAAAGTAATGGTAATTGCTACACACACGCACACACACACACACACACACACACACACACACACCCTAGATGTGGTATTGTGGCTTGTAATTTAGAGTTAATTAAAAAGAGCTTCAGGTCCTCTTAATTTCATTTCCACTTCCTTGCCTTTTAAAAGGACCTGGAAACGCCCAATGTTTTCATTATGAAGAAACAAATCAGCAGTAACTATCGGATGCAAACCAGTGGGGAACTCTGACCAGACTGCTGCCCACTGTCCAATGGGCCATTACGCTCTGATCCTGCTGCCCCCGCTGCCATGGCAACCCACTCCAGCTCTGGTCCTGTTCACACCTGATGGGGTGCTCATTTCCTGGGCATGACCTGAAAGGCTATCCCGTTCAACCCCACTGGCTAGAAAGGGCCATTGATAGGGAAGGAAGAATGTACACATCTTTGTTCCCAAATACATACACATTCACTTACATAAAATGTGACAGTAATAACACAGTGGTTAAGCGGGCAGACTCTGGAACCAGGGATAGTCATGCTCAAAGCCTAACTTGGACAGTTACTAGTCAAGTGACCCTTCTGAGACTCAGTTTCCCCACTTAAAAATGCATATAGTACTGTCCTCCTATCTTTTAATGAGATAAGGCAGACAAAAAGTATAAGAGCTTGGCTTCTGGGTAAAATCTGTAAGTACAGCTATTAAAGTAAAAGTATAATTAGTAAAAAATTATTTTTTTGTTATTATTTATCCCTAGGATATTTTTATTGAAGAAATTGTGGTTTAGAGAAGCAAAACTACTTGCTCAGCTAGAGGCAAAACCAGTCGGCAGCATGTTCTTCCCCTATCCTTCCCCTCAAAGCTCTGAACTCCTTGACATCTCTTTAAATAGACCATCAAGAATTTATAAAGGAAACTCTTTCACTTTCTTTAGAAATTCTTTCTATCTCCCTAACCTTGTGAAAAGCGACAGAACAAATCCATTTTTTTTTGCTTCCACGTACCTTGCCTCCCTCTATAGGATTAAAATTTAATTAGAACTCAAATTAACATGAGAACTTGCTGCCTTGGAGAGCTTGTAAATTATTTAAATTTATTCAATTATATAAATTAAATTATATAAATTTATTACTGAAAAAAACGTTAGCATGAAGAGAAGTCGCTTGGGAAGTTGTTTCTGTCCAACAGGAGAAGCGTATGGGATGAGGCCTACTGGTCTGGGACACGGATCCTCAGTGATCAGGGAGGCTCCCTGAGGAAAACACCACTCTGCTTCAGGCTTTCAAAGTACAAGTAATTGATTCATTCTAAGGTCAAGAGGACTGGCCAGGCCTGTCCCACTTGGGAGGCTCCTTGTTTAAAAGGGCCTTTTTTTCCCCACCTTTTTTCCTTGGGAGGGGTTTTGGGGGGACAGCGAATAAATCAATTTTTCATGGGTCGAATGGGCTCTGACTTTTCTCATTCAAAGTCTCCTCAGATGTTTATTCTGTTCTGTTAAAAAGGCCAGAACTCAAACAGATGTACCCCTTGGTTTACAGTTCCCACTCGCACAGACACATCTGCAGTTAAAAGTGGGAAAACATTTAACAGCTCATCGGGCCTGATAAATAAGGGCCGTTTCTCATGGGGTCTGGTCACAATGGGCCAGTTGTTTAATTTTAGGCTGCTCTTCAAGCTGTAAGTCCCCATTTGATGTCTGAAGGGTTCAGATAGCAGTGGAAGTGGTCACATTTCCTCTGAGCATGTACAGAACAGGCCGGCAAAAGCCACCCTCAGATCAAGCCAATTTCCCAATAAGAGTAGCAAACATGTATTTCATAAAAAAATTAATAAGGCAGATGCCTCCACTTCTGCTTCTGGTGTGATGACAATGTGTATATGATGCCTAAGGAAACCATGTCATTCTATATTGCCATCTCGTCAAAAACAGAGCAGGCATCGTGCTAATTCTGGAGTGAGGCCTCACTGGCCCCCCACACCCATCAAAGCGGCCCACAGCCTCGGGAAGTTTAAGAAATACTGAGGCAGAATCTTTCTTCTCATTACACCTTCCAGCTGGCAGGTTCTCTTTAGAGAAATTTCTTTGAAGGCTAAAGATGTTAAAAAATCTACCACATCTTATAATAAAATGAAAGTCAAAAATATAAGATAAATGATCTCTCCTGAAATATTAAGGCACGTTTTCTAAATTATTCATCTTAGAACATTGCTTGCCTTTCGGATGCCCTTGGGGTATTTCGGCCTCAGTGCTAAAAGTGACTTCTGAATTAAAGCTATCTAAAAGTCATGAAACCCTCAAACTTTCTTGATCAAGGCCGTAACTGAAAACCATAAGTTAGGATAAGAGAGCAACATCAAAATACAGGAAGGTTAAAATATAACTATAAATGTAACTGGATCAAGAGAACTCACATGGTGATAGTGGGATTTATGATCTTCACGACATTCCGCAAACAGTGGAATGATTCTAATGCTGGCTGCTCTGGCACTTCCTGCCTATTTTTCTGGAAGACTGTGTGGATCAGAGAGATGAGAGAGCTAATCCTGCCAGGAAGAAGCCATCAAAGTAATCTGCTTTTATCACCTGCTTCCTAACAAATGAAAACCACCTGGAGCTGGGATGATACACTTAAGGACTCTAAGGAAACAGAAATGTAGTAATAGGGAGTGGTGGGGACTGTGGCAAAATAGAAAGCACATGCCTGGTCTAAAGTACATTAAACAAATGAATAACCACATTATGCACCCAACAAGACACAAATTCAGCCCCAAGACCATAAATTTAGAACTCCTAATCTAAGGTCACAGCTGATTTCTTTGTTTAATTAGGAAAGGGAATGGGTTATTTGGGATGAAGGTCAGCACAATACCAAGCCTTCCTATGAAGTTCCTCAGAATCAGATATATGCTAAACATTAACAGCATTTAGTATTACCTTGTATATGACTACATTTTACCATGAGATTTTTTTTGGAACCTGAATAAAAGCACCTTTTTTTGGTGATGGATAAAAATATGTCTGTGAATATTTACTGGAATAGACATGATAATAATTATATTATTAGTAATTGGCCTCAATTGAATATTAACTAGTTTTACTTTATTTGATGTAAAATTAGTAACCATTTCATATGTGCCTTTACTTATTTTATTGCAAAAAGGCCATGTTATCTTTAAATGCTGCAAATTTGCATTAAGAAAAAAATTATTTCCATTCATTGAAGAGATAAAGCCTAAATATGATAAATTCTGCTAGGAATTTGTCATTTCTGATATAAAGCTAACAATTGCCAATACAAAAAGTCTAGCTAAAAGGAAACTCTATCTACATTATTGAAATTTATTCTCAATCAAGACTGGAGAACTTTTCTTACCCAGCCCACGAGGATGGGACCAACATGTTCGGTGGAACCATCAGGCTTCCGAGCATCTCGAAGTTGACTAAGGAGCTCTGGTTAAAAAAAAAAAAAAAAAAGAAAGAAAGAAAAAAACCAAAACAGAATGCTTATTTTCTTAGGCATTCAAATATGAACATGACTGGAAGTAGATTCTGGGTTAATCACATTATTACATAATCATGACTTGTTGTAGGACGATTCAATTAAGGCTACAAGTCATGACTCATTCTGGGAACAAAATTATACCTTCATGTAGAGGAATGAGAGAGTCCAGTGTTCCAAAGATTTGATTCAACTCTTGTTCTGTCATTATGGAGAGTTTCAGCATAGGATCATGATAGGCCTGTACAAGAACAGCAAGAAATAGAAGCAAACATTTAAAATCCGAGGAAGCAAGTGGTTAATGTAAATGGCGTCGGTGTCTGTATGGCCCCACATAATAACAAAATATTTGGCTCTCCCCAACAACTTCTCCATAATGCTGCGGAGACAGCAGATGGGTGTGGCCAGACCCGATGAGAATGCAACATTGCCTTGAGCCATTTGTGGTTGTTGATAAACCAAAGAAGATTTTTAAAAAGCTTTTTTATTCTAGTATATCATACATCTAGGCAAGGGCACAAATCCTAAGTACAGAGCTGATCTGATTTGTATAATGTTTTAAAATTTAACATTATTGAAGGTCTTGCAGCTTGAAAAACTCCGAATTTATAAAGAATTTGTTACTAGCAGGTTCTTTTTCAATTAGTCCATATTTAAACTAAGTAAAGGAAGAAAGGAAAAAGAAAAGTGATGGCATCCTTTACGACTGTTCTGAAGCCCAAAGACCAAAATCTCTGTCAATCTTATCATCTCTTATTAATGATAATTTTTTAAAAACATTTTATTTATTTATTTGACAGAGAGAGAGAGAGACAGCGAGAAAGGTAACACAAGCAGGGGGAGAGGGAGAGGGAGAAGTAGGCTTCCCGCTGAGCAGGGGGCCCGATGGAATCTCGATCCCAGGGCCCTGGGATCATGACCTGAGCCGAAGGTGCTTCACGACTGAGCCACCCAGGTGCCCCTATTAATGATACTTAAACAAGAACACACAATTATGCCCAGGTAGCTGTAACAGAGTGCAAAGACTCAGATGGCACAGTCCCTGCCTCCACGGAGATTTATAAAGCTAATCAGGAGATAAGAAAAACACGTGGATAATTAGATATATGTTTCTAAAAGCTCAAGACTAAAAACACAAGAGATGTCACATAGCAGCAAAACCTGATCAAATTATAACTGCTTAAAGGGTGAGAGAATTAAAACTGTAGTAGTCAAGGGAGACTTAAGAAGAGCATGTCTGGGATGGAGAAGGAGGCAGTAAATACTGGTGAAGAATGAATTGAGATTTGAGCTAGTTCCTGGAGGCTAGCTGGATACAGATGGTTGAAAGGAAAGGAAGGGTTTCCAAGAAGGTAGAACCACCATAAGCAAAAGTACGGCAGTAAAACATCCTTAAGGTGCTTAGCTTTGAGGAAACCTGATACAGGAAGGAGGAGCTGAACGAATGAACAGCAAGATGTCTTACAGAGTTAAATGCCTTTTGTCATCTCCATATTCCTTCTCCTCCAGCCCTGTCTAAAAACTCAGTTTCTTGGCTGTGTCCAAGCAAAGTGTGGATGGCCACCTCTTGGGAATGCTACAGACAAGACTTCATAAGAGCAGGAATCTGGACTAAAGACACTTGAAAGAAGGGACTAAGGACTCTTTCCAACCTTGTAATCCTTTTTTTCTTTTTTTAAGATTTTATTTATTTATTTGACAGAGAGAGACAGCGAGAGAGGGAACACAAGCAGGGGGAGTAGGAGAGGGGGAAGGAGGCTTCCCACTGAGCAGGGAGCCCGATGCGGGGCTCCATCCCAGGACCCTGGGATCATGACCTGACCCAAAGGCAGACGTTTAATGTCTGAGCCACCCAGGCATCCCAAACCTTGTGCTTCTTTAAAGGGGGCTGGGAACATCAGATGAAGGAGTCTGGATTTCAGCCTTTGGGAAGTGGGGGGTGGGGGTCACTGGAACAGAAAGGTTTTGAGGAAAGTTTATTGTCCAGACAATACAGGCTATAAAGCATGGGTTTCTTCTCCCTTCCTGCACACAATGTGATTAAAACACAAGTTCTATATAAAAGACCCTAATTCACACGATAGTATGCAGTTGCCTCACTTAACCACTTTCTCTACTTAGGAGATTCAAGTGACTTTATTTCTAAGACACCGTTTCAGTTAGACATCGGCATGCTCTCTCCCATGGGTAAGGAGGCTCCGCATGAGAGACAATGAAATATATGGAAAGCTGGGCCTCTATGAACACTTCCTGATTAAACTCAAGTATTCTTTGAGGTGTATTAGAGACATGCACGGGAGAGGCCCCATAGCTACCAGGTCTAGAGAACCTTCTTCTTTTGAGCCTTTTCCCCCACTACTTGGTTTGATTCTTCTCAATTGTTGATGACCTGTCTTAGTCATAAAAAGAGTGCTCATAAGGCATAATCTTAATTGTGAAATTACTCATAAGAAAAAAAAAAAAGGAGGTGGCCCAAATGATCACTGGTTTCAAATTTACCTTTTTTGCCAATTTCAAGTCCTCTATCAAGTCTTCTTCTCCTTGGGAAAGCTCAAAGATTGCCTGCAAGCAAAGACAGAACACATTCGCTGAATGTGAATATGAGCCCAAATTCAAACAATGCTGGTTCTGTTGCTCAAAGCCCCAGATCTACTCATTTCTTAAGCAATTTTAAAGGATTCTTTAAAAAGTCAAATTAACCTGAAGCAAATGCATCTAAGTAGCTAAAACCTATAAAGGAAGAATTTTGCAAAACTTCTGTATAATGTACTCAACCATTTGTGGGAGAAAGGGGTTCCACATATGTTTCCAAGCCAGTAAGTCATCTTTCACATTGCAGAACTTGGGTGCAGCCAAACAACAGTTTGGGAACTATTTTAGGTAAAATAATGACAGTTGGATTTTGCGTCTCTCATGGGTGCAGCAACCATCATAAACGATTTCGGGTCTGTTCTCAGCGATGGTCATGGCAGTATTATGAACTGGGCCATCACAATTTGTCTTTGTTTTACTCAACAGAAGGTGAATCTCGGCAGAAAGCTTTATTCTTATCAGCCACTTGTCTTGAGGCTGGAATTGTAGGAAGAATCCGATATTTTATCACTCTAAAGGTCTGGTGAAGTTAATTCATTCTAAATTACTTCTCAGCCCTACACGGTACAATAAATAAAATGATCGGTGCCAGCTGTGTGTAAGAGTGTGTAAATGGACCATTTCTAATTTGGCTCTCTTAAGCCATCAGAATTTCAGAGCTATGATGTACACAATACTCTTTCATTCATCTGGCAGTCTAAACTGTTGGCAAACATTGTTAAAGGACTCTATGTTTGGTCCTTTAATAGGAGTGATAGTTTGGGGACTCCTACATTTCTTTCAGACTAAAGGGAAGAAGTAGGCAGGCCTGGAGAGCACCCTCCATCTCTGGGGTGGATGGAGTAGAAGACAATGAGTTTGCTCTCAGGTAAGACAGATGGAAGCAGAATACTGTGCTGGAGGCCAGTGCATGGTAAGTCCTCCCAAGGCCCAGTAGAGCCTCCACATCATGCCCACCTGGTATTCTATTTTGTTGACCTATTTATTTATTTATTTTTATTTGTTTTTTTTCTTTTATTTGACACAGAGAGAGACAGCGAGAGAGGGAGCAGGAGAGGGAGAAGCAGATTCCCAAATGAGCAAGGAGCCCGATGCGGGGCTTGATCCCAGGACCCTGTGATCATGACCTGGGCCGAAGGCAGACACCTAATGGCTGAGCCACCCAGGCGCCCCTGTTGAACCTTTCATTTTGAAATAATTACAGACTCATAGGAGAAGTTGTAAACATAGAACAGCGAGGTCCTCTGCCCCTTCTACTCATCTTCCCCCAATAGTGGCATCTTCCAGAATTACAGAGCGTTATCAAAACTAGGAAATGGATTGGCACAATACAGTTAACTAGACTTTACTTAGACCTTCCTCAGATTTCCTTGTACATCTGTTTTACTAGAGCTTAAATACTTAAATAGGTCTGATGGTCCGACTGACCAAATGTGGTCCCACTGACCAACTGTGGTCCCCAGGAGAGGAAAACCACAGAACCCCATACTGGGAAACACCACCGTCAGATATCTATTGTGGGACAGCACAGTGTCACCATGAAGACCATGGGCTCTGGAGGAGGACAGGACCTGGGTTCAAATCGCAGCTCTGTAACTTTCTAGATGGGTGAACTCATATTCACTGTACCTTAATAATCTCCCAATCTGCAGAATCAATCCCTCCCTCCTTCCTTCCCTTCCACTACCAGATCATACAAGTTATATATGCATACTGTTAACACTTGGGAAAACACAAAAAGTGTAAAGTGGAAAATTTTAATGTACCCATACCATCTTGTTAACTATTATTAGGGTTTTGCCATATTTCCTCACAGATTTTTTTCAGTGCATGTATTATTTTAAAAGGCTTTATTATTTCTTCTAAACACGTAATACATTAACACAGTTCAAAATTTATAGTGCACAAAGGGGTACATGGTGAAAACTTCTTTTCTTACCTCTATTCAGCCACCCAGTTCCCTCCTAGGAGGCAACAATGTTACCAGTTCCTTGCAAATCCTTCAGAAACATGCTGTGATTCTACAAGCAAATACTAGTACCTACACACATATATTCATTTTTCCTTGTTCTTTCACACAGATGGTAAAAGGACACAATATAACCTATTTTGTGCCTTGCCTTATCCACTTACGCCATACATGCATATCAGCCCTTCTTGTTATAGCTACATTATATTCCATGTATATCTTACAGAGAGTCATTATTTAGCCAGTCCCTGGCAATAGAGGTTCAGGCTCTTTCCAGCAGTATCATAAACATTACTGTGATGAATAACCTTACATATGTATCTTTTCATCTGTGTTTAAGTGTGTCTGGCAGACAGATTCCTAGAAAGGAATTGCTGAGCCCCGACCTAGAAAGTTTTCAAGTCTTCCTTTTGCCATTGTCAGGTTTTCCACAAAAATAGATGTTCCAAGGGTTTCACTAGATAATGCACTAGATGTGCTTTGGCACAGCCTGGCACTTGACAAGTTTCTATAAAAGGTAATTATGACCGCAGTCATTTAGAGCTATTGATACAGAAAACTGACAGGTCATGAAACGAACTGCATTCCCTAGATAAGTTCTCCACAAAACCAAATCAAAGTTTCATAAGCTGAATATTTTAAAATATTCTAGAAGTTGCTATGAAAATATAACTCAAGTGATTATTTTCGTGAGCTCCGAGATCCTAAATAGACACTTCCTGATTCATTTTCTTTGTAAATTCAGATTTTCACATCAGTTTCTTTTTCCAGCAGGAGCCACCCACCCAGCTGGATGCTGGGCTCTCAGTTCCTTACAAGGCGTGACAGCCCTGTTTGTCCTCCTACAAAAATGCAGCGAAGAACTGACTGGGAGCCTGCGGTGTAGACACAGTTTGGCTCTCTCCTATAGTGAGACACAGGGCCAACTCCTGGGTCCTGAGCTTACCTCCTGACGTTTGATTTCCTTCGACGGAAGCATCTGATTGACGCACACATCGAAGGTCTCACTCCACAGCTTGCTGTCTCTCCGCTTCGTGCTTGAGGGGGCAGCATTTCTGGACCAGGGTCGGGGGGCGAGGATGTCAGGACGGCTCTCGCTGCGGAAGCTGATGGAACGCTAAACAATGAGAAAAACAAACCATCAGGGGGGCCGTGGCAGGACTTGGGTGGATCATTAGAGCAGCTTCCTGTCACTGACAGAACATAACTCAGATATTCACAAGAAAGAGAGGACAATGCCACAAGGCCTTTTGGGAAGCCGGGTATTTTCTTGCGCCTACGTGCTAAGGGAAATTGGGCAAAGGGGCTGCATTCACACATGTCCTGGGAGTATCCGTTCTGTGAGACCGGGACACAGCACAGAAACATGCACAAAGGCAGCTCTCAGAGAAGCCACAGGCTCCACTTGTTTCCAGTGGACCCCCCCCTTCTTCAGAAGAACAAGGGTTAACAGTAGTGGATGTCCTTTACATCTGGCTAGTCCTCCCACTCTCCTCCTCCATGGAGGAACAGAAGCCCGCTGTCCTTCGTATCCCACTTGGTGCACGGTTTGGGTGGGATGCCCCAGACCTGAGCAGTCAGAGTCGTCCTCCACCCTGCTTCAGGGATGGGCACCTGATTCTCCAAAATGTGCTAAACGGTTCATGGGGGAAAGAGTGGAAGGGTCTTTATTCCTTTAGTATGGTGAACTCAAGAGATAATACAAACAGGAATTTCTTGCAGCAGCTCTCTCTGCTCATGTGGATACGTCTATTTGCTATCCGAGGAGAATAAAAGGACACACAGAATGAAGGATAGAGGGAGAGACACCAAAGGATGGAGGGAGCAAGCTTTACCCACACTGTTTAAACCCCTGGATCCCACTGTGCATGAAGCCAGGAAGAGCCACTCTTAGATTACGGGGCCAATACATTCCCCCTTCTGTTTACACCAACCTCGGCTGGGATTCTGTTCATTTGAAAAGTACCAACTAATATGTATATTAAATACCATCTTGATAGTAAATGATGCCTGTCCACTAATATGTATATTAAATACCATCTTGTCCCTGAGGTATTTTCTTATTTTCCAAAGAGGCCCCGGTAGACTTTGGGGTGGTCTGATTACCTGAAGTCCACTCTTGTGGCTGAAACATGCTATCACAGGGCCTTCTCATGACCAGCACAAATGATCGAGAAGAAAGCTAAGTGCATCATCTTTAGTCTTCATCCTAGATTTCAACACTTTTATTGGGAACTTTACCAAAGCAATAAGGTATTGTGCTCAAAACCACATTCTAATTTAGTAAGACATGGCTGTGGCCACATGTCTATGGCCTTCAGAAGTTCCAACTCCTCAGTTTGGCATAGAAGGCCTCTTGTAATCTAACCACAATCTATATATCTAGAATCACCTCCTGCTGCTCACCCATGAGCCCTCTATTCTCCAGCCCTACAAGGCAATCTGCCATTCTCTAAATGTATCATGCTTTGCCATCCCTCTGTACTTCCTTTAAGCCCTCTTCTTTTCCTGGGAAGCTTTTCTTTCATTTACAGCTGACTAACTCCTAAGTGTCCTCAGGATATAACTCAAACTCCTCCTCTAAAAAACCTTCACCACTTTCCCAGAGCAATTTGGACATATTGCTGATATAGCAATGATCACATTTTATTACACTTATTGGTCACCTGCTCTGACCTATAAATTTCCTGAGGGCAAGAACTGATTTTGCATATGACATATGAGCTGTTATCATTAAGATATTCTAAGGCAGCTTCCAAATATTTTGAGATTCAACAATAAAATTTAAGAAAACAAAAAAAATTTTAAGGGAACTATTCAACATAAGGGCATTGTTAAATAAATTATAATTCATCAGCGTGATGTATATTATCTAGCCCATTAGACAATTCTGAGACCATTTTAACAGCTAAAAATCCCTTCTATGTAAGTTAAAATCAAAACTAAAATCTATATATGAATACTGTTTCTAGTTATGAAAAAAAGCACATGAGCAAAGATACGAAAGGAACACCACAAAATTCTATTGTTTTTGCCTGATGACATGATAGGTGATTTTTTTATCCTAGTTTATAAATTTTTTATAATTTAAGAGAAAATGAATAAATGAAAAATGTAAAAAGAAACTTCCAAAGGGCTTCAAGGTATTATCACAACCCTCTTGAAGCAGGAAGTTAGCTGTTTGCAAGTAGCAACAGGAGTTCCTCAGGCTTCGAAGAGCCCCAGGGCTCATTAGTGAGCTCATGATCATTGGACCAGCCTCCCCATGCTGGTCAAGAAAGAACTTGCACCAAATACGCGGTTTACTAATGGTATCTCACAAATCCTTGTGATCTCTTGAAAACAGGCCCTTATAAACAGTGACCAGACTAATGCTTGCAGATCCTCGGCACTCAGAATCAATTAGCCACAGGCACGGAAAGGTCAAAACAAGCAAAGTGAGTCATCAGGTTACTCACTGATCTCAGTTTTCGGTTCTGATTACAGCCGGGGCGGGAATTAAAGAGCAGAAAGAGAGGAAAACACAAAAATAAGATTCAAAATGAAAGACATTTTCCACTTTCACTCGAGAGACTCAACCGCCCACCTTGTAACAGTTTCAACCCCTGACCAACTTCAAATTCCCCCCTCCCCACCACCAGTTCTCAAGTAACTTATGCTAACTTTAAATTTGCCTACGTTATAAAAGTATGAACATTTTTCATACATTACAAAAGTATATAAAACGAAGTACAAATATCCTCATTCTCCCAAGTCTACTTTCCAAAAGTAACTGCTATTAAGTCTGTTCTAGATCTTTCCAGACCTTTTAAATGCATTTGCCAACAGTCACAGAAAAGTGTTTTCTCTTCTCATTCAACAATATGTCTCTCCATATTAGCACATAAGACTCATTCTTCTAAAAAAATAATAATTTATAAGGGTAAATTTCACATAACATAAATTAACCATTTTTGTGAACAATTTGGTGGCCTTTAGTACATTCACAATGTTGTGCAAACACCACCTCTGTGTAGTTTCAAAATATTTCCATCACCCCAGAATCTCTCTTTCTCTTTAATGAGTGCAGTTTTAGTATCCCATGGTCCAGATGGACCACATGGATTTAATCAACCTCCCACTGATGGACATTAAAATCGTTTCCAGTGCCTAGCTATTACAAAAAGTTCTTCAGTGAACATTCTTTATGTATTTGTGCTATTTTATAAGGCAGATTCCTTAAGTAGAATTCTGTGGTCTAAGAAATATCTACATTTTAGCATTTGACATGCATTGCCAAATTTGCCAAATTGACCTCCAGACAGTCTATTTCAACTTTATTGTCCCCAGAAAGGTATGTGAATTACCTTTTTCCACACTCTCATCAATAAGACATAATTATTAATCTAATAGGGAAAACAACTAAAGCTGATCCTTAAACAACATGGGTTTGAACTCTGAGGGTCCACTGACACGAAGATTTTTTTTTTCAATAAATACGGCACAGGACTGTAAATGCATTTTCTCTTCCTTATGATTTTAATAACATTTTCTTTTTACTAGTTTATATTATTGTAAGAATACAGTATATAATACTTATCCAAAAGATGTGTTAATTGGCTGTTTATGTTATTGGTAAGGCTTCTGGTTAACAGCAGGTTATTAAGTAGTTAAGTTTTGGGGGAGTCAAAAGTTATATATGGATTTTCATTTCTCTGCAGAATGTGGGGGTTGCTGGTATCCCCAACCCTTTTATTGTTCAAGGGTCAGCTATATACCTCAACTTCAGTTTCATGTTTGGAATGTAAGACTGAGCATATTTTTTTTTAGGAGTATAAAATTTATTTTGTAGCTAGTAGAAATGACAAAAGCCATAGGTTATTTTAAACCTGATGATGACAACCAACAGCAGTAACAATGCCCTCACATAGTGACTTTTTTGGTCACTAGAGTCTGTAGATTAAAATAAGATAATTTATGTGAACCCTGGTGCACCAAAGATGTTCAGGAAAGGGTAATTCCCTCCTTCCAAAAACAGCTTTAAATTTATTTCTAATATGGAGACCAAGAGCCACCAATGTTGACTCTTCTATCTCTCTTCTTACATTTAAAAAAAATTTTTTTTAAAAATTAACATATAATGTATTATTTTTTCAGGGGTACAGGTCTGTGAATCATCAGTCTTACACAATTCACATTGTGAATATACCCTCCCCAATGTCCATCACCCAACCACCCCATCCCTCCCACCCACCTCCCCTCCAGCAACCCTCAGTTTGTTTCCTAAGATGAAGAGTCTCTTATGGTTTGTCTCCCTCTCTGGTTTCATCTCATTTCATTTTTTCCTCCCTTCCCCTATGATCAAGACTGAGCATATTTTTATGTATTTCTTGAAAAATTTCCCAGAGAGCTGGAGATATTTTTCTGCTGCATTTTGGGGGGAAAAAAGAGAGAGGTGAGCTCTATTGTTGAGAATTCCTTGTTTTGTGTTTTCCTTAGTGAGTGCTGGGCTTGAGAACAAAGCGGGAAGGGACTGGGCAAAGTTCACCACATACATCTCAGAGAGGCCTTTATGTGCCTCCCCACGCTTAGCACTTCTGATGAATTCTCTGATTCCCACAACCTCTCGCACGCATGGTGGGGGTTTATTCCCGCTTTACTTATGAGGAAACTGAGGCTCAGAGGGGCTAAGGCACTTGCTCAGGCAGGATTCAAAACCAGATCTGTTTTGCTCCAAAACCTGATCTCTTTCTATCATGAAGGCTGTACACCTGCTACTTATATGCCAATCATGCAGTGGGTGCAGATTTCAGTCATATGGGCCCCAGCCTTCTAAGAGTTTAAATCCAGTTATGGAGAGGGAGAGCATTTACTTATTTTTTAGGAATAATGACTGAGTGGCTCTTTGACCAATCAAACTTCAGATTCGCCCCTTTAGTTAGGCTGGATTAAAAGAAACGTTTTATTTTTAACTCCACTTAGAAAGGGGAAGGATGCTGAAAAGAAGAATCCCAAAAATGCAATAAAGAATGTTGGTCAGATGCGTGGGTGGCAGCTGGCCAGCCCTGAGGACAGCTCATAGCCAACCAGGCCCAAGCCATGGATAGGTATTCAAGACCATACACCATGACCAACACCTCTACCGGTCCTCAGTACAACTGGGCACAATTAGATGAGAGGATTGGAGCTGGGGAAGGAACATGTGACTACTGCTAGGAGAAAAACCCCAAAGAAGAGGATGCCTGTTTAGGGAGGAGAACAGCTATGTCCCTTCTAGGGCCCATCCCCCTTCCCCTGCTTTATTTTCCTCTGTTTTCACCATGAGCTGTGTGATGTCATTTACTGGCTTCTGACATGTCTGCTTCCTCCCAACAGAGGGTAAGCTACTGAAAGGCAAGGATATCTATCTGTTCTGTTCACGGATGGACTTATTAGCAACCGGCACATAGGAGCTCAACAATTTTGCTTAATGAGAAAACGGCATGCTGTGGTATGTGCTGGGTATGGTGAGGGCAGCTTTAGAACCTTGTGGAATCAAAAAGTAAGGATCGCTAGCCCTGTTTTACAGACGAGGAAACTGGAGGCTCAGAAAGGGTAACACTTCGCTAAAGGTCATGCAGCTAATGAACGGTGCTCCAGAATTTAAACCCGGGTCAATGGTGAACTCAGAATGACGATATGGGTCTCGTCTATTTCAGTCCCCCTCCCTCCCCAATCACTCCAGGCCCCTGCTGACAATTTTAACCAATATCCTATCTTGCTTCTCCTACTGTAAGATTTAGAGTGTGGAAGGAAGCATGTGCCCAAATACATGACTTTCAGCCTATTTCTCAGTCCATGACAGATTCTAAACCTTGCCACCAGTAACATTTTGGACCAGAAAATTCTTTGTTGTGAGAAACTGTCCTGTATCTTGCAGGATGTTTATCACTAACCCTTAGATGCCAGTAGTGCCCCCATCCCAAGTTGTGATGACCAAAACACCTCCATTGCTGAATGTCCCCTGGAGTGAGAAACACCAGTCCATGGTGACTAGGAGAGACCCAGCCTTAGGAGGGATGGCATAAAAACAGAAACATGTACCTAGATCCCTCTGGGTGTGGGGAATGAAAAATGTTCCAGGACAAGCAAGAGTTTCCATGAGGGAATCCAGCTTAGTAAATGAGTCAAAAACCTAAAGCTCATAATTACTGGCAGCTATAATAACAACAGCCATGACAGGCACAGATAATGCAGATTTAGGAAACGGGTGCTCGTGTTTATGCCTGAGCTGGGTATGTGGAAAAGATGCTGCAGGTGCAAAGGGGACTGTCTGTCAGGTGGGAAAAGAGGGACCCTTTACATGTGTCAGAGGAAATGTAAACCCAGCAGGTGAGGCATGATGGGACAGATTTAATTTGTTAATGCCGCCTGTTCAGCGGGGTGCTCCCTCGCCTTTTTCCAAAAACAGAAGGTTCTCTACAGCTAAAGATAACACGCTCCAATAAAGAGAGTTCAAGCTAGGGAAATTCTCTGCACGTACCATTGCTATTTTGCAGCAGATGATTTATTATTAAATGGACTGGAGATGAGGGTGGGACTGTCAGAGGAAAATGGGTTTCTACGTTGCTACTACGATGGGTTAAACCAAAATGTACAGTAGTTATGGCTGGGATTGGAAAATGTTCTTGAAGAGCATCTTGGAGGAGTCTCTTATGTAAGGCTTGATTAGAGCAATTAACAAATGGAGAAATAGCACTTCTCAGTTCTGTGGCTTCCACGACTTTTGACCCTCATGCTAGTCTTGGGAGAGGCAACGGGACAGGTTCTTGCATTTTTGCCCTTTTTAATAGATAAGAAATCTGAGTGCCAGGAGAATTAGTGACTGGCCCAGGGCAAGTGTGGGAATAGGAACCTGAGTCTAGTCTTTTGACTATAAAACATGGATTCGCATTAAGAACACAGGCTTTGGGGAGGCCTGGGTGGCTCTGTTGGTTAAGTGTTTGCCTTCAGCTCAGGTCATGATCTGAGGGTGCTGAGATCGAGCCCCGTGTCGGGCTCCTTGATCAACGGGGAGCCTGCTTCTCCCTCTCCCTCTGCCTGCCTCTCTTTCTCTCTGTCAAATAAATTTAAAAAATCTTTTAAAAAAAGATGAAGAGGGGCGCCTGGGTGGCTCAGTTGGTTAAGCAACTGCCTTTGTCTCAGGTCATGATCCTGGAGTTCCGGGATCAAGTCCCGCATCGGGCCCCCAGCTCCGCAGGGAGTCTGCTTCTTCCTCTGACCTTCTCTCCTCTCATGTTCTCTCTCTCTCTCTCTCTCAAATAAATAAATAAATAAAATCTAAAAAAAAAAAAAAAAAAGATGAAGAAAGCCTTATTTAAAAAAAAAAAAGAACACAGGTTTCGGAGTAAAACAGACATGGCTTGAAGTTATCTCAGTAGTTGAGGGACCTTAGGGAAGTTAATCAGTCTGGATCTCGGTTTCCTTAACTGTGTTTTTTAAAAAATATTTTATTTATTTATTTATTTAGAGAGCATGTGCCCACAAGTGGGGGGAGGGGCAGAAGGGGAGAGAGAATCTTAAGCAGGCATCATGTCCAGTGCGAGCCTGATACAGGGCTCGATATCAGGGACCCAAGATCACGACCCGAGCTGAAACCAAGAGTCAGACACTTAACCGAATGAGTCACCCGGGCACCCTCTCAGTTTCCTTATCTATAAAAGGACATAGTAATGAGTACTTCACAAAGTTGCAGAAGCGATTACATAAGATAAAATATGTCCAGAGCTTAGCCAAGTGCCTGGTATGTGGGCAATAGGCAATAGATGTTACTTATCAGTGTTATACCATTGGCAGC
This sequence comes from Potos flavus, assembly GCA_028534135.1. Taxonomy (NCBI): domain Eukaryota; kingdom Metazoa; phylum Chordata; class Mammalia; order Carnivora; family Procyonidae; genus Potos; species Potos flavus. The sequence continues at coordinate 20,472,526 of CM052898.1, forward strand.
ACTGCCACCATTAGTGCTGGTTTATATATGTTTTCATTCATTAGCAAACAGCAGACACATCTTTGAATTACTTGGACCAAATGGCTCCTTCGGGACCTCCATTAGGATAACTGATAGGAAAAGAAAACCTTCAGCAGCACAGTGTTGCTTATAAAAGCAAAAGATCTAGAAACAGCCTAAAGTGACCAAGAGGGAATAGTTAAATAAATGACAGTGTAATCATAAAATGGAATATAATATGTTTGTTAAAAATATTCTTTTAAGAGGAGCTTAATGATAATGGGCAAGTCTCACATGTAGAGTTAAGTAAGAAAAGAAAGATCCCTATTTAAAATACAACGTGTTAATAGATGTTACCCCTAGGTGGTGGGCTACGTATGTTTTTATTTTCATCTCCATACTTCTCTATATTTCTTTTCCAGATTTTCCATAAGAGATATTAACTAAGAGAAAATGAAATCAGTAGACAAATGTGCAAGACCATGAATATGGAGTTTGAAGTGGTGCTATAAACATAAAATCATATTTGGATTTGGTTCAGATTAACACACATTAAAAACATGGTCAAAAGGCACCCAATCAATTCACAATAAAAAAAAAATTCAAACCCCACAGACTCTTGTAGCTGAGAGAGATTCTGAGAAGAATGAATGAAAAGCTGAAGAAAATATTTGGTTCAAGTGTGGGGAAAATATTGTACAATTTTCTTAGTGCTAAACAAAATTTAGGAAGCCTTCCAGAGGCTTGGGACAGCAGCCCAACCTCTTCATTAGGCACCGTAAAAACGGCTTTTGCACGATAATGTTAATGATACGATATTCTACGAGCTGAAATGAAAACGATGACTCTCCCTGCCACACAGTCCAACAAAGAGTAAGGAACAACACTGAGGTGTGATGCTCCACACCAAAAGTCTGGCCATCATTTTTAGATCCTGGCAAACTACAGGCTTTACTACGACCACCTGACTTTTTTGCAGAAGCTGACTCCAGGAGAGGCGCTGTGAAAACCCTGCAGGATCCCAGATCCAGCACTTACCGGCTGTGTGACTTAGGGAACATTTTTCAACCTTCTGGCTCCTCCCCTATAAAGTGGTGCTAAATCCTACCCTCCCATTCTTAGAGAAAAGATGAAATGAAGCCGTGAATATAAAGTACCTTGCATAGAACCTGGCTCATTGTAAATACTTAGCTACTGGATGTTGTTATGACTGAATAAAAAAAAAAACAAGCTTTAGGGGCGCCTGGGTGGCTCAGTGGGTTAAAGCCTCTGCCTTCGGCTCAGGTCATGATCTCAGGGTCCTGGGATCGAGCCCCTGCATCGGGCTCTCTGCTCAGCAGGGAGCCTGCTTCCCCCCCTTTCTCTGCCTGCCTCTCTGCCTACTTGTGATCTCTCTCTCTGTCAAATAAATAAGTAAATCTTAAAAAAAAAAAGACAAGCTTTAAATTACAGTAGTCAACTATGACAGTGGTCTAACTATTACTTCAGGAATAGTAAAGATCAACAGAAAGTAAGGAGTTCCTCTTGATGTGGACTACAGGTCACTTATCTCCCAGACTACAAGGCAATGTGATTTCTGGTTGCTTCTTCCAACACACACACACACACACACACACACACACACACACACACACACACAAGCTTATTTCCATATCTGCCAAATTACTTAGGATCAAAGACTTTTTGTCAGTTATAGAAAGTGTATGACCTTGGACCAAGAGACGAAGTTTGAGGTCCCTGGAGAAGAAAATCGTGGTTTTGAGCACATGGAAATTAAGCACATGGGCTTGGGTACTCTTCCTACTTAATTCTCAAACTAGATGGCATCAGTCTTCTCATGCTCCTTCCTCAAACCTGAAACACCCTCCTTCCCTTCCCCTCATCAGCTCTGAGCCATTCTAGGCCCAACACAAATCCTTCCACACTTGCCAGGTAGCCCTCCCTTACCCCTACCCCCAGCCCCCACAACCTGGACATTACTAGGCTCCCTCTCTAGTATATTTTATCATTTAAGATTTTTAAATCTTATACACTTTTATTTGGTTGCAAAGATAATATATAATTATTTTAAAAATTCAATCATGATAGAAACATATAATGTAAAAAATAATAGTCAACAGACCCAGCCTGTTTATTCATTCTCTACTACTTTGTAATTCTTATGTAATAGGAAAAAAAAAAGGAGAACATAAGACAGAAAACAAAAGAACTGTCAAAGTCTCTTATACTTGTATTCCCAAGAGATAACCACTATTAAGAATTTGATGATAGGGCGCCTGGGTGGCTCAGTGGGTTAAAGCCTCTGCCTTCGGCTCAGGTCATGATCTCAGGGTCCTGGGATGGAGTCCCACATTGGGCTCTCTGCTCAGCAGGGAGCCTGCTTCCCCCCTCCCCCTCTGCCTGCCTCTCTGCCTACTTGTGATCTCTCTCTGTCAAATAAATAAAGAAAATCTTAAAAAAAAAAGAATTTGATGATATTCCTAGTTTCCTATTTATATACTGTTATGGATGCATATTATTATTTGGGATACAATGGTTTTAAATTTCCTTTTTTTTTGTACTTGCTGATATATCTTAGACAAGCTTAAGTAGATTTTATCCTTCTCAAGAGTAGGCCCTGTCTCCTGATTACCTCCCCCAATAAGTCTAGAGCAGAACAAATAACACAGTAGATATAATGAATAATAAATGAAGAACACTAATATATCTCATTTTCTGCTGCATCTCGGTGAAATGAAATACTTTGCAGATCAAAGGGCCCGGGAATGGAGCAATGAGAGACTGTGGTTACCAGAAACCCTTCCTAAACCACAATAATCCTCCCTGAGGGGATACAAATGGGAGAGGGCAGATATTCTGTTGTGAAGTAGCCCAGTTATTATATAATATTACTAGGTGGGCACCCACTGCCAGCTCCTGGATAGCCCCTAAGAAGAGCAATGGCCAACTTTTCTAGTAATAAATGCAATAATAATAGTAACTGTCAATTTCTGAGCATATCCTAATCACATGTGGTGCTAGGCATACCAAGAAAAGTAAGAGATGACCTTGTTCTGTGTGGAAAGTCAAGGGACCCCTGGGAAGGGCTATCCTGTGAATATGTCCCAGCAGGTGAAAAATGGTGGGAAAAGAGAGGGGAAAATGTAACCATGAGTCTAGAATTAGGATGTGAGAACACAGAGGAGCAATTCTGCCCAAGACAGGTACACACCACAAAAAGAGGCCTGACTCTAGAGACATCAGATGCCTTGAGTTTACAACATTTGACCAGAATTCCACTTCTGGGAATATCATCAAAGGAAAGGAAGGAATACAGACACACGTAAGATTTGCAATCAGGATGTTTAAAGCAGGATATAATGGTAGAAAAATGGAAATAACCTAAATGTTCAACAAAAGAGGAGTGAATAATCAATACCTGGTATATCCTTTTGATGAAATACTATATGAATTCATTAAGAATTGGGTTTGTGAAAAATAATGACATGAAAGTGTATTCTCATACCGTAAGACAAAAACATGCTTAAAGATACTATATATATAAAAAATAGTATATACATATATACATATGATTAGGACCTTGTTTAAAAGAATGCAGGTATACTGTAAAAGAGAAGATTGTTTGACTATACACCAAAATGTTAATAAAAGATATTTAATGATGGGGAGATGGGTTACAAGTGACTTTTACTCCCTTTTCTGTGTTTCTATTTTTCAATTTTATTTTTTTCTTTAGATTTTATTTATTTATTTGACAGAGAGAGACAAAGAGAGAGGGAACACAAGCAGGAGGAGTGGGAGAAGGAGAAGTAGGCTTCCTGACGAGCAGGGAGCCCGATGCGGGTCTCGATCCCAGGACTCTGGGATCATGACCTGAGCTGAAGGCAGACGCTTAACGACTGAGCCACCCTGGCACCCCTATTTTTCAATTTTAAAAAGATGCTCTATAATCAGAAAAGAAAGCACAATTGGAGGGTACTCTTTTTTTTAATTGGAAGGTACTTTTAAAAAAATAGGACAAATGTCTTCAAAAGACATTCAATACAGAGTTATTTGATAATATGAAAAACAGTCACAGCCTAAATAACCATTAATAGGAGACCGGTTATATAAAATAAGTCACATCAACACACTGGAATAATATATACTCGGCCCATTAAGATCATATTTTCCAAGAATAACTTGGAAAAGTGATATAATACTTCCCTTAAGCCATAACAAAGTTCTGATCCAGCTAAATGACGAAGAAAAGATGCAAATAAAAGAGATGGAAGAAGCTAGGCAAAATGCAAAATACAAAAAAAAAAAAAAAAAAGACAAGAGACATAAAACAAAAAGCATTAAAAGAAATGAAGAGGGTTATTGAACCTTAAAGAAAGGTACAACTCCCCCCAAGAGGCTGTAACAATGATTAGAGGAACCTTTACATGCCTAACCGCATAGCCTGCAAATATGTGAGGCCAAGACCAAAAGAAACGCCAAGAGAAACTGACCATGCACGGTCCCCGTGGGAGATTTCAATCCAAGAGTGAACAGATCATACAAAGATAAGGCTGGGTACACTGTGAGTAACCCCAAATGAGTCTCAGAGTATGTAAGTTATGTAGATATACCTAGAATAACACTGGAAGGAAATTATTAAAATACTAACAGAGGTTGTTTTGCAGTGGAATCTTTTCTCTTCCTCCTTTTGGTATTTTTCCATAATGAACCTATACTTTTATAATGGAAAAGAAATGAAGCTTGTGTTTGGAGGGAACGCAGGGTTCAACCACAGTGCTGCGAACATGGCATTCCACAGCACGCACGGGCCCCGGCCCTGGATGGAGCTCAAATGGGTCTGCCGGCTGTGCAGGGAGAGGCAGGGCTCAGCGACCCGCCCACGGCCAGCTCACCATCCTCACTGCACAGGAGGGGTGCACGCAGGCCCCTTTCAGAGCTGGACCACATTTTCCTCTCAGGCAGGCCAGTGAGGAGGTTTTTAGGCCCCCAGGGATGCAGACATCTGTGCTCCAGTCTGTCGGCAGTACTCACTTTCTGGTCAGACAGAGACAGAAGGCCAGGCAGACGGCTGTCCCTCTCCCACTTCCACGAATGCTGTCTTTGTGCTGAGGCCTGAGCCCCCTGTCTATACGGGGCACAGGGGAGGCAAGAGAGAACAAGTTCTGCAGTGTCTTGTTGAACCGTTGCTGCAAGGACCACTCACATTTGTGGCTGGGGTTTTAATACTTTTGGAAAAGCTGCTAGCCCCGAGCGGTCCTGATATCCTTTAGGGCTAATCTGGGGTCTCCTGAGGAGCCAGAGGAAGGCCTGCTAAGTGCTCCATGATTGACTGAAGTATTGTGTTTGGGTGTTTGGGCCTAAGTCATCTCTTCTTCTATAATAAAAGGAACCGAACCTCAGACATAACTGGACACTGACAAGGATATATATGTCTCTATGAGGCCAGGCACCAGGGACAAGGGTTACTGTGACAGAACCAAGTTGCTCAATCACAGCCTTGAGTTGTTTTTGTAGTAGAAGAGGGATATATAATGAACACCTATGAGTAAGGAATGAATGCTGAGAGGTTTGGGGCAGCCCCTAGCCCACTCTCCTTGTTCTTTGATCCTCCCCTTTCAGAACCGGCACCAAGACCACTGCACACAAAATGGAAGAGGATGTGAAGACGGCCCACAGAGTATCCCTTTGGGGCCTAATGCTTCCCCTCCTCCTCCTTGCTCCTCAGATCACATTAGCACCTATCCCATTCTAGCTGGAAAAGGAAGCAATAAAGTCATTGGGCAGTTACTGAGATGCAGGCTGGAAATAATTCTGCAAAACATGCATTGCATGTGCCAAGGTGACCAACAGGGAGGTATTCGGGGGGCAAGAGAGCATTCTCTGTGCTTTGCAGATCATCCTGCAAACATGACTCTCTAACTCTGCACACAGGGGCATATTTCCATTCACTGACCCCCTCAAGGACACTCACAACATAAGGACACTGCTCATGTTCTCTCTATGCCCACGTGCACAACCGTTATGAATAACCATTCTGCTTCTGCCCGCTTGTTTCTGTCCCATAAATGCAGCCTGGAGTTAGCTATTCATCATGATATTTGAAAAAAGTAAATTAAAAAATTATTTTGCCAAAAAAAAAAATCTTTGAGGTTTTAGAAACCAATTTCCACATGTCAGATCCCTCCCTCGGGTCTGGCTTTCTCATCCTTGTTTGGCCTCAGTCTGTTGGATTTCAGACATGGCTTGATTTCTTTCTGTCCCGGTTCTCGAGGTCAATGCAAATTTTTAAGCTGACCAAATATTTCCTGCAGGCTTCCCTGTGTACGATCTGTGTAGGGCAGAGACAGGAAAGGAGGAATAAAGGCTGCCTGGGAAGCCAAAGGAAAGGTTTTGAAGGTATGACAATGGAGGAGCTTACAGCAACACACAGTCAGATCTGGGCTGTGGTGGGAAGCAAAGACCAAGCTGTCCCCAGACCTGGGAGCATAAACATGGAGTCGACAGGCCAGGCAAAGTGATGACAGTGAGTCAAGGGGTCAGGTATTGGAAGGACAATTGGGAGAGGTGGGGAGATCTGTAGGTGACAACTGGCTGGCTACCCAGGTCCAGTTCATGATTGCCATGTGGCAACATGGGCCCAAGACTTTCAATTCTTTAAAGGAAGCCAGAACTAGGAATTATTTTTTTTTTCTTTTAAAAAAGATTTTATTTATTTATTTAGCACATACGAGCAGGGGGAGAGAGGCTGAGGGAGAAGGAGAATTCCAAGCAGGCTCTACACCCAGCATAGAGCCCGACATGGGGCTCAGTCACGACCCTGAGATCATGACCTGAGCCAAAATTAAGAGTCAGATGCTCAACTGACCGAGCCACCCAAGTGCCCCTGGAATTCCAAATTCATATACGGATTGTTTAGATTTTTCTATGTTAGCTCCAAACATTATCCAGCCAGACAAAACACAATTTGAGGGCCAAATGTGGCTATGAATCTACCAGAAGGCAACTCTGTCCAGGATGTAAGCAACATGAGGGCAGGATGTAGAGCCTTGTGCATGACGAGGGCCCACCCAAGGCTTACAGAATGAGCGAAGGCCTTCACAGGGAAGAGATCTGACTGTCCCAGGGAGGCATGTCTGGCATGCCTAACGGGAAGACATGGCTGGCAGCACGGAGGTCTCATATTCAAAGGAGGAAACAACTATAGAGTGAACTTGAGCCCCAGCCACTGGGATGGAAAGGGTGAAATGCCAATAGACAGGCTAAAGAATTTTCAAAAAGCAGAACTCAGTGAAAGACCAGATGTGCAGGAGTAGGGCGGTGATGAATCTTCCAGGGAAAGCCTGTGATGAACTTGGCCAGAGGGCTGAGGGACTGGTCATGGGGGAGAGAAAGTAAACACATTTTTCTTCACTAGCTTCAAAGCCCTTCATCTGGCTCCCCAAGACGACCTTATTTCTTTTCCTTCTTCATTCTCCCTCAAAGGGATTGGGGGTAAGCAAGGGTCCAGAGGCCCAAGCACCGAGAGAAACAGAGCCAAACCTATAGATAATTAGGTGATGAGGTATTCATTCAGGAGAAACTGAGGAGAGCTAACAGAGGAATGGACAGGGCAAGGACTAAGCACTGAAGAAGGAGAGCATCCATAGGGAAATGGGGAGAACAGCCTGGGCTATACAGAATCATGGCATGTTGGCTGAATGGTGCGGAAGCAATGGCAGGAAGGGATGAGGGAGACCTGAAAGAGTTCTCAAATCATAGATTTTCACAGCATAGGACATGCCTTGAGTTCTGGTCCACAATTTTCTTAATAACTCGGAAAGCCAAGATAAAAATACTGCTAAGCAAAAGTATTCAGGACAAGTAAGGAATGGCAGACTTGAAGCCACCTTTCAGCTAAACAAGGTAAGCCTTTTCATGGCATGGCTTTTGTTGGCTTCAGTCTTCAAGAGGAATTTTATGATTATCAAATTTGGTCCAAGGCCTTGGACAAATCTCAATATTCACCTTAAAAGATAAACTTTATTGGGAGTTTAAGAACAACTATAGCCACTTATTTACCAAAGAATTATTAGAGTAGCTAATATCTACTACTTAGCCAACTAATTAGTAAATTCTTGATTGCTAACAAAGGGCTTGATACAGTTTTGTTAGCAATATAGCCCTTTAAATGCACTATCTTATCAATACCAAGGATTTTTTTTTTAAGACTTTGTTATTTTTTTTTAAAGATTTTATTTATTTATATGACAGAGAGAGAGAGAGAACAAGCACAAGGAGGGGCAGAGGGAGAGGGAGAAGCAGGCTCCTCACCAAGCAGGGAACCCGAGGCGGGACTCGATCCCAGGGCCCTGGGATCATGAACTGAGCCAAAGGTAGACACTTAACCTACTGAGCCACCCAGGCGTCCCAATACTAAGGACTTTGAATGCACTATCTTATAAATCTTTACAATGATTCTATTCTAAAGAAGCTGGTGGTATTACCCCCAATTTACCCATTAGGAATAAAAGCAAGACCTAGAGACGTTAAGTCACCTGCCCAAGGTAACAAAGTCTCTGAGCGACAGAGCCAAGGTCAGCTGAGGTACTTGCACCACAGGGCCTTTGCTCTAAGCCAGGAGTCGGAAAACATTTTCTGTAAAGGGGCCGGATAGTAAATATCTGGGGCCTTCTGTGCAATATGGTCTCTGCCACAACTTCTCAACTGTGCCATCACAGTGAAAAAGCAACCACAGTCCAGTACATAAATATTCAGGCATGCCTGTTTTCCAACAAATCTTTACTTACGGATGCTGAAATTTGAATTTCATATAGTTTTCAAGTGTCAGGAAATATTGTTCCTCTTTTGACTTTTGTCCCATTTAATTTTTAAAAAGAATTTTTTAAAAGATTTAATTTATTTATTTGACAGAAAGAGAGGGCACAAGCAGGGGGAGCGACAGGCAGAGGGAGCCTGGGCAGGGAGCCCGATGCGAGGCTCGATCCCAGGACCCCGGGATCATGACCTGAGCCGAAGGCAGACAGCTAACCGACTGAGCCACCCAGGTGCCCCTGCCCTAGTCATTTTAAAAGGGAAAACTGTTCTCAGCTTGTGCACCATAAGAAAACGGGGCAGGCTGAAGTTTACTCCACATGCTGTAGTCTGCAGACTCTGGTCTAAGCACTAGGCTCTCCTACCCTCCAGCTCATGTCACCCGCTGGTTTTGTTAGGAGGCCCATAGATATTTTAGGACCAAACCTGTGAGTGTGCATACGAATGGGGTACAGGACTCTGAGGAAAGACCCAACAGAGATTCCTCTGTCAGCCCTGAAAAGACCCCATCTGACCCCAGTTTACAACTTGAAAACACATCTTTCTTCCTCTCAGTTCCCTCGTTTGCTCTCTTCTGCTGAAATAAGCACTGATTCAGATCTCAGGGGAGGTTGTGGGGAAGAGCAGCAATGACCCCTCCCTCACACCATGGTTTTCTGCAAACCCAAGCCCACCGTGTCCTTCTTACCTGCAGGGTTTGGCTGAAGCGCTTTAATGGTGTAGCCTTCACGGGGGGGATGAGGTTTGCTAGTGATGTGACTCTGGAAAGGGGTTTGACCCGTTTATTACTAGGCTCCTAGAGGGTTAAAAAAAAAAAAGGAAGGAAAATGTCAAGGTTAATTACGGACAACATAACTCCACCCTAAGTCCAGTCCCTCTCCACGAGCTACTCCTGCCGATCTATGGAATATAACCAGTGCCCCGTCTCACTCCAGCTGTGTGGAGATGACTTGGCTCAGCAGCCAGGCAAGGGGAAAGGGCACGGAACATCAACAGAAGCGGCCTCTGGGCAGACAGCAAATGGGTAGGGTCTGCTCCCTACCCTTCACCCCCCAATATCTGCCAGCTTTAATTCAGAAGCTTCCACTTCGAATCATCCTCCCCAATGCCTCCCATAGAGAAAAGCTGCCTCAGATTTCCCATCCAATGACCTTGCCAGGCAATTGTGTTTTGATGCTTCTGGTTTCATCTTTTTAAAAACCTTTTCTCCGCCTTGCCTGAAGCCACTCTCCAAATTTCTTTTATGCAATGGGGCTTTTCTAAAGCACAAGGAATGTTTGTTTTTTTCAGTTCATTAAATTAAAAAAAAAAATTTTTTTTTAAAGGAAGTTCTTCTATTACTGGGCTCTTTAAAAAGCATCTTTGTATCTACAGAATATTTGAAATGCACCTATGAATACTTCTAAATAACAACCAGCAAGAGAAAATGTACAGAGAGGAAATCTTACTGGGCACCTCTGTTTTTATAATTCATATACCCACAAGTTTTGAAAATCCCCTCCACCTAAAATATTTGCAAATCTGCAAGTTACCCCAAACCAAGTTAATGGGTGAGACGGAGCCTACCCATTCCAATGTCTTTGCAGAGGAGAATTACATAAAAACAATAGGCTGTGGGAAAGAGGAACACGACAGACAAAACATTTTACAAAGACAAAGAGAACAGTTACCCTTGCCTTCCTAAGCTCCATCTGACCTGCAGTAGAAGCTGGACAGCACATGAAGACACCAAATTTTGATGGAAAAAGCCAAACTTGCCAACTGCTGTGGCGAACCTCAACCATTTCCAGAGGAAGCCTCAAGATGCTCATCTTTCTTTTTCAGCCATTGCTTTCAAAGTTTTGAGGGTTAAGCCAGAACTTCAGATTCTCCAGGACATCCCTGCAAGGTGTTTTGAACATAGTAGGTGCTTGGAAAAATCTTGCTTGAATTTGGAATTCTGCCGAGAAACTCTCATGTCATTTTGCGCCCTTGCCAATCTCAGATGTCAGAAGCCCTCTTGGAAATAGACCTGATCTTTCTGGCATTTCAATAGAAAAATGAAAAGACTAAAGGAAAAAGAAGTGCAAAACAATTCCACAATGTTGCCAGGATTGACTTCATGATGTCTTGAAGCAGCGGAATGCTTTTCCAAGACAGAGAATGAATCCGGGCTGCCGCGGACCTTGCCAGCTTCTTGGCATGCTGAGCCGAGCAGACAGTAGGAAACTCTCCGAACACTGGGGAGGCTCGGTTCCAAAAGGCAAGAGATTAATCTCTCAATACAAGAGACATCACATTACTATTATTGAAATGCTGAAGAGAAAGCTCCAATAGCCCTTCTGCTTCCAGGTGACATTGACCTTCAGGACTCTCTGGGTCCACTGCCTGGCTCCTGAGCATCTGTGCCCAGAGGAGGATTTCTTAAATATTTTTTACGTCAGAGCTGCATCACCAGCATGCTAAATACACACACACATGCATGCACGCGTGCACACACACACACACACACACACCCTCTTGAGCATCCCCTGAATTTCTCGAAATAGCTCCTGCTTTGGGCTGGAAACGCCAGCATTGTGATATCACTCCCTTCGGTGGTACAAACTGCATTGCAGTAAATGAGGAGGGGAGGGATTTCACGGGGCAGCAAGAGTTGGTCTCAGATGATCCTGCAGGCACATCAGAGCCCGGAGACTCCCAGGTCTCTGTTTTTTTGAACGGCTCACGGTGCTGGATCACAGATTCTATATCAGAATGGGGAAGCTGGAGGGCAAACGCCAATTGGGTTCTCTTGCTTTAAAAAGGGGTAGGGAGCATTGCACACTTGGCGGGATGGGGGAAGATTCAGTTCTGTTCCACTTGCTGTGTCATCTTTTCTGAGGTTCTGCTGACCTTGCTGCCCATTTTATATGACCCAGTCGATGGGTGCACATTGTGTGCAGTGGCGTTACATGAGATTGTAATTAAAACTCCTTTCCTAGGGCATTGCCCATTTGGAAGTAAACATCAGGCTGCTCTCTGGCAATCTAACATTCCCAAGTAACGAGCAAATGAACCAGAAACCACTGCTGCATGATTTAGTGCTATGATCCAGCAAAGCACGCAGGTGCAATTTCAAAACCAAAACATTTACAGGTTATTGGATCTATGGAGGAGGCTTTATGCCTGACCCACATGAGCCAAGTATGAATTATGGTGTTCAACTTGAGGGCTTCAGTGAGATTAGGAGATTAAAAAAATTCTTGGCCTAATTTGATTTTTCTTTTCCATTTACTCAGTATGTCTCCAGCTACATTTTATTGCTATCTAAAAAGAGCCCTTGGGGAAAATGTTTCCAGAGTCTAGTTAAATAGCTCTACTGAAAACTAGCAAATGCAATTCCAAGGATGCTTTGGGGCTTTACAGAGAGATGACAGAATACAACCTGCAGAAGCTTCCTAGTCCAACAACTCAGCTGCCAGACCAAGGTAGACAAGGTCTATGCTAAACCCAGACACAAGATACCCTGTTTCAAGCGCAGACACCACCCCCGCCATGCAATTTTAAGACAGGACAGGAGGGCATCTCACTAAAAAGGTTAAAAAACAGAAATTTTTTTTACACACAGAGTATTGTGTGTAGTATTGTCTGCATAACAAAATTTTGTTTCATTCTTTCTAGGCCTTACGGGTTTTTTGTTTTTCTTGTCTTATTGCACTAGCCAGGACCACCTGTATATTATTGACTATCGGCTGAGAGAGCAGGTATACTAGTGTATTTCTTGATTCTGAAGTGATTATTATGAAGAGTTCATCATTATGAATTGTATTTGCTGAGAGCATGGAAGAGATACCCTTAATCAAGTAGAAAAAGTTCCACTCTATGCTAAGTTTGCTGTGAATTTTGATAAAGAATGAATATTCACTTTTATCAAATGTTTTCTTATTATCTTTTCAGAGGACAAGGAAAGGGAAGGAAAGAAGGGAGAGGTGGCAGGAAGAGAAGGAGACAATGAAGAAGATGGAGGTCACATATTTTCATAAATGAATTGGCACAGCAATTTAAAACATCTTTTGTGTTTGAATTACAAACAAAGGGGAATAAAGCACTCTGTGCCATTTTATTTTTAATGTGAGATTTTATTTTTGTTTTTTAAAGATTTTATTTTATTTATTTGAGAGAGAGAGAGAAGCAGACTCCCCGCCAAGCAGGGAGCCTGATTGCAGGGCTTGATCCCAGGACCCTGAGATCATGACCAGAGCCAAAGGCAGACACTTAACTGAGTGAGCCACCCAGGCACCCCTAATGTGAGATTTTATTAAATAGATTTTAATACTCCTTCGCTAGGGTAGACCATGGTTTTCTTTCCCTCTCCTCATTCTTACCTCCCAACAGGTAAAAAAACCAAAGCAGATCACGTGCATATAAGAAAGTGCCTATCATAGCAATATGATCTAGCACAACTATTTATTCCTTCAAAAATGATTCTGTTCTAATAGACGTGGCATATAGGAAGCCATCACTCATTCTCCTTGCACTGTTTTTGCAGCTAGAGTGCTGTTGGGGAGCAATAGCAGGGTCTTCCTGATCGTGTTTGTAGCTGCCATGAGACCACCTTCACTCAGCCACAGACCCAGCCCGAGAGGGACCAGGGATGTATTTATCATGCAGGACCGACCACTCTACTGCAGGGCAGCACTGCTCTCGGCTGTCAGACATGTGCCCAGGAGCAAGGGAGAGGTGAGCCTCACTGTGCTAGCCCATGCTTCTGCCCATGAGTTGGAGTCAGAAAAGTCTTTCAAATGTTTGAGGACACCAGGGAAGCCTTAGGCAGGGCTTCATCTCTGTGGAGGGAGGAGGTGTGCTGGGAACACCCAGTAGCCCTCTAGGAGGCTTTCACCATCCTCGTGTTAAACAGAAGTTACGTCTCAGAGGGGTTGAGAAGCTCTCGCAATATGAAAGAATAATAATAATAATAACAATAATAATGAGCTCGTATTTCATGCAGGGACTCCTCTCAATGCTGTACAGATATCTACTAATTTATTCCTCCTAATACTCGTGCAAGGTAGATACTATCATGACCCATATTTTAAAGATGGAGATATTGAGGCAGAGGATGAGCAACGTGCTTAAAGTCACTCAAAAAAGGTGGCCGGGATTTAAACCTGGGCAGGCTGGCTCCAGAGCCCATGGCTTACAGCTTTGTGTAAGGGACCAGATGGTAAATGCTTTAGGCTTTGTGGGCATCTAGTCTCTGTCATGATACTCAGCTCTGCCATCCAGCCTTAAACAGTATGTAAACGAATGAATATGATTATGTTCCATTATAGACATTAAAATCTGAATTCCATAGAGTCTTTACATGTCACAAAATAGCACTGTTTTGCTTTTCTCAACCATTAAAAATAGAAACCCTTCTTTGCTTGAAGACCATAGGAAGTGGGCTATACTTGGCCCGTGGGCCACAGTTTACAGAGCATTGTTTTATACTACTGCTGGCTTCATAGGGAGCATTTCCTGCACCAGCTGTCCTCAGCCTCAGCTTTTCTGCTGCGACATACCCAAGACTCCCAGGTACAGCACCCTCCCAAGGCACACTTAGATGGTCTTCAAGCTCTGGAGATAGCATAGGCTTGATTTGCTTCTTTCTGGAGCTAGGTATGCAGGGTCCTCCCCTGGTAGGCAGGGGAGATATCTGACTTATCTTTATGTGAGTAAACCCTATCCTACTACATTTTATTGTCTTAACTTTCCAAGTAAATCGGCCCAAGCATGACATAAACTTTCTCTGACCATTGATGTATACGAATAAGGGGCGAACAAAATGACTGGGTGCCTGGGATCTGGTTCATAGTAATACAGGGAGAGGGAGCGGGGATGTGTGAGAAACAAGGCTAATCACAGGTTGGTAACTGTCAAAGCTGGGGGCCAGGCAAAGGGATCTCAGTATACAGTCCTGCCTGGGGTACACAGTCAAACACTAGATAATACAAAGGTTTATTCTAATGGACAGAGAATCATTTTGCAAATGTATCAGTGAGCAGACAGATGACATCAAAGATTTGTACTTCAGCTGTTAGTGAGGGGCTAGTGAGAAAGGATACTGAAAAAGAGACAGATGACATATATCATCTAGAACTGAACATGATTAGAAGAGACCTGGTAAAATGAAAAAAAAAAAAAAAAAAAAATCCCACTACTGCATTTCGGTAATTTTCAACTAACACGGGCCGGAAGAGGGAAGGGTCCATGTGGCTGGGCAACCAAAAGCTGGGAGAACTACTTTGAAATGTTCAAACTTAAGATGAGCAACCTCATGGAGAAGCACCGACCCAGCCGCCAGACTTCCTGAAGTCTGCTCTATTCAATTGACTGGTTTATTTTATTTTATTTTTATTTTTTAAAAGATTTTACTTATTTATTTGACAGAGAGAGAGAGAGAGAGAGAGAGAGAGAAACAGTAAGAGAGGGAATACAAGCAGGGGGAATGGGAGAGGGAGAAGCAGGCTTCCCGCTGAGCGGGGAGCCCAACAGGGGCTTGATCCCAGGACCCTGGAATCATGACCTGAGCCAAAGGCAGACACCCAATGACTGAGACACTATTGACTGGTTTTTTATTTGCTCTCACCAAGAAACCCATCAACAGGTTGCCAATCACTAGTCTCCACGACATAAACAATCTGGTGGAGTTCCACTCTGAGGTAGAAACATATAGAGAGAATAGGAGCCATTCAAGGTCAGACTGCCCGGGGAGGGGAGACTTCTGTTCTGTTTTATTTCTTTTATGAATGTGCTTTCCTTTCCCCGATTCTTCCTCCCCAAATTCATGTTTTTCTCTCCATTCCTACAACAGCACCTTCTAATAAGAAGGCGAAGACTTCCAATCCTTGCCAGAGCCTCACTCTCACTCTGTCTCTCTCCAGGCAAATAGATGTAAAGCTCTTGACTCTACGACTGTCTTGACTAGACTTTACCACCCAAATCCTTAGGCTCAAAGGCTGGTTCATGTGGTCTTATGGTTTATGCCCAAGATTCTCACCCTTCAAAACTTCTAGGTCACCACAAATATTATGGTGTTCTCACTTCTTTTGACACATCCTATTGCCAAGACCTTCCCACCCTTTCTGGGTTTCTCACTGACTTGCTGGCTAGTTTTTTTTTTTCCCCACTCTTGCCTGTGCCTCCTCCAAGCCATATCTTTACTCCAAGTGGCTCCTCTCCTCTACTCCGGGGGACCTGACAGCCTGCTTTGTATCTTGTTCCTCAAAGACAACATATTCCTGCAGGTTCTCCTTCCTAGCTACTGTTTTTCTAACTAAGTGACTAAAATGAGCCTCATTAAAAAAAATCAATCAGTCTATCTATCTATCCATCTATCTGTCTATCATCTAAGTCTGGATCTCATATACTCTACCAAGTTACTTACCCACAGTTTCTTCAACTGAAAAACGAGGAAAGAATCATCTCGTAACGCAGTAGTGGGAATTGTGGCTAAGAGCTATCATTAAATTCCACAAGAGTCTATAATCTGTGTCAGGCACTGGGCTGACCGCTTTACATGGATTTGCTTGTGGTCCCTTCAGAATATACAATGAGAGAACTAAAATCATTATTCTCATTTTACAGATGCATAAGCTGAGGCTCAATGAGCATAAGTAGTTACACGGGTCGCCTATCTCAGGTGGCAGAGGCAAGATGGGGATCCTATCCTGGACCACACACCTCAGCTACACTATTCTGCCCAAGAGACAATGATAACGAGTACACAGCACAGGGCCTTGTGAAAAGCAAGCTTTCCATGAACAGAGCCTAAGATCGAACTCACAAACTGGTATGATTTTACATACCTCCCCTTCCCCTTCACCAGTAAGAACAGGTGAATTTATCTAATCACTCAATATATGCATTCTCTTTTTTGAAGAAATTGATCTTGAAATAATTTTAGATTTATAGAAGAGCTGAAAGAATAGTACAGAATGTTCCCATATACTCTGTACCCTCCTCTCCCGATATTAACGCCTTAAATAACCATATACATTTATCAAAACTATGATACTAATATTGTTACAAGATTATTAACTAAACTAGTAAAGGATTTACTAGCATTTCACCAGTTTCGCCACTAATGTCTCTTTTCTGTTTCAGGATCCAATCCAGAATCTCACATTATATTTCACGATCATATCTCTGTAGTTTCCTCCAATCTGTGACAGTTCCCTGGTCTTTTTCTTTTTTTTAGAAAGATTTTTTTTTAAAGATTTTATTTATTTATTTGTCCGAAAGAGAGAGAGCACAAGCAGGCAGAGTGGCAGGCAGAGGCAGAGGGAGAAGCAGGCTCCCTGCCGAGTAAGGAGCCCGATGGGGGACACGATCCCAGGACCCTGGGATCATGACCTGAGCCAAAGGCAGCAGCTTAACCAACTGAGCCACCTAGGCGTCCCCCCCTGGTCTGTCTTTCATGACACTGACACTTTTGAAGAGTACTTGTCAGTTATTTTGCTGAATGTCTTTCCATTTAGATCTGAGGTTTTCTCATGATTAAAATAAGATTATGCATTTTTATGGGCACCTGGGTAGCTCAGTCAGTTAAGCATCTGACTCTTGATTGCCACTCAGGTCACGATTTTGGAGTGGTGGGATAGAGAGCCTGGTGTTGGGCTCTGTGCTCATCAGGGAGTCTGTTTAAGGATTCTCTCTTTCCCTCTCCCTCTGCCCCTCCCCTTGCTCACACAGACTCTCTCTCTCTCTCTAAAAGTAAATAAATCTTAAAAATAAAGGTTATGCATTTTTGGCAAGAATACAACAGAAGTGACTTGTCCTTTTTGGTACATTGTATCAGGGTAGCATTATCTTATTACTTATTTACCATTTGGTTAAGGCGGGATATGGGTTGAACTGTATACCCCTAAAAAGATACGTTGAGGTTCTACCCCCAAACCTGTGAAAGCAACCTTATTTGAAAATAGGACCTTTGTAGATATAATCAAGTTAGGATAAGGTCATACTAGATTAGAGTGTGTCCTAAATCCAATCACCTGTGTCCTTATAGAAAGGAAATTTTCAAGACACAAAGGGAGAAAGCAATACAATGACAGAGGCACCAACTGGAGTGATGTATCTTATAAGCCAAAGAACACCTAGGATTGACGATAAATACCAGAAGCTAGGAAGAGGCAAGGAAGGATTCCCCTGCAGGTTTCTGAGGCCAACACCTTGATTTCAGACTTCTGGTTTCCAGAACAGTGAGAAATAAATTTTTGTTGTTCTAAGCCCCCAGCTACCCTAGGAAACTAATACAGGTGTTCTCTGCTGAATTTCTCCCTATAAATTTACTACTCCTTTTGTAATTAATTCATATTTGGGAAGAGATACCTTGTGACTATTTGCATCCTTTTAAATTTGTGTGTTTATCCAGCATTTGCAAAATTGGCTTCACTGCAGTGTACGTCTGTGACCCTAGGGGGTATGTCTCTTGGCTGAACAGGGAGAACCAGAAGGCTGATCCAGGCAAAATACTCAAGAGAGTCAGTGTTGGCTGGAGTGGGCAAGGAGAGGGGCACAGTGGACCACAGGGGCTTTCAGGACATGGAGGCAGCAATGAGGAGGCTTTCATACAGCTGTCTGAGTAAGAGGATCAGGGTACAGGAACACGAAGCAGAGCTTCTTTGGAGCCTGCAAGCGACTCTTCATCTTATTTTCTTGTAAATAGAAAAAGACAATAATGAAATAATGGTGTCTAAAATTTCCATTAAGTGGTTTTCATTTTTTTGTTGTTGTTGTTCTCTTTTCCCTGGCACAGAGCTAGCTGACCTGGTGTCATGTGTTACCAGAAGTTGAAAGGCAAATAATGAGGCCCAAATTCCAACGGAAACCTGGCTTCATTGATTAGGCCAAATGCATTTCAGAATTATTGGTTTCTAACCCACAAGGTGAGCAAAAGGTCTTCAAACTCAGAACTATAATTTTCCTTTAGAGATGCTTATCCGTGGTTTCAACCAAAGGGCTACAGACTTTGTGGACTTTGACAAACCACCGGGAACAGCTCCTGGAGGGATCCCTGTTAACCTTTGTCTCGGCTAATCTCAAAGATGAGGCCACACCCTGTGCTTATTCTCTCCAGCTGTGGGTCCGGGTGCCTTGCCCTGGGCATCCAAGGGAGACTTGATTTCCTCTTTGATGAAATGGCTCAACTCTCTCATATCAGATGCTATAAGAAAAGCATCTTAATTTCTTAAAAAAAAAAAAAAAAGCTGTGTGGGTTTTTTTGGTTATTTATTTATTTTGTACTTCTGCTTGCTAACGGAGAGTAAATACAATTCACAGCCTGGGTAAATACAATTCGCAGACCACTCTGAGTTAGTTCAGTCTCATGGTCAAGCTGCACACAGGATATTGGGTTGCTATGTTGAGAATCCAACAATTTCTCCAGCCTCCTCTCATGGAAATGCTAAACAGCAGATGATGATAGAGATGTCACGAGACGATCTGGGCAAATCCACAAATGAAACCATCAGCTCTCGGGGCCACAAAACTGAACACGTGAAGGTTGGAGAGAGGATATTTATTCCCTGAACATCGAGTCTTCTCGGCCTGCGCCAGTCAGCAGCTACGGCATCTGGCCAAAGTCGGCCTGCGAGGTGACTGCTTTTGGGAAGCTTTGATTAAGGGGGAGGCATCAGGGGAACACGTGACTGAGCTAAGACAATGCTGGCATGAGCCTCTGAAAGTCTGCTCGGTCCCTGCCCCAAAGAGAGCCTCCCATAAAAAGCAAATAAAAAATGAGGCTCGAAAGAAAATCACATTTTATGACAACTTCTGTGGTCATCCCGGCTTCATTTCCTCTAGGCCTCCCTGTTTCCTTCAAGTCTAAAACACACGCTGGCAAAAACGCTATAGCTCCCTCATGTTCGTATAACCTAAATGGCAAAATGAAGGGAAGGGGGGTGTGGGGCGAGAGAGATGGATTTCAGCCAGTATACCCCCGCAGAAGCAATTAATCTTACTACAAACTCTGAGAGGGCTAATGTTCAGGGCAAACCATTTTGTTTCCGAGGGCAGACGTCAAGCAACTTATTATATTTATTCTTCTGATTATCATTGAATTTGCGCCCCTACACTGGAGAAAAATAACCTGACCTACTTGTCTGCCACGGGGAAATTCATTTTTGTTGAATGACGGTGATGGGATGAAAAAAAAAATGAACCTTGGGAAATAATTCAGTAAAATATGGGACTCTCTCAGAGCTGAAGCAGGCAGCAGCCTAGGTTACAAACATAATCTCTTCACAGTGCCAGTAAAATAAAACAGAACCACTGTTTCAGACACTGTATTTTTGGCAAATGTTTCACTCCTCAATTACTTTCAAAGTTATTCGTTTCAGTCAACATTATAAGGGTAAGTCAACATTTGTCCTGGCAGCAAGCCCAAATTTGTTATTTTATTAGTCTGCTACTGGTTAAATTGGCCCAAGATTAAACACATCTAATAAATAGCCCTAAAATATTGGAGTTTAGTAGAAGACCACATTTAAGTTCTCTTACACAGGATGTTACTATTAACCTTGGGCAGAGGAGAAATGTACACCCACACCCGAGCTAAGTTCCTTTTAGCAAAAGCCAGCCCATCGCCTGAAACTCATTTTGGTCATGCCCAGACATGGCACTGCAGACCTTCAGAGAAAGAGGAAGCCAAATATTTAGCTCTCTCTGCGGTCCCTGGGTCCACATCTGCCTTCCGAATGTCAAGCAAAACTCTTACTTTCTCGAGGCAGACAGGGCCAGATGCTCGCAAGAGTTTGACCTCCTGAAAAAGTCTCAGGGCTTCCACCAGAGTCATGCCTCTGTGGCCCTTAAGGGAAGGCCAGCTCTGGGCCCAGAAGACATTTTCTGACAGTTAGATTCAGGTTTTTTGCAAGACTGCCACAGAAATGATGTGCCCACCATGCCACACCCATCTGTAGGTCTAGAAAATGAGGTCTAAGCACACATCCCTGGTTGCAGAATGCTAACGAGGTACCTAGAGGTGGCAGGGGTGGCCTAACCCCAGGCACAGGGCCCAGAGGAAGGCCTCCTCTGTGGTTCTGGGGTTTCGCAGGCAGTCATTTCCTACTGACTTCTTGGAAACCCTTGGGTGGGTGGGATATAAATTCTGCATTTGTTTTTCTCTATAAAAGGGAATCCCTGGCTTCCCCTTGGGCTGAGTTGGAGGGGAAGGGGTAGAAGAATGTCACTGGGGATTCCACCCCCACTTCAGGGTTTGGGAACTGCCGTGTATAGCCCTCAAGGGTACTTTAAGGATATTTGCTGAGGCTTCCTCAGAGTTTAGGAATAAGCCAAAAGTCTCTGCAGCAAGTGACAAGGTTCTTATCACACTGGCCCAAAGAATGTGTTGATTCTTTGCAAAGGATCTAAGGATAAAATATGAGCCAACCTTCCTGGCCAGAGCACAATGCCCTATGACCTCGGACCAACAATGTAACCTCCATGGGCTTGGTCTCCTCCCCTGTGAAGTGGGGGTGACTCTCCTACCCCCTCACAGAGTTGTTGGGAAGATAGCATGAGATCATGTGTGTGATGTGCTTGGTACAAGCCTGCCCCATAAATTGCCTCCTGTAAATATTTCTAATGCCCAGGAGAGGTGTGGTCTCTCCCAGAGCCTGCTCTCCTGCCCTCATCCATTTCCTGCAGCACTAGATTTTGCCCTGGGCCTCCCAAGGATGAAGCTAGAACTCCATGTCACCTGCCACACCACAGTCTCACCAATGACATGCTCCTGCCACGAGGCCTCAGTTTCTGAGACCACTTATTTTGATTCCACATTCCTGCCTTGCCTTTCTTCCTGCAGCTTTATCATCTGTTTAGTCAAGCTCTGGCTGGATAGAGCAAAACTGGGAATGGTTTGGTAGGATCCAAGGTTATGTCAGAGGAGAGGAAAATCTCAGCCATGAAATCCCAAGATAAGAACCTGAGTGGGAGAAGGGAATCCAAGTGGATCTTGAGGTCTGCATCAAAATCCACCTACCCCTAACCCAACATCGCTAAATTATGGGCTAAGAGAGATAGTCTCCAATCTTGCCAGATCCCAGTACTATCTGGGATTAGGCATTGATAGGAACTCTGGGCGTTTGACCCATATCAGATGAGCAAGGTGGAATTTCTCCCCCAAATAACAAGTTACCTTGGGTTTCCAGAAAGGACCATACGGACCCACTGGCATGTCCTTTCTCTTTTTCATCCACCTATTGTCCTTTGAAGCTCAGCATTATCTTCGTTTCCCAGAAATGGGAAAAAAAATAAAAGGTTCAGAAACTAAAAAAAAAAAAAAAGATGCTCAGATCTTAATCTCAATGTCCCAAAGGAAGGACAGACTGTTCCAGCTCAATTTGGGATAATCAAACATGTCTCAGGCAAGCAAAGCTGACAACCAGGTCTGCCATCTGACTGAAGACTAAGCTGGGACCAGGGATCCCACATACACCTGCTGGGTAAAACCTCTGACCAAGGGCATGGGGTCAGCAGGATGAGAACATGGACCCCCTTCTCCTGTGGTCCAGTCAGCTTCTGTTTTTGACAAGAACAGTATCTGAGCAGACAAGACTTGCAGAAATGTGGCTTCCAGAGAGAATGAGAAACTAGGTTTGTCACACTCCCTGGTACCCCCGGCTGTCCCTGCTAGCACAATTTATCCCTTCCAATTGGGTTCACGTGATCCTCAACAGCACATGGCTCCAGTTAGAGCCAGGGAAGACTGCATTTGGGGGTTTTAGAACAGTCTGCTCTCAACTGAGAATACACGGAAATCTGATTATTCAAAATGGAAAAAGCTACTAGTAGCCCAGCCATAAGGGATTGATTGAACTGGGAATAAAATAAAGTAAATGTTAAACTTTCCTGTTTTCAGCTCTCAGCTGACATCTTACCACCCACTGAGCAATGGTATGTAGAAAAATAAGGCACGAAGCACGCTGTTCAGGAAGCTGTGAGGTAGGTAATCTATGATGGATTCATATGGCCTTTCTATTGCCCCCACACACCCCAACTGAGCACATGCATAGCTTCAAAATGTTATCTCTTGGGAGATGCGTGTGTGTATATATGTGTGTATACACACACTTGTGCACACACACAGAACCCAAGACCAACTTTGAGACAGTTTTCATTCTGCAGCACACTTTTAATGACAGGAATAAAAAAATGCCCACTAACAATGGATTTTTCCAAAGACTCATAACAAACACTGGCCCTCAGTGCTGTGCATTTGCAACCTTGAAACATAGTGATTATGTGTTATTTCTAACTCGGAGCAATTAATATGCAACCAGATGTATCATTATCTACAGTGTATTAAAATTCAGCAGCCTGCGAATTTGAAAAAGAGCGTATCATGCACGACAAAGGAGGCAGAAGCCTCAGAGACCTGTGCTGCTCCCCTACATCACTTGCAGCTTATTTCAATTACAAAGTCACAAGAGAGAAAATGAATAGACAATGCAGTTGACTTAAAAGAAAAGAAGTAGATACAAACCTGTGATTTGACTGTTTGACTTTGTAAAAAAAATGTTGGTTTAGCCATTGGAGATTCAGCGGTAAGGGATGCCAATAAGAGTTTCCAGAAAAGACAAAGGCAGTTTTGTGGTAAAAGAAAAATGTTATTTATTGTGGCAGAAAACGGAGAAATTCCCATGAGTTTTTGGCTCACGCCATCTACAGATGGGAGGGTTCCTTTGGAAGACCACGTGGGGTCTAACCTGGCAAGATTTCCCTGTTAAAGTTTTCCTAGTGCCCTTATGGATTGAGGGAAAGTCTCACTGGTCAGGTGCTCACTCCTCCTGCCCCACCATTTAGGAGTGAGGCTCTGGGACTGCTCCTGGATTTATAAAGCAGGGCTGCACAGAGTGGTGTTGGGGCCACCTAACCCTGCAAAGCCTCCAGAATTGTCATTAAATTACATGCTGCCAGGTTCCTTACCTACTCACAGATTCTAGCAATTTTCTAGAAACAGAGAAGTCGTCCCACACCTGACCCAGGTGTGACTCATCTGACTGTCAAATAGAGAAGGAAGCACTAGACAATGGGGGACCCCCAGGTGAGGAGGAGGAAGCACCAAGAGCCATGGAGTCACCCCGTGCCAGGTGTTGGCACACACACACTCAGCTACACCACACAGCAACCCCATCACCTCGTTTTATAAAAGAGGAAGCAGGTGTTCAGAGAAGTAATGTGATTTGCCCCAAGTCATACCCAGTAAAAGCTGAAATTCAAATTCAAATCCACTTCACTTGAAAGCCTTCCCTGCCACCCCCACGCCGGCTTCCTGGGATACACAACTTCCTCTTATAACATAGTAGCAACAAGACTGACAATGACTTCATGCCGGGCTGTGCCAAAGCACTCTCTATGCACAACTTCCTTGATTTCTCTTAAGTTAGTACTATTAATATACCCATTTCACAAAACAGGCAGCTGAGGCTCAGAGGGGTTAAGAAGCTTTTCTAAGGTTACACAGCCAGTGGCAGAGCCAGGACTGAGCCCAAGGCTGCTCCTCAGCAAGACCAGCGATCTGAACCAGAGCCCTGTTCCTTTCCTAAGTCCTGTGGGAAATAAACATGGCAGAGGCAGGACAATGGAGACCGAGGAAAATTTGGTTGTTCATTCCACATTCAAGCCCTGTCACTCCAGAATCAGCAACCCCTCCTGTCTCCCCTCCTGCCCCGCCCCCAGCTTAGAGTGCCCGGCCAGTGCCCAGGTGCCCTGCTCATGTGCCCCCAGTGGACACTGCCCTCTGTTAAGGCACACCTGGGGAACGGTGTGTGAGCATCCAGCATCAGGGGGCTCACTGGATGACCAACCCCCAGGACTGCCCTCCTCGCAGTCTATCAAAATCCCCAGTGAAATTGCCTGCTTCCCCATCCCTCCTTCCTTGATTGACAATCACTGTCCATTTGTTAGGGTTTTGAATGTCTGGGTCCAACTCAAGTACAAGTTCCTTGAGGACAGAAAGCATGCCTTTCTCTTTTAAACTCAGGAGAAATTGTTAGGTAGAGTCTGATCTCAATAAATATTTACTGACAATCAAAGAGCGTTAGGGGTCATTTCTAGCTGTTCGACTCTTCACCAAGTTGTACCCACCATGCTATGGAATTTCCCCACATTTCTAACAAAGGATCTATTTATAATTAAAGCACCCTGCTAATGAATAGGGCAGGATGAACTCTCAAAGCAACCTAATCCTCCTCACCTGCATCGGGTCAATCCCTACGGTTGGAGCTTGGTTAAGATTCCCAGATGGTGTGTGTCAGATGGGAGCCAGCCTTGGGGATGGATGACAAGCTCTTCATCTCCCATGACCAGGGTGCCTCTCTACCCTGAGCTCACTCCCCACTCCCTGCTTGAAAGTCATTCTGGGAACATTAGAAAACCATACTAGATTGTTTTTTTTCATCCTGCCTGGCAGGAATGAACGTGAATCTTGCCAGTGTGCTTGGAACATCTTTTGTTTTTTAAAAAAATAATGGCCAGTGCCAACTCAAATCCCTGGGAAGTTGGGTGGGTATTTCCTACAAAGGAAAGAGTGACCTCCCAGCAGACCCCTTGATAGGGATGATCAGCCACAGCTTCCACTCCGCTGATGTGCACTGAAAATAGATGATGCTGTTGTTGCTAATAGTGTGCGGAATGCTTGCTCTGTGCAAGCCCACTGCAAGCTCATTCGCTTTTCACAGTTCCCTTGGAAATTCTCATTTACAGGTAAGGAAACTGAGGCTTTAGAGGATGAGTCACTGTCCAAAGTCTCCTGGCTCACAAGTGGCCAATTTGGGATTCAGACTTGGTTCAGTCCATCCCTCAAATCCAAGTTCCCAACCACTATACTCTGAGTCTGCCCCAGATTAAAATACAATCTTGCCCAATCCTTCCCTCAGGGTGAAGGGGAAAAGGAGGAAGATGGGTTAAATGCTTTCAGCTGGAACTTGGGAACTCTGAAGCTTTGAAAAGGAAAAAAAAAAAGATTTTTGTTCTTAGAACAGAAATCCAGTTTTCTTTTTTAATTTGCTAACATCTAGTCCAAGATAATTTTCTATCACACATTAAAGCCCATCTTTATCTGTTTAAAAATATTAATATCTGAAATCTGGGTCCTATGTTCGAAATCCAGATTTAAGTTTTAGTCTGTAAGCAGCTGTAACCAAACTTGGGAAGCTACTGCTGCAGACCTCTGGTCCAGAAGAACCTCAGAACACAACGGAATGCTGTTTCCAAACTCTCACTACCATTGTTGACATTTTTTTTGCCAACGTATATACATACCACCTGAGCTATTACATAGTTACTTTCCTTAAATTACTCATCCTTTACTTAAGTAACCATATTGTAAAAACAAATACTGCATTTGCGATAAATAGAAACTAACTTGAGAAAATGAACCCTATTGTTAAATTCTTATTAGATACTCTTGCCTGCCTGAAGCTTCTAAGCCCAAGGCCTGAGCTTTGTTAAAAGGGGTAACTAGCAAGTGATAGAAAGGTGTTAAAGACACACTAGCTCCGAACTAAGACTTTCGCCTCAGCACCATCAGAAGGATCAGAAGGACAGGAAGAGAACTGAAAAGAGAAAGTAATTCAAACTTAATTGTGTGTCTTATCTCTGTATCCCCTTGTCCCTGGTGTCCTTCAGGCTACCACAAATGGTATGAAACCCACCTTCTGGGAAAAAAGGGATCCAAGCCGATCTTCTCATTTCAGAAACAAAGACTCCAAGGTCCCCTGAGCCTACTTGTGTCCTGTCCCCGGCTAGTAAGGAGGCTCTTGTAAGAATCAGCTTAGAAATAAATGCTGTTGGAGAAATTCAGATTTAAGCATGTACAAGTCCTCCAAAGCAAGTCCCCGCTCCTTGATGCTGAGCCAGAAGAAAGCTCACTCTCCTCAGCCCTTAGAGGGCAGACATAAAGCCTTCAGAAACTACAAGAGAAAACCAGGTCTGTCTTCAGATGCGCTCTTTCAAAGCTGTCCAATCTAAGTCGCCATCAAAACAGCTGAGGCGGAAGGTGACTTTTCACCATGTGTGACTTTTCACCATGTCTCTGGCTGACACTTAAGTTACCATCAGTTTTTTTTTCTCTTTAACAGTCTGTTTCCTTCACAGTGGTTTCAGACCCCTTCTGCAAGACCACACCCAGAAGCACCCAAGGAAACCACGAACCAGCAAAGAGGATGGCTGAAGATGTGTGAGAATGAACAAGACCCCAAAACCTAACAGGATACTGATGAGCCACCTGCACCCCTCCCCCACCTGTTCGAAGTCAAACATAAGAAGAATCTTCACCAGTGACCTTTAATTATCTTCTCTATATTTGCCTGGGGTTGTTCTTGACATGCCTGCATCACTTGGGGATTATGAAATGTTAGCATTTCAATGTAAGATAAGACACTTGAGAGGGACGCTTGCACTGGCCTTGTGCGGGGGGCCAGAGAGCACACAGAGGAAAGACTTATCACTTGTCCCCCTGGGGTATCGGGCCTGTAGCTCCTTCGAGTTCCACCCACTGGCTGCTTCCCTTTTCCCTTCTGTGGCTTCTTCCTCCAGGAAGACTCCAAACTTCCAAATCTGACAAGGGTGCACTGGCTAAACATTTAACTTTATATATTTTTTTCAAGGTCCTGACGTAGGCTCTCAGTTTTATTTCACTCAGGTTGCCAACCTCTCGTGGTATCTACAGAAACCGTCCCCTCGGGGGAAATGTTCTAGTTCTCCTTACCCTTTAATTATTGCCCCTGCTGCAAACATTAGATCTGCAGAGCTCAGAAAGACATCATTTTAAGGGATGTCATCTACATGTACAGAAGGTTCTGTTTATCCATTTTTTGTGGGCTTCTTGTTTAATAATGATCACACATCAAATATAAAGTAAGCTTTGCACTTGAACCTAGTGTGCAGGCCACGGGATGGGTTCACCAGTCCACTGGCTGCCAAGTGAAGTCTCTGCATGCAGTGTTCTAAGTTTAATGGGGTTCACTTTGAACACCCTCAAAATAGTGCTGCTTACCAACTTCACTCAGGAACATGACTGGGTTAAGCCAACACTGCGGTATGCCAAGCGGTCAAGGCTGGGCAAGGAGCGCCCAACGTTTTCGCCCTGCCTCCTAATCTCTCCGAATCTCTGCTTCTTCGGTTGACAAACAAAGAGGACAGTCCTTGCCTTGCTCAGTGCCTTCAGCCAGTGCAAAGTTCAAAGGAGATCATACATGTGAAAACACCTGCCTGCTATTTGAACACAGGGCGGCATTACTGTGAATTTAGGGAGCACAGTGAGAGAGGGACAGGGGATGCTGATAGAAACATCCCTTCCCCTACTTCCTTACATCCCATGTGCTTATGTAGACACTTAAATGAGTTATGTCATGTGTGTAATTATGCTCAACTTTTTTCCTTTTTATTTTTTATAAGAACATTAAGGTATTTCTGTTGGCTACTCTGTAATGGCTCAAAGGATGCCACTGATCCCTGTGCCAGAGGCCATGGTACATGGAGTCATCCCCTCATTATATAGGTTAGAGAGGTTGCTGTCTGTTATAAATAAATAGGAAAGGATGCTAAACTGAAATCAGACAGCTGGACTTCAAACGTCAGCTCTGCCATGCTCAGCAGTGTGAACCTGGGAAAATTACTGAATTTCTCTGATTCTTAGGATCCTCACCTTTAACATGGGGATAATTATACTCGGATGAGGAAAAGGATATAAAAATGCTTTGAAACCTATAAAATGCACAAGTATAGAACATGATCATTATTACAAATAATATTATTATGAACAACTCTGGACACACAGCATTTTTTCCCCTTAGAGCTGGAATACTGGGTCCAAAGATTTGAACCTTTTTTTGTGTTTTAATATACACTGATGAGTACCCTCATTCCCCAAAGATGCATGTTATTTCCCTGCAACATCCCCAGGACTGGGTTCTATCATGTTTTTAAAGTATTTGTGACGTCAATTAGGTATGAAACAGCACCTATTATTATTTACCTTTTTCATTTCTTTAATTTCTACTACAGTGAACATTTAAATAATGTTTAATTTCATAGTTTCTTGTGTGTGAACTACCTATGTGTCTTTTTGCCCATTTATCAATGGACACCTTGGAAGGTCTTTTACATCTGTATAAATTACTTATATGACAAAGATATTAATTTTTCAATTTATCATCTCTATTTAAAAAATCTTTTTCTATGTATGAGTCTAGTTCTCTTGCCTAAGGAAGCACATTAAACATAACAGACACCTGGTTTGTTGATATAGCATTATACAGTGTGTTTGTGGGCTGATCAATACTCAAGATTTCCAAGCACACTGAGGATGTCTGGTGGAAACAAGCAAAGAAGAGAAAGAGATTGCACAATATGTCCCATTTGGAAAAGTGAGAGGAACCAGGACATCTAGCCAAGAGAAACAAGCACCTGGGGGAAGAGTGTGTGTGTGTGTGTGCACGCACGTGCACATACATGTGTGTGTGTGTGTGTGCGTGTGTGTGTGTGCAGACTGCGAGTAGATGGGGAGAGAGAGCAGTTTGCAAATATTTAAGGAGATAACACATGAGAAAGTATTACTGTATAATATTCAGTTGCAGAAAGCAATGAAACAATTGAGAGGATTTTTTCATGATCCACACTGAACAAAGAATGTACAGGCTCATAAGGTAATGAGTTCTCTGTCTCTGGAGATGTTTAAGCAGAAATTGAAAGGATCCAGCAGTGGGTTAGCACGGGGCTCCATATTCTCAACAGGCTTTTCCTATTCTAAGGTTCTCGAATGCAATAACCTTGGGCCATTTCCTGGAGGCTGGTTTTGTTTGTTTGTTTCATAAATCCCCGGAAAGAAAGCCTGTTTTGCTACTCTTTGCCTCCTCATCTTAAGAGCCAGGAGAGGAAAAAAAAAAAAAAATCCAGTGAGTTTACCGTTAAGACTTCTGGTTCTGCTCCAATTAATTGAAGTTTAGTAATAATCGGGGCCGCCTTCTCACAAAAGAACACAATGGCTCAAACACAGAAGGTCCAAACACAAGTGTTTCTAGATTTAAAAAGAACCACTCCTTTCCCAGCCAGTCAAAGGTTCAGAAGCCTTTCTGGATTAATGTGTGACACAGCCTCTTTTAAGCTAATAATGGGTGTCAATTCATAAAAAATGGAAGGCATTAGAAACCACTGGCCTTCATTCTTGACAGTCCATGAGTCAATACAAAAATAAATGGCAATGCAATTCACAGCAATTTCCTCATTTTGTGTGTGACCCGTACCCATGACCAACGCTGACAAATCATGAAGGCAACTGCATGCATCCATCACAAATGAAGTAGCCCTTCTAGATATACACATGCCATTAATAATAATTACATGTGCACAGGGCTTTGCAAAATTCGGATATGATCAGTAATTTATTTTCATTCAGTTGTTATGAAAACAGTGGCACCAATCCAGGATTTTACAGGCAATTGCAGAATATCTTGAGAAAGTGACACAATTTGCAAGTATCCAGATGGAAGTCAGGGCCTTCCAGTTATTGGTTTAGGTGGAAGCCTGGTGGTTAATGTAGATAAGCAAAATGACTAATTGCAGAACTAATGGTGTCACCTCCACAGAGCTGAGCATGCGGAATTCTGCCAAAGACCAGCTCTTTGGCGTTGAGAAACACAGAACGGAAGTTACCAAAACCCTCCCAAATGGACGCTTGCAACTCCCACTCCTTGGAGTTGTAGCCGTTCTATGAAGTGGGCTCCCAGAAACACTGAGTAATGGTGGGGTCTCCCATCCAGACACTCAGGAAAAAGGAGGCTTTTGGCTGTGAGGCTCTTTGCTCTGGTGGGGGCCCTCATCCTTCACGTGTTATGTGGTGAGGAGACGAGTGATTCAGTCACTTAGACGCAATGTGATGTGGTTGGGAAAGTACAGACCTCAGGGTCAGAGTGGGGTGTGAACCTTGGCCCCTCCACCTAGTAGCTCAGCCATCCTGGAAAGGCTATTGCCCAGTTCTGAGCCTTGGTTTCTTCTACAAAAAGGAACAAGTACACCAACCTCATAGGATTGTCGTGGTGATAAAGAGAGGACCTATAGTAAGGCCCCTAATGCCCTCCTGGGCATAAAAGAGCCCTCAGAAAATTTAGAATAGTGATCATTAATTAAAACTGTCTGGGGAATCTTTTCAAGATGCAGAAGTCTTGATGATGATGATGCTATTTATTGAACACTTACTATGTGCCAAGCACTGAACTGAGCACTGTACATGAAACATCTCATTGACCCTCACTATGATCCTAGGAGGTAGAACTCTCATCATTCCCATTTTACCACTGAGGAAAGCAGAGCTTAGAGAGGCCAAGTAGCTTGTCCAAGGTGACAGCACTAAGCAGGTGGTGGAGATGGCATTAGGACTCAGTTCAGAGCTGAGACTGTGAACATCCTCAAATGTACATGCGTAAAGTCAACATGTTTTCCTTTAACAGACCTATTCCTAGTTCAGGTACACCCTATCCTGGAGCCCAAGACCCCCAAGACCCCATGTGAACAAGCCTCAGAATCATGGGCTGGATGGCCATAACCAGATCCTATCAGCAAGCAATGGCCTTTACCTGGATAACTCTATGTTGCTCCCCTCCCAGCAAGACCCGAAGTCACATGATTCATAGAGTCTACTTATTTGGTCACTTGAGAAATACCAGGATTCTAACTGCACTAACTCCTCAAAACTATTTCCATGCAGTTAGTTGTATATACTTTCAGTTCGACACTATATGATACAGATTCCAAGAAATGTATAAATTACTGGAAACCATTTGACTCCTTTAGCTCTCCAGCTGGCATGCAAGGAGCACAGCCTCAGGTGCATACAATTTTCAAGTCCACATGTGGACTTACTGGGGCATAAATTATGGCAGGGGCACAGGCTTCACCTTACCCTTTAAAGCTGAGGCTTTAAAAGTACTTCCCCAGTTACAGAAAGTACTCATGATTATATATTTAAAAGAAAATATTTTAAAGCATTTTACATATCTGTTAAGTTTTCATTCTGCTCCCTTTTTCTTCAGAGGTAAACACCCTTATGTGCCACAAAGTACACTGGTATGAAATGCTGGACTAAATCCATTAGGAAACCTGGCATTGGATCTTGGTTCAGCTGCTGATTTTTTTCATGGCGTTCTGCAAGTCACCTGCCCCCAGTGTCTTTATTCATAAAGTAAGGAGAAAAAAAATATGTGCTTTCTGTTAACCCTACAACATGGTTACGATCTCAGGTGAAACGCTAGATGTGGCATTTAGAAAGGAATAGAGCTCTGTCATTTTGAGGTACATGTCATTCCAAGGGCCACACAAGGCTATTGGAGGAGTCAAAATCAGATCATATACTTTTGTGAGACAAAGGCAATGATTACAAATACTGCTAACTAAAGCTGGCCTAATTCTGACCAACATCAGATAGTGAACCTTAAAACCAAAAGTGAGTTGTCCATCAAATTGTCAGATATATTCTCAGAAAGAAAATAATGGAGATATCTCTTTTATTTTCATGAAAAATGAAATGGACCCCAAACTCTTAAAACCTCACCAGACTCCAGCATCCTTAGCCAACGTATCTACTGATTTGAACTTTCTTTTTTTTTTTTTAGGATTGATTAATTGATTGGGTGTGAGGAGGGTGAGAGAGAGAGAGAGAATCCCAAGCAGACTCCATGCTGAGTGCAGAGCCCAATGTGGGGCTTGATCTCACGACCCTAAGATCATGACTTGAGCTGAAATCAAGAGCTGGATAACACCCAGGCACCCCTGAGCCTTCTTTCTTTAAAAGCAAACCTCCCCATGTGGAAATAGTGACTTTTAACTTATAATCAGTGTAATTCATTAAGAGCTAACAGCTTTCCTTTTAGTCACTTGATCAGGTGCTCAGAGCAATTAACATTCCTGGAAGGACCAGTCCCTCCTGGCATGGGAATAAGCAAAACATAAATTAAATGAAGCTACATCAGCGATCAGAAGAAGCAAGCTTAACCACACTCATATGATACCATGTTTCTCTGTGAAAGTCAAGAGCCATGGACTAAAATGGACTAAGCTTCTTGGATATCATAGTTAATGATTAGAGCTAGAAGGATCTAGCTGGTTTTGGGTATTAAACACTTGCAACCCAACTCATACATCCACGCCATAAAGAAATACCAGATTAGAAAGCAGTATTATATTAATATCGTAATCCATGTAGAATACTTATGGTGTTTAAAATAAACATTTTACAGAAAATAATTTTTAAAAATAAATATATCACCTTTTTTCTTTCACTGGAAATTATCACTGAAATTAAGAAAATTACAAAGCACTTAAATCTCAAGTAGAACTCATTTGCATTTAAGAGAATGCTTGTTGTTGCACATTTTTCACTCAAGTGTATGGTATCTAACGCACATCACTGCACACCAGCCCCTTCCCCACAAGTCTTTCCTTAAGTAGCTTTCCCCAGAACGCCTGCTGCAACCACGGGAACCGTGCTAGAAGGCGCTTGCCCGGGCAGTGCTCCTCCCCATAGCAAATTCCGAAGGAACAGCCATTATATGTCTAAAGGGCACAGGTGCTTTGCTGCAACTGCCTTTGAAGGTCAAAAAGTACTTTGGATAAGCCAGTCCTTCTCTTTATAACCACCTTCTTTTTGGAAAAAAAAAAAATGATCGATCTTAAAAAATTACTTTCATAGGAATTAACGGTCAGTGCCTAATTTATAAACATGTATATAATCATGTTTTTCAAAAGGCCTACCAGGATATGCTGCTCTTTAAACACTTACAAATAATGATGACACCTGCTGGTAGAAAATATATTTTAGTTAATTGCTTATGGAGAAGTAAGGCCTACAAGGATTGACTGTCTTTTGCACAGACAATGAAACCAGAAAACTACCCCCTACACTCACTTCGGTTTCTTTTTCCAACTTTGCCTATTTGTCATTATCAGGAAACGAAGCTAGGAGATGCACTGGACTAGATCTCCACCTCAAGGTGTAGAGAGCACACATGATACTTCACTGATTTAAACTGCACACATACACACAAAACACTCAGTGGGGATACCTGAAAAATATTTACCATTTCGAAAATTGTCCCCCCATCCTTCCTCTCATACCAGGACATCCCCATAAAAGGAAAATAAGTCACATTTTATAATTTGGAATTGGCTAGCATGAAGAAAATTAATATTTGACATTTGGTGACACGTTTCTTTCTCATCACATTTGTGATATGCAGACATATTTCTATTCTACATATAAGAATAAGAAAAAATCAAGCAGATGAGTTTTACCTAAGCTTTTAGCCGAACTACTCAGAAAACATAGGACTAAGGGAGAGCAAGAAGGGACTAGTTAGAGTCCAGAGCTATTCTCACTATTCTTTCTTTTGATCCATTTCATTTTATTAATTCAACTTGGTTATGCTTCGCTTCCTTCCAAAAGGAGTTTGAGAAAATACTAGCTTCACTGCTCCTACATTCATTAAATTATGATGTTCCTATTGAAAAATCATTATATCCATTCTAAGCCTGAACAACCTGAATTCTATGCTGGTGCTATCTTGTCAAAACTTAAATAAGAGTCCAAACACCATTAAGGCCATTACACTTCCACAGCTGCTGCGAACAAAAACTCTTTGTGAAAATATACAACTGAGCTGGAGTGTGGGGTGGGGGTGGGGGTGAGAAGTTAGTTGTGCTCAGCTTACAGAAAGCTGATTACAACCGGAGACTGTTTGGAGTCTTGTCAGCTTGGAGCAGCTCTTGTTAGAGGCAATGAATCTTTGATGCTGTCCTCCCGAATATACATAATTCAGCGAGCCAAGTGCACACAGCTAAGGAGACCCAAGGGTGCTGGGTGGGTGGAATCCTCAAGACTGCCGCACCAAGGTCGGATGCACTTCTGCCTCCAGACTTTCCCCAGTCATGGTTGGACAGAGTGACAATCTCTCAGATAACACACATGAGCAGCAGTGATGAGCTGGGTCCTGTGGGTTCAACTATAGCTTGGCCACAGCAAAACTGTGGTCTAGTGGAAGCAACTATATTCCCGAAGACCCTCAAAGACTGAGAAGGATGCTTTCTCCTCTAGCTGAACCCAACCTTTAAGACCAGTGAGCTCTCTGCCAGAGGTATAACACACAGAAGTAAAAGGTGAGATTAAACACAAGCCAGGAGGGCTCTCTCACATCGCCCTCAAGGCCCCGGAAAGTTCCCAGAAAAGGAGGTTTCCAGTGTTCCAAGACAGCTTCCCACTGCCCCAAGGAGTTTAATTCATTTTCAGGATCCATGTGCAAGACATTCAGATTACTCACTGAGCCCCCAGACCCCCAGCTGCATGACCCCACTGGCCACAGATGACAAACAGAGGTGCCAGGTCCTGTCTTTGCTGCCAAACAGCTGCAAGGTCAAGCCTGACAGGTGAGATGGCCCCCAAAGACCTCCTCTTGCTTCCCAACCCAGGCAAGAGGAAACCCAAGCTTAAAAGGTAGCTCTTCACTGACCTCTGGTAATAAGGATAAGAGAAAGTCCCTCTGCCAGGTCTAGACAGAAGACTGACAGTCTGAGAGTCCTGAAGGATGCAACAGAGGCCAGGGCAAGGAGGCAGCTGCTCCCTGGCCAAGAGGAAGAGGAACAGGGACAGGGGAGGAGGCTCAGGATGATCCACAGAGAAGGGGCAGAAGAAGGGAGGCAGAGACAGACAGTGAGACATGGGGGGAGAGAGTGTGTGGGAGAAATGGGGAGAGGGAGGGAGAGACAGAGAGAGAGAGAGGGAGGAAAAGGGAAAGGTAGAGGAAGGAGAGAGGGTGGGGGGGAACACACTGAATGAGAGATGCAAGCATTGAGAGACTGACACAGCGAGGGAGAGTGAGAGATGGAGCGAGACAGAGGGACAGACAGACGGACCCAGAGAGGTCCAGGTGGAGGCCCTACCTCCGCGTCCTTGGCCGGACTGCTGGCCGGGGGTACCTCCAGGCTGCAGTTCGCCCTCTTGACCGTGAGGTAGAAGGGGTAATCCTTGGCCACCATGGTGGCTGCCGGGCCTGCTCTTTGGGATGTCACCGCTGACCCGAGGCGACCACAAAACTCCCTGGCGAAAGGGGGCCCCAGCTCCACGGTGCCGGGCGGCAGCGTCGGTATGGAGACTGACAGCCGGCTTCTTGCCTGGCGGGACCGACTCAGCTCTCGGGCTGAAAGGGGGGAGGAGCCTCGTCCGGGCCCGCCCAGCTGGGGCGGGGCAGGGGGCGGAGCAGGGGGTGGGGCGGAGCGCCGGCTCGGCCCCGCACCGACACCTCCCCGAAGCGCCCAGGTACCGCCCCGCGGAAACCCCCCAGCGCCGCGAGGGGCGAACCTGCCTTGGGACCCTTCTTCCCGCCGGCCGGATCCCCGGGGCCACCCTCCCAGTGACTCCCTGGCACTGCCGGGGTCGAAGAGGCGGCGGGTAGAACCCAGGCTGGGGCGAAGCTGGGCGGCGGGGAGAGAGCTGGCCCCGCGGAGGAAGAGCGAGCGTTTTAAATGCCCACATCGAGAAGAGGCGGTATTCTGTTTTGCCTTCTTCCCAGCCAGCCTCCCCTCACACATTTTTTTTTTAAATGAACGTCACTGGAGTATAATCTATAAACAGAAAAATGTGCTCATTTTAAGTGTACAGTTAGTTGAGTGCTGATGAACGTAAACGCTCATGTAACCACTTCCATAATCAGGAAATATATTTCCACCACTTCCAGAGATTTCCTTTGAGCGCCTTCCTCTGCACCCATTTTTAAATATGAAGAGGCTGGTTAGAGGCAGCCAGCGACTCAGAAGGGTTAGATGAAGCTGTGCAGCGTGACCCCGCGGGCTGTACTAAGCCTTTCTATAGCAATATGTAAGTATATACCATTGAAAACCATCCAGAAGGATGCACAGCAAACTTAGGACTGAGTCCCTTTGGGGCTAAAGGGAGGCAATCAGTGCCAGGGTGTACACCTGGGAAAAGTAGCAAAGGAGACTTTAAATTTATAGCTATTGTTCTTAAAAATTTTATAAGAAAAATACACGTGTTACTTGGTAAATTAGAAGTTAATTTTTAAAAAATATTAAAATGACCATTGTCTCAAAAGTTATTTTATGAACTGCACTGTTGAACTTTCCTTCCTCCTAATCAAAGTCATGATCATGACTTTGGTATATATATACCGTAAAGCAGTGGGAAGGAGGTAATTGAAGAAAAGGTTTGTGGTGAGAAGGGTGCCTCTGGACCACTGATTTTTCCTATTTGTATTCCCAAACACAACTTCATCTTTTTAAACCAAGCTGTGCTGATGGGGAGCTTACACAGATGCTCGCTATAAGCTTGACCAAGCTTGGTGGGGACACGAAGGGAACCTTATCTCCAAGAGCACCCAACTAAAGCAGCCCCTGATTAATTCTGCAGCCAAAGGAGGGCCAGGAGAGGCAGTGACACGCCTCACTCAGGGTTCCCTTGGCTGCAGAGGA
Source organism: Potos flavus (assembly GCA_028534135.1). Taxonomy (NCBI): domain Eukaryota; kingdom Metazoa; phylum Chordata; class Mammalia; order Carnivora; family Procyonidae; genus Potos; species Potos flavus. The sequence continues at coordinate 20,509,819 of CM052898.1, forward strand.
TATGAGCTGAATCATTTGGAGCTGCTCATTTCCTTCTTCCTGCTCTTCTGGCCTCCATAGGCCCACCATCTCAACTAGATGACTCTGGCTAGCAACAGCCCCTTTGGGGACAGACTTTGATCCCCCGGGGTGCTCCCCAGGCCTTATCCTCCAGTTGGGACATATACTTCCAGCACTGGGTGAAGAAAAGAATGACCCTAGCAAACTACAACTGGTCTTCTCACTACAGAATCCTCAGGGCTGGGCAAGAAGTCTGACATACCATAAGCCCAGTGTGGTAATAAATAAACCCTATGGAAAAGAGGGGACTTTAACCTTGTTTAAGTACAACTATTGTGGAGCAAAGAATAGTTGTATTGGTTGATGAGAAGGCTGCCATATCTATTTCTCTCATACTGTTTTTTTTGCCCCTCCTCAGAAGATTTGGAATAATAAAAATCAATCAATATACATGGCGACATATTTGCAGGAAACTTCTGTGTTTTCTTCTATACATGCTACGCAAAGCGAGAGAGAGGTTGATTGTTAATGATGAGTAACCATTTAAACAGTGCTGGGGAGGGGGAGCATAAGCCCCAAGATGAGTGTAAAAGGAAAGATGGGACTCTGGAGTTCCCTTGGGTGGTCTGATGCTTCCAAGCTTCTCATAGCATGAACATCTCCCACCATAAATAGGGTTCTGGTGTTTAAAGATATATATAATAAGGCCTGTAAACTGAAGCTGGCAATTTGGGGTATACACAAGCCCTGTATGTGGTACTTGAGACATTTAAAGGATTTCAAGGGTATTTTTGACCCCATGCAATTTCCACCTTGTGCCCTGACTTCAGAACCTCTGCCGGGTGTCATGCGCTGCTCCAACGTTAGCAGATTCAGGGTTTGGGTATTCTGCCTGGATTCTAACCAGAGGTATCTGTGACCAAAGACTTGGTCAGGAAGCAGGCTGCTCTGCACGAGGGTTCCCAAGCACACCCCTGAGGCTGGTGTCACAATTGAGGGAAGCCAGTCCAACTCTGCAATGCTGCCCAGCCGAGCGGGCCCCAGGAGCCCGGCATTCCCCATCCTGCCTGTGTGTGTGTGTGTTTATGAGCTTAGGAACAACACTGCCCTCACAGTCAGCGTCACTCAAAGCAATGGCACAAAGTGCCTTTCAGAACTTGCCTTCAGCACAACCCATTATAATCCTATAAAACGCTTCACAGCCGGGCAGTGTTCCTTGTTAGCCAGAAGCCTGCAGACTGGAATAAAGAAGCCTGTTCTGCGTTTCCAGGAACGGTGCCAAGAGCAGGGCCTGCATTCTCGCCTGGGCCGAGCAGGGCTCATTTGTGCTGCTGGTGGAGTGGTGGGCCTCCACACACAAGCCCACCACTGGTTATAAGCTCCTTTCAGAAGAGCAGACAGCCAGACATGGCTGAGAGACCATCAATCAACTCCTCAAATCCCACTGCTATGGCAGTGAGCAGAACAGGCCCAGCATGAGGCTAAAACTTCAGAAGTTAAAGTGGTTGTGGCAATCTTTCCAGCCAACAGGACGATGCCTTGTTCTGTCACCATTATACTTAACATCAGAGTTAGTGGGTTCTTTTTTTTCTTAAAGGCCCATTCATTTGTTCATCTACCTATCCATCCACCCATCCATCCATCCATCCATCCATCCATCCATCCATCCATCCATCCATCCATCCATCCATGAAAGAGTGCTTATTACAGAGCAGGTGCTCAATTAGCTACATTTCTCCCCTTTCTTCCCTACCTATTCCTGAACCTCTATGCCGGGAAGGTGTGTAATACACATCTGCTCAAGAAATATGGTTGACTTTAAAACATAGCCTTTCAACTATAACCTCAGCAGCAAGGTGCGCATTTGCAGAAGGAGCTCAGGTGACAGTAGCCAATCCTCTAAAGCCCAGCCTTGAAACACATGCACCTCCATCTGCTCCCTTGGCATCTGGAGCTACCCCTTCTACCCCTGCTAATCTCACACAGTCGTGTAGGTACATGTTGGATACACATGTGTACCAACACCTCTCCCCTCCCCTTCCATTTGGGCAACATTCCCAGTTAATGACTGAGCTCCTGCCCCTCTCTGCCACTTCAGTCTTGATGGGAGAGGGGAGAGAGAGCCTGAAAAAGTTCTGGCAGTGAATTTTGAGAGATCAGGACTGTGATTTTCTGTCAGATGGGTAAAAATGGCACAAACAAAAACACTGATAATATCTAAAATCCTACCAGTATTATTACTCTCCCCCTGCCTGGGGTTATGTCCACTGACTCCAGGCTAGATATTTGAAAATATATCCCTGAACATTCTAAAGCTGGAAGACTTCATTCATGCATTCATTTAAAGATCTCATTTTTTTTGAAACAAGTTTGAAAAACTAGTTAAGTGATAGACTCTATTTCTCCCAGGATCGAGCTAATCCTGTGGATTACTAGCTATAATGCAAAAATAATCAAGACTTTATGTTTAAAAGAAATGAATATTTGTTTTGCCCTGATATACCACAGACATGTACATTCCCTAGTCTCTAGTTCATTACAGTAGTGATTCTCAACCGGGGGCAATTTTGTCTCCCTACCCCTCGCCCGTGACATTTGGCAATGTCTGGATACATTTTTGATTGTCACTGGGGGAGGATCCTAGTGGCATCTAATGGATAGAGGCCCAGGATCCTGGCAGACATCCTATAAGGCACAGGGACAGCCCCCAGAACAAAGAATTAACAGGTTCAAAATGCCAATTAATGGTGCTGTTGAGAAACCCTGCATCAAACAGAGTAGAACTAAAATATAGCAACAGAGCCAGGATAATCTGTTGGTTTTGACCTCAAGGATATTGTTGCTTCAGACCTTGACCATTGATTTATGTCCAATGTCAGTCTGGGCATGGTGGGGGAAAGAGAAAAATGCTTCAGTGAATACCTCAGTCAATAATTCTGAGGTAGCCTCAGAATTACTGACATGCCTAGAATATGAGATTTCATAAAACACAAAAGGACAAGAGAACAAAAAGTATGGGAATAAAGGGCAGAGGACACAAAACTGTCTTAAACTCTTCAGATAGGAAAATGCACTTCAAAAGACCAGTGAAAAAGTTTCAATGAAAGGTAATATTTAAGAAGAAATCGGGGAGGAGGAAGAAATGTTTCAAAGCTTGGTCTTTCCCAGGAAAACCTTTTTCACCCTATTTAATTGTTTCGGGGGGCAGAAATTCAAACTCAGTGATGAAGTAAAAACCCCAGAGGATTTGATTTACTGTCTTTCTGATACATGGTATTTCTGGCCACACAGTGTGTACGACTGGAAACCTGTCTTCACTCAAGATTTTGCAATAAGAATCCTGACTTTCTCCAATTTGAGCTGATTACTATCAGCAGGCTTATTTTGCTTATAGAATATAAGCCAGCCTTTAGAACACTTTCTGTACACTACTAGAAGGTCTTTGAACTTTATGGGTAGTTTGCATTTGTTTGAGAGTATTTCATATCTTTTGACCAAGAATTCAATAAGTTTGTTACACTCCAAAAATATTTATTCCCTTCAGACTATAGCTAATGTTATATTATATAGGTTTTCTACACTAATCATTGCATGGAGGAATTAAAAAATCTAAAATATGTAAATTCTAGCTTTGGATAGTAGACGTGTTTTCTCTCTCATCAACTACAAACTCAGCAATCAAATATTCTCCCAAGCCTAAGATGCTGAAGACTGTAAAATGTACTATTATTTTATGTATTACCAAGAAAGAAAAAAATGTTGCCAATTAAATTATAACATGTGATCAATTATAAGATACATCCCAATTCTAGAAAAAATAAAATGTGGGGAAAATGTGCATTTCAATGATAGCGGTATTCCTATCATCTGGCTGGGATTTGAAAACCTACATATTTATAGAAACATGACTTCTGGGAATTCATGGACAATAATTCAAGAGACCACCTGTAGAGAAACCAACTGAGAAGTGTATCAAATCCATACCCCGGGCCCCACTTTGGGTCTGCTGAATTGGACTCTAAGAATTTGAATTTTTGGTAAACACCCTCAAAGAACATTTGTTTGAATAGCACGGTGTTGTGACTTAGAATTATCAGCCAGTCTCAAAATGAACCTGCCCACCTCTCCCATTCCAGGAATACTCTGAACCACAGAGTCTCAGCCCAGAGGTGCCCAGGGGTAATTAGCCCAGTGGTTATAGGATCAAAATCCAGAGTGGGCATGGAGAGCTACTTATGTGCTCATCCAATACTGAGAAACGATTATATGCTGGAGAGCCTGCTCTGTACATACGGGTGCAACAGGGATATAATGAAAAATATGCAAGTCCACACTCCAAGTAAGCTACCAACTAAGCCACCCACCAGGAGACATGTTCTGGCTCTTAGAACTTGATTTACAATCTGGTATCCAGAGTTTCAGTTAAAAACATGCTTATCTCCATAGCCAGGGGACATGACTGCATTTAAGTTTTTAAAAAATTAGCTGTAGCAGTAGAGAATGGGAGAAGGGCAGTTGGCTTGAGATGTTTACTTGAAAAAGATCTGGGGCTGGGGGGTGTGGGGTGCAAGGAGGGGAGTGGTGTGTGTAGAAGACTTGAATCAGAGAATGAGTTCAACAAGCAGAAGCAGACCTGGGGACTCCTGGGAAGCATGTGTCTCACACACGCGGTGGGAGAAGTCGGTTGGTGTGTGCTAGAGGGCAGCGCATGAGCTAAAAGTGTTCCTCATTATCATGGGCATCTGACAACACTGCAGAGGGGACAGACGGTGTAGGTTCACTGAGTGCTTTGGTTAAGTGGGAGGTAAGTTCTGCTCTGTTTGAATTTTTTCCACCTCACATCCAAAACCAAGCTCAGCAACTCACGTCTCACAGGCTCACTATTCTCACTGAACCAAAAGCCTTGGCAACAGAAGGCTGACCAAAAGTCCTGGCTTCTAGTCTACCAACCTTTATTGCTGCGTGATCATTTAGTTCTTTGTCATGACAAGAACAACAATCAGATGGCTTCCTACCAAATAATTTCTCTCATTCAAGGTTGTCCTTGATCCCCAGGCTAAGGGAACCCTTGCTTTGTATACCCCCCCAACACTGAAGACCTCTCCCCCACACTCATTCAGCTTATAATGATGGATTCGAGGTGCCACCACCACCTGACAGGGAGCTACAAAGGCACAGGGACCATATTTATCTCACTCACCACAGAGGCTCTAGCTCCTTCTATCACGCTGGCACATGGTAGAAGGATCCATATTGGTTAAAATGAACATTAAATCGAAGTGGGACTAATCAAAGAACATGCCATGAGGGATGAATCCAGAAAGGAATGTTTGCAGTAGAAACAGAGCACATTCAAAGTTTCTGTGATAGGGGGTGACTGAGTGGCTCAGTCGGTTAAGCATCTGCTTTCGGCTTAGGTCATGATCCCAGGATCCTGGGATCAAGCCCCACTTCAGGCGCCCTGCTCTGCGAAGAGTCTGCTTCTCCCCCTCCCTCTGCCCACCACTCCCCATGCTTGTGCTCTCTCTCAAATAAATAATCTTTTAAAATTTTTTAAAAAAAAGTTTCTGTGATGGGACCAAGAAATCATATGCAGAACACTACAGTGGGCTGTTAAAAATTTTTTGAAGGGCACTTGAGTGGCTCAGTCGAGCCTTCAGCTCGGGTCATGATCTCTGGGTCCTGGGATCGAGCCCTGCATTGGGCTCCCTGCTCAGCAGGGAGTCTCCTTTCCCTCTCCCTCTGCCTCTCCCCCTCTGCTCATGCTGTCTGTCTCTCTCAAATAAATAAATAAAAATATTTAAAAAAATTTTTTTTGAGTAAACATGGGTAGACATGCTTCTTGAAGAATCTAAAAGGCATCAAAATCACTTTGAGAGAAGTGTTCCTGCAGTATAAGGCCATGAGGCCCTTTTGAATATTACTGACAGCTTTCAGTTCCCTCCAGCTTTTTACACAGACCTGGCAATTTACACTAATTCCGGAACCAGGTGGACTTGCCAGGGAGCCTGAAATCAGTGACAAAGGAAATGAAAGAGTCTGTTTTCAGAGATGCCTTGTAACATGCTCATCGTCCTTTTCTCGCCCTCCAGTGGCACTTTCTTCCTTTTCCTTCTCTAGGTTTTTGATTCCAGGTTAAACTCCCCATATATATATTTTTTCCTCCCAACTTGCCATGCTCATACCTTGTGTTATTTATATTGAAACGTTGTTCTCTTGAGTTGGGCCTCTCGTGAGGGCTGACTTTGAAGGCGGAGGGGAGGTTTTTGCCCTGTGTTTCTGCAAGATTAAACAAGATGCTAATCTCAAGTTCAAAGGCTGATGTGAAAGTACGGACTCAAGGACTTTTAGCCAAGGAAGCCAATGGGAGAAGAAGGAAATTTCTCCGCTGGCTGCTCCTTCAAGGGAGGGTGCCACTCTCCCCGTCTGGGCATCCTCACCTGGAGTCTTCCAAGAGATGCTTTGAGAGCTCATTCTAGTTTAGACACAGTACACGGGAAACAAAATTCATCTGTCAGGGTGTGGGAGGAAAGGAGGGAGGAAGGTAAGACAGAATTAAAATTGTAAAGCCAATATCACGTGGCTTCCTCCTTGAACTTTAATAACCCAGCACTGTCTGCAGGCTCAGAAAAACCAAACGCAGTGGGTAGGTACAAGGATTGCTCTGGTGCCAGGAAAATGCAATAAGACGTAACTTTTACAAGGTAAGCAATGAAGAAACGCCCTGCAGGAACAAAACAGCTTTTAACATCTCTGAAGTTGGCAGCCAGGTGCCTGAAACATCAGTCCAGTGCATCCAAAATGCACAATAGATAGGACCACCTTCTTTAAGATGAGGTCATATTTCAGGGGAAACAATGGCTGGATGGGCTGGGTTTCTATTCTTCCCTCTGTTGAGGGAAGGAGGGAAATTTGATCAGTATTTTCTTTGCCACAGCAATACCCATTTCAATGCATGTGAAAGATTTTCCACATGTTGGGCAAATCTTCCAGAATTTTTTAAAGGGAGAACTTTCTGCAGACTACCTTGGCTTCTGAAAGGGGTACCTTTCTCTCTGAGTTGGGAGGGATCTTATTCTGTCCCATGCTGTTATGGAGAAGATCTGAAACTACAACTCTCCTTTCGGATTCTGCTGTTATAAAATGTGGTTTGGGGTGTCTTGTTACACTTTACCCCCAGAAGTGTTAAAGGAAGTGCCTGTCACCAACGCTCAAAAATAAAAATGAAAATGATGTTGGCCGGGCTCAAAAAGCAAAGGGATCAGCATTTTGCTTCAGTTTCCTGTTCATAAAACTTTATAAAAACAATCCACCCATTAAAGAAAAAAAGCCCACAACAATAGCTCATTATTCTTTTCCTAAACCCTTGCCTCATGCCACTCTGAAATTAGGTGCCATCATGTTTCCTGAGTTATGGGCTCCAAACACCACATCCCTTTCCTCCCTTCCTCGCCCCCACCCCACCTGGCATCACTCCTGAATTTAGACACTTCAGTTTACGAGCTCAGCAGAGAGAGGCCAGCGCCCCTCCCTCCTACCTGTCCAGAGGAGGCCAAGCATCTGTACCAGCTGGAAGCGGGAGTAATGGAGCCTTCCAAATTAATTTCCATCCCCTAAAGAAACTTTTAATAGGAAAGGTACACAGTTACAAAGTGAAGAAAAAAAAAAAGATACCTACAGACTGCTCCAGTAAACTGAAAAATAATTATACATACACTACCTTGTGATGTTCATTTTTGAGGAATATGAAATTTCCCTTCTTCCTTGGCTCTACCAGTACAACTTTATGGAATATTGAATCCCTCATCCTTCTGTTCCCGGTAGAACACAGGAAAATGCAAGCTCTAGAATAAGAAGCCTAGAGGCAAGCAGCAAGTTTTCAACTTGCTAACTTTTGGATAATTTATTTAACCATGCCAAACCTCTGTGTAATCACCTGTAAAATGAGGCTACAAGAGCTTTAAGGCTTTAATGAGATAAAATATATGAATAGTTTAACGAGATAATACGTAAGCCAGTGTTCTAGGCACAAGGTAAGCATATAATCCATATCGATATTAACCTTTTCTAATGTCTTTTTTCTCAATGAATTAGAAAGGAAAAGATGGGGGGGGGACCTGGATGGCTCATGTTTGCCTTTAGCTCAGGTCATGATCTCGGGCTCTCTGCTCAGTGGGGAGGTTGCTTCTCCCTCTCCATCTGCCCTCCCTTTGCTTGTGCTCTCTCTCTCTCCTCTCTCTCTCTCATAAACAAATAAAATCTTTTTTTTTTTTTTAAAGGAAAAGACGGGATCTGGGAATCTTTTCCACCCATTTCATATTTGAAATCTATTTCAAATATTGACTCAACCATTGTGCATATATAAAAGCAGTGACACAGGAAAAAGTGAACTGATCTAAATTTAAAGATGTAGGGTCCAATCCTGGTTCTATCTCTAAGTTTGCTATGTGACCTTGGACAAGTCAACTAAACTCACTAAGGCTCAGTTTTTTGAACTGTAAAATAAGGTGATTTAAACAAATGCTTACCTTCTCTGATTCTATCAAACCCCAAAGACTGCAGGGTCCATGAAGTACTGCCTGGGTTTTAGGTTATTTTATTTCGGGAAAGAAAATAAAACTGATATTATCACCTAGTGACGAAAACATCCTTATCTAAAATCAGCATGCTTGCTGTAGGCAGCCCACATTTTGGGTAGTTCAGTACGGTAATATTTTATACGGGTTCATCAGAAAATTCAGCTTGATGTCCTCATTTGCCAGGAAATGCAATGAGGAATACAGATTCCTTTAATATCAAATGGCCAAGAAAGCGAGATCTAAACAGCGGTAAGATCAACTATGAGCAAAAAAAAAAAAAAAGACATTGAAAGGGAAATGTAGCTACATTATGCACGAGATGGAACAGGCCTGAAATATACCACTGTTACTTAAAAATAGGTACTGGGCCAGATGGCACTTGTGTTATCTGTAGGACAACATTTGGTTCCTACTGTGTCCTCTTCCTACAGGCCTGCTATGACTAGGAGAGCTGTCTGTTCCTTCAGTGACCAAGTCTTGCTCCCTCGTGGATTTTCCCCAGTCATAACTTCCTTTCTGCCCTTCGGGTAGGCTGCTTATGTCCAAGTGGAAGGACGGCAGCCAGTTCTGTTCTCGAGGCAACACACAGATAGCTGTTGGCCTGTGGTGCTCAGCACCAGGGCCTGAGGGGCTGAGGGCTCTGTGGACCCCAGGCCAAGCTTCTCATGCAAAACTGGCACTGAGGTCACACACTTAAAAAAAATCAAAACTAAAGAGAAAGATACGCTGCAGCAACTTGTCAACGGGGCCCTATACATAAATAGAACCAGATTTACTGAACAAATCATAAGCTTCATTATTCTCTAACATCTGTGTCTCTCACTTCACTGTAAGCTCCCTCAGGGCAAAATGCATGACTCTTTCTTTCAGGGTTCTAGCCCCAGTGCTGAAAGATGCCTGGCACGTGCCAGGAACTCAAAAAAGGACAACCTTAGCTGATGCTTAAGAGTTTGCTCTCTGCCAGGCACCGTTTTTGATTGTACATGACATATCTCAGGTGTTCCTCACAACAATCCAATGAGGTGGGCCCTTCTATAAAGGGAGAAACTGAGGTACAGGGAGTTCAACTTGCCCAAAGTCACAGAGCTGGTAAATGGCAAAGCTGGGATTCAAATGCAAGAACTTCGCTTTCAGAACCTTCAGTTCCAATCATGAAGTGGAACGTTAATTATTTTCAGGCCATTTGCAACTTAGCCGGTGTCCTGATACCAGAGACTATGATGCTAAGGGTCAAGGATTCAAGCCTACATGGTATGATTGAAAGGACATCAAACAAGAGTCAGGAAACGTAGGTTCAAATCTTAGCCCTGAACTCCTACACTGACTTTGGTCAAGTCCTATGACTTCTTTGCTCACCAGTTTCTCCTGCGGGTCAAAAAGGGGTTGGATGGCCACTCAGGTCCCTGACAGTTGTAAATACCAAGTGCTAGAGTCACCCCAGACATAATCTCACATCCAGACAGCTGCAGGTCACACAAGAGTGTTCCTCCATCTTCCAGTCTTCAACAATCTTCAACAATCACACAAGTTACTCAATCCCTCAGAGCCTCAGTGCCCTGAACTGCAATTAGGATATAATAGCACCAACTTCAAAGGGTGGAGGTGAAGATTAGAGAGAAGCCAGGTAAGAGGCTAAACACATAGTAGTAATTTTATGAACAGTAGCTAGGTTTATTATGGTCTCAAAGAGAGCTGGGGGGTAAGTCTGGAGGAGGAAAGACTTTCCTTAAAGCCCAGGAACCAACCAAACAATTGAAAAGACACCATTGAAACAAAGTGGTTTAAATAATTTCTAAGAGTAGAGTACATGTTTGCCACATCCCCAGATCAAAAATTCCTTATTGGATTCTCTTTCCAAAAAATGGAGTAATATAGACAGATGTGAGTTAACGTCAGATAGAACAAAAAGGAACCATTATGATCTGGGGAGTTCACATGTGTGTACTGAAACACTAGAAAATCTGCTTTATGCCAGCCCTGTGACAAGCATGTGATATGTATTATCTTACTGAGTCCTCACAACGTGCTGAAAAGGGTACTTTCTCTGTTTTATGATGAGGGTACAGAAGCTCAGAAAGGTTAAGTAACTTGCTCAAGGCCACACAGTTACTAAATATCCACACCAGAACTTACTCTGCTCAGGACACTAATGGTCTTAACCATGCAGCTGCACCCTCTCCCCAAGGATGGAATGTCGTTGGCCTCAGTGTACCCCAAAGCCAGAGAGCAGCAATCCTTGTCCACAACGTGGGCAGGTGGCTTTATAGGTAGCACATGTGTGTGGGCTCAAGCAGCCTTGGGTTTCAGTCCCCGTTTACTCACAGACTCCCAGCAGCTGTGGACAAATTATTTAACTTTCCTAGATCCTGTTTCAATCAAACCGAATGCACTAGAGTTTTTCAACCCAAGTCTTGTCCATTGACATTTTACACCCAGAAGGTTAGGGACAAAAGAGCCAAGATGTGAGTGGTCCTCTGTCCTGATTTCCTGGCTGGGGGAAGGAGTGGAATACACTGTGAACAAACCCGCAACTGAGTGACCCCTCAATTCCCTTTCACCTTGAAGATAGTGAAATTCTGCTGAATGTTACGTGATGGGGAAAGAGAAAGGGGAAGAGAGGGACTTACAGGAATTGTGGGGGGTGGAATGGCAGAGGGTTCGTTTGAAACTGTGTTTGCATAGCAACCACAATGAACATACTTAGCTTGTAAGCTTACTCGGGGTGCTCTGGGGTGGGGGGTGGGGTGGAGGTAGGGGGAGGGAAGCTATATCCCTCCTCTTGCAATGACCACTGTCGCACACAGCAAGCACTCAGTAGATGCTGGCGGGATTGAAATCAAAGGAAAAAAGACCTGGATCAAATTGATAGAGGTGGAACTGCTGCAGACGAATGAATATGTCCAAAAATGCTAACAATTTCTTTCCTTTGTTCCCAGCCACCCAGTCTATCATAAGCCATTTTTGATCTCGAGGTGAGTTCTTGTCCATGTGAATGAGCACACCTCTTCCCGCGGGATAACCGCAGGTAAGCCTTCCCTCTGCCTCCATCCTAAGCACTTGGAACCTGAACAAAGGTGAGCTGTCTGAGAGCCAAAGAATTCTTCTTGTTTTCATTTGTATCCTCGCCCAGGGCAGCGACAAATACTGTTTCATGAGTTTCCAGCTTAGCTTTAGAGCTTAAAGGATAAAGCGTTTCCACAAGAAAGACAAGAGAGTAAAGAAGGTAAGAGAATTTAAAAATGTAAGATATGCATATATATAATACGTATTATATGATAAATTATATAAATATATATCATTCAACTAGTTGGATTTATATATATATAAAATTTACCTCAGTCAAACCTGTTGGGGTCTCCCTCTGGAGATACCAGGAGTCCCAATAACCTCGAGGCATTCCATTTGTAATTTTATTCTAAAAACAAGACTTCAGAGTAAGCTCAGGTCTTCTGATCCCCAGCTGATGTTCCCTCCGTGAAGTCAGGTTGCTCCATGAGCCATGACCCGGTGCCATAAGCAAGGCTAGCACATAACAGTGCTCCATAAATATTTGTTGAACAAATTAAAGAACAAAGGACAGAAAAAGTCTCAGAAGACAAGTGCGGAAGGCTGGCAACATGAGTGGATGGATTGGCTGACACTGGAAAAGTCTTGTGTGCCTTTGAACTCGAGTCCAGACTAGGCACCACCCTCCCCCCCCATCCTTCTCTGCCTTTCAACCATCACCAGTTATGAAAATCCTAGACCAAGGTTTTCTTCTTAGAAGCCCTCCCAGATCCAGCCAGCTCAGAGGAGATGGTTCCTTCTTCGGATTTCTAATGACTCTTATTGCTACCACTCATTAACCACGTTTTGTCAGGTGGCAGCTTCTGAAATGACTTAACAAACTACAGCCATGTACCTTTTCTGATTACCTCCCCACCTAGAACTGGAGGGTAAGGCCAGTCCACACCTACCTCTGGATCTGTTTTTAGGACACTGAAACCAAGAAAGAATGACTTCCAGAGCAATGACTAACTACGACTGGAGTATTTTTAAGCTAATATAATCACCTATTCCCATATTAAACTTCTCCCAACCAGTTGAGTGATCAACAGAAGCTTTGTGCGGTTCTCGTACTGTCAGGGGAGAAATAATTGTGTAAGACTCCACTCAGGGAAAGACGGTAAGGGGGCGTGTCCCCTCAAAATATCCCATTAAAATTAAGGATGGTGCTTATCAAACCTCCAGATCTACCTACCAGTTTACTGAAAACAGGAGGGAAAGAAAACTTAAGCCACGCCATGACAAAGCAACAAAGCAATCACCGAAACAAGGATTGAAAACATTCCACAAGATCGATGACCTGGTTTCTCCAACCAATCAATAGCATGGGGGAAACACTGGGAGGGGGAAGTTTCACAGAGTAAAGTCATAAGAAACAGTTGAACCATGTTGGGATCCTGATTCAAACAGGACCTCTTTGATCAAGAGTCTCATGCTCTATTGACTGAGCCAACCAGAGCCTCTCCCCTTTTTTTTCCAAACGAGATCTGTTTTTTGTTTGTTTGTTTTTAAGAGAGAGAGGGGGAGAGAGAGCGCGCGCGCGCGCGAGCGCAAGCTGTGTGAACGTGGGGAGGTGGGGGGGAAGGGAGGGAAAGAGGGAGAGAGAAAATCTTAAGCAGACTCCACTCCCAGCATGGAGCCCGCTGCAGGGCTCCATCTCACAACCCTGAGATCATGACCTGAGCCGAAATCAAGAGTCGGTAGCTTAACCGGCCGAGCCGCCTCGGTGCCCCACACAGAACCTCTCTGAGACAAATTAACAAGAATCCCCTCCATATCACCTAAGATGCTGTCTAAAGGCAAATTTGAATTGGGGGAAATCTGACTTTAGACCGAATATTAGATGACGTGAGGAAATTCTTGTTAGTTTTGTTAAGTGTGATAAGCCATGGGAGTTACATAAAAAAATAAAATGTCCTTATCAGGTAGAGATGTACGCCAAAGTTCTACGTCTAAAATGACAGGATGCTGAAAACACGGTGTGGTGAGACTGGGAAGAGGTTCACCATTTGGATGCTGGATGCTGGGTGAGTGGAGGTGCTAATTATACTATTCTCTCTGCTTCTCTCATGTGGGCAGATCACAGGGCATCATGTCTAACATACTAAATTGTCCAACTTAGCAAATGATAGTTTCCAGGACTGGCGAGGGCAGAGTGAAATGGCACACTCAGAATTGCTGATGATGGTGAAAACTACTATGATATCGAGAAATATCAATATACAACCAGAGCAATATAAACATGCAAATGTCACAGACCAGTTTTCCTATGTGTGTGAGTTTACCAAATGAAAATCACCCGAAAGGAAATATTTTCAGTGCATTGTCAATTTAATACTGATGAAGTAGAAATAATAAGGGTTAGCTATTGATGGGAGCCTGGGTGGCTCAGTGGGTTAAGCCTCTGCCTTTGGCTCAGGTCATGATCTCAGGATCCTGGGATCAAGCCTCGCATCGCATCGTGCTCTTTGCTCAGTGGGGAGCCTGCTTCCCCCTCTCCCTCTGCCTGCCTCTCTGCCTACTTGTGATCTCTTTCTCTCTGTCAAATAAATAAATAAAATCTTAAAAAAAAAAAAAGACTTAGCTATTGAATATGGAACATGCACTATGTGCCAGGAACTATACAAAACGTTTTCTATACATACAAACAACCCTTCGAGGAGAGCATTCTCATCTCCCAGCAAGTCCCCAAACTGGCCCAGCTGAGAAGTGGCAGAGCAGGAAATCACGTCAGGTCGGCTTCAGGGCCCACATTTTCCAATCCTGCCCTAAGTTCCCTTGAAACCCAAATGCTAGACAACAGGGGCTGTTTAATTAAATTACAGGACATCCATGGTAAATAGTAAGAAGTATACTAATGAAGCCTAGCAACATGAATATGCCACGTTAAAAAAAAGCAGTTTGAAAGCCATTTATCAGAGCACCTCTGCGGTATGTATGTATGCGCAGGAAAGACACATACAATGAAAATCATGGTTGTATCAATTATGGGTCATGTGGTTACATTCTTTTTATAATGAAAAAAATTGCAGGGGCGATCATTGAACTGAGGTGCATCACAATGGCGGGTAGAACCAGGGCATTTGGTAGCGGTGTTGCCATAAATATTGTAAACCATCAGTTTCTTCAAATCAGGTTTTTTTCCCTTCTTCTTTGGAAGCCTACCAAAACTCAAGGAAGAAATATTCCTCTCCTCCCTCAAATATCTTTCCAATGACCTCTGCTAGGAATTCACCTACTTTGATCAGGAAGCAAGCTTATCCCGTCATTTCCCCTTGCAGCAGAAGCTGAGTAAAAGGTTACAATATAAGATGGATGTCTTACACATACCACAAGAGGGGGAAAAAAAAAAAAAAAGACAGCTTAAATGGATCTATAAAGGATTGTTTTATGATCAAGGTTCCCTTTGAGTCTTGTGAAATCCTCTCACAGGTCGTTCGTTATTAACATGACTGAGAAAAGCACCAGAAAGCAGGAGATGAGGTTCTCCTTATCACAGCCCAGTCCAGGTACATCCTAAGTGCACCTAAGGGACTGCTAATCACCTCAAAATCCCATGCCGCACGGCTCAGCATCCTGGATTCACTCTCCTCCTCCCCTCACTCCCCTGGACAGACATCTCTGACCAGCTCCCAGGGACAAGTTCACTGTGAGATTATGTACGTGGAAATGCTCTGGAATCTATAAAATGCTCTTACAGATGGGAGGTGATTCTGATTAAAAACCTGATACGTGCCCTTGTGTGTTTCTTCTGCCATAAATGAATTCCAGAGAGGTTCCTTGGGGAGGAGAAAGAACAACTAACTAGTTCCCAGGCTGTTTTACTAGCCAGAACCAGGGTTGCCATAAATAATCAACTTTTTATGACAAAGCTTCTGCAACTGCCAGGGGATCATTATCACCTGAAAAAGGCACTAATCCGTGAGCCAAGCCACGTGACCATGTGGGATTCTCTGTGGTATTCGTCAGTACCTGTCACCAAGATAACAGCTTAATCTTGAGTGGAGGAGGCAAGCATATTTTAGAGAAAGGCCTGCAAGAGATTCCCCTTTAGAGAGCCAAACAAAGAGAAAAGATCTTGGGGAAAGAAGGAAAACAGAAGGAGCCAGACAGCCAGCTGGAAGAGAAGGCTGAGCTAAAACCACCAACCCTTCAGGGAGTTAGTGCAACTTTTGTGGGAGATTATGGAAACGCTACTGTTTCAAAGCCTCTGGACATCAGAGGAAAAAACACAAAGGAGAGTTTGCTGAACAGAGAGCTTTAAACAATTCAAGTTCAAACAAACAGAATTCCAGGAATTAGGAAGAGAGGAAATTGCAAGGTGCTTTGCAAACCGCGGCAAAGAAAAGGATGTTTAACTATTAAATGGCAGTGATAAAAAGGGCGATCTTGTGGTGCTGGAGTTTATTTTGGAGGGAGAGGGGTGAGGACAAGAAGTAATAAGTTAATTGTGATTGTAATAAGCAATGATTATATGACTGGCAGCTGGCCTTTCCTGAGCACTTTTTAGGGGCAGCACTGTGTATGCTTCATCTCCTTGAATCCCCATGACAGCCCTGTGAGCTCAGACCTACTGCGGACCCCGTCGCAGAGGAGGAACCTGGGGCTCAGACAGGCTCCACAACTCCTCTGGGGTCACAGTGGCAGGACTATGATTCAAACCTAAATTTGGTGAAAAGCTCAGCCTTGGAACCCTTTACACACAGGTATATAATTACCAGATCTCACAGATCGGACTCTTTCTAAAAGGTTATTGACAATTGTAAAAGTCAGAGCTGATGGCCAACTTGGTCAACATCCTGGATCCTTGCCTTCCTTCCTAAAGATAAAATGAAAGGAATGGAATGCTATTCGGTCCATTTTAGCAACTGCGGATGTTTTCTGGAAAAGGTGGGAGGAAAGCGACTGGAGAAATCTATCATTATTAAGAGCTAATTATATACCAGGATTCTCAGAGTAGAACACATTAGTGGCATCACTGTATAAAGATTCTTCTGACACAGGGCGCCTGGGTGGCTCAGTCAGTTAAGCGTCTACCTATGGCTCGGGTCATGATCCCATGGTCCTGAGATCGAGCCCCGGATCGGGCTCCCTGCTTGGCGGGAGGTCTGCTTCTCCCTCTCCCACTCCCCCTGCTTGTGTTTCCTCTCTTGCTGTGTCTCTCTCTGTCAAATAAATAAAATCTTTAAAAAAAAAAAAAGATTATTCTAACAAAAAAGCGTTCACATGCAAAAAGGAATTGAGGAAACCGTGTGAGGTGACAAGGTCAGAGTTACACAGCCAGCTAATTACTGAGCGCCATTAGGAACCCATATGCTGGAGTCCAGCTGCCTGAGTCTGAATTCTGATTCTACTACTCATTGCTCTGGGACACTGGGTGAAGGGATCCTTCTGAGCCTCAGTTTCCTCACCTATAAAATGGGGATGAAAACAATGCATAGGGCTATTGTGAAAACCAAAAGAGATAATGCATGGGAGGTGTGAGGCACAGCCAACAAAGTAGCCAAATCACTTCATATACAAAGCCCCCTGCACTTCATGCCACGTTTCTTCATAATCTATTGAATATTCAGGTGTGGAATGAGTAACTGTCATTTGCAAAAGCACCAAATTAAGAATCTTACCCAATTCAAGACCTGGTTCTTTTTCCAAACCATAGTCAGTGGTGTAGAAAGGAAAACAATCTTCCCATATGTTCTCTTCTGCTGGATTTTGGTATTTAATAAATCCTGATGACATAATGGTAGCTTTTCCAACAAATTCCATTAGAATCTCAGAAACTCACCATCAGTAATAGACAGGCAGCAATGTTTTCTGTTTGTTTAGTTTTATTTAGTCATGCTGGTGAAAACTGACAAACGCTATTGGCTCTTGATTACTGCAAGACAGCAACCCAGGAAACCTTCATTTTTATGGGTTTAACAGACTGCTCCAATCATGACTTTCACTGCTTACGTTGTTGGCACCTGGAGTCAATTCTTCAAGGGCTCTGAGGACAGGAAGCTGGTACTATGGAGCACTCTGGGGCTTTGACTCACTCAGCATCGGTTCAGCCCTCTTCTAATAACAATTCTTCCATTTTCTCTGGGAAAAGTGTCTGTCCCCCCCACCCCCGTCAGTGTTTGTGGTTTTAATGGGACTGGGTCCATTAAAGTTCCCAAGGGGACTGGGAATACATGTGACTCAGGACTGCCAATCAGCAACCGCCTCTTTCTGGTCACAGCAATTGGTTCAGGAAAGGGCATGAGATCCAGGCTTGGGATTTTTGCAGGAAGAACTGGGCAAGAAAGCAAATTAGAAGGGGGTAAGCTTAGAGATGTTGGTGACCATATTCCCACCAGGAGAAAAGAACTATCCAAGAAGGGAGGCAACACAGAAAAATATAAGCTGAGAGGTGAAGAGAGAGAGAGGGGGCTTTCTGAGGAAAATTAGCACCTAGATCCAGCCATGCCTGAAGCCAATAACTACTGAACTTTTCTGTTATATCACCATAAATTCTCCTTCTACTTAAAGGAATTTCAGTTGTGTTTCTGGCACTTGCAACTGAAAGAGTTCTGATTCAAATTCATACAAGAAGGTCTTTACCATATAAACGAGTACTTGTCTTCTTACTCCTGTGCATTATTCGGGATTTATATTACATATCTAAGTCTTGCTTTCCTCAATGAGATTGTAAGTTCCTCAAAGCCAGGAGACAAATGTGACCACCCACTGATAAAGTAACACTTTTTGCCAAAACCAAGACTAGGATAGCTCAGGAATCATTTTATAACCATATTGAAGAGAAAAAAATTAGGAAAATGTTAAGGATGTTTCACAGGTGAGCCTTTGGAAACTGATGGCATAAGGAGTCAGAGGTCTCACGAGTATCCAGAGCTACCTCCAGAAGTTTCATTTGTCTGACTGTCCTCACTTGAGCTTCCCACACCACTCTGCACTTGACCATCCCAGTGGACAAGAAAACCCCTACTTAAGCTTCAGGCTAGAGGTCTAACTAGAATTGTGAACAACTTCCTACCTATCATTTGCAGCACCGATAGACCTACTTTTATTCTTAAAGGAAGATACACTACTCCAGATACTCTCCATACAAATTCTGACCACATTTGGATAGGGTAATTTGAAGTGTTTTTCCAAGTTTTTTTTCCAAACCCATAGTTCACCTTGTATACAGGGATAAACTTCAAGTGGATCGAAAATTTATTTATTTTTTAAAAGATTTTATTTATTTATTTAAGAGAGAGATACAGCGAGAGAGGGAACATAAGCAGGGGGAGTGGGAGAAGGAGAAGCAGGCTACCCGCTGAGCAGGGAGCCCAATATGGGGCTTGATCCCAGGACCCTGGGATCATGACGTGAGTCGAATGCAGCCGCTTAATGACTGAGCCACCCAGGCACCCCTGGATCAAAGATTTATTTATTTATTTGTTTATTTATTTATGTATTTATTTTAAAAGATTTTATTTATTTATTCGTCAGAGAGAGAGAGCACAAACAGACAGAATGGCAGGCAGAGGCAGAGGGAGAAGCAGGCTCCCCGATGAGCAAGGAACCCGATGAGGGACTTGATCCCACGGCCCTGGGATCATGACCTGAGCCAAAGGCAGAGGCTTAACCCACTGAGCCACCCAGGCGTCCCAGGATCAAAGATTTAAATGTAAATACAAAAACATAAAATAGCTAGAAGAAGATGGGCAAATTCCCTGATGTAGGGAAGACTTTTCAATGACTCAAAGTCCAGAAGAAAACATTAATAGATCTTTTTATCATAAAATTTAATAAAATAGAAAACCCTTCTATGTGGAAAACAAAATGACAAGAGCATCATAAGCAAAGTCAAAAGAAAAACTGGGAAAATATATCTGCAAATCATATCAGAAAAAGCTCTAGTCTCCATAATATATAAGACCTTCTAGAAATCAAGAAGCAAAGGATCAATGACCATCTCTGTATGACTGTGTGTCTGATTAGCATGAAAACATTCATGAGGAGCAAAGCCACTTATGATGCATGAGTGTTTTAAGGGCTAGTAGAGTGAGTTAAAGACTTGGTGGCCCAGGTTCAAATCCCAGCCCTGACACTTTCTAGTCTGTGACTTGGGTGAGCTATTTCATCCGTGTGAGCTTCATTTTTCTCATCTGTAAAATGGGGATTATAATAGTATCCACCTTGCAGTGCCATTCCTAGGATCAAACACATCGTGAATGTGCTCAGTGACTGTCACATAGTAAGTGCTCAATAAATGCGTGCTGTTAGTAGAGATTTTAAAATTAACAACATAAAAAATAAATAATTATATTGAGAACATAACCTTGAGATCTTGCAGATATTCGGATGTAAGATCCAATGTAAAGTAACAAAGTATCAACACAGTAGATAACTTAGTAAGATCCTATCTTACAAATACGGTTGTGTTTATTACTATTCCCCCTTTTCAGATGAAGACACTGAGACTCAGAGGGGTTAAATGACTTGCTTCAGGTAGCAGATACTAAGTGATAAAACTAGGATTTAACTCCAGCTATGACTGGCTTTGAAAGCTGTGTTTGTTTTGCTATGCCATTCTGTTTCTCTGTAATTTAAAGCTAAGAAACAAGTTGTCCAACTAAGAGGTTGCAGGAAAAGATATCCAGAGCCCCCGAAGTTCTAAAGATCCCAGCTCTCAGGTAGAGGAATAGACTCTGGCCCAGGAGTAAAACTTGCCATCTGTGGGAGCTTGCTTCTGAGTGGGAGGGAGAAAGATCTGGGTTTTAGCAGATCTTAACCACACGTTGCTACTGATTGTTCTTTTGATTGCTCAGAAAGGTTGACGAGATCTCTTCTGTGGCTGTGGGTGGAGGGGAACACATACCACTATCTCTCTGGGACAGACTTTTATAGGAAACAATTCATCTGGGCTCCAGGTGAGTCTACAACCAGGGGCTTTTCTCACCTCCCAGTAGCTGGTCCCCTGGTTTCAGCCTCCCACCTGTCTGATGCATGACTGGGACAATAATGCCCCCATATTTGGCCCAGGTTGTTCAAAGCCCATAGCTGGAATACTCAGGAAGCTCTTGCTACCTCTGAGGCCCTACCGCTGAAATAAGGGTCTGCCTAAGATGGAGAAATGACATGCCCTTCCCCAGCCTCCCTGTAAGAAGTAATGTCGTCTGAATGACAAGCCTGCCAACCCCCACACAGACATGGCTTTTCAGAGCAGGCACAGAACTCTGACACTCTTTTCAGCGGAAATCCCAGTACATTTTCGTTGCCTTTTCATCTTTGGAATCCTGATTGAAAAGCCTGCAGCTAAAATGTTCTAACAAACAGTGGGGCTGTCTTGGCTCTCTGAAATGGAAGCATTTCAGAGGTCAAGGAGAGAGCCCTCCCATCAGCCTCAACAATCAATGGGTTACATAAAGAAGGATTTGTTTTTGACCTCTAAGGATGAGATCCACAGAATGCAAGGATTTTAGCAATATTCACCAAATCTACCAAATATAGGACCATCTGCCAGCCTCCAGATAATAGCAACAGTGTTTAGGGTTTACTATCTGCTGAGTACATTGTGTACTCTACAATGTCCCAGAAGAAAGGTACTATGATCCCCCCAGTTTACAGGGAAGGTAACTGAAACACAGAGAGGCTGTGTAATTTGCCCACCATCACAGAGCTTCTAAGTGGCACAACTGGGGCTTGAGCCCAAGTAATGTGGCTTGAGTCTATACTCTTAACCATAACCCTACACCATTCCTCAAGATAGTAATGGTGGTGGTGATGGTGGAGGAGGAGGTGGGGATGGTGCTAATGATGGTGATGATGATGATCCTATGTCCTTGGCCCCATGCTACACATTTCCCATACATTATTACATGAAATCTTATCTTCCAGAAAGTTCCATTAGTTTCACTGCATCTATCTACTTCTTTCCACCTTGCCTGCCATGGTCCCAGCCCAAGCTGCCTTCTTCTTTCACCTGGACCGTGCAATAGCCAGCTAACTGTTTTCCCTGCTGCAAACCTTGTCTATAGAATCCCACCACATTACAGCTGCCAGAAAGATCACCTGAATGCTTACATCACAGCACTCACTCTCCAACGGTTTCCACTACACTGAAATCCCAATTCTTTGCCACAACTGATGAGGCCCCACAGGATCTGGCCCTATTGACCTGTCAGACCTCATCCTCCCGCTTCTCTCCTCCTCACACACGAGACTGTAGCAGAACCTCCTTTCCTTCCTGACCAGGCAGCCTCACTGCCAGACAGGATGTTTGTACTGGCTGTTTCCTCTGCCCCCCAATCTCTGCCGGGCTATCTCTTTTTTGTCATTGAGGCATCAGCTCGAAAGACTCCTCCTCAGAAGGGCCTACCTGAACTCTTTATTCTAATAGGTCTCTAACCCCCATCTCTCTCTCTGTCCCCCTGCCCAACCACCTCAAGACCGATTTATTGTTATATACCACCTGGGTGACAACTCTGTCCTTCATGTTTGTAGTTATATCACTAGCACCTCAAACAGTGCTTGGCACTGAGTGGGAGCACAATAAATATTTACTGATGAAATAACTGAGTTATCTCACTCCTCTCAAGAACACTGTTTAAGAGACAAGGCTTTGTAACCTCCAATGACACACTCAAGGCCGTAAGTCTAGTAAGTGGCAGTTAACTCCAGAGTCCACACTCTTAACCCCCAGACAATAATTGGCTCTGTGACCCTGACTTTTCACCCCATTTCTCTGCATTTCAGTGTCAACCTCGCTTTAAGAAGATGGGGAGATCTTGTCTCTTAACTACCTTCTAAGAGTATTTGGAGTTAAGAGCCCATGTTTCTCATATGCAAACAATGAGTCATGGAACACTACATCAAAAATTAATGATGTACTGTATGGTAACTAACATAACATAATTAAAAAAAAAAAAAGAAAGAGCCCCTGTTTCTAACCATTAGACCAGGAGATGGCAAACCATCCTGTAAAGGGCAGCTAATAATCATTTTAGTCTCTGTGGGCTACTCCATTCTGTTGATGCTGTACAAAAACATAGACAATAAGTAAATAAAAATGTGGTTGTGTTTCAATAAAACTTTATTTATAAAAACAGACAGTAGGCCATGGGCACCTGAGTGGCTCAATGGGTTAAGTGACTGACTCTTGGTTTCAGCTTGGGTCATGATCTCAGGGTCATGAGACTGAGCCTCGCATTGGGCTTGTGCTCAGAGGGGAGTCTGAAGATTCTCTCCCTCTGCCCCTCCCTCCACAGTTGGTCACATGTGTGCACTCGCGCATGTGAGCACTCTCTCTCTCTCTCAATAAATAAATAAATCTATAAAACAGAGAGTAGGCCAGATCTAGTTGTAGTTTGATGATACCTGCACTAGACTGCTTAGAAAGAAGTCTGCAGTTTTCATCTATCGTTCAGTTTTGTTTTGTTTTTCATTTTCAGTTATTAGGAGGCCTGGTAAATAAACATGACGATCTCTTCCCAGAACAGAGTATGTTTTAAGAAAAGTCAAGGTCTTCTCTGCAGTTCTGTATTAACCAGTCATCATATTCATAGGAACAGAATGGATACTCTTCTGTTTTTTTTCTGGATCTAACTTAAGTAATCTTTGGGTGAGCCTGGTAATAGGGGATTCTCTAACAGGAAAGAGGACTTTTGTCCAGGCTCAGGGAGGAGTCAGGAGGGTAAACATCTGCTGATGAGTCACTGAGGAATCAAGATGTTTCTCCTAAATCAGGAGGTGTAATGATGCTTTCGGTCAAGAGGCGCCAGTGGAGGATGTATGGAAAGAGTTTACCAACTAGAGGGCCAGGATCCAGTGGAATCTTAGGAGGTGGGCAGAGGTCTGAGATGGACAAAAAGGCAGCTCTTCTCATGCTAAGCTCACACGCTCTGGGTATTTTGCATCTGGTATATTTAAATATTTATAAGAAATTTATATAAATATACATATATTTTTTAGAAATTTTAAAAAGTCATAGCAAATGCTATGGGCAATGTATAATAAATGCTGACATTCTCATCATCCAGAATTAAGAATTCAATGCTTGGGCGCCTGGGTGGCTCAGTGGGTTAAAGCCTCTGCTTTCGGCTCAGGTCATGATCTCAGGGTCCTGGGATCAAGCCCCGCACCAGGCTCTCTGCTCAGCGGGAAACCTGCTTCCCCCCCCTTTCTCTGCCTGCCTCTCTGCCTACTTGTTATCTCTCTCTCTCTGTCAGATAAATAAATAAAATCTTAAAAAAAAAGAATTCAATGCTTTGTTAAAGTTGCTTCCAGTACTTTCTTTTTATATGCAAAAGAAATAAAACATTACTAATATACCTAACATATCCTTTTTGTACAACGTCAGTCCCATATCCTACCTCAAGCCACCCCAGTGGTGGTGTATATACAGAGGTGTGTATCTATATACAGAGGTGTATATCTTACCTGTCCACTTATCATTACAAACATTTTTTTCATTGAGATAAAATTCATTATTTTAACTCTTTTAAAATATACAACTCAGTGGTGATTAGTATATTTACAATATTATGCAACCGTCACCACTATCTAATTCCAGAACACTTCTATCAACCTCTGCCCCCCTCCCCCACAAAAGCCCCAAATCTCCTCTCCTCTCAGTCCCTGGCAACCACTAAGCCTCTGTCTTTATGGATTTGCCTGTGCTGGTCATTTCATGTAAATGAGATCATAGTATATGTGATCTTCTGTATCTGGCATGTTGTTTTATATAGATCTAGTTAAAAGCTTAACTGTATCTAGCATCTCTTACACTGTATTTTATCTGCACTCTTATTTATGGATAGTTTTATTTTCTTCTTTTTCTTTTCTTGTTTTTTTTCTGTTACAAAAATCATTGCCTTTCGTTTCCCTGACACACCTTCTTCTGCATTCCTGAGATTGGTTCTGTGAAACTCAAACATATATAAAGCAGGATCACAGGATATACACATTTACAGTCTTACCAGATGTTCAGATTCTTTTTAAAAGTACATTTGGAAATGCAAATGCAAGTTTGGATCACACTTCAGCAGACTCCTCAGCCTCCAGTGTAATTCACACCTGCACATCTGCCACGCTGGATAGCTGTTCAATTTTTCTGAATATTCAATACTCTTAAGTCCCATCACAAGCATTCTGATGGAGAAGTAGTGTGATGAAGTGATTCTTCTGCATTGTATCTGTCAGACCAGTGGCTTCCAGGATGCGGTCCTGGGAGCAGCAGCAGCAGCATCACCTGGGAACTTGGTAGGAAAGCAGATTCGTAGGCCTCCTCCCAGACCCGAGTCAGAAATTCCACAAGTCCTCAGTGGGGTGCTGAGTGTTAAAATGTGAGAACCACTGTATTACGCTTTCCCATTTTATAAGGGAGAAGCAGAGGAGAAGGACAATCACCTAATTGTGATCCTAAAGTCCACAGGTGAAGAAAGGAGGGAGCACTTTATACTACAGAGTCTATGGCCCATAGGGGGAGAGTCTGGGACAGTAGCACGGGATGAGGCTTCAGGACCAGAGAGAGCAGGGTTCAAGTCCTCGTCCTGCAGGACTGGAATCCCTGGCAAGACTCTTCAACCTCCCTGGCTCTTACCTCACAGGGTTTGTGAGGGTTAAAATAGATGTTACACAAAAAGTACTATGTTGCGTAATTCCACTTATAGGATAATGTCTAGGATCGGTAAACCCACAGATAGAAAGTAGATCAGTGGTTGGTTACTATGGGCTGGGGAGAGGGAGAGAGGGAGTAACTGCTTAACAAGTATGGGGTTTCTCTTTAGAGTGATGAAAATGTTTTGGAACTAGATAGAAGCAAGGGTTTCACTAACATCGTGAGTGTATTAAATGCCAGGGAATTGTACAGTTAATTGATTTATATTTTTAGAGTGTGCCCAGGAGCTAGCTACACGTCCAAACCACCTGGAGAACTTATTAGAAATGCAGATTCCCAGTCTCACTTATTATTATTGCAAAATTGCTCTCCGGAGTTACAGAAATCACATTTTATTTGAGTATTTTAATACTTTTTAAAAGTAATCTCTACACCCATTGTGGGGCTTGAAATCATGACCCCAAGATCAAGAGTCACATGCTCTACCAACTGAGCCAGCCAGGTGCCCACGTACACTTTAAAATAGTTGCTTTTACGTTATATGAAGTTTACCTGAATTAAATGAAAAGAGAGATGTTACATGGGAAAATGCTCCACAAAGCACTGGGTATGAAGTAGAAATCAGCTATCATTATTGTAAAAAGTTGTGTTTATAGTAAGAAAAACTGGAAGCAGGCTATATGTCCAAGGATAGTGATTAAAGTTAATTCCCAGTTGAACAACTTGATATTATGTAGATATTAAGAATAATAAGGTGGAGGTGTGTATAAATAAGGACAATGTTCATGTGTAAGAACAAGAAAGCTACAAACACTATCTGCACATCATGTCCCCCTATTTGCCTGTGCACATAATTCTACATTCAGGAGAGCTCAATGCCAAAATATGGAGAGTAACTCTGGGTAGTACAATCATGACAAAATAATCTTTCTTTAAGTTTGTCTTTATTTTATAATTTTCTACAACATCCACATAATGCTACTATAATACAGAAATAAAATTTGAAAAATAAGTGCATTAGGGTACTTTTACCTTAAAGACTAACAGTAGTGAATCCTTAACTGAAAGTATTTTGAATATAAATTCCCTAAGTTATCAATAATTTTGTGTTTATGATTTTAATATTAGGCTTTCTCAAAACAGATGCATGCCTATATCGCGTGCATTGAAATGAAACAACTGTAAGACATGTTAAATATTAAATGAAAGGATTAATTCACAGTAAAATGTAATTCATTGTTTAATTAATTGCTATTTCCACTTCCAAAGGCCTAAGCCACATGGGAAGACCATATTGCTCCCCTGAAAGAACTATTGAGCTTTAGCAGAGAGGCTTCAACACACAACCCTCTCCCCACTTTTCGCACAGACAGAAGATGACCTGTAAGTTCCAGCAGAGCCCAGGCTGGATGGCTAAAAGGGGGCCTGATAAAAGTGCCCTGTGGCTGAGTCAACCTCAGTTCACTCTTGACCTCTGGGAAAAAGAGGGTAAAGAAGCTGAATCATTCACCTCCACGGACTTCCTGTGCAAGAAAGATTTCTCATACAGAGAAGAAACAACTTAACTCTGGGTTTCCTCAATTTTCCCAAAGAGAGAAAAATCACTTTTCTTAGGAAAATGGCTGGTGTTTAGTGTGAGCGTTTCTGCAGCAAAAATTCCCTCTTGACACAGTTCAGCAGGCAGAGGTATCGTGTTTACATCTGAGTAGTGTAAGACATTTCATCATTCTTCCGTGCCTCCAGCCTCTCCCCCCTTCTCCACCCCCCCATGCTTAAAAGTCAAGTCCTCATGACTGCATACAGTTAGCAATTTTAGGAAGAAACAGATTGAAAACCAGATGCTTGTTTTTGATCCACAGTTGATGAAAAGCTTCTAAAGGAATAAAGGCCATCTATTCCCTTTGGGGAAAGTGGCCTTCTTTGGGATGGGATTTTTTTTGGATTCCTTCATACTTCCTTTGTGCACAGAAATGTTACACTAACTTCAGTCTATTACTGTTTGGGGGGCGGTGAGGAGACAGTTGACATTTTTAATTAAAGGAGAGTCAGAAACATTCTAAATCCCACACCGGGGTTACTCTCAAAAACTGTGTCACACATTCACTCAGTGAGTCATTCACTCACTCATCCAGAGTCCCTACGTGGGCCCGACACAATCTTGTGCCTGAAATTCCAAATGGGATTTCAACCTCTTCCCCGCTCACCTGGAATTTTTTTTTCTTGTTTTGTCCTATGCTGAATGATCCACACCGGCTCTGAAAATACTTATGAAAGACAACCAGATGATACAAAGACATTGTGTACAGGCCAATGGTTAGTCTGCATTACATAGTTTTTATTTCACTCTCTCCCCAATGGCCCTTTCTCCAAATAGTCAGCATGAACGCATGCTTTCAGAGATGCAGAGTCTGCAGAAAGTACGCTTTATTTGATAAACAATTTCCTAAAGAAAGTGAAGAGTCAGGATCAGAATCAGAAGGTTCAGAAAATTTATTTTGATTTTTGGAAAAAGACCGGCACTAAATTGTTGATTCAAAAGAACAGTGATGACCTGGTGAAGGGGACTGAGAGATATAGGCTTCCAGTTACAGAATGAGCAAGTCATAGGGATAAAGGTACAGCATAGGGGAGTATAGTCAGTGCTATTGTAATAGTGCTATATGGTGACAGATGGTAGCTACACGTGGGGTGGGCATAGCATAACGTAAATACTTGTTGAATCACTATTCTGTACACCTGAAACTAATGTGATATGGTGTGTCAACCATATGTCCATAAAAGAAATAAATACATATTTAAAAATTAAAAATAGAAAATTTAAAAATACAAATAAAAAAGATTGGTGATGATTATAGCCCAGAGAAGAGTCTAATAAAGAGCCTTTACTTAAAAGGAAGGAGAGGCAGCAAGCAGAGTCCATTTTCTTACTGTGCGACCACATTGAGAGAAGAGTGTGGCTCGCTGGGGTCCTGGGGGATCAAATCCTTGCCTCCTGGTCCAGCATTAGTGCCACAATCCCGCCAGGTGAGCTAACTGGAATTGACTGCTCAATGGAATTAGTCTTCCACTTTTAATTGGCTAGAAAACTTGCCAAGAAGTTTTGCTTAACAGTCCACACAGCAGAAAACGTGAGGATGGGTCCTATAATTACCAATAAGAATCGAAGAGGATGACTGTTCATTAAAGAGGCTATGTCATGAAGCTGCATGAACCTGCAGGGCAAGGAAATGCTGCAAGGCGGGGGGAGAGGGGGGTGGCCAGAGCCTGTGGGAGCCTGCCCCTTGTAAACCCTAGGTTCCAAGGCCATCATCCCCAGCAGATGAGGTCACAACAAATTGCAACAGGTCTTGGAAACAGTTTCCTCCCAGGAGTCAGTAAGTCACCTGAAAAAGCTTAGTTCTATCTGTCTGAATTCACCCCAGTGGGAATGCACTACCAGAATGGTCCAGGCAGGGCTGTTTCCTTTGCTACTGTGCAAACAACCACTGGGCCAACTCAACTCTAGAACCTCAGGCTATAGCTTCCTTCAACAGGTGGAAAAGCTCATATTTCTAACACTCTGTTAAATGTGGGAATTGACATCAAGATGCACTGAAGTGTATATTCTTGCTTAAGAATTTCTTTCCTGAGAAGACAGCCTTTTGGATGTGTGCAAAACTGTAGCTGCAAAGACTATCACAGGACTATTTATATTTTTAAAAATGGAAACAACTTAAATATCATTCTATATGTGCTAAATATAGCCATAAAATGGAATATTATGTGGCCTTTCAAAATAATGACATAGTAAATAAAGTTATCTATATTTCCCAATTTTTCTACAATACACAAATATTATTATAAAGCCTATTTAAAAAACAGCATGGGGGAAAATAATTTAAAATTTCACATAGGTTCATGTTTACACGGTTAAAATAATTTAAATACACTGGAAGAACATAATACGAGGGTGAGCTTTTTCTGGTAAAAATCATTGCATAAGACAGATAATCATCCCCACATTTTTAAATATTAAAATCTGGATTCTATTACTTAAATTATCACTAACCTCTGCATTGTTACTTATCAAAACCTAGTCAAACACTGGAAAATAAGATAATAAAAAGGCTTTTGAAAAAAAAGTCATAAAATCCACATACTAATATGAACCCCATTTACAGGTAGTCTTTCTTCCATAATTCTGAGAAGCCGTCCTGCATGGTTACGAAATCTGAACAGGTTAGCAGCTGAAGTGTAGATGTGAGAAAGTCTGACACAGACAAAAAAAAAAAAAAAAAAAATGCTGATGGCAGAGAGCTGGCAGCCTGGTAATGTGAGGAGGTCTAGAAAAACCTGTTTTTCTGACCTGAGGACTGATTCCTGGGGCCAACCAGCCCTAAAACATCAAGGGGCCAATGCAATATAGGAAAGCATAGTGACTGATGCTCATCCCACAGTGGCAAAGGATAGTTTGTAAAATCTGTCTCAACAGACAGGAGAACATAGTATCTATTATATAATGAGATAAATGTGTGCCGTTGAATATATACATTTTAAAAGTAGGATTTTATATCTATTTACGTATTGGTGCACGTATAGGGGTGTGTGTGTGTGTGTGTGTGTGTGTGTGTGTGTGTGTAACTTAGTATTTTTTTTTAATTTGGGTTTTTAAAGGAGAATGTGTGATAAAATCCAAATAGATCATAGTTTCATTAGGAATACTATACCAATATGACTTGCTTGATTTTGACGAATGTGGTTATGTAAAATATTAACATTAGGGGAAGGTGAGTGAAGGGTGTACAGGAACTCTACCAGATTTGCAACTTCTCTGTTAATCTAAAATTATTCCAAAATGAAAGTTTACTTAAAATATAGAGCAACAACACAAAGAATAAAGGCTTGGTTATTAAAATGTATTTTCTACCCCCTGCACTCTCTCCCCAAATCTCAAGCGGTCTGGTAACTAAGGTTTTACTGATTGGATCTGCATGCATCAATGCGACATTGCCAGAACCCTTTCACCCTAGATGGCTTTCTTCCTTTAGAATCAGATAGCTCACAGCAAAGTATCACATTTAACCATTCACCACCCTGGGAAAAGGAGTGTTTTCCCATAATAGAGTGTTGAAAAAGTTAGCCTGGTCCCCAGGTTTGCAAACTCTGGAAAAGAAAGTGGTAGAATGCCCCAGGATCCCAGTGCTCTCAGGACCGGAAGAGCTTCATCTGACAGGAAGCCCCATGGGGATGACCTCAACCACCACATCCCAGGCATTATCTCATCTTGGCAGTGTGTCATCCTCTACATTTTCCCTCAAGTTGCTAAGAGGAAATGGGAAATGAGATGCAGCTCCAGCAGCCCACCTTGTTGGTAGGTAGATATTTTTAGCACTTTGAGGCAAAGAGGTTACTTCTTAAGACCATCCCAGACATTCTGCAAAGGAGAGATGGAGACTTTCTCCACTACACTCTAATGAAAAACCCGTGCTGTGCTTAGAGCCAGCCAACAATGGTCAGCAACAGGAAAAAACATTCTGCTCCCGGGCCCGTAAATATTTACTGTGTCTGACGGTATATTTACTGCTCAGTGATCATACAAAATAAATGTTCTAGGACAAGACATGGTCTGTGTTCCCACAGGCTCATAGTTTGAAAGCTAGAAAGGAGCAGAGATTTCATCCAGTTTGCACATTTTACAGACTAGAAGGTTGAGGCTCCAAGTATGCTCCCATCAAACGTCTCCTTTTAAAGCATCACTATTATAACACACATCCCCTGTTCACTGCTCATACATTTGTCTTTCGCATGAGATTAGAAGTGTGCTGAGGGACTTAGTACAGCAAGCTTCATAAGCGTCAATAAAAGTCTGAGACACCAGGATGGAAGCCCAGCTCTGCCCTGACTCATGTTCTCAGGAATTTACTGCACCTAATTTTAAAACTGAGAAGACAAATCCTACTCTTGAAAGGCTGAAACTGCAGCCAGGAGTACATTGGAAATTCACTTGCTGATATATTATAAAATTAGTACAATCTATTCAAAATTTTTAAAAATTATTCTTTCAGGGGCACCTGGGTGGCTCAGTGGGTTAAAGCCTCTGCCTTCGGCTCAGGTCCTGGCTCATGATCTCAGGGTCCTGGGATCGAGCCCCGCATCGGGCTCTCCGCTCAGCAGGGAGCCTGCTTCCCTCTCTCTCTCTGCCTGCCTCTCTGCCTACTTGTGATCTCTCTCTCTCTGTGTCAAATAAATAAATAAAATCTTAAAAAATATTCTTTTGCTCATTTCATCAGATAAAGACTAAAATGTTTTCTTTTTGAAGTTTATTTTTAGGATGTTGCTTTATCAAACTTTACTTTACGAGTAGGAAGATTTACTGAGATAGAAAAGATTTTCAAAAACAGTGAGATGGAAATGGAAATGTTCTTGCTATTAACATACACAAAGTTACACAATGCCAAAGAAACCCTTCAGCCCTAGAATGTAT
Source organism: Potos flavus (assembly GCA_028534135.1). Taxonomy (NCBI): domain Eukaryota; kingdom Metazoa; phylum Chordata; class Mammalia; order Carnivora; family Procyonidae; genus Potos; species Potos flavus. The sequence continues at coordinate 20,541,497 of CM052898.1, forward strand.
CTATGTGATCTGAACAATGCTTAAATTAGCACTCCAGGCTGCAAACCTGAAAACCCCTTTCTTCACCTTCAAGGCATGAGTACGTCCAGTTCCTCATCTGAACTAATCAAGTTCAGGGTAAAACAAATGGCAAATTAAGATCCTAGGATATGTCACTCGGTATCAATTGCAAGACTGAGAAAGATAGACCTGGCTTGAGTCTTTGCCTGCGGTAGCAATGGTAGGGAAAGCTCAGTCATCCCCACTAGCTAATCAGGCAGAGGCTCTAAGGAAGCAACAAGGAGGACTTGGGAGTATCCTAATGGGTGGGCTTCCCGAACCAAATTACCTTTTCAGCCACAGCCCACTCCTTTGTTCTGTTATGTGCGATCTTTGATGGCCTCCATTGAGGCACAACTTACCCAATTAGCTGCCATCAGCTCTCCCAGGCTCCCACTCTCCCACTTTCTCCATCAAGGCAGTCACTTAAAAGCCAAGTAGCTGAGGAAACTTCACTTTTCTAAGTACAAAGTTAACTAGCAAGTGCTGGAGCCAGAGCAGATGTATGTGATACAAAATTTAAACACAAGCACCCACAATCTGATGAGATGTTTCTAAGGCTTTAGTTACATAGTTTCATACTAGAGATTTCACCCCCACAAAGACCATTTAATTAGAAAAATTCTTGGGTACGATTCTGTGCATTTCAGAATAGCTATGTAATCACTTTGATTCTGTGTTTTGCCTTTTTCAGCCATCAGATTGATTTGCAATAGGTAACTCATGCATTATAGCCAAAATGTTAATTTAAAAAGGATCAAAAGGGAACAGTTTAGGGGAACAGCACCCCCCATACACAGATACAAATTTTTAAAACAAGAAATTGAGCACTGAACCATCACCAAAGAATGACAACATCTATTACAGATGTTATATTTAATCAAGATCTTGGCATTTGTTTACTATTTGCAAAGACCTTTTTCTTTTGGGTAATAATTTGTAAGCAATACATATTATGTTTTATAGATGTTAGCTCAGACAATCCTTAAAATTGCCCAACAAGGTAGGAACCACTAAGAAGCCTACTTGGAGGTGAGGAAATTCAAGACTAAGAAGGGTAAGTCCTTTATATTATTAAGTTAGTTGTGAAGGCAATATTTGAACCCAGATCCTCCCCAAATCTCATCCCACTTCTGACAATGTTTCCCTAAACACGACCCTTCTACCATGATTAGAATGTGAGATTTTTATTTACTTATGTATTTTAAGTACGCTCCATACTGGGAGTGGAGCCCAATGCAAGGCTTCAACTCACAAGCCTGAGATAAAGACCTGAGCTGGGATTGAGTCAGACACTCAATCGACTGAGCCATCCAGGCATGTGAGATTTTAAGATGCACATGGATACATACATTTTGGGTTTAATGGTTATATATGTGTTTATTTTAATGTGGATTAGAAAAAAAATTATTCAACTAGCAGATCTAACTTGGATCTTATTGCTTAGGACCTGGTTAATTTAGCATCAGTTACATACTTTACAAGAGCTAGAAAGATAGTCAAGAATTCTCATGCCATTTCTTCTAAGGAATTAAGTGATCTGGCCCACTGAACGATGGAATCCATACCAGTCTCATTAGACTGGCACCCAGCTGATCTAATCAGCCTGGACATTAAGTGATTCCTCACAGATGCCTAGAATCCAATGCTTTTAACCTGCAAAGAAGAGATTCTTTTCTTACCCCTCTCTTCTCCACCCCCTTATGTACCCACCACCCCCAACACACACATTTGTCTGGTCCTGGGAGGTTACCCAACATAAGGTGAAGTGATTGAGAGCAGAGATATCTAGAAGTAAACAGACCTACCCATTCATCCCTCTCTCCCCAACATGGCTCATCACAGAACCCTCCTTAGGGTGGCCACAGCTGACTCTTGGGCACACACCTTGTTCAGAAAGGCCAGACATCGAAGCTCCAGTTGACTGAGAAACCTCTGGGGGGAAAGTCCTCTTGGTCACATGGTATTTTTAGTTTATCCTTTTTCTCTATCGATGAAGTGACTTTCTAACTTTTGGCTGCGGCTCTTTAAGAAGAAGTATATATATATATATATATTTTAAATATATATATTTTAGGGGCGCCTGGGTCGCTCAGTGGGTTAAAGCCTCTGCCTTCGGCTCAGGTCATGATCCCAGGGTCCTGGGATCGAGCCCCGCATCGGGCTCCCTGCTCAGCAGGGAGCCTGCTTCCCCCTCTCTCTCTGCCTGCCTCTCTGCCTACTTGTGATCTCTCTCTCTCTGTTAAACAAATAAATAAAATCATATATATATATATATATATATATACACACACACACACACACACATATATATAAAGTAACTTCTAATTGCACAGGTAGCACATGAATACTTTCTCCTTAGAAAAATGTAAAACATTAAAGATTAAATTAAAGCTGTCCCAGACAGCTGCTGGAACCAATACCAGACCCCATCCTCAGAGGGAATCATTTTAATCCAGATACAGTGTAATCCTTTCAGGTTGCTTTCAATACATCTGTGTATCTTTGAAAAATAAATAATTGCTTTTTTATG
>CM052898.1:20544568-20579832 GCA_028534135.1 Potos flavus
TAAAAAGTTATCAGTTCCCCTAATGAATCATTGAACACTACATCAAAAATTAGTGATGTATTATACAGTGGCTAACTGAACATAATAAAAAAAAGTTATTAGTTCCCCTTGGAATATCTTGTCAATATGGATTCTGCATCTCATAGATGGCTGGCAGGGAAAGTGAGATAGAGACATGCTCAAGGTAGATCCATCATGGAGCCAGGATTTTCTAAGAGCCATCGAGCTCCTTCTTTCATGACTTACCATTAAGTTAATAAACAGAATGCTTGAAATTGCTACCTGAAACCTTCTAAGTAGATTGTCGGGAAGCTTGTTTGCCCTTGTTAATTGCCTTCAAATGGCTATGATTCAAATTAATTGAGCTAAACAAATTAAAATTAAAAACAACTGAAAGGAGCAGTCTTCCAGGCAAAGAGGATAATATTTAATGAAATAAAACAGAACCAAAAAAAAAAAAAAAAAGGAAAATAAAACGAATATAAATGGATGCTGCCAATAGGATTCCAGCCAACAGATAATGAAACAGGTTTGCCTCAATCTTGTAGCAGGGCTAAAATGATCAGCCTGAAGGATTCGAGACTCTGGATCAATTTCCCAATATTATATAGAGTAAGAGGAAAACAGAGGGTGGTTTTCTGGCAAGACCAATGTTTCCTGGGAGCTCTACAGGCTCTGGTCTCTTTCCCTTCTTATCTGCTCCCTCACCTCTACCAAATCACTGCCTATCACATACGGCAGATGGCCTCTTAGGGTGGCCTCTGCGACTCCTGCCTTCTTGGTTCATGCCCCTGTGAAGCCTTCAGTTCTACAACCACAAGGAACCAAATGCTGCCAACAACCATGTGAGTTTATTTTTTTTTAAGATTTTATTTATTTGTTTGTTTATCAGAGAGAGAGTGTGTGTGAGCACAAGCAGGGTGAGCGGCAAGCAGAGGGAGAAGCAGGTTCCCTGGGGAGCAAGGAGTCCCATGTGGGACTCGAATCCAGGACTCTGGGCTCATTACCTGAGCTGAAGGCAGATGCTTAACCAACTGAGCCACCCAGACTTCCCAACCATGTGAGTTTAGAAGCAGATCTTCCCCAGTCAAACCTCGGATGAGACCACAGCCCTGGCCAACACCTTGATTCTAGCCTCTGAGACCTAGAATTAGAGGACCCAACTAAGCCACTGCCAGACTCCTGAGACACAAAAACTGTCAGATGATAAATGTATGTGGCTCAATTTGTGGTACTATTGTTATAGATAACTGATACATCATATTTGCTTCCATCTGAACCAAGAGGAGAAATCATACAAAGCCTGGTCTCACCAGTAGTGAGAGTAAAAATCTACAGCAGTATTGGGTCTATTTGATGATACCTGAATTGAAATGAGCCTTATTCCAAAAATGGTGCTATATTTTGTGGGGTTCTTTTGTTCATCAATTTTTCCTTTTTTGTTCACAGTGAAAGAGCAAACAACATACATTTTAACATATAATAGAACTCCAGGAGCAGATGATCTCCCTGGGAGATTTCCCTGACTTCCTTATTGATTTACCAGCTGCCAGGCCCCAACTTCACAGACCTATTCTCTCCATCCTTGATCTTCTGAAAAGACCGTTCTGATCAGATCAGATCTGATCAGATCATAACCTTCTTCCAAAACCATCCCTGCCTGGAGAATTGAAACCGAACTCCTTAGCAAGGCTGCAAGGCCAGATGTGTTGAGTGAGTAAAGAAATGAATAGAGGCATGCAGTAGAAAGTATATCACACTGCACTGGATTTTGATTTCTCAATGGCAAAGACTGGATCTCATTCATTTTCACTCCCCCAGTGCCCAGCACAGGGCTTACCATGCAGCCGCTGTCCCTAGGCTGCCACTACAATGCTGAGATAAAAATGCAGCACCACACTCTACTGTTCTGAGGATCGCTGTGTCACCTTCGTGGCCTTGGTTCTGGCACATTGCACTGGTGATAAGGAGCCCAGGCTTTCCCAGGCCAGTAATCTGCCCATTGTATAGTAACATTTAGCAGCTAACAACGTAACACGCCATCCGTTTAGCAGTCTAAAATTCCCGCCTGGGTCCTTAATTCCTTCTTCACTCCAATCCAAGGGACTTCTATTTATACCTTTCACTTGATATGTTTTACTCCACTTCATACCTCAAGGGAGCTCGAGGACACCACCAACAACTGCACGGAAACATAGTGGAAAATGGAGCTGCAGGAAATCGGTGTTGAATGAAGAGACCAGGTAATAGTCTCACGGCTTAGGGAGGGAGGGGTGTTGAGACTGAAAGCGGGTAGCCCGTTCAGCAACAGTTTACCAGAGTTCACAAGAGAGGGTAAAAATGACTAGAGAAGGTCCAGGACCAGCTGTTGTTTATTCAGAAGGGACACGTAAAGAAATTGCTGTGAATGGGCTCGACGTCTCTGTATGCTGTTTGGTCTGCTGTTTTTGCGGCTTTGAATGCTCTTCTGTACACCGGAAACTATATGGTGCTGTTTTTCTAGCAGAGCTGGCTTGTGCTCTAACTTCACAACCTTTTCCCCACACAGTCAGCCCTCCCCCATCCAGTCTTTGATCGAATGTATCTTTAGCGAGCCCAGGGCCTTGCATCCTGTCTCCTTCCCCTCCCTCTCAAAGCTCTAAGAAGCTAAGAGTCATTCATAAGGATAGATTATTATTCAAAGCATTCCCTCCCAAAGGCACCTGCACCGTAACAAGGAAGACACTAATAACTATTTACAAATCATTTATTTACAACTTATTTTCAAATACACCATCTTATTTGATACTCAGCGCCTAGCCCCTCATAGGCACTCATTTGTATTTACGGAATAGATGGGTTAAGAAACAGAGGCTCAGAGAGCTTAAGTGACTTGCCTAAGGTCACACAGTGAATTAAAAGCAGGATTGGGAAGCAGAACACAGGTTTTCTGATTCCACATCCCAAACTTCCACTATTCCCACCAAGCCATAAACCAGAGACACAAAGATTCACCAGAAGAACTTAAACTTGGGGGTAAACTCGTCTTCCCAACTCCCCAGAATTTATTCCGCGAAAACAGTTTCTTCTGCAATTCAACCCTACTTAAATTAAGGCATATTCTGAGAATCAAACTTGCAAACTCAAACCAGAATTCAGGCTTATTTTGTACCTTCAAGCAGTTATTGGCCAACCCTACTTCCATGTAAGATGCTTTCAAGGTGGAAGCCATGAACTTGGGGTTCAGGAGGAGCCTTTTGTTACCTCTTCCTTCAAAGATTTTCTGTTTCCCTAGGATTGCTTGAAAATTGTGAACTCCCAATTTTTAAAAAAGTTGAGAAGTCTTTAATAGCAGTGGCCCCACCGGCTGAGTACAGAGTGTGGGGGTGGGGTGGGAGTCGGGGAGAATGGCTCGGCCGCTGCCCTCTTGGAGTTTATGAGGCACAGGAAGCTATCACAGAGCAACAGTGACATCACGACCACACTAAGTACCATGAACTAGAGAAAAGTTCATTGTAGAGCAAAGCAAGCCAAGAGCAGAGGAGGAAGTGGCTTTAAAGCAAAACCTGCTAACGTTGTGACATTGAAACTACCTTTGGGTTTTATTTAGGGATTAAATGATTTGCTGTTTGGGATTTGCCTTAAGATGTGAAACTAAATAAGTAAAGGGTGTATGGATGGGGGCATAGGTAAAAGTAAACTACGGATGACTGTTGGAGCTTGGTAAGCCAGGATTGGGGGCTTGAGAATTTCTGCAGTAAATAGAAATAAAATAGCTGGGGAGTTAATTCAGAGCATGTCATTTGCTAGCTCTGTGACTTTGGGCAATTCACTTAACTCTTCAGAGCCTGAGTTTTCCCAAGAGTACAATGGCTGCGATACCCGCTTCTCTTAGAGGGTTTTTTTTGAGACTAGAGTGATAATGAAATATATGTAAAGGACCTGGTATGAATTCTGAAAAAATGTAGGCGCTCAACAAAAGGTAGCGTATTATTGTTATCAGGTAATAAAAGCTATTTGCGGAGGGCAGAGAACACACTCCTACATACACACAGTCTCCATTCACCTCTCCCACTACGCCATCTCAATACACTTGATGTGCATGTGACTTTTTTAAAAGGCTGAACTGCACACTAATTATTATCAGTAGGTATCCAGATCTTTATTTAGTAAAACCACTAAAAGGACTGTATTTTTATCTTAATTGCAGTGAATCAAGCCTCATTCACCTCCTGCAGATGTGAGAGTCAGCCTTTTGTGACGCGATTTCCTTCTGTATGTTCAAGGGGGCTTACAAAATAGCACCTAAGTAGCTCTACCTACAGAATAAGAAGGTTATTTTTTTTTCCACCAGGAACTTACATAATTCATCTTTACAAGTTTGCATGAGAAGCTAGAACTCTGGTTTGTTTAAAATAAAAATAGCACACACTTGAGGAGGTTTTTTCCCATCCATCCATCCATACAATGTGGCTTAGTGTTAATGCCTAGATTCATCCTAAGAGTATGGAGTGACAGCCTTGATCAAGGGTCCTTACCTCTTTTGGTCTTATTTTGTTTCATTTGTAAAATGGGGACAATGACAGTAGCAACTTCTCAGCGTTGTTGAAAGGATGAAGGAGAATATGCATGTTAAGTCACACCATAAAAAATGCTAGCTGCTTTTCTTATTCGTGTACCATGACCTCAGCCAGAAAATTCTCACATTGACATCACTTCCCTCCCATGATGTCCACAGCCTGTTGCGCCTTAAAGATGATGTTTTATCAACTCTAGTAACCCAAAATAGATGGTCCCACCCCACCTCTGGGTGAAACAACAAGAAATTTAATTACCAGACAAAGAAAACACACTTTGTTTTCTATTTCTAGATACCAATCTTAAAGGAGCACAAAGAGTGGAAGAGTGTGTCTGAAAACACATTTTCATCAAGGTTGGCTGTTTCTAGAATTCAGAGAACAATGCCTTCTAAAAATACTGCACTTGCATCTTCCCCCATTTCCCCCTTCAGGGGGCTGCCCTCACACTCGGCCGGGTCCTGACAGCCCAAAGGGCCTTTTGGAAGAATGCCTTCCAAAAGGCAGTCCCGTTCCTCAGATTTTACCGATTTTGGCTCAAGATCCAAAATAAAGTTGCTTTGTGCATTTTCTGAGTTTCAAGCAGTGCTTCCCCCACAGGAACGCACTGCCAGACACTTATCAACAATGTTTTTAAGCCCTATTTGTTTAATTGATGCTTTCCCACATCATCCGTCATACGTGGGTACAAGGCACTGAGGCTCCTGGAATTTTTGAAAATACAGGCAGTCTGATGAAATAGGGGTGTTACCGATGTTTCTTTGTAAACTTGGTTATTTGGAACTTGAAATGAGTTGGTTTCCCCCGCCCCCCGCCCCGCCCTTTCACCCAGGGAGAGGAAACAAAGCCATCTGCAGTCTATGTAACTCATGATACAGTCAAAAAATTATTTAAAAACCTAACTGCCATGTGTATTTACTTGACAACTATAGGCAGAGTGCTTAATCCACCTGCCTAGCACTACGTGAGGTGCCTGGGAAGAGGCCGATGAAACACATTCCAGGCCCTTAGTGGCTCAAACTCCAGTCTCTGTTGCTATTTATTGATTATTATGTACAGCTTAGAGATGCCACACACTGTGCTTATCACCTTACAAGTATTAACTTATTTAATCCCTGTAACAACCTTATGAGCAGATATTATTAGCCCCATTTACAAATGGGGAAACTAAGGCACAAGACAGGTCTTGTAACTTGTTTTAAGGTCATGCATTAGTAAGTGATGGCGTGAAGACCCAAAGCCAGGTGGTCTGGCTCCCAGGTTCACCTATTTGTTGCCTTTCAGTGGGGAAATGCCCTCGGATTCCACCAGAGAGCCCTAGCTGTGCACTGGAGAGGGCTATGTCTCCCACGTCCCCAGTTCCTTCGTGCCTGCTGGGCACTCCCCTCCTCTTCCCTCCTCCACCCATCTCTGCTCCAGTTACTGACTCGAGGCTACTGAGTCTTTACTATGTGCCCCCCTCCCCCTGCCTGTCTCTGGACACTCGGGATTCCCCTTGAAAATACTCTCCTCTCCTGTCCTCCTCTGAGCCCCTGTCACTCCTCACCTGGACTATTTCGAGAAACTTCTACAGTGTTTCCCTTCTCAGTCTTCCTCCAATACTGTCTTTTCTTCCCTCTCTCTCTCTTTTTTTAAAGATTTGTTTATCTAAGAGAGAGAGCGAGCATGTGAGTGGGGTGAGGGGCAGAGGGAGAGACAGAATCTTAAGCAGACTGTGGGCACTGAGCACGGAGCTGATGTGGGGCTTGATCTCACGACCCTGAGATCATGACCTGAGTTGAAACCAAGAGTCAGACGCTTAACTGACCAAGCCACCCAGGTGCCCCCAATACTCTTCTTAAAAAACAAACAAAAACCTATGTTACAGGTTTTTTTTCTTTTAGTGTATAAGTAACACACGATTTCTGCAGAAAAGGTATAAGATCCAGAGAAGCAAAAAGAAGAAAATTAAAATTACCCAAAGCTTATTCCCAGAGATAAACCTGTCTTCAAGTCATTTTAGATCTTGTCTCTCTTTATTATATACGCATCAACATCAGTCTATATATCATTTATCTATAAACTCTTTCTTTTTTTTTTTTAAGATTTTATTTATTTATTTGACAGAGAAAGAGAGATCACAAGTAGGCAGAGAGGCAGGCAGAGAGAGGGGGGGAAGCAGGCTCCCTGCTGAGCAGAGAGCCCGATGTGGGGCTCAATCCCAGGACCCTGAGATCACGACCTGACCCAAAGGCAGAGGCTTTAACCCACTGAGCCACCCAGGCGCCCTATAAACTCTGTTTCTTAACAATGATTCACTATTGTTAGGCTAATCGGGTCACAGCACACATTGGGGGAACAGACCTTCAAAGGTTCCAAGTGGAGTTTAGCTTCATCGACCCTGCCCCTGTGCCCACTGTCACCGACCCTCAGAGCACACAATCCCAGGTCACAGACCCTGGGAGCACACAGTCAGCCCTGCAGTCCCGGGAGTCTCCCTACACCATCTGACTTATTCTGCTCCTACCCAACATTTCCCAATCCTGGGCCTTCCATTAGGGCTCCTCCTCGTGCAGGGAAAGCCCACACAAAGCAGAGGCGTGGGTCACATGCAACAAAAATGCCCTAGTGTAGAAACAAGAAGCTTCCTCCTGGGCCTCCCCCAGGATGGGGGCCTCCAAGCACCCTATGGCCCCTGCATGTTCTAATCCTACTTCATTTTTGATCTCTGTCTTCATATATGGAGTGCCGCCTCTCACAGGAGGGAGAATCTGAGTACGTGTTCTCCTGGTTCTTCCCTTGTAGTTTCTTCAGTTGAATCAGAGCCTGGAGATATTGGAGACCTGAAAGAATGGAACCTCTGGGCCCATCACACTGACCACCGGTGCCCTGAACCCAGGAGGCACGCCTGGCAAATCACCTGACCTCCTATATGCCAACATCACCTTTGAAGGTCACATACACACACCCCCAAGACTTAAATTGCTCTTTTCTCAAATGTAGCAGCAGAAAGCTACAGGACTTGGCCCCTTTCTCCCTACTGCTGCAGGTCAAAATCATGCCTAGTTCTCTTTTGTTTCATGGGATTAAAAGAAAAAGCCCTACAGAATTGTCACAAGTTGATTCACATGCTGTTAAAAAAAACAACAACAACAACCCTCTTGTATAATATGCCATTCTTAATGGTCAACCTGAAGAAGAAAATGCGAAGTATGCAGCTGGTAATCTTTCCAGCTTCAGGCTGGGCTGCCGATTCATCAAATCCCAGCCTGACATGTCTACTTTATCCTCTCCACCATTGCCTTGATTCACTGAAATTATTACTTCCCAAAGAGGAAGGCTGGCTGCTCAATGGGTATATAGATCCTGCATTGCTTCTAAACAATAGTAAAAGCCCGGGCTAAGAATAGCCAGAGTGTGTCAGTTGAGAGTCTCTATTTGAAGTTCAAGGGATTTTGAATACAAGACCTCCCAGAAATGGCAGACTTTTAAACACTGGATTTGACCCAAAGAGGGAAAGCTGTACATAGGATGAACCTTGCTTCTTACTTCTTTTAATGCAGCACTTCTCTCAACATCCTGAGCATAGGGTGCAGAGGCAACCCCACAGACCACGGAGCATTATCAGAGGAAAAGTCAGGGAAGATGACGGGTCACAAGTCCACCAACAAACAGGTCTGGTGATTGTGAGGAAGAAAGACCATATCTTCCACCCTCAATAATATAACTGAGTTACCCTGTGATCCAAGGTTTTCTTGCTACATTTTTATTTTAGGCTGTTTTGTTAAGAACTGAAGTTAAGGAGTGCTTTAAAATTACAGAGCCCCTTTCACACACCATGAATCCTCATTTTTCCCTTCTTGGTTGAGTACCTGGGAAGCACATAGTTTGTTCCAAGAGTTGTGCCAGGCACGGCGGGCTCTGACATAACCAGTGAAAACACAGGCTCCTATGGAAGCCTCCAGAAGGGGCACCTGACTGAGATCCAGGGAGGGCTTCTCAGTGGAAGTTATAAAAAAGCTGAGACCCGAAGTTATGAGAAAGCTAAGGCAAGGGTGAGAATGAATGAAAGAAAATTCCAGCAGAAGGAGCAGCAGGTGGAAAGGACAAGTCAGGGAAGTCTGGTCTGTTTCGAAGGAGAAAAGAAATGGTAAAGACACAGGGGGCAGGCAGGCCTGGGGCTTGCAAGTCACATTGAGAAGCAGGCTTTCCCTAGAGGGAACAGGAAGAGGCAGAAAAAGGGGTAAAGAAGCAGAGCAACAGCCTCACTTGTGTTTTAGGAAGGTCCCTCTGGCTTTCTGCGGGGAACAGAACGTGATGGGGAGGAAGAAGGCAGCAGGAATGCAGGCCAAAGAGGAAATGCCCTCAGCAAAAGAAGAGGCATCCGGGCTGGAGAAAACCAGAGGATTCCAGAGATACTTCGGAAGCAGGCAAGTTGAGACTTAGTGATATAGATTCAGTGTGGGAAACGAGGGGAGGGGGCCGGGCCATCATGCCCCCCAGGTTTCTGGCTTTGCTAACTGAGAGGTGCTATTCGGGGGACACAAATACCTTGAGGGGCAGTGGGTTTGATGTGAGGGGGAAGGCAGGAGCTGTACCTTAAACAAGTAAAGGGTGACTTCTGGGGGAGACATTCAAATGCAGCTGACCAGGAGGCCTCACTCAGGACCCCGACAGACATTTCCATTTAAGGGCTGGCCACAGGAAGAGGAACCTGTGAAAAATCCAAGGTGGAGAGGCCAGAAAGGTGAGGCTGAAACAGGAGAGTGTAGGTCACGGAGGCCACACAGAAGGGAGGATCAGGAACAGTCGGTCATACCACACAGCAGGGGTCAGGATGGGAAAAAAGCCATTAGATGTGGCCGTAGCAAGACCGGATTGGCCAACACCATATGACGTCTGGCTCTCGGGTCAGATGAGAGCTAAGGCAGGAATCAAGACCCGAGTGGATCTAGGAGCAAGTGGAGCTGAGGAGCGTGGAGAGGAGAGAGTGGAGGTGAGGGGCAGGGCGGTGGGTACCTGCAATCACCAAAGGGGTTTCACTGAAGCGAGAAAGACTGATGTTGCCAAGCCATATTACTGTTGCCATTTTTATGCAGAGGATAAGATGATTTTTCCCAAGAAAGTGGAAGAACAGGAATCCAAACACATGTTTTCTGACTTTCAAAATGTCTCATCCTGGTAGCAATATGCGGATTTTATTGATATGAAAACTAGTACTCTGGGCGGCCTGCCCCCGGAGTGACCGCATCACAGAACAAGAGACTGAAGGGGAAACAGCTGTAAGACTGAGCGGCAGGTCTCCCGCACTTGAGACATACACGGCACAGGTGATGGATGAGAGCTGCCATCGGTCAAGGCATTCCAAATACTTACCCCAACCTGGAAACACAAGGAAATTTAACTGCTAAAGCCACGCCTCCAAAACGACAAGTGTCATTTTTCAACTTTACTACTTGGGTTTCAAAGGGCTTCTTTTCTCATTCCAGTTGGGTCATTTCAGTTTGGAGGCGCTCAGTTTGGAGGCGGGGGCGCGGGTGGTCAGAGGGCTTGCAAAGCAGCAGGGGTCGATGCTGAGGAGGGAGGAGTAGGGCTGGGGACACTGAGACGGTGTCCATGGGAGATGTCTGCCAGCAGGGTGGGGGTGGGGTACTGGGCGATCTGAATCCACAACCAGCCCATCTAAGGAAGTGGCACCATTGAAAGGCACCAAGCCACATGAAATACACGTAATTCAGGGAGAAAGAAAGAAAAAAAAGGCATGGAGATAATAAGGGAAAGAGGAACAAAAAGAAAAAGAAAATGAGTGACCTATGTCTACTATCTGTCTGGAAGGACACTGACTCAACATTTTTAGAAAACTCGACCTCTTTCCTTAGCTCCTTCCCCAGAGCCTTCACACACCAACATGGGGCTAAAGGATTTGTAAGTTATCAAATCTAATGTTGCGATTTCGCTTGTCTCTTTATTGCTGATAATCTTTTTTTTTTTTTGATAATCTGTCTTTTATTAATGTTTTATTACACCAGCAACTCATAAATACGCGTCCTCCTTACAGACATGGCTTGCGTCCCCTCAGGCCCCCTCCCCCTGCACCTCCACCCCTGAGGAGCTCCCTTCTCTGATGAAGTGGAGATGGCTCTTCTTCCAGATCTTTCTCTGTGCATTTACACATATAGATTATATAAACATAGATCCCCTCTCTACTTGTGTCTTGTGTTTTATAATTATCCCAAAGTGAGCCAAATTCTATTCTACCTTGAGGTTTTTTTTATTTCATAGGATCCATCACAATTGCAGTTGACCCTTCTGCTGTAATAAAGCTGGAATTTTTTAATTTTTTAATAATAAAATAATTTTTAAATTATTTAATCTTTTATTTAAAGAGAGAGAGAGAGAGGAGCTTTTTGAAGCTCGGCTAGAGGCTTTGCTCTGCCTTCCAAGATCAACTGACTTGCATCTTCATAATCTAAGTAAGGTCTAAGCAATGTCATTTATTTGGAAACTTCTATTAGAGCTTTTCCAAATCCCTGGCATACATTCTCCCTTAAAACTAACTGTGGAGACCAAAGCCTGTTATATTAAGCATCCAAGTCTGCAGCCACGGGCCATAATTCTTCAGCTGCCAGATCACATGACTGATAACAAGGCCAAGATAAAGACAATAATGAAAAAAAATTCTTTTCTAGATGAAAAATGACGTATGTATTTGAAAAAATAAAAAACAAAAAGATTCAAGCTATTCCCATTGGAACCCATTCTAAGTACTTGTTCCTCAACGATAAAACAAAAAGAAATTTGATTTTTAAACAGATTTATTTATTCATTTGAGAGAGAGAGAGTGAGAGAGTGTGTGTGCCAGCAGGGGGAGGGGCAGCAGGAGAGAGAACCCCAAGCAGACTCCCCACCGAGCACGGAGCCCAGGGTGGGGCTCAATCCCACAACCCTGACACCACGACCCCAGCTGAAACCAAGAGTCAGAAGCTCAACCCACCGAGCCCCCCAGGCACCCCAGAAATTTGTTTTTTTAAAGAGCTAAACCTATAATGGACACTGTGGGCTGCCTTTCTAATATCTAGTCCCTCTTTCTCCTTCTTATGGAACCCCTGTTTTCTGCAACTATTGACTGCATGCCCACTGCATCATCTGAGTCAAACTGCCTAGCATTCCTCTGGGAGCTGTTACTGGCACCGGGATGAGCATATGACTTAATGTGCCAATCATACAAAAAGGACTTATTTTCTAGAAAATGGAAGCATGTTGCCCCCATAGCTATGGGCAGTCATCTTGCAACCATGAAAATCATCAGCCTGAAGCGTATGGAGAATCTGGGGACGGGGAGGCCTGGTGTTTGCTTTGAGTTAAGTAACTGAGTCAGCCAACCAGGGTCCGGCCTACCTCTGTACTTATTCTGTGAGACACAGCGTCCTTGCTGTCTAAGGTTCTGTGAGTCAGATTTCTGATGCTTTTTCCAAACCAATCTGCCACCAAAGAAGGCGGGAGGGGAAATTTGATGCCCTTTTCTGACCTATGAATTACATTGACAGGTTTCTTTTTTTCTTTCAGGGTCACTTACATAACCTATTCACTATAGCCACATGCATTTTTGTAGCTGAATATATTTCCCTAGGTTTTGAAGCAACCATTTTAATGGTTTTAAGCCTAGTGATTAAATAAATATGATTAACTGGCCGCTACCATGGAGAGTTCAAGAGAAGCGAACTCAGCTGGGAGGACACTGAGCCCTCACCAGTGTCTGCCGAGGTGCCCGGGGGCTGGGGCTACAGAGGGATTACAACAATTGACAATCAGGGTCCCTGTGTGTGCTTGCGGACTTACCTTCCGGTGACTAGCTCTAACAGCCAACAGGAAACACTGGGGGAGGGGAGGGCCTCCTCTCGATAGGATTATCAGGGATGATATGAGGCATAGCCTCTACAAGGACACAGAATAAAAGGCTGAGATCAGAGCAAGATGGGAGCCAGATCTGGGGGAAGAAGAAAGACAGGAACGAACCTGGCATGTTTGAGGAACACCAGGACATTCTGGTTTACTAGAAGGTGCCAAGAGAGGGGGATGGTGGAGGGAATGAGGTTGGCAGGTAGGCAGGAGCCTAGGCATATCGGGCCCTGCAGGCCAAGGAAGGTGGATCTATATTTTATTCTAAGGCAGGGATTCTTCATTGTTTTTGTGCCAAAAACCTCATGGGCGGCATGCTGAAGCCTCTGGACCACTCCTTACAAAGTGTTTTGTAATGACAAAGAAAAAAACAAAAGAAAAACAAACAAACAAAAATTAGGATTATGAAGGAACACGTGGGTAGCTCAGATGGTTAAACGTTGGACTCTTGATTTTGGCTCAGGTCATGATCTCAGGGTCATGAGATCGAGCCCATGTCAGGCTGTGGGCTCAGTGGGGAGTCTGCTTGTCCCTCTCCCTCTGCCCCTCCCCTTCGGCTCCTCCCCTGCCCCACCTCTCTCTAAAATAAATAAATAAAATCTTTAAATAAAATAAAAAGGATTATGAAGATCATAGTTGGGGGTATCGGGGGATAATGGAAGTGGTTTATCTTGGCATGGAGGAGTATTTTATCAATTACATTGTTTAGAGTTGCCAGTGTATAGGGATAATAAAAAGCAGATAGACTTGAAGTCAACTTCTATTGCTTTTCAGTTCTTTAGCCAATGCATCCCCTTATTGCCTGAAATAGTGTAACTGCTCCCATCACTCCCCTACACCTCGCCTCGGTACCCTTCTGATGAAGGAAACCCATTATATTAAAATAGTTATCAACATATTAGATAAATAACTTATCATATGGTACAAATGATTACTTTGCTCATGCTTAAAATAACAAGATCTGGTGGTGGGTCTACTAACTACTGTTATTTTTAGTAATTGTGGACATACGAGATATTTAGAGATATATGCAACCAGCATAATGTAAAAAGAAAATATCAGGACATTCTTTCAGTGACAAAGTCACAGGTACTGCTGTGGTTTGCTGTTCTCATTTGTAACAAAAGGAAATGTAATTTTCAGTTGGAAGTTAGCGAAAATAAAACTGATTTTTTTTCCAATTCAAATTTATAGACCCCATGGAAATTGCTGGAAGGTTTGACCAAGTGCTGTAACATGATCTGATTTATGTCTTTAAAAAATCAGCCTAATAGATGTTGGGGGGTAAGGCAAAAGAAAAAAAAAAATGCACTAAGGTCATTTCCTGTAGAGCCTGGCAATGGCCAGCTGTAAGGAAAGGCAACAGCACGGCTTTTCGTGCTGAGAAACTGCTCAAGAACAGATCTGTCTTTATGAGCGCTCCCTCGGCTGGGGATGAAAAAGGCCTCGCTACAGCAATAAAGCACCTCTGGTCCCTGCTGCAGGGACAGGACAGGAGGTCACAGCCGGGAAAGCCCCCTGTTCGCGTCAGTGAAACTCAGAGAAAAGAAACCGCATTTGCCCCTGTTTCCTGTAAGTAGGAAGAGAACTCCCCGCCGGGCTAGCTCTGCCCATGAGAGGAACTGCCGGACACAGGGTGAGGCCCCAGTGAACAGGGAGCCTTCAATCCGTCGTCGTGGCCAGTGCTGGGGTGGGACTGGCCTCCTCTGGTGCCTTCTGTCTGGGATCGTGATCATGTACTTTGGAGGGAGGGTGGGGCACAGAGGAATCTTAGGAGCCATCTCACCCTGCAGAAGTCAAGGGATGGCCCGAGGTGATCTATAAAGGGACCGGGGCCCAATTCTGACATCTAGGGTTGGAACAAAACCAGAGTGAGCTCCTCAAACACTCAAAATCTGAAACCTAGACTGTCCAAGTAAAAACAAGCTAAAGGAAACCCTCCTCCTAGCAGGGCAAGCAAGGACAGCTGAGACCAGAAGAGGGTAAAGCAGGAGCTCCAGACCTGGGCTTTCCTCTCTTGATGCATTTGCAGAGGGGGCAATGGGCCACCCACTTCTTAAAGGGAACCTGTGCTTGTAACGCGGCCGAGGGGCTGGAGGGTGGGGTTGGTGAAGCCTAGACCTGCAGGGCCCTCGGAAGAGGGGCTGCTCAGAGCCCTGCAGGGAGCCAAGAATAGAGTCCACCACTGCCAAGTCCTGTGGTTGGTCCAGAAGTTTCTGCTAGACAGCACTCCCTCTCTCCCCAAAACTGGAGAACGTGCCTCACACAGGTTCTTGCTCCTCTTCCTCTTCTAAGGGTCATTGAAAACCTCTACCCTACCTTTGGCTTTTTTAAAAAATTTGTTTCTCTTTTACTCTTTCTCTCCTGAATGGCTCCAATCTAAAAAGCAGCAGCTCGACTTCCAGTGGCTCATAACAGTTCTCAAGTGGCCCCCAAATCCCACACACAGCGACGCAGTGTACTTAAAAAAAAAAAAAAAAGTGGCCTCTGGCCAATCTGATACAGAGTCAAAAACAGAGATTCTCATCCACAGCTTGAAATGGGGAGGGCAAAAGGAAGAGTGACTCCCTGACTCTCCTTGCCCATCCACCTTTCGGGCATTTACAAGGAATGGCACAGAGGCAAAGACATAGTGAGGGGGACTGAACAGGGAGAGGGGGCAGTCTGTCCTTCTTTAAATGTGAGAGATGTCAACCGCCCCCCCAAGAAGAGTGACCAAAGCACCACCCAAGAAGCGCTCTACTCTACAAATCCTGTGTCCGCTTTGAACTCAGCTCCGTGGAACAGCTTTTGTCAAGCCAACATCAAACCATGTTTTAAGAGGGTGGGGAAATACCCTTTCCCAAATCCTGGCTCTTATTCCAATGGCTAAACAAAAAGCTTTTATGAGAATTATTTCACTGGGCGACAAGGCATGAAGAAAGCGGTCCGCTTCCAGTCTGAAGGTCAACAGTGCTGCTTTGTCTAAATTTGTGTCCTCCACGGGGCCGAGGCTGAGTCGTGCTGCCCTCCACGGCTCTCTGTGGCAATGTGCGTTCATCTAAAGACACACAGGGTGAGGCTGCCAAGGGCAGCTGACCAAGGCTGACCAGCAAATTACACCTCCTGTCTCTCCTTTGGCTCCCTCATTAGGTTTGTTTTTAGGTCAGTGAAAATGTTATCAACACTCCTCCTTCGGAAAATGTGTGTGGTTGCAGCTGAGCGCGCCTATTACAACAGCGGACAAAGGATTCCAAAATCACAGGGCACAAGAGTCAAATGAACCCCCTTAGCAAAAACTCCTCTTGCTTTTTCCACTCCATTTGGGCTGTGTTCATGGGGCTGCTTCATTAGAATCCCTGCTTTCACTCCTACTCATGTGAAGGGTTTTATTTTATTTTTCTAATGAATCACATCTGGTGTGTTTCAAAAAGGCATCTGTTATGGACTGAATATTTGTGTCCCCTGAACATCCATGTGTTGAAGACTTAACCCCCATTGTAATGGTATTTGGAGGTGGCCCTTTGGGAGGCAATTAGGTTTAGAGGAGGTCATGAAGGTGGGGCTCCCACAATGAGATTAGTGCCCTTATGAGAGCTCCCATCTCTCTTCCAGCCATCTGAGAGCACGGAGAGAAGGTGAGATGGTGGTTGTTTGCAAGCCAGTTAGAGAGCTCTCACCAGGGACCAAATGTTCTGGCATCCTGATCTTGAATTTCCCAGCCTCCAGGACTAAAGGAAATAAATTTCTGTTGTTTAAGGCACTCAGACTGAAGTACTTTGTTATAGCAGCCTAACTAAGACAGTATCCTAATTAAAGAACAGTCTTATGTTTGCCATAATGAGAAATGGAAAAGTATGCATTAGTGTCCTTGACTGCTTATGACTTCTTCTACCATCCAAGGAGTGGAGAGAAGGACTTGAAGCAGGATGGTCATATGAGCAAAGTTAAGATGCTGGTCTCCCATTATTAACCAACATCTAATGTATTTACCTTCTAATCATCTACCCGGAAAACCCATGGTACCCAAAATATCATGGATCCAGGGAATTGAGGCACTGGAAAGGAAGTAATTTAACTGCTTTACTTTACAGATGTGGAAACTGGCACCCAGAGAGGTGAAGCAACAGGTACAAGGTCAGATAGCTACCAATGACAAAAGTCAAAATAAAACCCTAGTCTTCTAATCCATGCTGAGAAACGCCTATCCCAGGTGAGGCAGTAAAGATACAAAGTTTTACACATGTTCCTCGACTCGTCTGCTCCACAACCAGCTAAGTCTTACATCAAACACTGGCTTCCTCTGAGACATTCTCCACTCAGCAATTGGGAGAATCTCAAAACACACAACACGCCCTTGCTTAAACCTCCCTGTACCCCAGCTAGTGACTCCCTACTGTTCTTGGGATAACAATCTAAATCTTGAGCATGTTCTTTGAGGCTCTAAATGGTCTGCTTTCTGCCAATTGCTCTAATCTTATCATCTACCACCTGTCAGATGCACTTGCCTTTAGAGCAGCATGCTCCATCCTACCACAGGACCCTTGCATATGCTGTCCCCATGCTGCAACTCTCACTCTCATCTTTAATCTAGTTAACACTCTCTCTTTTTTCAAATCTCACTTCCTCAAAGAAGCCTTCCTTGACCCTTCATGAGTAGGTCGAGGTCCTTAATTAAATGCCCTCACAGCAATATGCTTCTCTCACTTTCAAAGATTTTATTTCCACTTGTTATTATATTCTTGTTACTGTAATTATTAATTAATGTCTGCTTCCTAGACGAGGCTGTAAATTACCAGAAACTTGCTATCTTGTCACCATTTTATCCTCTATCAACACAGTATGAGCATAGAGATGCTCAATCAATATGAATATGAATAAAAGCATTAATGAGAAAAAGAATTAAAAAATACACGTAAGGCCCTTGAGGATCTTACAGTCTAGAAATGTCTTCTGAGTCACTTGTACATTGGGGAAGCTATTCAGTGATCAATGCTGCTTCACACAGATCTTTCTAGGAGAGAGGGAAATGACTTGCTATCCTTCTCTCAGAAGCATGCTTTCTTCTTCAAGACCCCATACCATAAAATATAGGAAGATTTCAACGTCTACTCAATCAAATGTCACTCCTCTGCTAACAACATGAGACTTCCATCAAATGGAAGTTCCTAAACTAAACAAAACCTCTGGGGTCCCAATGGCAATTTTGTTCTTTATTGTGGTTTCTCGAGACCCCATCAATCAAGCCCTTCGCTGTGTAACACACAGTGATAACCCTCCCTTCATACCATCTCTGTTTTCAGACACATTCTTCATGACCACCACCCGCAGCCGGCTCATTTCTCATTTCAGACACTCCTCCACTTTCCCGCGGGGACAGCAAGCACATGGCCTATCTCCCACCATCTGACAACAATTTAAATGAAATCTCAGCCTCAGTTGCTGGTTGTATTATGGAGGGAGGCCGTCATCGAGGAACACAGCGAAACTTAGAGCAGGCATGTGTGAGAGAACACGGACGGTGTGGTGCTTCAGACACAGAAGCATAAGCAAAACCCCTTTATGTGAAGGCAAAACAACATGCAATGTCGACTTTAAAGGAAGGCAATTTACAATTTTTTAAAGCCAAGTATGTTTCGGCTAAACATTAACATTCAAATTTGTGAAAACCAAACCGTGTTAAGAAGTTTTCTCTCTCTTCTCTCCTCTCTGGAATTTAGTCAATTCCTGTGGCTTTAACATCTGGACAGGTGGCTGGTGAGGTGCCCTCTGTAAGGGGGGACGTGTTGTTCAAAGGGCAGTCGCCTCTGTCAACTGTAGGTGAGTCACCTGTCATTTGGGTTATTTGCAAATAAAAATAAGCCTACCTATTTTTTAAAGATTTTATTTATTTATTTTGAGAGAGAGACAGAGAGAGAGAGGGACAGAGGGAAAGGGAGAAGCAGACTCCCTGGTGAGCAGGGAGCCTGATGCGGGGCTCAATCCCAGGACCCTGAGATCATGACCTGAGCTGAAGGCAGAAGCTTCACCGACTGAGCCACCCAGGCGCCCCCATTCTTTTAAATTATTAGCATGATTAAACTGAGTAGATCATCACGTCCATTTGGGGGGGTCCATTCAGCACCTCTTATTTAGTTTCCCACTGTCTTATAATCAAGAAAAGCCATTTTAAAGCACAACCTTATTTACCTTCTCCAAGTAGGATAAGCCAAACACAAGGTAAGGGGGAGCTAAAGGTGGTAGGTCGGCATGGCAGGTACCCTGCAGCACCTTCCCAGGTGGGGCTCCTCCACTCACCCTGGAGGGCCAATGGGGAGGAATTCCACCCGGGTCCAGCTGGAAGAACCTGGCATGCTTCTCGTTCCTACAAACTGGGTCTCTCCAAAGTGGCTCCCTTATTTTCTCCACAGCACTGAGAATGCTCAAGAATGCAAGGCACGCTCAGATTTCCATGCGATTGCCAGAACACATTCCAGGCTGAGCTATAAATCCCGCCCTGGCACTCCGTTCTTGTTAAATGTTCTAGAATAGACTCCTGCACATGAACTCGGATCAGCCAGAGATGAGCGTCACGACAATGCCTTACAAAAGCTGCTCTCCTTCCACGACCACACAGTGGGCACGAGGAGCACCGCTCTGCCCTCAGTAAATACCAGCCAAACAGAAAGGACTTGAGACTTCAAAAGGGGAATCTTTTTAATTTTAACAGAAAATTTCCATTCTGCCCATTATCCTGAGAGAGTTAGATGTATGAGTGCGGGCATTCACGGCTCCCTATCTGCAGAAATCCTGTGCACATTCCATATTGCTTATGTCCTCTTGTCTCCAGGCTGATTTATTTTATTAGCTCATAAAACCCCGGCCCCACGTTCACTTATCTTGCTTTGTATACTGCAAGGTCTCTTTAGGTGGGTCGGCCTTGGATTTATCCTCTTGTTTTATCACTTTTCTTCAAAATAAGGGAATGCAAAAATGTGCACAGAGGAAGACAGACATTCTTAAAAAGTTGCCAAGATAAATCCAAGCCACGTTTACAGTCACCTTCCAAAGACAGCATGGAACACGGACAATGAAGTAGCCGCTCACTCAGTTACCCAACAAACGTGAATTGGACACACTCTGCGCCAAGCACCATTCCAGATGTTAGGAATAAGGCAGAAAATGAAAGAAAAGTTATATCTTCATGCAGAGATACTGATACATAAAAAAATACATGATGTGGCAATACTATGAAGAAAAAAATAAAGTCAGGTAGGAAGAGTAGCGAGTGCTTGGGAGGGTAGGGTGGGGACTGGGGGACAGAAAAGGCCCATCTAAGGACCTTTGAGCAGATACCTAAAGGAAGATGAGGAAGTATGTCACATGGGGATCAAAAAGAGCTTTCCATAGAGAGAATCCGGTTGCCAAGGTCCTGGGGTATGAATGTAGAAGAAAAAGAGGGCCAGGGTGAGAAAGCACAGGGGAAGGGAGAGTGGCAGGTGATGAAGTGCGGAAGAAGCCTCATGACCTGATCGTGCTCAGCCTCAAGGGCCACTAGGAAGATGCGGCAATGCCACGGAGTCTGGAGGGGGGCATGAATGAGACAGTGTGTAACTTAGGCTTAAAAGAAATTCTCTAGCTGCTGTGTTGAGAGTGGACAAACAGAAGGTCAAGGGCAGAAGCAAGGACACCTGGTGGGAGGCTTCTGGAATCATCCAGCCACTACGGAGATAAGGGGAGCCTGATAAAGGTGGTCCAGCTGGAGGTGATCACGGTGTGGTTCTAGCTGTATCGCGAGGCAGAGCTCACGGTGGTGTTATCAGCCAGTTACCCGTTATTTGGGACGACTTAGACCTGAATCAAGCTTGGCCGAATGCAATCAACAGCTGAGACATTTTGTTAAATACCTCTATTAGTTATTCTTTACAAATAATAAGTCATTTAGAATCAAACTTGTTCCCCCCAAAAGGGCACAGAACTCCCTCTTGTTTTAAGCAACACATAAATATCATCTTTATTTCTGCCCTCCTGGTATCACTTACCTTCTATGAGAATTACCAAATTTACATTTGAAAAAAAATCCATCCAACAAATCTTTCTGAGGGCTGGATACATACTGGGCACTTTCTTGGGCACCAGGGTGACAGTAGGGCCTAAAATAGACAATTTCTCTGTGTCCCATCCCATGCTCCTGGATTATTTTGCAACATCAGCAGTAATGAAGTGCTTACTTGTACCAAACCCCTGCTGCATTATCTTACTGAACCCTCAGAACAACTCGATTATCATCTGCATTTTCTAGCCAAGGAGACTATAACACAGAGAGGTCAAATACGCTGCCCAAGGTCACACAGCTAGGAAGTGGTGAGGCCAGAATTCAAAACACCAGAACGAGAACGCTTAGCTTCTGCATGTTCCTGGATCTCAGGTACAATCCAGAACATGAGTCCTAAGAGACTTTTATTCTTCCTTGGTCATTTTGGGCAGGGCACTTGACTTGGATCAGCTTCGATTTTCGTATCTACAAAATGAAATGTATTCAACTAAATAATCTCTAAGGCCCCTTCCAGGTCTAAAACTTCTAGAGATCTTTCTCTGAAGCCCAGTCCTCTCAGAGCTACGTACCCTAACTGTAAGAAGAACACAAAGCACAAGCCCACTTGCCATACAGTGTAATTTCTCAAGGCTGGCTTTTGAATAAAATAAAGTAAAGCACTTCCCCAGATGGCTCTTTGCATTAACCATCTAAAAGAAAGTAAGTCAGTTTCAAGGACCCTCCAAGGGAGAAAAATCTTAGTAGCAGTGGAATCTATAGCAAAATTTCTTTCTTTCAAAACCAACCAACAATTTGGAATTACTCCCTTACAGGAAGGAGAAAACCAATCCCAGGTATAGCTAAAATGTGTCTTCCCTGTGCCTAGTTAACTTGTAACAAAATCAAGAGTAATCCCACTTATCTGTTGACAAAAAGTCTTAAGTCTTACTTCCTGCCGTGTCCTTCTGCCAGAGACAGGGTAAAGTTCAATAAATACCAGTTGATTGAATTAGTCAGGAGGGATTTAATGAATGCACTAAAGAATGAACAGATGAACTCATTAATTCTACAGTGATAAATATTTCCTTGATAGAATTTATATAGATCTGGCCAGCAAATGCATCACTTTCCTTTGCCAATAAAGGTGAAGAAAATAGTTTAGATGTATTGATCTTAGTCTTCAGTAGAAGACTCCAATTTTGTAAATTGGTATTTTGAGGTGTGTGGGGAGTAAAAGAAATTCACTTATAGAACTATAAGAGGAAAAACCAGTCTGCTCAGGAAAAAACAAACAAACAAACAAAAAAAACCCACAATAAACACCCTCAGTTCCCTGCATGACTTCTACAGAATTAATCCCAAGCTGGCAGTTTGATGGCTGAAGATAAGCCCACGGTTCATTTTCAAATGCTTCACCATCAATACTAACCATGATGTTGTCTGCAGAGAAGCCACCTGCTCATATGGGGTCAACTCTCCCCATAAAATGATCTACACACAGCAGTGTTAAACTAGGCAGCAGGGTGGAGGAAGACACACAAACCATGAGATTTCTCCTGGACCCTTCATTCTTCTGGCATTTTTCAGAAGTTACCCAAGAACATAAGTATCAATCAGATGATACAAAAAGTTTATGCACAGTCAACATCAAGGGAAAAAGTCAACACACTACCTGTTCTTCACAGAGAATGAGCATCAGACACAACTAAAAAATAAGAAGGAAGAAAAACAGCTTCTGCTATTAAAACCTGGAATATATAACCAGATCAAAGAGGAAGCTTGATGCAATTATGTAAGTCATTTGGGGGAAAAACTCAATTAGCTGGGAACGGAAGCCCGGATGGAACTTCCTAACGAAGACGATTTACATAATTTTTAGGTGGACAGACCTAGGCTACATTTTAGGAAAAAAAATCATAAGCAAAAGTATTTATGAACAATTATCTTCTAGTGACTTTTTACCACAAATAATCTCAGTCAAAATAGAGCTACTGATAAACTGCAAAATTTTAAAGACAGTTGAGATGTAAACTTTGTCAACAACACAAATTTACTCTTTGAATTCACAACTACAGTTTCCCCTCCCTCCGTTCCTTCCTTCCTTCTTTTCTTCCTTCATTCCCTCCTTTCCTTCTTTCTTTTCTTTCCTCCCTCCCTTCTTCCTTCCTTCCTTTTCTTTCTTTTTAGCCATGGGTGACTCAGAAGGAATATGCTTCTGGGTATATATATTTAAAAGTTGCATATACTTTTACTTAAATGACACACACAGCATGGAGACAAAATAACTCTCCTCTAATTCTCACAGCCTGTTCAGATCTGCATTTGGTAACAGTATGGTTTTCACCTATTTGCTTTTTTTTGGTGTCCATGAATGGAAGCAGAATCAAAAAAAAAGCACAGGAATCTGAACCACAAAAATAGTAATTTAACATTATTCATACCAACATTAAAATGGCAAGTGTCCACAGACACTTTTCTGTATTTATCTTATTGCTTGCTCTGGAGTGTGAGATGGTCTTCGTAACTGGAAAATACTGGACATCAAAAGTGCCCCTCAATGGAGAATCATGTTAAAATTATGGAGAATCATATTAAAGTAAACTATGATCCATTTGTCTTATGCAGTAATAAGCAGCAGTTGAAAAAAATAAGACATATCCTTCACTAAGTGAATGGATAAACTGTACTACATCCATACAGTGAAATATAATTCCAGTGATAAAAAAGTAATGAGTTCTCAAGCCACAAAAAATACATGGAGGAAACGTAAAATCATATTACTAAGTGAAAGAAGCCAGTCTGAAAAGGTGACATACTGTACGACATTCTGGAAAAGGCAAAACTATGGAGACAGTAAAGAGATCCGTGGTTGCCAGGGGTTGTGGGAGGGAGGGATGAATAGGCTGAGCACAGAGGATTTTCAGGGCAGTGAAACTATTCTGTAAGATGCTATGCTGGTGGATATTTTTCAAAAGCTACAGAATGTATAACATCGAGTGAAGTCTAATGTGAGCTACGGACTTTGGGTAATGATCATGTGTCAGTGTAGGTTCATTGATGGTAACAGAGGTACTGCTCTGGTGGAAGATGTTGATGGTGGGGGAGAAGGCTCTGCATGCGTAGGGTAGGAGGGTGTATGGAAACTCTCTGCACTCTCTGCTCAATTTTTCTGAGAATCTAAAACTGCTCTAAACTATAAAGACTATTTAGAAGGAAAAAAAAAAAAACAAATTACAAAGTAAAACCAAAAAATGGCAATACTTATGTCTGTAAAAAGCTGCCCCAAGCTAACTTTTATATCTCTATCTATATGCCTAACTAGGTCTAAATACCTGGAAGGAGACTGAACTGATAACCAGGATTATACCTGAGGAGACACACGGAACCAGGGCATCATCAAGGGGCTGTTAGTTCCATCGCTATTGTTTGATTTTTTTTTTAAATCATGGAAATGTGTGCACTATTACTTGTGTATTAAAAACAAAACTTTTTCTCTTTAAAATATTCACTTCATATTTTATTCTAAAGAGGTTCAAAGTAAATTACAAATGTCATGACATTCTATCCCTAAATACTTCAGAATTCATCTCTAACAAATAAAAACATTGTTCCATCCTAAAACTATTTTTTCTAATAACAGAAGAAGCAGAAAAGATCTTCTACTAAAATACTGGGGTGACTCAATTAATCTATTTCTTTTTTTAAATATTTATTTATTTGAAAGAGACTGAGAATGCACAGGTGCAAACAAGTGTGCCTGGGAGGGGGCAGAAGGAAAGAATCTCAAGTAGACTCCCCACTAAGCCCGAGCCCGAGGTGGGGCTCAATCTCATGACCCTGAGATCATGATCACAGTAGAAATCAAGAGTCCAATGCTCAACTGATTGAGCCACCCAAGCACCCTTCAATTAATCCATTTCAAAAAGCTAAGGTGATATCAAAGAAAAACCTTAATCCAAGTGTTGAGAATTTATTTAATGGTTATTGCAAGGTTTTCCTAAAAACATTATCATCATTATTCCAGCCCCTTACTTCTATACAACATTTTACATTCTCTCCTTTAAAACACTAACAACCTCACATACCAATGGGCCAAAATTAATTATATTTATTGCATTTTTTTATTTCAGTCATTTGAATTACAAAAGTAATACAATGCAAAAGACCTATCATAGCAGATCAAGTGTTTTAACCAAGAATTTCTAATTTAGAATTCTCAGGGCCACCAAGAAGTGCATGGACAAAATTCAGGGCATCTGTGAACTTGGACAGAAAAAAAAATACATCTTTAGTTTCATTAACAACTGAAATCTAGCATTTTCTTCCAGTACAAATGAAGGCCACGGATTGCAGAAGCATTAGCAGACCCGTGACTTTGTCCCCATAGAAGTCATTGTATTTTCAAACCACAGAGTGGTTGGAGCAGGTATTTCAAAATATCATCTTATAGAAGGTATATTAGTTATTAGACCTGTTGAGAGACCTCGTTACTTAAAGCATTAATTAAGAAGCACATATATAGTTCTTAACCACAAATTTATAATTTAAATATTTTGATAACTGCATTTCAACATAACTGGGTTTTGTTGTCATCTTATGTATTTAATTTTAGGCACATAGAGATGGCCTTCTAGGGGAAAGTGGAGTTCATAGGTTTCCCAAGATGCCAAAGGTCAAGAACCCAGGAACTGAAGCTCCCCTTCTCCTAATTCCATCCTCCAAAAAGCCACTGTCCTCAACACAATGCATGCTCTTCCATGCTTATTCCTTTATGTGGACAAATATATAAAAACATCTAGGAACATAATTTATATTTTATGCCCTTTGTCATTGTGTTTTATGCTTATATTTTATAATATATTTACAAGTCTCTATAGAATTTGGATATTCATGCTGTTTCCAGCTTTCGGCTATCATTTAAAAAAAGTAATAAAACTTCTTGTATATGTCTCTTCATAGACTGGTATTTTTAAGAAATTTCACGATCAGTTCTATTTATGGATCGCTTCTGCCAACAACAAATATCCTTAAATTTAACCATAAAGTCGATTTTGTATTATGAAATCAGTAGAACAGCACCTAGTATTTTCGTACTTACTATGGGCCAGGTCCTAAGTGCTTTCCACAAACTCAATCCTCACAACCCTAAGGTGGGGCACTGTTTTGATTTCAGTTTACAGGTGAAGAAACTGAGGTACAGAGCAGTGTTCAGTCTCTAAGCTCCCAAAGTGTGTGATTCTCACAACAAATTCAAACAACCAGGTGTTCTCAGAGTATGAGAAGTCTCATTTAACATGGGGCCCATCAACGTCACTTTGAAGGGAGCAGCAGAGGATGACTGACACTTTGTTACATCAATTACCTTCTGAGAGTGTGTCCTGAAGCTCCTTAGAATTTCATTGTCATTGTACATTTCAAGAGGTAGATCAAGGAGTAAAGATCACAGTGATTATTACAACCCACCACCTAATCCATTAGGCCAAAGACTAGACTGCATGTGTCTAGTGTCAATATTGAGCACCTTTGCCATTAGAGATGGTAGCACCACCTTGGACGCAACAAAGGGTCTCCGCTACATTAGGCCCAAGCAATTTCACAGGCAGTGACAGCAGATCATAAATCCAAAATAGAACACATGCCAACAGGTTAAATACAAGCATACGTTAATGAAGACCCAATCTCAGTGCAGGCCTGGTCTCCTCGGCGATAAGAGCCTTATTAAACTCTTCCCCATAATTCATCAAGGCCCCATGCAGGCTGCGGCAAGGCTAATCTCTCTCCCCAGTTAGCGAGTTCCAGAACAGACTGAAAGAAAGCAAACCACGGAAGTGGTATATTTTTTAATTATCTGGACTCTGCTGAGCAGAGATAAAAAAAATCCCCGCTGCTGTTCCATGTCTGCCTTAACATAACCTAGCAATGAAATGTCACTTAGGTAAAGGAGACAAGAAAGCTCTGTCCCCTTCCTACACCCATTCTTGAGCTTTGAGCATCCACATGACAGGGTAAATCATCAGGAAGCACAGGTAACAAAAATGTCATAAAGCTCAAAGGTGGTTTGCCAATAAGAGGAGCAGAATGTCCCATACGTCATCTACTACCAGAAGCCACAGAGACAAATGCCTTCATCTTCATCACACCTGGAGGCGGTGTGGGGAGGTGTGAGAAGGCTGTGGCTTCCAACCATCCTGGGCTTGGATCTACAATAAGCTGGGACTTTGGGCAAATTGCTTATCTCTCTGAGGCTCAGTTTCTTCATCTTCAAAAGGCTATGATAACACCTAGGGTGATAGGCAGTTGTGTGGATTAAATGGCTCTTACCTCACCTTAGTCATGGTTCAGCCATAGGAAGTGCCTTCAGCAGGGAAAGGACGCCCTACTGCTGGCTCTACCTCTACCAGCCCCATCTTCACCAGTCACAGGAGGGGCCTGGGCCCCCCAGGGGTGACAGGAGGGGCTCTTCCCAAAGAGGCAGTAGAAGCAAATGCCCCATATGAAGTCATGGACTTAGCAAGGGACCAGCAATACAGCTGAAAGAGAAATGGGCCAGAGCAGCCTGAGAACAATCTCGACTCTGAGTTTCTGAACAAGACTCACCTGCTCTGAACTAAATTTCCACCTCTCACTTCCGGAAGGGGTACAGACCTATTCACGGGCTTAAAAATATTTGTACCCTCTCAGCCAGGAATTTAGTATTTTATCCATTTTATCCTCCTGATATAAGATTACACAGATATTCTTAAATGTCTGCCAGTATTATTTATAATAGTTAAAAGTTATAATTTATCTAAATATCCAATGAAGGATTGGTTAAAAAAAATCAGGGCGTCCATTTGACAAAGTACTGTATGGTTATTAAAAATAACATTCTTAAAGAATATTTTAGGATGTGGTAACATGATCTCAATGTAGTAAGTGAAAAATTCAGGAACAAATTAGTATGTGTTACGATCCCAATTTTTAAAAATTCGTGCTTATATAAACTCAAGTATACATGCTGTTTAGGGATACATGGGTGTAGCAAGTTTATAGACAGTCAAGGCAACAGTAAACATTAAACTCAGCAGAGCAAGGGGTTCTGCTTTGCTGTTAAGGGCACATTTCCTCAATTGCATTGGTAGCTACATTTTATATTATCCATTTTGTATGTCTGCAACATTCATGATGAAAAATTGTAAAGTGTGTGTACAATGCCAAGGAGGTAATATGTCGAAATGTAGCTACTGCTTCAAGGTGGGATTATTAATGAGCTGTCTTGTTCACAGGGCCCAAATTTTCTACAAAGACCACGTATTCCTTTTCATCTTTTACACTGTTTTTATCATTGGAAACTATTTTTATGCCCACCTCAGAACTCATTTGTTTTTTAAGAGAGGATGCTTGGTGCTAAGCAGTGCCCTCTATAGGGGCACACCTGGCTCTTCCACCATCCTGTTTCCTGGGACACCACGAACCCTGGCTTTTCACTGAGGCATCGCTCCCTCGTTAGAAGTTAAACCAGAAAAGTGCTGTGGGGGAAGCAATGTCCCCGAAACCATCCCACTCGCATCCTCTGACGTGAGAAGAGATTTGTAGGCGGCTGCAAGGAGCGTCCTCCACTCTGCAATTTGTTCTCAAAAGTATAGGTTGCCTTTTTTTTCCTGGAATATTTTGCGTTCTATCCTGCCAGGAAGCTGGGGGCTCAGCCAGTGGCTTGGGCAAAGTGGTGGGAAAAATCAGAGAACGATTATAGCGTCAACTAGCATGGACATTCCATCACCATTTATTTTTCACCAAGTGCTGGGGTGGAGGGTGGGAGAATAATTCTTTGGAGATACATCACCATGCCTCAAGACCCTTCCAATTCCCTTTTTAAAAAAGGGACCTCTTAACATGGGTCTTGGCTGAGCTCCCTGGGGCCCATGAAATCACACATCAATCTTGTAAAATTTTCTGGAGCCCAGATTCCCAAAAGACTCCATGACGCCCTAAACGATGGAAGATCCCCATCTGCACGAATAAGCTCTTTTCTTAGCTTACACACTTCTATTTGGTCTCTAAGTTCAGTAGGAGGTTAGAAGGAAAACTCCCTTGCAGGTACCTATCAAAATCGTCATCCAAGGCTCTGAACTAAAGCAAGATGTCAGTAGGAATGTTTGGTGTTATCATCATTCACACACCCTGAGGGGCTTTATACATACTTTTTAATCAAAGGGGGAAGACTTCGTCAGTGTTAACATCTCCCAACTCTATGTCACAGATATATTTCTTTAAAAGGGCTGTATGTGTTAAATTCTACTACACATTAGGAGGGTTCACTGTTTTTCTGTTTTTAAAAACTAATCAAACAATAAGTACATACCAAGAGCTCAATGTGCATGCAGCACTGGGCTGGAACACAGTGGAAACTTGACCATGATCCCCAAAGGACCCCATCCCTTCATCTAGTAACTTCTTGTTGAAAACACATCTGATGAATATCTTTCCACTTATTAAATGGAATCAAATTCAGTTACTAATATTACTCTCCCAAGCCCTCACATCCTCCTGTATGAGTCATCTGTCGGAACCCACTTTCTTTTCAGATACTTTCCACGACACATAGAAACAGGCTCAAGCAACTCTTCAGTAATGCTGCTGGTTAGTTAAGGGACTGTGACCACTGGATATCACCACTTTAAAGCATCTTCAGGTAGCCTACAAAGGCCATTTATTTATTAGAACAATTCATTTATTGGACTCAGCTACTTATTTAGACACTGTTGCCTTCATGGCAAAACATCTTCTCATGAGTGGCTCCACCCACCACTTCATTCAATTCAATGTACCTCCACTGAGTGCTGGTCAGGTCTGAGGCACTGAAAATCAGTACCATTCTTCTGAGGCCCTGGCTGGATCTGTCACACATCCTGTCATTTCCATAGGACTGGGATTGTCAGTGAACCTGGAACACACCAGTTTTCATGTCTTCCAACGGCATCTAGGAATCTAGGGTCTTTCTAACTTTTACAGTTATTATAACACCATGTGATAATATTTGGAGGAAACTCTGCTGAGGTTCTAGAATCTGTCTACCAAGATTCAGAAAAAATGCCAGGCAAATTAGAAAGGAGTCTAGCCATAGCTGAATCCCTAAGCATAAAGGTAGATTTCTTTTCTATACAAGTCTCTCTATTGTGACAAAACATGATATGAGATGGTTAAAAATGAGAGAGAGAAATATCCTTTGCAGCTGCACCAAGAGAAAAGAAGTCAGATGGTTGGATTATATGAGACTTAAGTGATCTTAAGAGAGCGCAAGGTTATTGATGCCAATCAGCAAAAAAACCCAAATCACAATTCATAATTGCAAATAATCCTTTCATATAAGAGAGGTTCATGGTTTTTTGATTTAAAAAAAAAACTTCTAGAGACATTTTTTCCTGAAAGATAAATATAATAAATATAATGTAGTTGAAAAAATATGTTTGATGAAATGTGATCTTAGATTACAGTCTTGCCTAAATCACTACATCTCCCTGGGCTTCTACTCTTCATTTTCAAAGTGAGAGGACAGAACCATATGATGGCTAAGAGCTCTTTCAATTCAGGAAATCAATGATCCTAATAATTACCAAAAAATTAAAAACATTCAAACACACAAAAAAACTTGTTGCTGCTAAGGGAAGTTTCATAGACTTCACCTGTCAATAATAAAACATTCGGTGAGTAAAGTAAAACCCAGAAGAACATCATTTTTTTGTCCTGTTACCATGGTATCCAAGTAAACTGGTCCAACTCCATCAATCTGATGGTCTAAAGACTGGAACAAACACCATATGGTGAAAAAAAGATGCCCAAGTACATTAATTAGATGCCAGCACAGGATCACTCCATCATGGAAATTTGCATCACACAAAATTCTGCAATAATTAAAAATAACTAAAAGCATTGTTTAGACTGGTAAATAAATGTTATCAGATGAGAACCCCATGATCCTTGTTCAACAAAGTTTCAAATTTTCACAGTGGTTTGAGGACTTGATCTCAGACCTCTTTTTTTTTTAACAAATGAGGAAACTGAGGCCAAGCTTGCACTATTAGTTACAGGCAGAGCCACGACCATGACTCAGCTCTTAAGTCTTAGCATGAAAGCCTTCTCATCTCACAACAATGGTGTCAGTGGTTTCTGTGGAGGAGAAAGACCGGGGTCTAAAGTAGGATGGATCCACCACGCACAATGAGTGCACTCCAAGGAAGTACACATGATGAAGGGATGTGGGGAGCCCAAGAGGACCTGAACATCCACCCCTCCCCCACCCAGCTCTTCGGTAATGAGTGCATCAGAGGCCCAGGTTGGCTTCCCAGCTGTGTCACTGGGGAGACAAAGAGGCCATACAAAGAAAGCTGTGGAAATTAAGCACCCAGCACATAGCCCCCCAAATTCAAGAAACTTCTTTACCTCTATTATCACCAGCACTCGACTACCATGTCATTAAACATCTTTGGTAAACTTCTGCTTTTAAGGAAAAATACAAGGCTCACATTGGGTGGGTGCCTAGTATGTATCAGGCAATGTTCTCAGTAGTCTCACTTTTACTGTTTTATTTGATCCTCACAATAATCCTGTTAGGTGAAGTCTTTTCATCTCTATTCTCCAGATGAGAAAATAGAGACAAGGTAAGGTGTCACATTATTGTAAGAGTAGAATCTTGATTCAAATGAAGATCTGTTAAATCCAAAGTCACTCACTCTGCCGTGCTGCTGGAGACTTCTCTCAGCCTTTGGGTACTGGCTGCCCAAGTTGGGCCAACTCACTAACTTCCCTGAAAGGGGGACAAACATCTGACCATCCTCTGGAACCAGCCTCTAAAACAGCACGGTGGCATTCATCTAGATTCTCCTCAGATGCACTGATTTCATAATTCATTTTATGAGAGAAAAAAACAAAAACTGCAAGCTAAGTTGGCCGCTCTCTCTAGTCAAATGAAATGTTTAAAAGAGTTTTCCCCAGGTCACATTTTCCATTGTCAGTAGCTTGAAGCCCCCTTAAAGCATACAGCATGTTAACCAATAGATTCAGAGACGAGAGGTGCTCTCATGGCAGAGCCGGTAGAAAGCACTGTACTTACGCTTATGTCGAGACTACAAAGGCTAACGGCATCTTCATCTTGGGTGCTCTGCTTGCGTTTTCGCTGCAAAACAAATGATAAACAAAGTTCAGATGTAGACAGGGATTATGGCTTTGATTAAGGAAAGAAAAAAATAAAGCAACCAATTGAATGGCATATGTAATCCCTGTCATTTCTGTCATGTTTCCCCCAATCCTTTAACTAACATATGTAAAT
Source organism: Potos flavus (assembly GCA_028534135.1). Taxonomy (NCBI): domain Eukaryota; kingdom Metazoa; phylum Chordata; class Mammalia; order Carnivora; family Procyonidae; genus Potos; species Potos flavus. The sequence continues at coordinate 20,576,301 of CM052898.1, forward strand.
GCACAATTCTAAGGAAGCCTAAGAAATCACGGGAAGCTTTTAACTCTAAGGTAATTGGTTTACATTATTGTTCTTATTCCTGCTGCTACAATTTGTTTCTTTTTGTATTTCCTTTTTTCCTAAATATCTATATATCAAGGCTCAGAAGTTTAGATACAAAGTTCAGATTCTGACTAACTTGGGAGAAGAAATTACACTGGAAAGAAAATCAAATTCACTTAAAGATATTTCATTTTTAGAGCTCTTTGTACTTGGGTAATTTAAATTTGTTCTAAACTTCATCCAGAGTCCTGATATAATCACAGAAGCAGAATGCTGGAACAAACCTTAGACATCATCTCCAGCATTCCTATTTTATTGCCATAAACACCAAGAAAAATCATTATTTGAATGGAAGAAAACTGAATTTGAAATGATCTTATGACCAAGGAAGTCTGCCAGGTTAGATGTGGAAAATATATTTTCTTGTTTTATAAAAAGAAAAGAAACTCCATCTACAAACCATAATAAAGCTCATCAGAGATACATTCACCTCTCTTCTACATCCCAAGCTCAACCAACCAGGCAAGTATTGCATGAGTCCCTAATGTGCTAAGTCTCCTGATTCTACTTGGCAGAAACCTACGAAAGGACCAGAATCACTGGCACGCAGTTCCCATGGAGTCCAGAGATACCTGGAGTCTTCAATCCCTAAAAAAGCTCCCCTCCTCTTCCTCCTCTTCTATCCTACCCTGAGCAGGAAAGACAGACAGTGCTGTAAGCGACCAGAGCTATCCTTGTCTATCTCACTATAATTGTCCTATTATTTCTTTGCTTCAGTTTAAGGAAGATTTGTTGAGCATCTACCACGAGCCTGGCTCTTCATTTGCTCCTGAGACTGCAAAGACCAGCAGCATCCATAGTTAAGGAACTCACATTCCTGTAGAGGGAATCCTAAAGGAATGAACTATACAGCAAAATCCAAACACCCTAGGAAAATCACATCACTTTTCTGAGTTACCCCTTCTCAACTCTTAAGGTTGGGGGTGAGGACATGAGCTTCTATTCTCAAAGGGAGAGGAGAAAATATGGTAATGCGTTTTAGAACTTAGCAGAGTGACTGGTACACAGTGGGTGCTCAAAACATGTGTTAGAAGACTCCAGAAGCACAGTGAGGAGTAATTAGTTTGGCTTTGGCGGGGGTTGGGGAGGTCTTCTCAGAGGAGGAGACATCTGAAGAGGCCAGAAGGTGAATAAAAGTTTGCCAGGCGAAGATACTGGGAGGGGACTAGGGCCTCCTGTTCCAGAGCCAGCTGCCTAGATCTTTAGAACCCCACAGGTGCACATGGTTCTGTCCAAAGTACTGGAGTTCTAGATCCTAGATACTATTCCATTGAGCAGTGGAATGATTTAGAGATGAATGCCAGGAACCAGGATATTGAATCTGCCCTCTGGGATGGTGCTCAAGAATCTGCATTAAGGAACTCTATTCTGGGGTTTTGCGGGGGAGCCTTGAGAAGGTGCTGGTAGCCACCTGCCATTCATGAGGATGTTTCATGTTTGCATAGGAACCTGACCTTTACTGACTCATCCTCTAGTTAAAAGCAGCACTATGGTGTCAGTGAAGCCAATTCACTGGTATTTGTAAGGTGACTTTTTGAGGCAAGTAGGTCAAGGGATCATTTCCATGCTAGGGTAAATAAACTGAAGTCAGGGGAGATAAAAAATTTGTTCAAAGTTACATGGCTACAGAATCCAGGATTCTAATTCCTGGGGCAGAACCCTTCACACACATCACTTATAGCATACTTGGCAAACAGGTTACAACTCATTTGCTCTCTGGAAAGTCTGGTAGCATCTGCTTGGAGGGCTGCATTGAGAAGGACTACATAGCACAGCAAATGGGAGAACGTTTCCACCAATCAGTAACACATGCAGGGTATAGGAGAGGGGAACAGCTGCTGCCCAGGACAGCCCCTGCCCTTCTGGAGTCTGGCTGCTCTTGGGAAATGCCATGAGGGGCTGAGGCTCTGGGATGTTATCTGTAATGTGGAAATAATGCCTACTAGGTCAGGCTGTTGTGAGGATCATAGATGATATGCATATAGCAGCTGGAACGAGGCCTGATATACAGTAGGTGCACAATAAATGGCAGCTCCTGTCATGTGTTACCCAAACTGTAAGCCATACACTTACGTACTGCGACCGGTATTGTCAGATTATAGAACTTCGCGGTGCTACAATTCTATTCCTAGAGCTCAGCAATTTTGTCAATGCAACACATTAATGGTAACCTGTTTCCTCAAGAAGCCCACCCTGGTGAAGGAGAGGGGATAATATGAGTCTTTTTCCTCATAGGCATCCAGACCAACTCAACACATTACCCAGCACTGGTCTCCAGAGCACCTGTCACCCCAGACTTCCACATGCCTCCAGTGTCAAATCCAGAAGACAAATGTCCTCTAGCAGCCTTCTTAATTAAGCCATGGCCAGTTAATCTGGGATAGAATGATCTTGTTAAGAAACTCATACATTTTACAGAATGAAAGCTGAATGGATTATCAACGTGGATTTGCTTTTCAATTTCTGTTACAGGGGGTGGTAACTGACCACGGGCAGCAACAAAGAAGGGCAGCAACAAAGAAGGAGCGTGATGTTTAAATTCTGGGCCTGAAGCAAAAATTTCACAAAGTATCGCTTAGTCATTTGTTCGCTTTATGCTTTATGCTTTGTTGCTTTATGCTCACCAAGCACTTGTGATGAGCAAAGCCCTGCTACAGGTCTGGGGAGACCGCAGTGAATGAGCCAATCACGCTCCTTGCCCACTAATGGGGAATAAAAAGAAAACAAAATAATTACTGATTATGATCTCTGCTGTGAATGAGTCAGATGAAGTGCTGAGACGGAGACTAGCAAAGGAGACCTAGTTTAGAACAATAATTTAATTTAATATTTTGCTTTCTAGTTTTTGGTTGACCTTCTCATCAGTCATGAGCCCATGAAGGCAGGACTTGGTCTGTCCAGGTTACATTTCAGAACCTGGTGCTGTATCTGGTGCATGGCTGACACTGCTTATAACAGTATTTGATTGAATTGTTGATGCCCTTGGTCCTGCTCCCTTTGAGAAGCTTGTCGTCTTCACCAATTACCCGGTTCCAAGAGGAGTGCAGGTGGAGCGAGTGGAGGGGACCAAATGGGCACCCCTTCCGCCAGACTGGCCAGCCCAGTCAACTCAGGGGATGAAGGGTGCACAGGTCCCACACACGCACTGCACACCCCACCCAGGAGCTTCATGGAAGAAATCCCCAGTGGGAAATTTAAATCCCAGAGACACAGACAAATGAGCATCTCAGAAAGCAGAGGGCGTGGCAGGACACTGCACTCATTTTGAACTTCACCAAAATGATTGATAATGACAATAATCAGCTTTAGCCTATGAAATACTACATGCCAGTCACAGAACTAAATCTTCATATGCGTGATCTGATTTGATCCTCACGACCACCTCAGGAGGTGGGCAGGAACAAGTATTATCTCCATTTTGCAGAGGAGG
>CM052898.1:20579932-20632354 GCA_028534135.1 Potos flavus
AAAAAAAAAAAAAAAAAAAAAAAAAGATTCTCTCTCTCTCCCTCTGCCCCTCCCCCTTCCATCTCTAAAAAAGAAAAACAAAACAAAACAAGAATTGGCCTTGAAGATAGTACACCTAGGTAACATTCTGAGGTCCTTTCTAGCTTTAAAACTATCAAAGCCTGCTATCAGGTAGGGTATGGATGAGCCAAGTCACCATTTTACTTCCCCTGTGCATTGGAAACCATGGGCAGGTTACTGGGGTGGGCGGGGGGGGGAAGGTGGCTCCTAGGCAGGAAGGACACAGTGTGAACTGTCCGCATTTACACACTTGGCCTCACATGTACTCATCAGCCAATGGGAGGAGCCATGGACCCACCCTGTTATTCTTGTTCAATTTACTGAAGTGAATGCACAGTCCACTTCCCTTTCAACCGTGAAAACAAAGAGCCTTGGGTGCTGTCGTGTACGCTGATTTGAGCATGACTTTAAACCCCAGTGCCCTGTGCAGCGGGTCAATGAATGATTTCTGAATGAGTGACTAAAAGAAAGAATGAATAAAGGAGACCAGTGTTTTTGAGGTGACACCCTTCCCTTCCGCTAACCACCTGGCTGCCAAAATTAAATGAAAACCTCAAAAGCAAAGATCACTGAAAGCTGACATGCTTCAACCTCAGATTTCCCTGGAGACTCAAAACCTGCACATTTAAGCTACAACTCTTGCTTTTCAAATAGGAAAAAAAAATTTTTCTCCCTCTTACCAGTGAGGGCATTTATTTTCCTTAAAATACACAGACATGTTAAAAAGAAATCATGGCTGTTCAAACATTGGTTCAAGTAGGATACTGGTGACTTCCGCTCCTCTTGTGAGAAAAGAATGGCAGATCTGTTCAAGGGTGAGGCACGCCCACGACCAGGGCATCTATCTGGGCACTGCCTTCAACAGAGGCATGGGGACTCAGTCTTTGTGCTTCAGGAGCAAGGAATCCAAGCATGATAACACCTCAACTGAAAGGGAACGGTCAACGGAACCAAATTATAAGTGAACTTAATGGGCACCTGAACCCTTTGTCTGAACACCTGGGTGCCTATCTGGGGCAGGAAGGAAAGGCAGTCGCAGAGGGGAATTTATGGGAACAGAGAGTCTGAATGTACGATCTGATTCCTTAGCCTTGCAGGTTACATAGGCAGGCAGGCAGGCACTTTCTAGAGGCTCTTGGGTGCTGGAAAAACTCTCTCATGCTTCTTGAATCAAAAAACAAGCAAGAGGCCCCTTTGGAATTTGCAACAGAACAAAGCCTTCGTATGTTTGGATGTGAGGTCTGATGGAAATATGGGTATGTCTGGATGGATCGAGTGGACTCTGTCTGAGACTCACTACTGGTAACACCATCCTGCTATGTCGACCTTAGATCTTCACCTGTGCTCCTTCCAACCCACTTTCATGAAGCATCCCTGTTCTTTAGGCCACTCAATGGCCATCTCCTCTAGGTCCGGCTACCTTCTAATAGCACAAGGCAGACTACTAAATCTCATTAGTAAATGGTCCGGAAACAACTACTCTTTCTGGTGTTCTGAGTAAGCTCTCCGTGGAGAGAACTGACCCTATCCTTAGCTGATCAATGTTCAGAAGAGCTGGGCCAAGAGCTGGTGCCTGGATGGCTAAGTCAGTTAAGCGCCCGACTCTTGATTTTGGCTCAGATCATGATCTCAGGGTCATGGGATTAACCCCTACACGGGGCTCTGCACTCAGTGGGGAGTCTGCTTCTCTCCTTCTCCCTCTGCCCCTCCTAGTGCGTATGCTCTTTCCTCTCTCTCTCCCTTTCTAAAAATAAATAAATACATAAATCTTAAAAGAAGAAGGAGGAGGAAGAGGAGGAGGAGGAGGAGAAGAAGAAGAGTTGGTCCAAACCTGAATATCTTATCCTTACTGGGCTCAGCTTCCATTCTCTCTAGGCTCAAATCTTGGGATCCTTTGAGGTGTTAAGCCTTAGAATCCAAGGAGAATCACCGAGTGCTTTTTAATACACAAGGGAAGGGAAGGGAAGTGGATGCTAGAAATGGGCACCTGCTATGAGCTAAGCACCGTGCTCACTGTTTAAAGGACTGTTCCAGTTAAGCTTCTCTTTAACCCAGTTTAAATAAGTATTGCTGTTCATTTTACAGTGAGGGACACTCGTGCTCACTCGACGTCACAAAATTAGTAAACACTAAGAGAGGGATTTCTCTCTGGGTCAGCCTCATTCCCAAACCACAGACCTTTCCGCCACACAATGCCATTTCTCTTTTTATATTGTTTAAAAACAGTATGTGCTCTAATTAAATTAATATATTAAAAATATATCATAAATTTAAACACTTATTCAAAACAAGACATGTTTTAAAACAATACAAAAAGGCTCCCAAGGCATTTGTGAGCATACGTACCTGATGGAGATTAGGAGCATAAATGAGACAGACCTGAGTTTAAAATCCAGCTCCACCATTTGCTATTTGGTGTTATCAAGTTACTTCTTTATTCCCTCATTCATTCAATAGTTATTTACTGAGGACCTACTATGGGCCAGGCAGTTTCCAAATGTGGGGATCTGTAAATGTCTAGAAAACACTTTTACAAGCTTTGATTTCTCTATCACAGGGTTCTTCCAAGGATTGAAGGAGGGAAAATATTTTGAACCAGGGCAGGCAAATGGCAAAAGATTAAAACATGGTCATTATTATTGCTACTGTGGCTCTCTCCCTAATTACTATTATGACTGCTGTCACTGCTGTTTTGTGGTTATCTGACATGTGAGGTGGGCAGGGTGGGCACCAGAGATGGGGATCCCGCGGGACGGTGGGTGACCTAGCCGGGACACAGCCTGACCCTCCTCGGACTGCCCGCGTCACACGGGGGTCTACGTGGATGCTCTCCGGATAACTCCAGTCACGTCTGCAGTGTCCCCACTGCTCTCACAGAGACAGGGCAAATGCGAGGCCTGACTTCATTTTAAATGGCTGAGATTGACTTGATTAGTGTTGGAACAGCCCTGTGATTTAATCACAGGGCTTTTCTATTTAATAACCAAGTGACCAGAGCAGCAAAAACACACTGATGGAGGGAGTGCAGCTCCCGACATGACAGCAAATGGCCCCTGATTAGTCGTTTGTAATTATTAAATTCAAACCAGATCTCAAACCTTTTTGATTTATCTCTCTGCTGGCGAACAGCTTTGGTGGTTTCAGAGGCTTTAATGCCTCCCTTTCATCTGTGCCTTCTTGGGGGAGAGATTAGCAGAAGGATTTTGTGTTCTTGTACTTGCCCTTAGCTGGAGCTGGACTCACTAAACTCACGTTCGAGTAGGAAATGGATGCACATTCTGTTTCTCTCTTGTCTGAAGCGCCAGGGGTGAGCCAGAGGGACCCCTCCTCCATTTTTCATACACTACTGGTGGGTTTTCCTCCTTATTTTAAAACATCCTTCTCTAGCACCTAGGAACCCTTGGCCTTTTTTCTAGACTCTTCAGTGTGCTCACAGGGTACCAAACCTGGAAATCACGGTGCTCTCTGAGCTATGGGGAAATAAATCTTTACTCACATGGAATGTAATTTTGTATGCAGATGCCATTAACTACAGTTTTGACGATGTTAAATGGGCACTAAAGTCAGACGTGGTGGCTTCATACCCTAGTTATGCCCTTTATTTGTTGTAGAACCTTAAACACATCATTTCACCTCTCCACACCTGAATTTCCTCGTCTATAAAATGGAAATGCAAAAGTTACTATGAGAGTTAACTAGATCAATGTGAGTAAAGAGCTTAGCACAGTGCCTGGCACACAGGAACTGCTCAAGTATTTTTTTGTAAAGATTTTATATATTTATTTGACAGAGAGAGAGAGAAAGAGCACAAGCAGGGGGAACAGCAGAGAGAGAGAGGGAAAAGCAGGCTTGCCGCCAAGCAGAGAGCCCAATGCGGGGTTCGATCCCAGGACCCTGAGATCAGGACCTGAGCTGAAGTCAGATGCTTAACCGACTGAGCCACCCAGGCGCCTGGGGAACTGCTCAAGTATTAACTCATTAGCAGCAGAAGCCATTGCAGCAGTAACAACAAGTGAAAGCAGAGCCCCAAAGGAAAAAAAATTCACAGAGAAAATACATAAAATGTATAAAAGTCTACCCATTAACTTGGTTTTGGCAAACTAGGAAAAACCCCAATTATTGATTTTAGCCATGAAACACCTGGCCCTTAGCTTGTGTGGAAGCAGAGATGAAGTCGTCTTGGCCAAGGAAAGGTCCCTCTCTCCCGTGGGAAGAAAAACATGTTCAACCAGACAAATGGGAGGAGGGGAGAGCCAGCCAGCGGAGTGCCGCCACCAGCCCTGCTAAGCAAGGGGCAGCCAGATTCACTGCCATTCCTCAAACATAGACCATTTTTCCCTCCAAAACACTCACGGCCAGAGGAGCAAGAAAGAAGACAGAAAACTTATCTAACCGGGGCAGAGGGCTGGCGAGTATGTTTTCCAGAAAGATTATCCTAGAAAAACTTCATTACGGGCATCAGTTTAAGGTGGGAGAAGGGGTGGTCATTCACAAAGATTTTCAACAATAGGATTTGACAGGAACCACAAACTTGAATTAGCCAGAGCACTTTTTTCTTGACCTTCTCATAATCACTATAATTAATTTATATTTTTTTCTACTGGATCTCAGGTGCACCAAGTTGGACTCATTACTGAAGTCCTTGGTTCATGACATATTACAATCCCTGGTGCTTCCCCAGCCCTTTTTATATGCGTTTATTCATTTATTTTTAATAGCATAATGAACTCTCATTTATTGAAATTCTTTGCATATGGAATGCTTTGAAGCCCTTATCAACAAAAATATTGTTCATATAGTTTAGGGAATGTCCAAACAATTGCTTTATTTCTAGATAATTACTCTATGTAATCCATCAATTTAGATAGTCCAACTGTACAATTCAGAGTCAAATATGCTTATGGTCCACGGTAATACTGGGAACCCGATTTTACAAGGAGGGTTCTCCTTTCTTTACTCATTTGTGTTCCTGCTTTTCCCCATCTAGAAAACCCCCAAATGCATCCCATGTATTCCCAAGTAGGTCCCCAGCTGCTAACAGACAAGCATTTAACCATAGGGAGAGCAAGGCTTCCCTCTAGCCACTGGCCTCTGGACCATCTACTCCTGGGGGCACCTTGACACACAAAGCAGAGATGAAGAACATCAGAGAAATGGCTGTATCTGCTAGGATGCTCTGTAAATCCTGAGAACTCTTCAGGACAGTTCTTCATATAAAAAAAAGCTTCCCTGGCAAAACCGTAAGGTACTGACTATCAGATTAGAACTCCCTCCCTCCTTCCCTTTCCTGGGTTTATAATGACAACTGTCTATTAAGAATCCACTGTATGGGGGTGCCTGGGTGGCTCAGTTGGTCGAGCGTCTGCCTTCGGCTCAGGTCATGATCCCAGGGTCCTGGGATCGAGTCCTGAGTCGGGCTCCCTGCTCAGCTGGGAGCCTGCTTCTCCCTCTGCCTGCCGCTCCCCTGCCTGTGTGCACTCTCGCTCTCTCTTCGTCAAATAAATAAAATAATTAAAAAAAAAAAAGAATCCACTGAATGCTGGGTACTTTCCCTATGTGACATCCAATCTTTACGGCAGTATGAAGAAATGATTACACATGAGGAAGCTGAGGCTTAAAGAGTTTAAATGGCTCATTAAGGCTGCTCTGTAAGTGCACAAAACCAAGATTTTATATCAGCTCTGGCTATCTGTGTAGCCAGTACGGCCAGCCCACATCCCCAGGCAGTCACTATTCCCCTGCATCGCTGGGCTTTCTACAGGCCAGAAATGCCTGGGATTTAATGCTATCCACAGCAGCCCTCAACCTGTGATGTATTGGAGTTGATATGTAAATAGCCCAGCTTCCTAAAGTTTGGAGGGACAACTCTGAGGTGTGGTCTCCGTCTTGATCATTTATTGGAATCACCTACGGGTTTAAAAAGCTGTCGTGCCTGGCTTCCACCATCCAGGGATTCTGAACATCAGGAGTTTCAAAAGCTCCTCCAGGTAATTCTAATGTGCAGCAAAGTTTGAGAACCACTGTCCTACAGAGCGTCCCTGAAGCCCCGGCAGGACTGAGCTCCAGCCGCCCACAGAGCTAACCTGTTCCTGGTTACTACCTGCATCAGCTTCCTTCCCTTCTCTACCTCTTCCCTGCTCCCTCACCAGTGCTTCTGGAGACCACTTCCCAAATAACCTACTTGCACTTGAATCCGGGTCTGTTTTTGTGGGACCGAGCAGAAGATAAGCTGAATATAGCTCTGTGCTTCTAACACTGGAAGTGTAGTAGGAGGCAGGTGAAGCCACAGAATAAACACAGTCCATCAACTTGACTTTTCAGGAAGCCATGCCAGCCATTATTTATACATTACAACAAGAACGGAATGGCAATTTACATGAGACTTTAAAGATAAGTCTGGGAAGAAATTTAAAATCAAGTGACCTTCACATCAATCTTCCCTCGTACAAGACGCACAAAGGGCTGCGTCCGCTTCCCCTCTGATTAAAGGTTGGGAAGTGTCCAGAAGCCAGAGAGAGCCACAGCTCCTCCTTCTCCTGGCTGCATGGTCCACCCACAATCCTCCTCCAGCAGAGAGGAGTCCTGGTAAGACTCTATCAGGGGGCTTCCACGTACTTTCACTAAGATCCCCGCACAAGGATGTTTACTGAGTGTTGTTTATAACAGCAGGATACTGGGAACAAAATATCCACCAAAAGAGACGGTTAAATAAAACTAGCCCATCTATATAATAAGAAATACAGTGTTATTAGAAAGAACAGTATAGAGCCACACAATATATGGAAGGACCTCCAGGATGTACTGAGTCACCAAAATGATAATAATAGAATAATAATAAATAGTATGCACAGCATTTTTTCCTGCTGTGTCAAATTCTTAAAACTAAAAGAGAACAAATACATACTCTCATGTATATACATACATACATCCTGATATATGTGTTAAATTTTTTTCTGTAAGGGAGCACATGAAACTGGGGACAGAACTGAGCATGTGTATATGTCACCTTATTAATGCCATTATAGGTTATCTGGGTACTGAGACAACTGCCCTTTCAGTGATGGTTGTTTCCTTCTTTACATATCTCTGTCCTAAAGAAAGATGACACACACAAAACTTTTTTTAAAAATAGATACATGTAGGTAGACTGGAATTGGAGGCATCAGAATGAATTCATGGTTATACACACACACACACACACACACACGTTTATGTTTTTTCCCTACTTCTATCTACTGAGGGGTGTGAAAGCATTGATACCCTAGCAGCTATGAACACACCCAGCACCCAGATCTTGGTTTCTAAATACCATTCTCCACTAAAAGGACCCAGGGAAACTTGGAGAAAAGGCTGCTTCCAGGGCTAGGGCAGGGAAAATACAAAAAGAAGCTGGAACATCTTTTTTTTTTCAGGAAGTAATGAAGTGCTCTAAGAATGATGGGTAGAGTCACCAGCTCGTAGGGCTCTCTCACCAGTCCCATCTGAGACAATCTCAGCGTCAGATGAATGATAACAGTAATAGACCATAATCCACCAAATAAAATAGGAATCCATGAGCCCACGCCGACATAAATAATTGAATGAATAAATGGTTGAGAAGGGAAATCTCTTCTGTACAGTTGGAACACTAATAAACAGAGATGAGATGATGGAGCATCAATAGATGCTAAAACTTACTAGTTCTTTTTTTTTAACATTTCATGACAAATAGGATTTTTCAACAGTTTCAATTTACTTGTTACCTAAAAAGGGAAAAATCAGAATTTCACAATGAAGAAACTTACAAGATGCCACTTGAACTAAGTAATCAAAGCTAACATCACCAATACTGGGACAAACTGATATCACAAATCCTCTGATATGACACACTGAGAAAGACACATATCATTCCTATAAATATTCCTGTGAAAAATGCACAGCCTAAAAAAAGTATCCTCCCATAACTCTAGATATTTTTAAATGCATAATTTCAATCTAAACATATAAGAAATATTTGATAAACCCACATTGAGGGACGACACCATATAACATAACTGGTGTCTACTCTTTAAAACTCTCAAAATCTAGAAATACCAAGAAAGCCTGGGGAACTCTTCCAGATTAAAGGAGGCTAAAGAATACCTAACAATAAATGCAATGCATGACCTGGAATTGGATTCTGGACTAAAAAAACAATTGCTGGGGCGCCTGGGTGGCTCAGTGGGTTAAAGCCTCTGCCTTCGGCTCGCGTCATGATCTCAGGGTCCTGGGATCGGGCCCCGCATCAGGCTCTCTGCTCAGTGGGGAGCCTGCTTCCTCCTCTCTCTCTGCCTGCATCTCTGCCTACCTGTGATCTCTCTCTCTTCCTCTGTTAAATAAATAAATAAAATATATATTTTTTTAAAATAAATAAATAAAATAAAAAAACAATTGCTGTAAAATATTGTGACCATTGGCAAATTTCTAAAAAGAATGGATTAGTTAATATATTCTGTCAATATTAAATTTCCTGCTTTTGATACTTAATTTGATATTTAATAAGAGGATGCTCTTTTTCTTACACTGAAGTATTTGGGGCTAAAGGGATATAATGTCTGTAACTCAATCTCAAATAGGGACAGAAAAATAACTTACATGTATTACATAAATGTATACTATATATATTTATTCTCTGCATATGTTTGTATATACATATATATGTATATGTATGTATATATGTCCCTCCCCTTGAAACAATGTACTTAAATATGCCAACAACCTTTTTTTTTTTTAAAGATTTTATTTATTTACCTAACACAGAGAGAGAGATCACAAGTAGGCAGAGAGGCAGGCAGAGAGAGAGGGGGAAGCAGGCTCCCTGCTGAGCAGAGAGCCCAATGCGGGGCTCGAGCCCAGGTCCCTGAGATCATGACCTGAGCGGAAGGCAGAGGCTTTAACCCACTGAGCCACCCAGGCAACCCGCCAACAACCTCTCTTAACCTAGCTCTTCTGAATGCTGCCTCAGGAGGCGCCTGCAGCCTCGGGAAAAGCCACAGACTGTCCGTGTGCCAAAGACCTCTTATCCAGACCAACTAGAGTTCATTAGCTCCAGTTTTCAGAGTAGTCTTCGCTAACTTGAGAATAATGCTCTCAGCAAAAGTCTGCAGAAAAGCCATCAGGACAATAATGTGAAAGCCAGTTACCATTTCTGATGGGATCTCTGGAAAATGTTGGCTGTGATTAGAGGGACATTTTCCTTCTGCAGCTGTCTTTGAAAGTGGAGGAGGGCCTCACCACAAACCCAAATTACAGGAGGAGGCAAAGGGCCCCCAAATGCCAGGGACATGCAGGTATTCAGGGCTTCCCTTCTTCATGGCACTATCAGGTCCTGTCAAGTTTTGAGTAAAAAGCAAAAGTTGTGGTGAGCCACAAATGAGCTGCGGGGAATAGGGGAAGTACTCTGTGCTAAATTTTCTAATCCTGAATTTTTGCTTCAAAGCCCATCCCAATCACTTTTATCCTGAAGTCTGAAACCAAGGTCTGGATTTTGCAGAATCAAAGCATATTTATCCAGCATTTAATCTATTTCCTAGAAAATCTTAGCAAAATCTTTTGCGAAGAATAGAATTCTTTCATGCCCAGAACTTCCCAGGGCTTTTCTAAGGCGTAAACCAACACACAGAAAAGGCTCAACAAATGTTTGTGGACTGATACATGTGATCAACTGAATACACTTGCCCACAAAAAGGCAAATATAAGGCCATAGAATTTCCTGTCAGGAAAATCAAAACACCAAGAAGTCCATCCATAAAATTTCATTTTTGATTCTCAGGCCCACAATATTCAATTCTGACTAGAGAAACCCAGGAACGACAAGAGACTCACATAAAAGAATTTCACTTCTTTCATTCGACAAATACTTCATTGAGCACTTACATGCATAGTAGGCACTATGCATGCGAGATACATTGCTTAACAAAAGAGAAAAAGGTTCCTGCCCTCAGAAACAATACAATCTAGTTGGGGATGGAGAGTCAAATAGGGGACAGAGACAACAAACCAGTAAGCAAACAAACAAGCTAGTTTTTGTGTACCAAGAGTTATGAAGAAAGTAAACCAGGGTAATATGAAAACTTGTGAAAGGGGGTAGAGGCAGAGACACTAGAGAGAGATGTCAAAGAGACTGCTTGGAAGACAGACATTTGGAAAGAAACCTAAGTGATGATGTTGGAGCTAACCCAGCAATGATGTGGATATGTGAGGAGGAAGAGTTTCTTTTTTTTTTTTTTTAATATATTTATTTATTGAGAGAGAGAGAGAGAACAAGCATGCATGAGCAGGGGGAGGGGCAGAAGGATAGGGAGAGAGAGAATCTCAAGCAAACTCCCCGTTGAGTATGAGTCCCTTCCCCTCCACCCCACCTCACAACCCCGAGATCCTGACCAGAGCAGAAACCAAGAGTCCAACAATTAACCAACTGAACCACCCAAACTCCCGGAGAAGGAAGAGTTTCTAAGGCCTCTCATCATTAAAGGTTCCAGTTCTGTCCTCTCACAAGCCCCCCACACAATACCTAATGCTTGCACATGTGGGGTTCCCATACCTGACCCCTGTTCTGATTGGTCAGTGCCCCTGCCCACATGGGGTTCCCATACCTGACCCCGGTTCTGATTGGTCAGTGCCCATACATGTGATCATTTACATGGCATTGTGGCAATTTTCCTTCTCAGTCTATTTGAAAAGGAAACAGGGGTGAAGATTTATTCTTCCTCTTTTGTGTTATTTATAGCCATGAAAAAAGTCCTGAATTTCTGAAGACCTGTTAATTTCCTCTAAGACTCTGTGCAAAATCAGGTTGTGGCCCACCTCCCATCTCCACCCTCGTTCTCTCCGCTCTGAGCTCCGGCCTCCTACGATCCCAGTTCCTCTTCTTCCATGCCCCCTCAAGCCTGGAGCCCTCTCCCCTACCCCCTTTCTCACAGTTAACTCATCTTTCAAATGCCAGCCCTGTGAAGGAAGTATTCCAAGATGGTTACAAACCAGATCGAATCTCCTAGTTATATCCTCTCAGCATCACGTGTTTCTTCTTTATTGTACTAACCCATCAAAATGTCGCCATTTACTTTTGTGATTCCTTGATTAATGTCTGTCCCCTCCCTCAGAGCCGAGTTCAATGAGTGCAGAAACCAGATCAACTTTCACCCACTGTGGCACCTCTAGCACCTTCTACTGTGAGGGAAAACAGAGTTTAATGCTTTTCTGTCACTATCTTGAAATTCTTAGAAATTTTTTAACAAGGGCCCTGCATTTTCATTCTCCTCTGGACCCCACAAATTATGTAGCCAGTCCTGAAAAAGAAAGAATGTATAGGGACACTTCCGTGATTGGTACTCATTCTTGCACCACTTTCTGGTTCTGAGGCCACCATCCCTAAAAACCCAAAGCAAGTTTGGTGGCGAGGCATTTATTCATTCAGATATTATACAAATATTTGTTGGGCAACTCTACTTGCCCACAGAGTGGAGCCTTTCTGAGCACAGGCCCTACTCCTGTCTTCCCTTTGGAGGTCCTGATCCCCATGTCACTTACAGGTGCTTCTGACTCTTCTGATATATCCTGGGGTATAGGCCACCCTGGACTTCACCACTCTCTGAACAGTCTAGGTTTCATGGGACAGGACCTCCGTGGCATGGGCTCAACTCTGAAGACAAGAAATTCTTTCCCCGTTAGAACTAATACATTATGTGTTAATTTAAAAAAAAAAGAACTTCAGTTCTGCCTTTTGGCTCAAGTCAAAACAGAAACTCTACCTTGCAAAAGCACCTTTTTAATCTCCCTAGTTTTGAAGTCTTGGTTCTCCTCAGGATGTTATAAGAGCTTGCCAGAAATGGCTCCCTCCGTTTGGCAACATTTGCCTGCTGTGTTTCAGCCAGGCCTATCATCGCTGCATCTGTAAATGTTTACGTCGGGGGCCACAGACCCACAGTGTTGTTCGACTCACTGGACATCTCCTACTGGCGAACAATCGATGAATAATTCACACCGTGAATTAAATTAACAGGCAAATTCAGGAACACCAAGTTTGTCAGCAAATCATAATACCATACGGAAGGAGGGATAGGGAAAATGGAGACCAGTGTTACTCATCAGAACTGATTATCACCAATACATTAGGGAGAAGGCCAGAGAAAATTGAACACTCAATATATTTTGGAATTCAGAGAAAGAAAAGTGATACATTGCTTTAAGCCACTTGGGTCTATACCTTGGGGTAGTGTTTCCCAAAGGACAGATCTGGTGCCTCAGTGGTCTGTAAGATCACGTTAGGCAGAGTGCTCAGGAGCTGTCTTAGTTTGTGCTCGACCCAAAGCAGATCCTGGGGTAAAGATTTAGGTATAAGCTTTTTATGTGGGAGACAATCCCCAGAAAGAACTGTAGGGAATGGGCACGTGAGATGGGGAAAGGAGGGAAGCCACTAAAGTGTGTGGAGCAAGAGGATGATGGATAGAGCCAGGAGCAGCCAGAGTTCAAATCACTGGGGACCCACTAAGAGAACTGTGTAGGACACTGCTCATAATTTTCCACTAAGGGATGAGGTGGGACAGGTACTCAATCCACTAACTCCTGCCTTTCTTTGACGCTGAAGGGCTCCTCAGGATGTTAACCCCCTTGGCTGGAAATCCCCTCAGGCAGAAGGACACAGAAAGTCGTAGGTGGGTACAGGGGACTCTGTAGGTGATGTGGGTGGGGCACCTGGAGAGTCTGCTTTCCCCACAGCAGATCACATAATAAGAAAGTCATTATTGCGAGGCGTGTGGGTGTCTTAGCCAGTTAAGCGTCTGCCTTCGGCTCAGGTCATGATCCCAGGGTCCTGGGATGGAACCCCATGTTGGGCTCTCTGCTCAGTGGGAAGTCTGCTTCTCACTCTGACTCTCCCCCTGCTTGTGCTTTCTCTCAAATAAATAAAAATCTTAAAAAAAAAAAAAAAAAGTCATTATGTTTTCAATTCAGTGGCCAGTCTGAATCCATCAAAGAGGAAGGCTGAGTTTGGGTTACCTCACCTTGAATGTCCACCTAAGCTTACCAACCTCAGTCTGTCTCCTCTGGGTGCAGAGGCTCAGATAACAGCACCTAGCTAGAATAGCTACATTGTTTTGTGCGCATTTATTTGTCTTAATAGTTCCATTCTATTTATGGCAAGCATACTGGTTTTCCATTTATTACAATAGTATAAACTTGTCACCAGAGGTAAATATGGAGAAAAAACTATGTTGTTTTGTAGAAAATTACTAAGTATTTTTCATTGTGAAGGGCTAAGGTAAAAGGTGATCCACAAATGAATGAGGTTTAGGAAACACTTTGTGGAAAATCCCCCTTGTAACTGTCACACAAAGTAACCGTCCCTTGTGTTTTGCCCGTGACAAGTATGGAAAAAGCAACGCTGTGATGCCCTCCCCCTGGGATGACTGCAAAGGGACTCCTTTTTCCCGTGCCTTCTGGAGAGGATCTGTAGCCTTCTGTCTGCCCAGTCATGGATTAAAAATGAAATTCGTATCTAATAGGTCTAACTTTAGCCACAGGAAATGGGAGTGCTTGGGACCCAAAGGGTTAGCCATACTTTGAGGATGGGCACATTATCTTTACTGAACCTTCTTCCTTCCCCTTTTTGGGAGGGGAGGGGGCGGAGGCTAAGGTTTGGGGAACAGACAGGAAGGGAGGCCTGCTGGATCTGTTTCCTGGTCTCCTTTGTGGGAGATTTCTCCCCTCTCTGTTGTCAGTCCTGGCACTCAAACTTATGCTACATCTCATTAGGACCAAGCAGTGCCCACTTATGAATGTTTTATAAAAGAGATTTTGATGACAGAAACCACCTGAATGAGGAATTTAAAAGCTCTCTATGTTTGCAAGCATCTAGATACCTTGACTGCAGATATGAAATGCTTCTGTGAAAAAAAAGAAAATTTAAACCTGGTTTTTAAAAATGTATGTTTGTGGGGCGCCTGGGTGGCTCAGTGGGTCGAAGCCTCTGCCTTCGGCTCAGGTCATGATCTCAGGGTCCTGGGATCGAGCCCCACGTTGGGCTCTCTGCTTAGCAGGGAGCCTCCTTCCCCCTCTCTCTGCCTGCCTCTCTGCCTACTTGTGATCTCTCCTTCTGTCAAATAAATAGATAAAATCTTTAAAAAAAAACACGTATGTTTGTCTATCTTCTCCAGCTTTACTACAATGTACACAATTATAAATTTTTATCAGAAGCTGTCAGATCACAACTGATGTTATCTTTCTCATAAAGATATCTGATATATAAGTAGTAAAAGAAAGCAAACGACGAACAATTTTTAGCTTATTGTTTTCTATTTTTTAAGGTCATCGAACTAGCTCTGTGACCTCAAGCATTTCACTTTCCCTCCCTGGATCTCAGTTTCATTATCTGTGAAATGAGGGAGTAAGACCAGGTGACCTCTAAAGTTTCCTTCTGACATTGTTTGGATGTGACAACATGTGGCCAAGGAGAATGCTGAGTGGGAAACATTTTCTAGACATGCATAGGGGATTCTCGATTTTCCTCAAAATCATGGATTATAATCTTATCTGTAAGCAATATTTTTGAAACATAAGGTCTGTGTGCAGACCCCAGCATAGCCTAGTGAACTGCACAAAGAAGGTGGCCCACAAATGGGTAGTGAGTAAATGGACAGAGGCACCTTCCCCGGGCACCTTTTGAGGACCCAAGGCTAATGCCAGGAGGACCAATGGTCAATGGAAGAGAACAGAGAATGCAAGAGGTTAGGAGAGTGAGCAAGGGAGAAAACAAGAGAGGGAAAGACAAACATACATACATAGTCAATGCTGGTTATTCGCAGTAGTTAGGTTCTACGAAGTCTCCTCGAATAGTGAGCAAGTGAACACAGGGCTAGGTTTCTGTACGCTTCTGGTCACAACATGTTCGTCGGCTAATCAAGACATAATCTTGCTTTATGTGTGTTTCTAGTTATAGACACCCTCTTTAATATATATTGTTGATTCACTGACATTGAACTCACAGCCAACAGCACTGTAATTTGTACCTAAAGGAAGCCTACTGACCACACATACATTCTCTGTGAGGCACCCTGCAGCCATCCTGTGCTTAGACAACACTTCATCACTACTCTCAGAGAATTACATCTTAAATAATGACATCGACGGTAGCACAAAAATGTGAAAAACATGGTACTAAACAGACCACAAAAAAAGACCTTGTTTACAGAATGAGAGCAGGAACAAGAAGGCAGAACGTTACCTTGACTGATCTCAGGTGAGAAGGTGCGTGTCAAGTCATTCAAATGTTTTGCTTCTTTATTCCTGTCCGTGAATGACTGCAAAAGTGCTCTGGGCATTGACTTTAGGGTTACAAGTACATTTTAGCAAGTGGGCAAATATAGAATTTGTGAATGGTGAGGACGGACAGCATGTATGTATATTTACATGACTGTGTGTGTGTGTGTGTGTGTGTGTGTGTGTGGAGAGAGAGAGAGAGAGAGAGAGAAGTAAAAAAATGAAAAAAATGCATGAAATGAGGAAATTTTGCCCAAAATGAGTATTTCGCCCAAAAGAGCTTTGGAGTTCATGATGGGGTCAGGCCCTGCACAGAGTGAGAACAGTGTTACCCATGTTGCCTCACACCCTTTTTAATCGGAGAGATGCAAAGATGCTCAGGCAGCACTGGCTATATCATTTGCAGAACTCAGAGCCAAATGAAAACATAGGAATCCTCCGTCCAAAAATTAGTGAGTTTCGGGTCAGCTACAGCAGAGCACTAAACCACACAGGGGCCCTTCTGAACGCAGGAAGGACCCTATGCATCTGAACAGGTCACAGCTAGAGAAGCAGGCCCTGGCTTCAGGCCCACAGGGAGGCCTGTGTCGGGTGTGGACATGTGACTGGTTCAAAGGCGGCGCTTCCCCCCACACTACTACACTTGTTTGCCCAAAGCTTCAGGTCTTGGATTAACGCCTCAGATTGGGCTTTACCCCAAACACCAGCCTAGGGAGTGCAGAAAAGCCCATTTTCTCCTTCTTCAGGGCAGATCCACCTGGCCCCAAATTACAGCAAACACCACAAGAGCAAGCAGGGTTGACTGGGTGATTTCTATCTCAAATAAAGAGTGGGGGTCCCCAACTTTTCATTCTTTCCTTATCCAGAAAACCAGAGTACAGAGCCTGCCTCTGTGTGTTCACACATTCACACGCAGAAGTGTGTGTGTTTCTTGGAGGGAAAGACTCTCTCTGAGTCATCTACATTTCAGACTTTAGTAACCTATGCTCCAAGGTGAGGAATGGGGGTAGCACTGATGGTGAGCTTGGGGTTAAAACAGGATGCCATTTCACACCCATCAGGTTGGCAAAATTAAAAAATCTGACAGCATGAAGGGCTGGAGAAATGGGGACTCACATAAGGTTGGAGGGAGGGTCACAGATGGAGGAACAACTTGACAACTTTCGGTCAAGCTACAGGTGTGCATTTCGTCCTGCCCAGGATTCCACTTGCACGGAGCTACTCCAGGGTAATTCTCGAAGGTGCTGGGCACTGAGCTGGGCACTGAGCAGCCCTGTGCATGTTCATAACAGCAAAGCACTGGAAATGACCGGAATATCTATTCGTGCAGAAGTGGAGGATAGGACATGCACCAACAGCCTGTCAGTCAAAACCGATCCATCAAGCAAGCTCCCTCTTTCGCCCATACCTGCCCAGATCATGTCTGTGCTCTCAGATAAATGCTCTCTGGAAGGGCTAGCTCACACCTCCTACCTCATTCACATTTGGGTAGCACATTTGTCTTCCTGGAGTTTACTTTGATCCAACCAGAATCATAAGCCCCCCATTTCTCCTTGCTTTCAGACCAGTCGTTCTCAGATTTTTTAGTCTCAGGACCCCTTTACACTTTTAAAAGTTACTGAGGGTCCTATTGGGGAGGGTATGTGCTATGGTGAGTGCTGCGCATTGTGTAAGACTGATGAATCACAGACCTGTACCCCTGGGGCAAATAATACATTATATGTTAATAAAAAAATTAGTGAGGGTTCTGAGGGGCTTTCATTATGTGGTTATGTCTATCAATATTTACAGTATTAGAAAAGAAAACTGAGAAATTAAAAGAAACCATTCTTTTAAAAAGTAGTAAATGTATTACTTGTTACTCTAATTAATTAACATATTGTAATGAAAATTAGGGGCGCCTGGGGGGCTCAGTCAGTTAGGAGTCTGGCTCCAAGATCAAGGAGTCTTGATCTCAGGGTTGTGAGTTCAAGCCCCACGTTGGGCTCCACGCTGGTCAGGTTCCCTACTTAAAAAAACAAACATATTTTAATGAAAATTAATTAGATCTTCAAAAACGAAAACACAGTGAGAAGAGCAGGATTCTTTTACACTTTTATAACTCCCTTTACTGTGTGGCTGCATAGGAGAGAGCTGATTCATATACCTGCTTCTGCAATCAAGCCACTGTGATTGTTATTTTGGTAAACACATATACAGAAAATCTGTTTTGTAGTGATGTAGTTCGTTTCCAGGTCATGGGGACTCCTAGGGCTCCATGGATCACACTTTGGGAATCACTGTTTCAAATCATTCTCCACTTTGCCAAAGTTGTCTTCTACACAAACACAATTGTATCATTTCCTGCTTCCTTCCAACTGTCAATGGCTGCCTGTGGTCCAAAGTCTGCCCACAAAACCCTTCCCATTTGGCCATTCCTATGCCTGTCCAAACTCCATACCGCCCTATTTTATATACTGAGTACTCTGCCCACCACTGGCTACACACAGATGCCTGCACTGTCCTGCTTGTTCATGTCTCTGAGCCTCAGCCTTCCTCCTGCCATACTCCTACTCATCTTTTATAAGTCAATCCAAAGACCACCTCCGCTAGGAAGCCTTCTGCGATTCGCCCTTCTCTTAGAGTTTCCTCTTTTTGCGTCTTATTTATTTTTTGGCTAGGTAATTCAAGTGCATGAGATTAAATTCCAAAAAGATATACTCTACCATGATAAGTAGACCTCTCTCCCAACCCAGCTATCCCTCCTTCCCCCAGGAGGCAACCACGGTGATAGGCTCTTTCTGCCTGCTTCCAGAGCTGCTCTAGACATAAATAAATAAGCAAATCATCTCTTTTACTCCAACAGTAACATACTATATACATTGCTCCACTCGCTTCACGCCGTATCTCACACAGCCTTCCATGCCGCCAAACAAACATTGGCTTTGTTTTTTCAATAGTTGCCAATTGCATTTTCCAAATGTACCATAACTTATTTATCTAGTCCTCCATTGACAGGGTATATGTGTGGTTTTTGATCATTTGCTGCAGCAAATATCCTTCTACATAAACCAGTCGACATGCATAATAGACCCTATAGCATTAACATCTAGCACTGGGGCTGCTGGGCCCAAGGGCACATATACTTGAAATTTGATAAATATGGCCAAACTGTCCTCCATGAAAACCGTTCTCATTTATCCTCCCACTGGCCATACATGAAAGGTCCTGTTACCCTCACCAAACAGTGTTATCCTACTTGTTAATCTCTGCCAATAGGATAGATGAAAAATGCTACCTTGTTCAAGTATAGGTTGATATTTCTCCAACAAGATCAAATCTCTAGAGTTGTACTGTCCACATATGAGAGCCACTAGGCATATGCGGCTGTTGGAATGTAATTTTAATTCACGAACATTGACTAAAATTTAAAACTCAGCTCCTTAGCTGTACCAGCTACATTTCCAGGGCTCCGTAGCCATCTGGGCCTAACGGTCTCCGAAGGAGACAGGGCAGATACCATCACTTGAAAGGTGGCTCATCTGAACCGAGATGTGCTCTAAGTGGATCATACACAGTAAATTGCAAAGACTCCGTATGAAAAAAAGAATATAAAATGTCTTCTTAATTTTTATATGGACACGATGTTGAAATGCTAATATTTGGATAGACTGGGCTGGATAAAGAATTACAATGAATTTCGCCTCTTTCATTTTCTTTCAATGTGAGTACTGGGAAATTTTTAATGACACACGTGGCTCGCATTCTATTTCTCGGGGAGAACAATGCTCCAGAGGGTACAGGGCTCTGTTGAGACTTGGATGTTAGCATTTGTCTTCGTAACACAGAAATAAGTGTAGTCACTATCACTCTACAGAAAAACAGACTCATTGAACTCTCTTCTTCCTCCTCGCCCTTCCCCGGCCCATGCAGACGGGGCGGGCGACAAAAAAAGAAAGGGCGCGATGGTCCGGACGATGAAAGATCAGCCCTAAAACAAACCAGTGCACTTCCCACCTGGGCGGCCACAGGCAGGAACCAGTGGCATCGCTGACCCTGAGCAGGGACTGATTTCCTGGTGGCTCTTAAACAATGCAACAGAGAACAAAGTGCCTTCAAAACAAAGATAGAAGAATGGCTCCAAATAAGATTTCCAGGACTCCGCAGGAACAAATTCCTCCCCTGCACCGACCTAACCTGCCTTCCACCCTTGCTTTGGCCTGGTCCCTTGACGTGACAAGTGTCCCTGTCTCAGCCCCAACCATCCTGCCTTCTCAGCAGTCATACACATAGTTCTGGGTGACGACTGGAGGATGGAGTGGGAAGGGGAGATCAGGGAAAGAGGTGACAAGGCTCTGCCCTAAAGGGCTCACATCATAATGGTTCTATGGTTGAGACAATGGCATATATGTTTCTGTTATCTGTGTCTTTGACTTTGGATATAAAGTCAAGAAAACTCAAGTTTTGTAACATGATCTCTAAATCTGGTAGATCAGAATGACATTGTTTTCTAACCAGGTACTGAGGGAATGAGATCTAGTTGTATCTGAGCATAAGCTATCTGCTTGGAAGAAAACATTAGTTTTGTTGTTGTTGATGATGATGATGATGATTAGCTGTGTGCCTTTGGGCAAGTGAACTAACCTCTCTGGGTCTCAGTTTTATCATCTATAAAATAAACGGGTTGCCAAAGAAAATGAAAACACTAATTCAGAAAGAGATATGCACCCCCATGTTTACTGCAGCATTATTATTTACAATAGCCAGGATATGGAAGCAGCCCAAGTGTCCATTGATAGATGAACGGATGAAGAAGATGTGGTACACACACACGTGCACGTGCGCGCATGTGCGCGCACGCACACACACACACCCTGGAATATTACTCAACCATAAAAGAGTGAAGTCTTGCCATTTGCAACAATCTGGATGGAGCTAGAGAGTATTATGCTAAGTGAAATAAACCAGAGGAAAACAAATACCATATGATTTCACTTATATGTGGGATCTGAAAAACAAAACAAACAGACTCTTAAATACAGAGAACACACTGGTGGTTGCCAGAGGGGAGGCAGGGGGGGAATAAGTGAAGTAGGTGAAGGGGATTAAGAGGTACAAATTTCCAGCTATAAATTAAATTACAGAGATGAAAAGTGCAGCATAGGGAATACAGTCAATAATTTTGTAACAACTTTGTATGGTGACAGATGGTGATTACGACTGTCAGGATGAGCACTGAGTAGTGAACAGAGTTGTCAAATCACTATGTTGTACACCTGAAACTAATGTAACATTGTACACCAACTATACTTCAGTAATAAATTGTTCAATAAAAATAAATAAAAAGGGGCTGGATTCTATGAGCTTTCCTATCTAACCCTGCCCAAAAGTTTTGTGACCTGATGCATATGCAAACAAGATATCACTAACCTCTTCATCCTCATTCTCTCACTCACTTAAAAAATAGTCATTAGGCCAGCCATTAATACGAGCCAGACCTGGGGTGCCTGGGTGGCTCAGTGGGTTAAAGCCTCTGCCTTCGGCTCAGGTCATGAGCTCAGGGTCCTGGGATCGAGCCCCACATCGGGCTCTCTGCTCAGCAGGGAGCTTGCTTCCCCCTCTCTCTCTGCCTGCCTCTCTGCCTACTTGTGATCTCTCTCTGTCAAATAAATAAAATTAAAAAAAAAAATTATTTAAAAAAAAATATGAGGCAGACCTTGAGCCTGATGCTGGCATATAAATATGGAAAAACATCTCTTCCAGTGGATAAAGTTCTTACGGGAGGAAAGAGAAGGGAAAGGGGACAGGAATGAATACTTACAGCAGAGTTCTTTACCTGGGGCCATGGACCTGCAGAGAAATTTTCACATCTCTGAGCAATTTCCTGAAGAGAATATTCAAAAATGCATGGGACCTCTCCAAAAGCAGAGGGCTAGGGATTTAGAGAGACGATGACAGGCCAGGTACCATGCTAACTAAATTCTTAGTATGCGACGGGTGCTTAAAGAGTTAGTAGCCAAGGCAGTGCGGAAAGTGTACGGGAACAAGCACATGAGGGATCTGAACAGGAGCCTTTTTGGAGCAAAGCCTGCCTCTTTCCCCACATCAGGGATGATCTTGATTATAAGCATTTACCAGGCCAAAATAGTATCCTACTTGTTTGACCTGGGATGATTGCACCTGCCCAAGCAGAGGTTGGAGGATAAAAGGCGATGACCTCTATGAAATTCTCACCACTAGTCAGCACTCCGTACCACAGAGACTCATCCATTAGACATTTGTTTAGGACCTACAGCATCCCAGGCCTTGGGCTAGATGTCCTCATTATCTTCTTCATTTGTTGTGACTATATTTATCCTCCCCCAACATGGCAAAGTGCCCCACATAAATGTGGGCTGAATGAGTAAATAGTGATGCTCTCTGGGGTGGATTAATTTATTCTTCAGCAAACTTTTATATTCTCTCCTGACCTCCATAGTTTGGCACTGTTACTTGCTCTCACCGATGGACTATGGGAGGAAGGGACAGTGTACCAATTCTGAGCCTAGGCCTTAAGGGACATCCTATAGTCCTGCTTGCTCCTCTGGGACCATCTGACCTCCACAGGGGAAGAATATTACATATGGGTGGCTAATGGGCCCATCTGGGGCAGACCGCCCCCATCGACCTGCACAGCTATGAACATAAGAACAAACGCTTATCATTGTTTGCCACTGAGCTGGGGTGGTTGTTACTTGGCAAGAGCTGACTGAGATGGTCTCCTTGACCCATATCCAGAGATTTCAGGCAGAGTGTGGCCTTGGCTTCTCTTACTTCTCATTAAGGAGGGATTTCAGCAACTAGATTATTTCGTGTCTCTCTCTACCCCATTTTCTCTGGGTTGGTAATGTCCCGTTCAAAGAAGATAGAAAAGGCTACAATGACCCATAATTTGGGCATCAGCACCTGGCACAGAGATGGGCACAGGGCTGGTTCTTGGGCACGGCCTGGTGAATGAAAGGACAGGCTGACTTTATTCATTTTGGGGGGATGCAGTTTCTAGCGAGGGCTGGGTGGGGTCTGCAAAAAGCACAGAGGAGAGGTGGTAAATGCCACCAGAAAGACTTGGAAGGGAAGAGATGGGGACATAAACAAGGCTGCCAATCAGACGCAGATGCTCAACAGAAGTGGAGAAGCTAGAATATGGACAGAATTATCCAGAAAAGAGGGCTGACAGAGCAAGGGTTTGGCACTCAGGGGCTGCTTTCAGAGCTCTTCCCAAGAGACCCGCCCACCCCAGTCTGCATTGGGAACTGGCTTTCCCTAAGTGACATCCACACAGTCTATATTTAGGTCCTATAAAAGTCACCCATTGTTTCTGTCTGGGTGGACACGGGGGGTCACCACCCTGACCTCGCCCTCTCCGAGTCATACCTCTGCGTGTTCTATCAAGAGAGGCCTTTTTGGAATCTGGTTTGAATCAACTTCCCCTTTCATGGCTCCCACTTGGCATTCTGGACAAGCTGTAAAAACACGGCTGGAATCGGGGCTTTAAAATGAAGTACTAACCCTTCCGTGGAATATGCTTCCTTTCCCTCAACAAACTCAAACCAGGGTCACGTTCGTCTCTGTGGATAGACGTGTCACAGCCCCGGCACGGCTAGGTCTTTGTACACTCAGGATTCGTGTCTTGGGTGCCCACCAACAGTCTGCGGTCAGTATGACCCGGGACGTGGATCACGTTTGCTGGGTGCTGGCTCTGTGCAAGGCACAGTTATGGGTCTTTTCATTTATTCCTCATGACAATTCTATTAAATAGACACTATTTATCATCCCCATTTCTTGCAGAGCAGAAAACAGACTGAGAGACCTTTGGTAATATGCCTAGGATTGCATGGCTAGTAAGAGGCAAAGCTGGGATGCAAACCTACATCTGTGTGGTCCTAAAACCCATGCCCTCAATCATTACACCCTAGCATTTCTCCACTGACACAGAATTCCCTTGGCCAAATCTCAGAAGATGGATTTATGAGATCTTTAAAGGGTTTCTCTCCTCCCTTTCTCTCCACCATATCCATTTGCCAACTGACCTCCCACACCCAGCCCCGATTCCTCCAGATCCTTTCTCTGGAGACTCTGAGAACCAAGAAATAAAAGTGTATTCAGTAGTATTTTCAAGAGCAAAATAAAGGTCAATGGCCACCCAGCCAATTACATTTTGAGTTCCAGTTGATATCCTTGGGAAATGTACATTTAAATGCACTCATTTAACTTTGAAATAGGAAAGATATGAGAACTATGTTTGACTTTTTGTACAAGATATTTGCATACCTTAGATTCATATCAGAACTAAAATGAGTTTAGAGAAACTTCCATTTGACAGGTAGGGAAACTGAGTCCAGAAAAGGTAGTGATTTGTCTAGATGCCTCTTAGGTAGCCACTAATTGGACCATAGCAAACATCCACCAAAACAGGCTGATTTGCCAAAGGATAAAAAAGCAAAGTATTACTGAAGATGCTACAGGTGACAGGCAATGAAGAAAGGGCTCCATCGTTGAAATCCTCATGCAGGACCTAATAGTCAAGAATGTCATTTCTGGATCCATTCTGCCTGAGCTTGAAGCCTGATCCACCGCTCCCCAGCTAGGTGACCCTGAGCAGATTATTTATCTTCTCTAAACGTCAGTTCTACGACCTAAGAAATGGGAATAGTAATAGCCAACTCTATAGTGTTGCAGGAATTTCATGAGCTCATGGGAGTAAAGTGTTTACTCCCGTGAAAAGTATCTAATAAATGTTAGCTAGTGTTGCATTATTTTTTATTTATGTTGCATTAACTATCACGAAATTGTAGTAAGTCATTTTAAATGTTGCCAATTTCTGTATCTCGAAGACTCAAAAATGATTCTTTATCAGGTGAGTAAACAGCTGGATGAGTCAGATGGGAAAGGAAAAAGACAGTTAAACCATCCAAATCACATGAAAAGATTAAAAATGTATCTCTAGAATGGTCATGTATGAGAGTTGGAATTAGCATTACGAAAATCAGTCTCAGAATTCTGGTGAGAGCGAACAGAAAAGGCAATGCACACTTTCTTTGAAAAATAGAGGTGGCTTATCCAAAGCTTTAATGCCCACCCACACACAAAAGGGACAGAGGGAGTAACCTTCAGGCTTCCTAACTTCCTAACTGTTCTTCAGCCCATAGAAACATAACATTTCCAGCCATTCCTTCAGACATAACCAAACCAGGCACCAACACTCTTAGTGAGAACACCAGTGAGTATGAATCTCCCCTTATAATATCTGACTTCATCTTCTCAATGATGAACACATTCACAACACAGGACTCACTATAAGGAAACCTATGAGAAAGTTGTTCCGAGCAGAATGAACTTCCAAATTTGATTTCAGCCATCTTTCAACCCAAAGGAGAAGAAAAGATCTTAGAAATCCACTCTGTGACTTTAAAAAAAAAACTCCCCAAACAAAAACACCAGAAAGCAGATGCATCCTTTTATTCACTCTTTTTTTCCCGATTAACTGAAAACAGATCTCTTATAAAAATTAAAATACTAGCATCATGGAACAAAGAGTGAAAGACACCCCCATCCTCTCCCTCCCCCTCCGCCTCCCTCTCTCTCTCTCTCTCCTCCAATCACAGATGCTAGAGGAAGCGCTGACAGCTAGGCACTCACTTAACTCATCATCTCCAACCAAGCCACCATTGTGGTCTCAAACACAACCACACAGCTCTTTTCTGATTCACACTAAAGTGAGACAGAAGTCCCCCTCCATTGTCCCAGGCAGTTTTAACAGCAGCTCCCTGCCCGTTTGCTTGGGAGGTGAAAGCTTTGCCCTCCCTCCCCTCAGCTCCTGGCACTGCCCAGCCCGGCATGGGTGGAAGTGGGGTGCCCATCCATCCTTGGCTCTGCCGCAGGGAGCTTACCTGAGCCCGGACAAAGAAGCAGCACCAAACCATGGGGCGCTCTGGCCTCATCCACGCAGAGTCCCCCGCCCCTAACTGCGACGGAGCCCTGCAGACGGGATTCTCTGAGCTGAGCAGAGCATGGTTTCCCTGAAGGAACTCCTCCCCGCCACTTGGGCTGCATGACAGGAAGTGACAGGGGGCCATCAGTTACAAGTGTCAGAAGCTGAGACCACACCAGCCAAGAGCTCCCCACCTCCGGCGGTTCCCTCGCCT
Organism: Potos flavus; assembly: GCA_028534135.1. NCBI lineage: Eukaryota > Metazoa > Chordata > Mammalia > Carnivora > Procyonidae > Potos > Potos flavus. The sequence goes on from CM052898.1 coordinate 20,605,429, forward strand.
GCTGCTGCTTTTTCAGAGCACTGTGCCTTTGGGCACACCAGAAACCCAGGGTCTGGCTGGCAACCCCCAGCCTGGAGGAAACAAACAATGCTCCCTGGGTCCCCACCTATGCCGAGCACTCCGGCAGCTCTAAAGAGCTCTCAGCTAGGACCTCGGGCCTCAAGTCCGGAGCTTTGCAGACCCAACCTCAAACATCAGCATGAGACAGTGAGAGGAAGGACGCTGGGAGAAGTTTGTTCAGAGCGGAATCAACAGAGCCAGCCGCCTTGCCCAGGACACAGAGCCCTCACTGAATCCCAAGTTCATAGCAACTCAGTAAATGAGAGTGATGGTGAACACCACACCCATCCATTTCTTTTCTTTTTTTTTTCCCCTTAGGCAAATCTTCTCTTCAGAGCCCCCTTCCAAATAGCTACCTCTGGAAACCTCCCTTTCAGCTTGTGGATCACAAAAGGCCTTACTGCTCTTCTCAGAATTATTATGGAAATAACTCATGGCTGACATTTCTCATTTTACACAATAGGATCTCACCAGAATGAACACCTTGCCCGGGTCGCCTGCCTTTTACAAAACCCAGACTCTCCGGGTGAGACAGACGGTCTCACAGACACCTGCAAGGTTTCACGTGAAATTCAGCCCTATTCGACCCCTCTCCACAAACAACTCGACCACCTCGCCCTCCCTGCAGGGTGGCGGTGGGTCTCAAATCCAAGAAGACATAATTCCAGCGCAGCCTTCAATGATTTATTTTTAGTTTCTAGTTTTCTAACCGAGTAGTAGTTGATTGGCAACTTTTAGCTGCAAAGATTTAGGCAAAAATCTCCTGGGGCTGTTTTACAAATGTACACATTTTTAAGAGCCTTGACTTGTCTGAGCCCTGAGTGAAGTGGGGGACCCAGCAAAGAGAGAACAAGCTTCCATCTAAGTCAGGACCCTAGAGCACACAAGGGAGCAGGGTCTCCCCATCCTCTTACAGCAGTGACCTGGCCCCTAACACAGGGCCTCTGAAGAGTGCCTTGTGCCCTGCAGACATTACAGAAGAAGGCACCGGGAAATGAACCACTCATGACTGAAGAACAAAGTAACTCCAGGATTTGCAAAAGAGTATTGAGGGGCCAAGAAATAACCGAGCCTGGCCAATGTATTTTTTTTTTTAAGGGACAAAGTCTGGAAAGTCTTAGAGCAAGAGACATGTGGGTAGAATTCTGAGGAGTTTTGTAGGCAGGAGAATTGGCAAGGGTAATAGCAGGGACTTGCAGACCCACAGGGTATTCTGCAAGAAAAGCAAATGCATCGAAAGCACTGCTCCCTGACAGATTCGGGTCTTGCTTCAAAGAGCCTGAAGGAGTCCTATCTGTTCGGAGAAAGAAGGAAGTGAAATCACCATGAAAAAGGCTCAGCCCTTTTAGGCAACCATCTGGGTCACCTCAAAGCCCACATGTGGTACCTACCAGGTCTGGCACTCAGGAAACAGTCGGCGATGTGTGCCAAAAACAGCAGTGCCCACAAAAGGTGGGTTTCAGCTCATTCTTGGGATCCCCTAGTTCCAAGAGCCTGACTCCCCACAAAGCAAACCTGAGGTAGCATGGTGGCTGGTTGGGGTGGGAGGGAAGGCATTCCTAAAGGTCTCTCACCCTAACCTCCTGCACAGAAAGGGGCCTGAATTTGTATAGGCCTAGAAACAAGGTGAGATTAGCCAGCTCTGGCGGCAGCTCAGCTAATGAAGAATGTCAATCTTCCGAGGGCCGATGGAGGTTCCCATAAGCCCAGCCGCTCCTCTCCTGGAGGATTTTCAAACACGCCACTGAATGGAGCCCCAGCAGCCGAGGCCAGGATCACCCCCAATGAGGGTCCGAAGGAAATGTAAAATGATCACTAGACTTTATTTCTTCTCTGGGGGAGGGAGGGCACATTCACATCAACTGATCCAAGAATGATTAAGCCTGACTTCTGGTTGCTGACTATGAACGAGAAAGAAGAACCGAAACCCGTGGGTTGTAGCACTTCGTGGAAGAGGTGAAATTGAGTGGGTCCCAGGGCAGGTAGCAGTGAAGGAGGGAGCACGGGCAGGAGAGCCAGCAGATACCCCCGGCAGGAGAAAAGGAAGGAAGGAACAGGGCACGGCCATCTCCCCCGACATCCCTGCTTTGACCAGCAGTGAGAACTCCAGGAATGAAAATGGTCCACACAGAGGGTATCTTGAAGGAACATTTTGATAATAGGCTCCTACCATGCAGAGTTCACATTCATTTTTAGCTTCCTAATGGACGTTTATAAAGGAACAGGAATGTGGGTTTTCTCTACAGGGCATCTAGGATACAACCAAGTATTCAAATAGGTTTTCCTACTAAGTTTTCAATTTTAAAAGTAACATGGTGTCATTATAATCCATTCAAACCATACAGAAGTATATAGTGTAATAAGTGAGCCTTCCCAAAGGCCCTGCTTTTTTCTCCACCCCAATCCCATTTGCCAGAGGCACGCATGTCAAAGCCAGCAGTAGATAAAGGGTCTATAAACCCAAATGCTTTCAGGGCCAGCGGTCAGGAACCTGAAAGAAAAGCCTGGGTGGGCCCCGGGGTGCCACTGAGAATATTGGCCCTAAATTCCAGCTTATGGGGGGTCCCAAGGGACTACTGGCCCAGGGTCATCAGACATTCCAGTTTTTCAAGAGAAGTTGGAAATCCCAGGTTATGTGTAAAATCTCACAATGTTTGAGATTTGTGGCAACGGATCCACCATTTTGAAAAGTGCTATACAGGCCACACAAAACACAGATGCTGGCTGGATACGACCCAAGGGCCACGGGTTTGGCAATCCTTCTAGACATTTCCTTCTGTCTAAACACACACAGGTTGCTATGTACACCATTTTAGTTTTTATTTATATTTTTCAAAAATGGAATGGTAACAGTATTCTACCACTTGCTTTTTTCACTTGACATCCATAGCCTCCTTCTACATCATACACATTTTAGACCCATACGGCAGAGCATCCCACGGTAGGGAAGTACCTGATTCGTCAGCCCCTAGCCTGTGAACTGTCTGCGAACAGGAGAGATGCCCTTGAAATGTCGCCTCCCAGTTACATATTCTTAACTCTGCCACCGCTGAGAACATCATTCATGATGAAAGTGCACCTGTGTGCAGATATTAAAACATCCTAAAGCCACAGTTACCAAAACCATAAACGGTGACTGCAGATTTTTGATGTTTTAATAGAAGTTGCCATGCAGTTTTTCACTTGACCTTCACAAGTGTCCAAGAGATAAGCCTCACTATTCTCTCTACTGTACAGATTTTTTTTTTAAACAGAGGCTCGAACAGGTGGCAGGAGCCTGCCCAAGAGGGCCTAGAGGTGGCAGAAGCCTGCCCAAGAGGGCCTAGAGGTGGCAGGGTCGGGCCTGGGGCCTGGGTAGGCTGACTTCCAAGCTCCTGCTGCAGGCATACAGCCCCTGGAGCAGACGGCCAGAAACCTGCCCCAGGATATTCTGGAACTTGACATATGGCAAATGTTGGATTGCAAACCACGGGAGGAGGGAAGGATCGCTAACAAATGGGATAATTCATTTCTTGGAAAGGAAAGCCTCCTTTTAAAGCCCTACTTCACACTGTCCAAAATAAATTCTACATAGATCAGAGTGAAACGCTATAAAGAAAAAAAAAAAAAAAACCTATGAAATTCTGAGGGCGTAGGTTCTCAGGGTATAATATTTTTCTCTAAGTGTGTGGAGCTGAATCATTATATATTTATAATGGGGAAATACCCATAAGGCACCTATAATGCAAAAACCAGCCCCTGTTTCCCCACATCTGGTTAAATAACCATATTACTAGCAAATTCTTATTGTACGCAGAAGACACTAGTGCCAAAATGTGGACCTAGCTATGGTGCCACCACATGCTTCCTTCTGGCCCTGGAACCCAAAGGGATGTGTTTCCTGCGCTGTTATTCTATATATTTCACTGTATTTTCTGTTGAGAAGTTTCAGGCAGTTCTCTCACCAAAAATATTGTAAGAAACATTCATCAGGGTTGTGGTAAGTTCATATACATAAGACAAAATGGTGAGATTTAGTAGAATTACTTCATTAAAAGTTGGTGACTAATGGTGTTTTTCTCCATGTGAATTTTATTCTGGTCCCTCAGTCTCTTTCCTATTTGTACCTAAGAAGCCATAGATTTCACAAGGGCTCAGTGTTGGCTTGGAATTTCAGGGTCTTTGATCATATTCCATTTGATATCTTACATTTTTGTTTGTTTATTTATTTATTTATTTATTTATTTTTTAAAGAGAGAAGAGGGGGGCACCTGGGTGGCTCAGGCGGTTAAGAAAGGCGGTCTGTCTTCGGCTCAGGTCGTGATCCTGGAGTCCTGGGATTGAGCCCCACACATCAGGTTCCCTGCTCAGTGGGAAGTCTGCTTCTCCCTCTGCCCCTCACCCTGCTCTTGTGCTCTCTCTCTCTCACTCTCTCAAATAAAAAAAAAAAAAAAAAAAAATTTAAAGAGAGAAATAACACACATGAGGGAGGGGCAGAGGGAGAGAGAGAATCCTCAAGCAGACTCCCAGCTGAGCATGGAGTCCAACGTGGGGCTCGATCTCACCACCCTGAGATCATGCCCTGAGCTGAAATCAAGAGTCGGACGCTTAACCGACTGAGCCACCTAGGCACCCATGATACTTCACATTTTAAAATAATTCCACAAACTGAATTGAAAACTAGGTGGTGAAACAATCTCATGAAAACGGGACGGCTGCAGGGACCAAATTAAAATAGTATACTGCACATCAATTTAACCAAGATTCTAATATCAGAAAACCATTATTTCATGGGCCTTAGGTTTTGGATGCTACTGTCAAATTCAAGTAAGACTAAGAAAAAACAAAAAATTTATGTTGTGGCAGAGAGGGGAGGTACAGGACTACTCATTGGTATTACTAGGTTGGCAGGAAGATGTCATGAATGGCAAGTCAGTGAGAAATAAAAAGGGCTTCAGAGTATTTCGAGCCTAAGAGTTATTTGTGCTCATGCATTCTTATCATATGTCTTCATATCTACTCCTCAGTGCTGGAAGTGTGGTTAATCTAAGCAAAACTTGAACAACTACTCTGCCCCTTTCACCATGAATCACCAATAAATGGGGGTTTCAGACGCCATTCCAGGCCGGAGCTACTTGTATGCAAGACGGTTTAACTCAAGAGACTTGTACCATTTGAAAATGTTGATGCTCTTCTAGAGCTCTGCTTAATATCCCAGCTCAACAAGATTACAAAATGATGAGAAGAATGTGGGAGCAAACCTGGCTGCCCAAGGTCAAGAATGAATAAATAGAAAAGTCTTCATCTACAGTTTCAACACAAGAACTAAAAATAAATGAGGCTCAAACATGGAAGTCTCAACACATTGCTAATCATGGCTAATCCTGAGTGCTTATCTTGCTGGTTTTGTTACGAGTAATCACTTGAGCACTGTATTTTTTCTCTCCAAACAGATCTGAACTTTTATAATCAAGTTCCTCACATTATTTTGGCAACGGACACACAGACCACTATTTTAAAAAGCAAATCAGAAACAGGGAAAGCTGCCTTCCAATGTGTGTTGCAATGAAGCAGCACCCTAGGGTTCCCCCTCCTTTATGAACACAAGCAAGGGTAGCCTAAAGCATTTCCACAGGGAGCAGAAGGGAGTGCTAGCAAATAAGCCCATTCGATTTATTGCTCAGAAACACGGACACCCTGAGTACAGCTTTTTCAAAGGACCGTCTCTTTGTTACACTGTCAGTTCAGAGAGAAACTCCAGTGGGTTGCTGACCTCTGCCTAATTCCTAGGAAAAAGAAAAGTTTAAGAACTGATTAGCTGATATCTATCAACCAGAGAGCTTCCTTACTTGGAAATGAGAGTTACTATTTGGCAGTTATACTGTCAAAATTGATTAGAGTGGAAAATGTGAATATGAAGGGGGGGGTGGGTATTCCTAACACCTGAATATCTCAGGAGGATTTTAAACAGTAATTTGCTCATTGCAAAGAACAATCCTTGCCAAACTGAATTTCTGAGTTAAAAATACATAACAAAAGCAGAAATCATTTTTACAAAATAGTTTCTCATCATTATTTTGAATCCAGATATCTCCTTGAGGATAATTTCTGGGAACAACTGGTTGGCTGAAATAACGAACAGTCAATTGACACAGTAGCTCTGTGATCTCTGGCTCCACCATTTACTAGTTGAAGACCTGGTAACTCCCTTAACTTCCTTGACCCTTCGTTTCCTCATCTGTAATAATGGAATAATGATTCTACTATCCCTCACAGGGTAGTAGAGAGGTTTATAGGGCTCTAACTGATACATGTGCTTAAAAGCAGAACTAAAGATGATGGAAACATTAGGGTCATTATACTATTCTCTCTATTTTTGCCTAAGTTTAAATTTTTCCATAATAAAATATTTTTTAAAAGACCAAAAAAAAAAAAAAAAAAAAAAAAAGCCCAGTAATAAAATAACTTCTTGGGTTTTTTTTTTTCTCAAGCAGAAAATGTTCCTCCTAACAAGTTGAAAAGTTGGTACCAAATCTGACATAATTTGATTTTTACCCTGATTTGAATGAGAGTGTCATTCAAATGTCAACTAGATATCTAATAAGGAAAAGACAATGGAAGTTTGCAATTTCCCATTTCCCTTCTTCCTTCCAATAGAGAAAACAAAAATATGAATTGGCTAAAGCTTAAGTTCTATTTCACTTTTTTTTTTTGAAGAGAGGGGAAGAGAAGTGAGGGTAGGGGCCGCGGGAAAGGGAGAGAGAATCTTAAGCAGGCTCCACGCCCAGCACAGAGCCCAGCACGGGCCTCGAGCTCACAACCCTGAGATCATGACCTAAGCCAAAATCAAGAGTCGGATGCTTAACCGATTGAGCCACCTAGGCGCCAACCCCCACTCCACTTACTTTTTCAATGTTATAATGCTGACTTCCTTGAAATCCCTGTCTAAAAAGTTCAAGATTTCTACAAAAATACCCCCCCAAGAAAATAACAAGAGATTGAAAAAGCGTGTGTGCTCTCATGACTCAGAGCCTTCATTCTGCCTACCCCACAGCGAAAGTGGTTTTTTGTTTTATTTTGGTTGGTGTGTATCCATGTGTACTCAAAGAGTAAATACAGCCACTCTTCCCCTTAAATCAGAATCAGAAGGGAATCACCCGAACACTGGAAATCAGCAAACCAAGCAGGAGATACTCAGAAAAGGCTTCCAGTTGCCACCAGAGGGAAGGGGATTCTGGTTGGAAGCTCAGAGCCTTCTCCCAGTTAGTCCTCTGCCTGGGGAGCTGTCCCTTTAAGTCAGACTTCCTGGTAAGGCTCAGAGATTTCCGCCTGCAGCTTCCTGGAGACGGTGTAAGATAAACAATAAACTTCGCAGCAAAATCTTGGACAATAAGCCCCACGTGGCCCTAACAAGAAGCAATTATAAGGCCTGACAATGGCTAAGGCATTTCCAACAGGAATGCAAATCTGTGATAAACATGGGGGAAGCAATGCTACCCCACACACCTGCACAAACTAAACTAATTAAAAAAAAATAGTTCCTAGCCTCTCAACAGAATGAAAAATAGTTGCTTCCAAATTTGGCACTATTTTTCTTAAATCATTTTCTTAGAGGAAGGCAGTCCGGTCTTTCTTAAAGTGCTACCACCTGTTGGTGAAAACTGTTGAGGCCAAGGGACTCCATGAGTCACTTACTCCACGTGTGTCTGTGAGGGACATTTAACCCACTGGATACTCTGCAGTTCAAAAGTCTTCCTAGGTTTAGGGAAGTCCCAACTCAGGAACAAGAGCCCACGTTCTACCGAAAGACATGAGGATGACACACTCTTTCTTTCCCAGCCTCCCTTGTAGCTCGGGCAGGAGAGCATGAACTAGGCTCAGCCAATCAGATACTCGCACCCCAGATGCGGCATCAAAAGCTGGCATGCGAAGAGCAGGGACACTGCAGACGGTATTCTTCTTGGGGTGGGGGGGAGGGGGCGGTGGCAGCAGCTCACAGAGGCAGCAATGAGGGTAACTGAGCAGCCACATTACTTGGCACAAACCATGCTATCTACACCCACCCAGCAGTAGCAGCAATAGTGTGCTTGTAGGAAATGTTTGGTGGTGTAATCTGAGGTTGTTCCTGGTTCCCTAATCCTTCCGAAATTCTCTGAGCTTCCTATATCCTGTAATAAATTTCTCTTCTGCTTAAATCAATCAGAACTGGGTTTTACTGCTAGGGGTTAGATCATACGCACAGAACACAGGATAGGCTAAAGCTGAAGCAGTCCAGAACCCGATCCCGCAGACTGATTCTGAGCGTAAGGACTGAATGGCTTCTTTCACATTTCAAATTCAATCCAAACACTGTCCCTTGGTCCACAGGACCTTGCATCAATTGGCCCCCGTCTCCCTCCTAAATCCTTATCTCATTCTACTCTACTGCCAACTCCCAAGCTCTAGTAACACTTTCTGTTCCTCATTAAGCTCTTTCCTGCCCCCAGGGCCTTTGCACTTGCTCTCTAGAAAACTCTTTCCTCCAGATCTTCACGTTACAGCAGCATCTCTCTCATAGTTTGGTCCCAGCTTACAGGAAGCCTTCCCTGACTAAGCTGCCTAAAGGATCACACTCCCCACCTCACTATCTTCTCCTCTCCTCTATCATGACATCCTGTCGATTCTCTTTCCAGTATATGCCCTGTGATTAATTTATCTATTAATAACTTTAGCAACCACCATTGATTGGGGGCTTGCTATGCACCGGACATTAAACTTTTAATTCTATGACCATTATGAGAGAGGTACTTTTATTATCTTTAGTTTACAGATGAGGACGCAGGCTCAGAGGGGTTAAGGAAGTTGTCCAAGCATGGCAGTGATGGAATAGAGGTTTGAATCTAGGTCTGGAACACGGGCTTCTTACCACGGTGCTCATTCAGGCAGTTGTCTGACAGCGACTAAATGAGCATTAACCACAGTGTAGACTCTGGAGCAGCAGGGCAGAACCCACTCTCATGAAGCTGAGAGCCCAGTGTTCTAGCTCTCTCACCTGCTTTCTCTCTGTTATCCACAGACCCTGCTGAGGAAAGAAATGCAGCCGGGCATGTGTAAAGAGGGAGCAGGGGTCCTTCATTCAACAGAAAAGTGCCCGGCTCTGCACTCAAAGTGTTGGGCATGCAAAAATACCACAGGAGAACTCACGGGCCAGAAGGGATACAGACCTGCAAATAACATTTGCTGCTCATCCGGTCATGTTCCATGGCCTTTGAACACCAGGAACACTGAGGAAGCAGCCAGGGACAATTCTCAGGTCCCCCCAGGAGAAGAGTCATTCAAGCAGTTCATTAAGGATGTGTAGGGTTTTGCCAGGCTGAGGGGAGGGGAGCCACAGCAAAGGAGAGAGAGGTGGGGAGACATTCAAAGGACCATGGGAAGCATGGGGGAGTTAGCGGGGAGAAGAGAAGGTTGCAGCCAAGGGAGAAATTCCAACTCTTCCCAGTGGAAAATGGGGAACGAGATTAAGATTTTCAGCAAGAACAGACACATGACCAGATATGAATTCTTTTTGTCAAGAAGAGTGGCCATGAGGGTGGCTGGGGGGTAGGGGCGGGTAGGGATAGGGTGGCTGAGTTATGGACATTGAGGAGGGTATGTGCTATGGTAAGTGCTGTGAAATGTGTAAGCCTGAGGATTCACAGACATGTACCCTGGGGCAAATAATACATTATATGTTAATTAAAAAATAAAAAATTAATTAATTAATTAAATAAATAAAAGAAAGGCAATTTAAAAAGTTGAAGAAGATATGTCTGCTTGAAAAGATAGATCAGAGGGAAATTTCTATTTAAAAAAAAGATGTCAAAAAAAAGATGTCACTGTCAATATATTATGCAGCTATTATTCAAAGAAGGACATCTGAGGTGCAGATAGATATAATAGTGACAAAGTGCTGTAAAGCATGAAATGGAAAATAAATATTGGAAATTCTAAAAAAAAAATAGTGGCCATGAATATATAATATTGGCGATATTTCCTATGTTAAAGTACACATACATAAATATATTAGCTAAAAGTCAAGAATTTAACAACAATAACAAAATTCCATTTCTATGCTACCCAACTCCCTCTCCTTGCTGAATGAGAAGTGAGATAAATTTCCTCTCCCAACAGGAGGTAAGCACAGCCATTCTCTCCCATAATGTGAAATTACACAGAGCTCTCAAGTCAGTAATTTATTGAGAAAAGAAGGAATTCCCCTGCTACTTGACTTTACAACTCCAATCACCTCTGCCCAAATCCCCCCACCCCCACCCCCCATGTGATAACAGGAACCTCACCTCTGGGTTGTGCCATTAAAACGAAAGGCTGATTTTTATTTTTTTTTAAGAACGCACAAGGTTGAGGCACAAATGGCCTCCTGTGTTGAATGAGCACCTAGGGGCTGTGACAGGAGTCCCCAGAACCACCCTCTGGGGCCAGGTGTGGCCAAGCACACGGTGATAGGCCCTAGGAAGCAGACTGCTAGGTTTGCAGCTAAGGAGGTCTGGGAACCCTGAGAACTGCCAAGGTGGCAAGGACACAACATCTAGAAAGTAGACTGAAAATCAAGGCAAGCAGTTTGGCTTGGAGGTTAGGAATAGGAAGTCTGAGCCCAACAACCTGAATTCAAATCCCAGTGCTATGCTTGCCATGTGACCTCTGGCCATTGACTTCTCTGTACCTCCATTTTATCATCTGTTAAATGGGGATAATAAGAGTAAGAGCACCCACCACACAAGGCAATATAAATTTCTATGTTAATATTATATAACATATTATACATAACATTGTATAATATAGTAATATAATAATAGTACCATGACCTAGTTTAACCCAATTGAAGAAAGTATTTGTCAGGGCACCTGGGTGGCTCAGTCAGTGAAGCATCCAACTCTTGCTTTATACTCAGGTCATGATCTTGGGATCGTGAGAGCGAGTCCCACGCCAGGCTCCACGCTCAGCAGGGAATCTGCTTGAGGATTTTCTCTCTCAATCTCTGCTCCTCCCCCCACCGCCACTCTCTCTCAATCTCTAAAATAAATAAATAGTTAAAAAAAAAAAAAAAGAAAGAATTTGTCAATAAAAAGGAGGGACCTGAGGAGTGGAGGCCCGGAAGCAGACGGCTGGGCAGTCTTTATGTGGTGATTTCTTGAACATCTTGAGGCAGAGTGACAGTGACACTAACGTGGAACCAGGCAATTTGCTGAGCCAGAGTTCAGGCCCCACCACATCTGGGCCACAGGCTTGGGAGACTCACTTAGTCTTTAAAACCTTCATTTCCTTATCTCTGCAAAGGGGATAACAATAGTACCCCCTTCATACTTTGAGCCGAGCCCTGGTGCTCAACCTTACAGGCATTTTTCACAGATAATCTCCCCAACAACAAGGTGAATCACATACAATTATGACGTCTGTTCTACAAACAATAAAACCCATGGCTCAGAGATGTTAATCAAAGCACCAAATGCAACACAGCTAGACTGACCTGCAGGAAGTCTGACCCGAGCCAGCACTCTAAGCCTCTGTCAATTCTGCCGACGTGTGAAGCATGAAAAGGGTGCACCATAGTCCCTCTGCAGGAAGAGGGGGTAACTGATGTGTGCATAGGAACCGCCCTTTAAGAAGGGTGTGTATTTGCCTATCCCAGATCCCTGCCCTTACAGCACCTGGTAGACCATGAATCTCCCCCTTGGTCAGCACCTCCTCTGTGCCAGGCACCGCGATGAGTGCCCATTCCATCATCACCATCTCATCACCAGGGTAACCTTCCCAGAGGCCATGACTGCAGGGCACTGAGGCTCAGAGAGGTAGAGTTCCTGGCCCACGGGTCACAGTTTATCCGTGGCGGCATGCATCTGGGTCTGTCCTACACCCACTCAGACTTGGGGACGGGCCCTTAAATGTCCCTCAAGTACCCCTCTCCCCCTCGTTACCTCCCACTCGAAGAGCCCAAAGCTGCTTATTCTGCACCAAGATAATGACCACGGGGGCCGAGGAGGGCTGGGGCACAAACTATAATTACTGCGGACAACAATTTGCATTCCAAATCTGAAATGTGCTCAGGGCCTCACCAGAGCCCCGTAATCAGCTTAGCCTCTGCCCAAATCTCTATTGATATGAAGACATACTTGACGCACTGGGCCACACAGTGGGGTTTGGAAAACATGCCTCTGCCCCCGGCGACCGCCACCTGAGGAAAAAGCATGCCACGAAACGGCCAGGGTTGAGTGGGATTTAACCCCCAGGGAGGGTCAAATTCCCCCGCTGCAGAACAAAGCAAACAGCAGCCAGGACACTGGACAGGCAGGGCAAGACCGGTAAATAATTAAAGGCAGGAAATGCATTACATAACACATGGGCCTCAGTGCCCAGAGGCGGAATGGAGCCCCCTCCTCTTTTATCACACACTGCTGTCTTGCCTACAAGTCACATGTCAGGGCATGGTGGCTCTGCTCCCGGGGATGACACAGGACACCTACTGGATCAGCGAAAGGCACATTATGAGGAAAAAAAAAAAACAGTGTCTGCATTACAGAAAGAGTGCCTTCCATGCTATGATTTGGGTACACCCGGGTGCAGAAGGAGGGTATAGCGAGGAAAGTGGTGATACCAGAATTTTCAACCTTGCCTCTGGCCTCTTTTACTATGTCCGAATCACAGAAGGATTTGTACTAAGTGGCTAGAGTCCCAGGTACCGGTTAACTGGAATTCACCGTAGTTCTACTTCACAGTGGTTCTACTTTCTGTTAGTAGAGACAGAGGACATGCAGAGACAAACTGCATGTCAATTTCCATCACCCCCGAATCCTGACCAAAGACTTTCACATGAAACCTCTACTTGAGCTGATGGTATCTGCAAGCTGAATGTAGACTGCCCTAAGAATCAAAGCGTTTCTCAAACCTTCATGTGCCACTCCTAAGCTGAGGATCTTGATAAAATTCTGAGGTCTGGGGTGGGGCCTGGGAGTCTGCATTTCTACTGAGCTCCCAGGTGCTATTGCTGCTAGTGCCGCTTTGAGAACCTTTGCTAGGAGACACGTGAGTGGCTGAACTAGACCGAAAAAAATTTGTACTTCCTGTGTCTCTATAGTCATGGTGCCTAGCGATGATTTCAAAGAAGTCAACTCAAGCACTAAATGTCTTTAAAGTTCTTGTTTCCAAATTATCTCATTGGTGGGGAACGGGATGACTGTTCCTGAAGGAAAACTTTGTTTAGATGCTATTAACTAAGGAAAATCCAGCAGATCTACCTTTGGCTGATGTTTCTGGAACACCACTGGATCCTCGGAGGTGCAAAGGACCTGAGGCATCAAAGGACAACATAGCTGAGCATCTTGCCTTTGCCTGTGTTCTCATTCACTGATGCCTGTCCCCCATTTGGCAGTGTGGCCAGCCCACTGCAGGTGCAGTCACGTTCTAGAAACTGAGTAACCTGCTAACCCAGCCTATCAGTCGTGGCTGGAGGCCCCTCAGCTACTTGAGCACGGCGTCAACGGTCACAGACTACAACTTTCCAACCAGACAGGCCCCTTAATAAAATCATTCAACTAATCCAATGCATTTTTTAAAAAACTGGCTGGAGCTGGCTGCCCTGTCCCATTAGGCAAACAGTACACAATAGATTGCTGATAGCATCTCCTCACCGTTGCAAACACAAACCCCGCCAGGGGCAGCAGAAATAAGCCCGGTGACAGTAAGCAACCACAGTTGCATGAGTGTGTTTAAATAAACACAACCAACAACAGGTAAAAATGTTTTTATCTCCTCCTATTGCCAAGCCAGAGACTTTTGCGATTGAATTCTTGTAGAAATAAAACCAGTATCGAGGGTAAGAAACAGAAGGCAGCTGAAGGGAGAAAGTCAACTTCCTGTTTCTTCCAGAAACACACATGGAGATATCAGGGTTTTTTTTTTTTTAAGGTTTTTTTTTTTTAAGATTTTATTTATTTATTTGACAGAGAGAGAGAGAGATCACAAGTAGGCAGAGATGCAGGCAGAGAGGGGGAAGCAGGCTCCCTGCTGAGCAGAGAGCCCGATGCGGGGCTTGATCCCAGGACCCTGAGATCATGACCTGAGCCGAAGGCAGAGGCTTTAACCCACTGAGCCACCCAGGCACCCAAGATATCAGTTGTTAGAATAAGTAACTAGAACTCATAAAACCAAATTAATTGACTTACAGTGTCTGCTTACTGCCTCACTGTAGGGATTTTCTTTCCTGTTCTTGTCTACTTGTACACTTTTATGTACTTTTTGACATTTGTCCTTTGATTTGGGTAGTGGAACTATTTCTTAGTAAAGAAGTTTGATACCACCAAATAACATAAAATTACACATAAGAGACACAATAGGCAATATTAGCCTTTAAACCAAAACCCTAAAATAGCAAAATAAAATGCAAGTGAACAAGGAAGGGAAACGAGCATTTATTAAAGTAGAGGGATGATGTCCAAGTAGGAGGCACGGTCAATGGAGAGAATTTGGTGAACCATGTCAGAATGACTCATGAAACAAGATAAGAGAAGCCACTTCCTGAGCAAAAGGGGTATCAGGACAAAAGGAAGAGTGAACTGAGGACAAGGGTTTTAATGGCACATATGTAGGGCCTCTTAGTCATTCTGGATAATGAGATGAGCACATTTTAAAAAGAAGGAAAAAAGACATGACGTCAAGACTGTAAGAATAAGCAGCAGGTCTTATTATGTTTTCAAGAACAGCAAATCTTGGCCATTCGTACCAATAAAGCAGACTTGAACGGACTACTCCAGTCTAAAACTCAAGCTGTTCCGTTCCTTGAGATGTTTTAGAATTTGGAGATAAATGTATTAATGCCTGGCAAAGATTTGGCCCAAGAAAAACATGTTTGATTTTAATTACACAAGTTGTAAGACAGGAAACATACCTTGGGTGAAGGGTAATTTTAAAAAGCCAGTATCTTTTGGACCCCAAAATTACTAAGCCAACTTTGCAATCTGTAGCCCTCTGAGTTTCAATAATAAACGAAACCAAAGAGGAAGAATATACAGGCTGCCATATGAAGCATTTTTCTCTAATTTTCCAAAAGTGGCATTCTAAAGTATTCCCCCAAGCTATCATCCAGAACCCATCAAAATAATGTACCCCAACTTAGTAAGATGCAATTGAGTTACCTATTAATTCTTTGGAATATTAACTCTTTGGGGGATGATTTCTTTCTTGGCTGAGTACACAGTGTTCATTCTTACTAAGGTGCTTTCCTCCCTTCTCAAATATCCAAGTAAGATTTATGGATTTGTTGTTGACATTAGAAAAGGAAGACAAAATTCCTCCAAGTTCACCTTCGTCCAGTTCTCACATTTGAAACTCCTCCATAAACAGATGCCTTATTTTAAAATTCCATCTTAAGTAACCGTGGGATTTAGGCCAATTCATTGAATTCCTGACTTAGATTTATTCCTCTTGCCTGTCGGAATGATTTTTATTCTTAAACCTAAAAACCTAAAACTCCACTTCAAAATTACAGTTCAACTAGCTGTCTTCTCACCTCAATTTTTCTTCTCGATTATGAAAATTACATACGCACACACACCCTGTAGAAACTTGGAAAAGTCAAAACAAAACAAAGAAAAAATGTCACTTCAAGCTCACTTACTGGGAGGAAATCATTATTAATATTTTGGCATGTTTAATTTTTTTAATAGCAGGATCATTATTGTATATACAATTTTATTTCCTGCTTTTAAAGACATAATAAACATTTTCACTAACACTCTTCCACAACATCCCCTTATGGCTGCATAAAACATGCTCTTATGGATAAAACACAATTCACACCAACTGTCCCACATTATTGGACAGTTAGACTTTTTCCACTTTTTCCTACCATTATAGTGATCGCTGCGCTAAACACTTTTGTGCATAACTCTCAATCCACATGTCTGATGACTTCTATAGGATAGATGCCTAGAAGTGGAATTATTGGGCCAATGGCCATAAATATGTTTATGGTTCTTGACACAAACAGCTTTCCAGAAAGATGATCAAGTAACAATGCCACTGAACAGCTGTGAGAGCATCGTCCTACCTCACCTTCACTAGCTTTCCAAATGACTATTTTTAAAAAGGCTGATTAAATCTACAGGTAAAAAGCAACACTTTGAAAAATTTCCAATCCTTAGACTGACCTGCTGAGGTCAATGATTTCAAATGTTCTCTCAATATCAAAATTACCTTCTTTCATCCTTTTAAACAAGATGCTCATTTTTCAGGGGTGCCTGGGTGGCTCAGTGGGTTAAAACCTCTGCCTTCGGCTCAGGTCATGATCTCAGGGTCCTGGGATCGAGCCCGGCATCGGGCTCTCTGCTCAGGAGGGAGCCTACTTCCCTCTCTCCCTCTGCCTGCCTCTCTGCCTACTTGTGATCTCTCTCCTGTCAAATAAATAAATAAAATCTTTAAAAAAAAAAGATGCTCATTTTCCCCACATATAAAAATGCAATCAAAACCACAAACATGAGAAGAATGTAGACATTTGTTGGATATTTTTATTGGGCAACTAAGGTACTATGGTTAAGGAGCCAAGAACAGCCAGTTCGATGTACCAGTCTGGGACAGGACAGAGAGACAGCCCGTGCAGAGAGATGCTCGCAAAATAAATTCAGAACTAAATCCACTGCCAAACTTCACAACATACATAAGATTTGAATTACTGTAAGTCAATACGTATCAGAACAAATACCGTAGAACGTTCAAGAATATATGCAGACTACATTTGAAATTCGTTCAAGAGCTTTTTATGTAAGAAATTTTCTTTCCTCCCTCTAAATCAGTGCATATTCCCACATACATCACGTATTCCTTTTTTTTGTTGTTTAATGGCACAACACATGCGAAGAACAAATGGTCTAGACTCAGTCTCCCACAACCCAGGGCCTGAGAGGATCACTCTATAACATGGAAAAACAGTAGATAAATGGAAAGTTCTTCTACTATCTTAGAAATGTTTGGGGGTATTTTTCCCACATTTTCTTTCCAGGGAATTGGTCCCACTTTCCCCACAGTTCCTGCTGAGTGAACATAAGATAAAAGTTGTGGTAGCAGAGGGGGGGAAAGTATTTATTAAATACTTGGTATGAATTATTTCATTTACTCCTTATCAGAACCCGATACGCTAGACATATTTCCAGGTGAGGACTCTGAGTCTCAGTGAAGTTCATCCCTTGCCCAAACTGGTGAAGAGCAGATCCATTTGACCCCGACTTTCTAGCCGCACATGACTGGACCAAGGAAGAAGGAAGCCCTTCTAAGAACTGGCCAGCAGCCTGCCCACCACTTGGGAGGCCCAGCCCAAGAAAGATGAGCTGGTGTGAAGAGTTTTCTCAGGGAGTTCGGGATGGGGTACCTGAGACTACCCAGTGAGCTGTAAGAAAGCGAGCTGCTGAAAGATCCCGGCAAGTTGAGCCAAACCAGCCCAAGGTGCCACATGCATGGAGAAGACATTGGGAGCAGGACCTAGGCATCAGAAGGGGGAGGTAGAGAAAGGAAGAGTGAAACCGACCAGAGAAATCTTGCAATTGTACATTCTCTCATTAAACAGCCTTTTTCTTGAGGTAGTAGAACAAGTACCCGGGTTTTGTTTTTTTTTAGCTTTTGTTTTTTGGGTTTTTTTTGTTGTTGTTGTTGTTTTGCCAAGAGCTCTGTCTAAAATATCTACCAGGGACAAACTAACGGTTACCAAAAGGGAAGTGGAAGGGGGGGATGGGTAGATGAAATGGGTGAAGGGGATTAAGAGCACACTTTTCATGATGTATAGAAGTGCTGAATCACTAGATTGTATGCCTGAAGCTAATATAACACTGCATGTTAGCTATACTGAAGTTAAATTTTTTTTTAAATTAAGGAAAGGTGGATTGATAATAATTAATTGATTAATTAAAAATATCCATCAAGGAATCTACAGTGGGGTTGCTCCTCACTGAGAGACTGGGCTTCCGTCAGCATCTACCCCGTCTAGCAAGTCAGCATAACAAACAACCTACTGCTATGTGCCTCTTAACATGCCCCTAAATGCCAAGTAGCTGGGATCTCTTAGGATGTTTTCCTGCCCAAAAGTGTATAAACTGAAACAAACCAAGGCTTTAGACTTACCACTTTATAAATATAAAGGACAGAGGAATAAGTTAAATGACATCATAAGGAAGCAATCAGGTAAATTTAAATGTGAGACATATCCCATAAGCAACTGGGGTGGTCTTTTCAAAAAGTCAGTGTCATTTTAAACAGGGGGGATCGTGATAAGGGAAATATTTGAGAATAAAAAAGACTAAAAAGCGTAGTAACAAAATAAAATCGTGGACCTCAATTATGTTAAAAAAAAATCCAAACAGATGCAATGCATAGCTTTTGAATGGTTTTAGGGAGAAACCAACTATAAAAGACAACTGCAGAAATATGAATATGGAATGAATCTCAGGAAATGGGGAATTATTAGTAACTTTCTTAGGTTTGGTAATGATGTTTACTGTAATGTAGGAAAACCTTATTGTTAGGACACATATACTGAAGTATTTAGAAGTGAAGGGTAATGGTATCTGCAATTGAAATGGCTTAGTAAAATAAATCCAGACGCATAAACAGCTATAGACAGATACATATAGATGGATACACAAATAGATACATAGAGCAAAATATCAGTGATTGTTGATTCTAGCCAGTGGGTGTTCATTGCCTTCATATTTCAACTTTCTGTATGTTCGACATTTTTCAAAATAAAAGGTGGAAAAAAATAACAGAGAATAAAAATAATAATCATGGAAACTCTTTAGGAAGGCACCAGGTAAAGTCTGCATCCCTTCTCTCCATAAACCATACTCATCAGTTCCTACCCCACCACTAGAACAAATATTGTACATACATCTTCAGTTTCGCCCCTGATAACTGTTGCTTGATTTTAGGAAGCATGCTACACAAAAAGCCCACATCAAGACCTAGAATTATCATCTCCGCATTGGGACTGACAAACAGCACAGCAAGTTCACCATTCCATCTAACACTGAGTTGTAAGTTCTCTCCCTACCCTCCTTTTCAATGAACAGGTTTAGCTGAACCTATGTTAATAAAATGCATTTACCTAATACCACTCCATCGCACTATTTACAAATCAGAGCTATGATTTTAAACAAATCCTTGTCTGTTCCTAAAAAAGTAATCAGCTTCATTCCTCCTTTTTTTCTAAATGGGATGTTAGATCAAATCAGCCCTGAGGATACAAAAACACATTGTGTATTAGCAGCATTCTGCACAGAACATTTCCTCCTCCCTCAATGTGCATTAACCAGGTCAGGGCACTGGTGGTCCACATTGCTGCTACAGCACCTAATCCAGCTGGTTTTATTACCAGCACCTTGTAGAAGTCAGCAGTGATAATCATGCACAAAAAGGCTGATCCAGGAGTTATATTCATTGAGATTTCCAGAGTTGAATGGCAGAAGGAGAGAGCCTGGGTAAAGGAAGACAAGTGTCAGATGCCCGAAAACCAAGTAAGAGAAAAATTTTCATCATCAGGCTTATACAGGGTAGCACACCTAGAAATTGGCCTTATGTAATCAAGATGGAATAAGCAACACTTTTAGAAAATATTTATTTCAATTACTGAAGATGAGTAGGCTTTAAGACTTACTCATCTTCAAAAACAGAAATATTTTAGGTTAAGTATAAATAAGTGGTTAGTAAGCAGAACATGTATATGGCCAACATAGATAGGAAAGGGTGCAGGGAACAAAAGAACCTAATATTCATAAAGCAGCTGGTTACTAAGTGTTTGTGATGCATGGTGAGGAGGTGAGGTAAGACTGGAGAGGTACTAAATATACAGAGGCACTAAATATATCTGAGCACTTAACATACATAAGACCTTACTTTGGCTACCCCATTGGAGATATCCATTCTGGCTCCATGTGTTCTCTGCCCCCAAAGCACAAATAAAATAGAAGTTAGCCAGCTGTTCATCTGGCTAATTGGCAAACTGCAGCTGCTGGCCAGGTAATACCTGTCCCTGAGTCTTGTGATAAAGAAGTGTGCCTCATTGGCCCAGGACACCTTCAGTCTGTGGGCCTCTTGTTTGAACTTCAACGCTGCATCATCATCATCAACCACACCATCCATGGGGAAGGCCAAGGCAGTATATAGAAAGGACATATTGGCATTGTGGACCCCACAACTCAGAGGGGATCTTTCCATCCCACCTGCATTCTCTTTGCAGTGTGTTCATTTCCTCCAGCTTTTACCCCTTGCTTTTCATTGTGTGTTGGTTTAATGGACAGTGTGGTTTGAGCACTTGAAAAGGGGGCAAAGGGCTACACAGAGTCACAATGAACTAAACCAAATTCAATCCATTAAATAGGCCACTGACTGTGAAGAGGAAGAAGTCGATAGGAGAGAAGAAAAGTCAGTGACAAAAGCTTTTCCAACCCCCTCCCCCCTATGCAAAAGGCTTTAATTCCTATCCCCAGCTTCTCTCATGGGCAGGAAATAGAAAATATAATCTAACAGGGAGGGGAAAAGGAAAACTGAGGGGGAAGTTTCAGCTTCAGAAAAGGGATTTTCCAAATAGGTGTATCCCCTTGGTTCTCAACATTACCATCTCCTCCCACATTTGCAAATACCATCAGGGCTTTTTGAAGGTGACAAGATCATTGCCCTGTTACTGTTTGTGTAATAAAATCTAAATTTGATGAAAATGAAAAATTAAAAAAATAAAAATAAAATGAAAAATAAAAAGCTCCATGAAAAGTCATAAATTTGGCAAACTACAAAGCAACACGGTACTGATATTTGGGGTATTTTCTATTTAAAACCCAAGACTAAGCTCCGATAGTTTCCAATATTATAGAAACAGCCTTGAACCATTTCTGAATGCAATTTTCCAGGATCTGCTATTATTTCAATTAATCCAGAAGACAATTACGTTTTATGTCTTACGGGCAGTCTATTCTTGCTCCCAGGTTAGATTGTCATGGTTGAAACAAAACAAAACAACACAACAAAAAGTACTGCTTCTAACCAAACATGAAAACATGAGTTTTGTCCACCTGCGAGCCAGACCCTGAGAATCAGGACGACTATCCTTTACTGTGGGAGGAGAAGACTTCTTTTTTTTTTTAAGATTTTATTTATTTGACACAGAGAGAGATCACAAGCAGGTAGAGAGAGAGTGGGAAGCAGGCTCCCCGCTGAGCAGAGAGCCCGAAGCGGGGATCGATCCCACGACCTGAGATCATGACCTGAGCCGAAGGCAGAGGCTTTAACCCACTGAGCCACCCAGGCGCCCCAGAAGAAGGCTTTTGTAGACAAGAATTGTTAGTATCTGCTTAGTGCCTCTCGCCTTCTTCCCCAGATCACTATAGTTAACATAGGAACCAACTTAGTGGTACAGCAGAGCACTCCATGGCCACTGCTGATTGGTCCAGGAGTATCCACCTGACCTAAGACGGACCAATCAAAATCCCTCCCTAGTAATCTTGGTTTGGAGAGCGAAGAGGCTGCTCTCTGCGTATGGTTGCATTTCCACAGCACAGAGAAATGGAAGAAGTCAGTCTGCAGAGAAAATGCAGCAAATAACAGAGAGAAATCCAAAACCCTCCCAGGTTCCTGGTGCCCAGTTCTATTGGCTTCGAAGGCCCCACTTCATTCCACAAGATATTCCCCCAAAACTTTGTAAAATTTTTAAAGATTTTATTTACTTGTCAGAGGGAGAGAGAGAGAGAGAGCACAAGCAGGGGGAGCAGCAGGCACAGGGAGAAGCAGGCTCCTCACCAAGCAAGGAGCCCGATGCAGGGCTCTATTCTAGGACTCTGGGATCATGACCTGAGCCAGAGGTAGATGCTTAACTGACTGAGCCACCCAGGCATCCCTAGACCTCTGTAATTTTTAGAACTTTTCTTGTTTAAGCCACTTTGAGTTGTTTCTGTCTTAATCTGGGTTAAGATTTCTTAGACCACAAAAACCATGTCAAAATTATCTTTTACCCTGCGTAATTCTGGAACACAAGAGGGAATAACTGAATAACTACCTAAAATAAAGGCATCTATAAATTCTGCCTCCAAAGTTCAGAATTTTCACTACTGTCATAAAAGCCACTATGTCCCCACGGACCTCACATGTGACCAAAAAAAGAAACTGCCTTTGAATCTAAAAATTGAGCTTCAGTGTGCCTGACATATTGTTGGTGTCAGCAGATGGAAGATGACAGGGGCTTATCCTCACAGGTGTCAGCAGCTGCTCGAGGGCTGGTTTCTCTGCTGCCTGAAGGGAAATGAGGCAAGAGGGCCAAGCGGAAACCAGAGACAGTCAGTTTTTCCTTTTGAGGGGGCACCTCACATGGAAAAGGCATCTCTGAAACACACATATTTAGGAAACAGTCATTTCAGGTGTAAGAGAACTCTAGTTACAAAGAGCCAGGATTTTCTGCACACTTAACCGCATGGAAGCATTATTCAGATCACTTTACGCCCCTTATAAGTCTTAAGTTTTGAGAAATGGCATTACTCTCCCCATTCTGCCGATGAGGACCTGACGCTCGGAAATGTGTCTTGTCTGAAGCTTCCAACTGGCCTCGCACCTTCGAAGCATGTGCCTTTTTACCACGTGTGCTTTTGTCGTGACGGCCAAGGACTGTCCACCAACTCAGAGTCCACCCTGGGAGTGCGGCAAGGCAGCCTCCAGCCTGATTGTCGGGCGTGGAGGGGTGGGGGGTGAGGAGGACGGTGAGGCAGGGTGGGGGCATGTGTCTTACCACCCAGCTGGGTAGGTGCCTGCCTCTTCTATGTGCCCAGATTCGATCAGCTCCCAGATGTTTTGCCAGAACACATGTTCAGGGTTGCACCCTGATGTTCTCTAAACCCCAGAAGCTTTTAAAATAAGTCTCTCTCTTTTTTTTTTTTTTTAAATAAGCCTCCTCTTGCTTGTGGAAGGAGTTTGTGTTTAATTACTATAAGTTTTGTTGTTTTTGCTAATTATAAAAGCAATATATGCCCTCTCTCAAAAACTCAGACATTGCCAAAAACATAACTACCATAGCAATGGTTCCCTGGCACCACCCCCAGGATGTCAGTCAACAGTGATATTCCTTCAGATTTTTTTCTGTGTATATAATAATATGTTCTCTTCCTACGCGGGGGAATTTCGTTTTTGTTAGTTTTGTTTGCTTTTCTTACTTACTGGTTTAATCCTCAACATACAGTTTTACGCTCTATGCTTCTACATCATTTGCACTTTCAACCATCACACAGCTAAGAGCACAGGCTGCTTGGGTTCAAAAGCTGGGTCCACCACTTTATTGCTGTGCAAACTTGGAGATGGGTAATTAAAACTCTGGGCCTCAGTTTGCCCATCCAGAAACTGGATATAATAATAGTATCTATCTAATTGGGTTGTTGGAGGTGTGATGACATGCAAAGCACTAAGAACAGTAGCTAACATATTACAAGAGTTAAATAAATTATTATAGTATTGTTTTTATTTATTTTGTCATTTTGAAATATTTCTATTTTATTTATTTTTTTAAATAAGAGAGAGACAGCGGGGCAGGGGGAGTAGAGGGAAAGAGAATCCCAAGCATACTTCACACTGAGCGCAGAGGCCGATGTGGGGCTTGATCTCACGACCCTGAGATCAGGATATGAGCTGAAACCAAAAGTCACATGCTAAACCAACTGTGCCACCCAAGCACTCCTAAAAATATTCTTAAAGTATGAGTTAGAATGAACAACTTGACTTAGTTTACTGGTCATATGTATTTTCTCTTCTGTGCTGTTTATTTATAGCCTTCAACTACTTTCCTACTGGGTTTTCAAATTTGTGTTATTGTTTTGTAAGAGTCCTCTCTGTATTAGGGAGGTTAGTAATTGCATACTGAAGAGAAGTTCCCAAAGGTGCAGGCAAGGAACGTGGGCTTTGGAATGAGGTGAGCTCAGGTTAGAATCTGTCCCGTGACCCTAAGCAAGCTGCTCCACTTTTAAACCTCTGCCCAGCGGGCAGAATTCTAGCAGGGCCCCCAAAACCCCAGCCCCTAGTCTACACACGTTGTATAATCTCCTCCCCTGAGTGCGGGCAGACCCTGAGAATGTGATGAGGTATCACCCCTATGATTAGATTACTAATCGTTGACTTTTAGATCAAAAGGAAGATGATCTGGGTGGTGATCTAATCTGATGAGTCCTTAAAAGGAACTGGGCTCTTCCTCAAGTCAGAGAGATAGGAAGCACAGGCGATATTTGATGTGAGGCCAAGTCTCTATGGCCGGCTTTAAAGATGGAGGATGCCGGTGGGCAAGGACCTGAGAGGGGCCTCTAGGAGTTAAGAGCCACCCCGACTGACAATTTGCAAAGAAACGGGGACATCAGTCCTAAAACCACAAGAAACTGAACTCCCCCCAAGAACCTGAATAAGCTTGGAAGAGGTCTCTGTGCCTCAGGTGAGGCTCCACTCTGGCCGACACCTTGATTCCAGTCTCGTGAGGCCCTGAGCAGAGAAGCCGGCACACATGCCCAGACTTCCGACCTCCAGAACTGGGACCTAATGAACAGCTGGGGTTTCAAGCTGCTAAATTTGTGGTAATTTGTTGCCCAGTGATTGAAAACTAACATACTTGACTTCCTCATCTATGAAATGAGGATGAGGCTCAAACAGTAGCAATCTCTTGGGATTGTTCTGGGGAGTAATATATGCATAAAGCACTTGACACAGTTCCTGGTGTAATCTTAGTGAATGCCAGGGGCTAGTTACCTGGGATTAATGGAGTTGTTATAATTGCACTCATCATTACAAATATAAAACCAGGTAACGAATTATTTTTTTCATAAATAAAGTAGGGAACCTTTCAGAAAATGAGGTCCAAAGGAGTAGAAGGGAACTAAAAGAGATCCTGGGTGATGAAGTTTGCCATAGCATACTCGCTTGTCCCTAACATTTTAAAAACCATCTTCATGTCTAACTTCCTTTGAAGAAAAGTATATGTCACCAGCCTTGTTTAAAGAGGCAATACGTGGGATGCCTGGGTGGTTCAGTTGGTTAAGTGTCTGCCTTCCGCTCAGGTCATGATCCTGGGGTCCTGGGATCAAGCTCTGCAAGGACTCCCTGCTCAGCGGGGAGCCTGCTTCTCCCTCTCCCTCTGCCCCTCCCTGCTGCTTGTGCTCACACTTTCTCTCTCTCTCAAATAAATAAATAAAATCTTTAAAAAAAATAAATAAAGAGGCAATAGCTCTAATGGCCTGGGGACAGACAGTCCCGGGTTCAAATGCTGGCTCTGTCACTTATTACAGCTGTGATTTTAGGCAAGCTAGCATACACGGGGCTCCGTTTCCTCACCCTTGACATGGGAATAAATACATCTACCATGCAGGACTGCCACAGCCTTGCCCAGAGCTGATGTTCAGTAAGTGGAGGTAAATGTACCAAGTGAGGCTGCAAGAGAGAGAACGCTGTGCCCCCTTCACTGCAGGGTGGACACTGAGGTCTCAATAAACCCTGGCCTGGCCGTGTGTCTATTGAGTCTTAGAGACTGTCACTCTACTAAGGTGTGAATTTTAGAACATTCCAGTGTGACCTTCAAGAAACATTCAGTGACACTGAGGTTCGGGCACTTCCTTCCAAACACGGGACCTGGGATGCATCAAGGCAGCGTGGAGCAGGCACAGGTCACACTGTCTGAAAACCAGGTTCTAGTTCTGATCTCTTGGGAAAGACCTGGGAGAGATTTGGTAACAGTACCGAATTTTTCCTTGGAGCCAATGACCCTTCCTTACCTCAAGTGGCTCTTGTGGCGTTGCCCTGACAAAACCCTGTCCGTCTAGCTTCCTCAGAGGGAACACGTGACCAAGGCTTGTCTGTCTTCTCAGCGACAGTGACTGGCCAAGGCATAGCTATGCAACCCAAGCCCGGGCAGTCAGAGTCCTTCACTGGGACTTCACATGTGGACCCTGGAATCAAAAGCTTCTCTCTTTCCTCTGGAAACGAGCTGTTGTTTGTGGTCATCCTCTCCCTCCAAAACAGTTCACACGTAGTACACAGGATAAGACCAATACTCCAAGAGTAACAAAGCTGAGAGGGAGTATCCCTGGATCCTGTTGTACCTGAAGCCTACCCACCTCAGTGTCCCTCAGGGACATGAGCCAATCAATATCCCTTTCCACTTGAGCTAGCTTTAATTGAGTTTCTATTACTTTCAATCAAAAGAGTCCTGTTAATACATTAGGCTTATTTTCCACATCTGGAAGTTAAAAGGTTGGGGCTACAAGGCCCAAAGCTTCAGAGTCTAGAAATTTCTCCCCAAATGGCCTGGACAAGAGTAAAGACCAGGCACTGTAGAAAAAGACAAGATAAGCAACAGTCATGAAATTTGGTTGACATTTAATGGAAACGTCAGTTCTAACCCCTAAACGATGCCTTGTAATGGAGTAGTAGGTCTTGCTAAGTATTTCCTACTTAATTGATAGGCAATGGTAGGAGTTTTGGTAGGAGTTTTGCTCCTAAGATTTCCGTACTTCTAGAATGAGTTTCCTCCCTGAGTCTGTCACTCTTTCTCTCTCTCACCTAACCGGAGGAGCTGTAGCAAATATTTGCACAAGGAACGGTGGAAATTCTGAGCTCAGCACTGCTTCAACCAGATGGGGACCAGATGTGCAATAAGCACCTGACGGAAGCACTTAGCAACAGTACTGTAGGGTTCCACCTTCTTATTCCTGTCATTCTGCTCTGGTTTTACTCACGATGTTCCCACCATAAGTGCCCCCACGAAAACCTCCTCTTGGTTTATTTCCATGAGCGTATGCGCAGCATCCATGGGTCTGGTGAGAGATGGGCATGACCCCACCTCTTGTTCTAGAAGGTGTGGGAG
>CM052898.1:20640916-20712513 GCA_028534135.1 Potos flavus
TCAGGAAGGAGACAAACCATAAGAGACTCCTAAACTCACGAAACAAACTGAGGGGGGCTAGGGGGTAGGGGGGTAGGGATAGGGTGGCTGGGTTATGGACATTGGGGAAGGTATGTGCTATGGTAAGTGCTGTGAAATGTCTAAGCCTGATGATTCACAGACATGTACCCTGGGGCAAATAATACACTATGTGTTAATAAAAAAAAAAAATTAAAAAAAAAAAAACTTCTTTAAAAAAAGCTGAAATGCTTTGCAGTAACACAGGTAGTTCCCAAAAGAAGAAACCCAAATAGGCAATAAACAAATGAAAAGTGTTCACCCTCCTTAGTAACTAGCAAAATGGAAATGTAAATAAGGGTTTGCCTTTTAAATTGGTGGTTTTTATAGGATAATACCCCATTGTAGGCAAGAATGTAGAGAAACAGACATTTTGCTTCACAATTGTGAATGTATAAACTGATAGAACATTTCCACAGGGTAATTTGGCAGCATTTTCCAAGAACATTAAAAAGACCCAGAACTTCACTTTTATAATAATCAGTTTGACAAAAATAAACCACATACACGGGCTTAGTGACGAGGATACCGCTTTCAGTGTTGTTTCAGAGGGAGGAACTAGGCTCAGCTCAAACAGCCAACAATAGGGACTAGCTAGCTACCGGAAAAGTGCCTTGCAAAGTTCTACATGTTCATTATGCAAAACACAGGCAAGAATACTTGCTTATTCCACATTGTGAAATATGGAATTTTCTGGATTTGGTGCTTTTAATTGCATGCTTCCATCCCACACTCACTCCATTTTACAGCTAAGCAAACCAAGACCCGACCTAGGAGGCAATTTGCCCCCAAATGGCTGGGACAGATTCATAGTTTCTCTGCTTTCCAGGGGGCAGAACTGTCACCTTCAAGGCCAGACACAGGATCTGTGGGGGAGTCAAGCTATAGCCTGGTGTCAGACAGGGTCTAGCTGGGGATAGAGGCATCTCTGCAAAGACCTCTTCCCCTAAGAAGCCACACCTTTCAAAGCGCTCTTGGCCCTCTTCCTGCTACCAGGAGCAGCCCAAGACAAGGAAGAGAGCTGGGGTCCAGGAGCCAGGCCCTCTCGCTAACGGCCACCCTCCAGAGAACTCTGCTCCAGGCCAGGTCTGCGCACAGTGCTTGTCCTGAGTCCCCAGTCACCCCACAGCAACCCCAAGCCTCAGCGAGGTCAGCTTCCCTGTCTTAAATCATCCAGCTAATCAGGATGTGAACTCCATTCACGCTCTTACCTCTGGATGGCGGCTGCTGCTTCCTCATCCACAAAATGTGGAGAACAGCAACCACTTCAGAGGGTGGGTTGTGAGGGTTAAATGAGCCAATCTATAGAAAGTGCCTGGAACATTTCCTGGCTCATAGGAAGCTCTGTGTCGCTCTTATTACTTTAGTGAGACTGTAAAGTGTAGTGGTTAGAACAAGGACGCTAGAGCCAGCTGCATGGGTTCAAATCCCACATCCACCACTCACTGGCTGTGTGACTCTGGGCAAGTTAACTCTCTGGGCTTCAGTTTTCCCTCCTCAGCAAAAAGACAATGACAACAGTACCCACCTGAGCTCCATGAACGATCATATTAACTAGCTGAGCTAATGTACTTAGAACAGTTTAGAACAATGTCTATCACATAAGTGTCTGGGCCTGTCATAGAAGCATAACACGTGTTAGCCATTATAAATACAACACCGCTCTGCCTCCTGTTTGTCCACGGCTGTGTTGGAATGACTCCTCCACCACCACCATTAGTCATTACTCTGGCTCACCAGAACCTGACACGCGTTCTCCTATTTAATCATGACAACACTCTATGAGCAGGTGCTATTATTGTTCAGCTTTACAGATGGGGAAACTGAGGCTCAGAGCTCAAGTAACTCGCCCCAGGTCACATAGCCAGGAAGCAGCAATGCTGCCAGGCTTTGAACCAAATCAGTTGGGTCCCGGGGCTCTTGCCTCCCGCACTGCATTGCTCAGCCCAAGACTCACATAGCTAACCCTTCCTCCTGTGAAGGGTAGGACATGGCTTCTGGCTTTGAGATGAGTCACGGCCAAGTCCCCCACCATGTAGCACAGACACTGGCCCCGTAGACATCTCATGAACAGAAAGAGTAAGTCACCCCAGCAAAGTCACCAAGGAGCAATCCCTGTCAATCCCTCCCTAACTTCCTGGAGAAATACAGTGGTATTTGTCTAACTAGAGAGATGAGACATAACCATTAAAACAGAATTCTGGACTGAGACACCTAATTGGTGTCTCAGAAACTGATGCTGACATTCACACAGCTGGTTTTCCCCACAGCTGTTGAGAGTCATGTGTTGTTTAAACAGTGGCCTGCTCCCAAGCTCAGGCTGGGAGGGAAAGCCAGGGTAAATCTTCCATAATCTGCCATTCTGGCCTTCGGAGCATGAAAGTTGTGGCAATGAGTTCATTTCCCACCACCAGACTAAAAAGTTAAGAAGCTTCCTTGCATGCATATGGTCAAAGCTGTAGGCGGGGGACATCAGATTACATGGCTTGAGCAGAGGCAAGTCTTATGTCCCCCACAGCTTCCTCAGCAATTTGTCAAAAGAGCTAATTGTTGGGGGACGGGGGAAACACCCATGGGTTTCACCAGGATCCATCAGGCTGTATTGTTTCAAATCCAGTAATTTAATGAAATAGTGTCTGTTTTCCACTAATGTGCCTAAAACTCAAACAGATTAAGAGCTGCAAGGATCCTCAGAGAACCAGGCAGTCTACCACCCTCATTTAGACACTGGAAAACTAAGAACTGGCTCAAGGTCACATGGTCTGTTGGTAATGGACTGGGGCCCTGGAAGGTAGCCCAATTTGCAGGCTCTTTTCAGCCCTGGCAAGTGTTGCCAGGATGGATGTTTGCTGTTTCTTACTGCCCAGCATTTCATCCCCCTTCTTCTGCCAATGGCATCCTGATCTTCTGTTGAGAAACCCCCTCCCGTGGCCCTAAACCCTGTGACTCAGGAAGGGCTGACCCTAGTCTCCCAAGATGGGCATACGACCTGGCCTGGAAGAATGAGAGGGAGACCTGAGACTTGCTGGAGCTAAAGAAAAGCGATGGAGTCCTCTAGTGCAATAGTTGAGCTGATGGGGTGGAAACTTGGAATTGTGCAGGCATCTTGGTCAGAGAGCCTCTCTGAGAAGGAAGCTAACTTGGAGAAAGTAGGGTGGGAGATGGAGAGAAATGGATTCCTGGTGACAGAGATTAGCCATCTGGATCTAGCCATGCCTGAAGGCAGAACTATCACTGGATTTGCCAATTAAGTGAGTCCTTTTTTTTTTTTAATTTAAGTCAGTGTGCACTGTATTTCCATCACATGCAACCAAAAAACTAAGCTTTTGTTTCTAAGTTTGTAAAAGGAAGTATATCAGAAAATGGGAATGTTCCCAGGAGACCCTCCACAGTGCCTAACACACAGTTCCTGACACAGTAAGCAAGCAATACATGTGTAACAGAGTGAAACCCTTCCTTCGAGTGTCTTCTCAGTAGGACTCTCCCAGCTCACACTATTGGAAACTGCAGCCCTCCCCAGCCTCGCTCTCCCCGACCCCTGCCTTTTTCCTATGTTTCTCACCATCAGACGTATCCTATTACTCATTTCTTGTTGGTTTCCCCCACTTGAGTCCCACAAGGGTGGGGGTTTTTGTCTACTTTGTTCACTGCTGTATCCTGGGGCTAGAATGGTGCTCAATACCATAGGTCCTTGGTACATATCTGCTGAATGAATGAATGAGGAAATGGACAATGGAATGAGGGAGGATACAGTACAGGGAGGATGGTGCCCATCACCAGGTCTCCAGGCCCCCCATCTGCTGCCTCAGTCAGCAGCCTCTGGGACCTCTTGGATATGAGTCTTCTTTCCTGTTCCCTAAACCAAAGCTCCAATAGCCATCCCCACAATCCAGACAACCCGACCGTCCCCACCTGTCCAGAGAGCATGAACAATAATTAAAAGGTAAGTAGCCCTTTGAGTTATAAAGATGTTTCCTTCTTTTTTCTTGCTTATAAAAATACTGTATGCTCATTATAAAAACACACAAAATAAAAATGTAACAAGTAAACAAAAATCATAATTTAACCTCGAAGTTAAATTTTGGGTGCAAGTCATAAATAGGCAGACTGCTGATATATTTTATATGACCCGCAAGGTGACCTTTTTTTTTTTTTTTTTGATGTAGCTTCCAAACATTTAAAAAACTAAAGGATTTCATTTGAAAATCAGGTATCTAGCTTCAGCTGCATGTCACACAGGGCCCATGTCCTCACATATGACAACGGTCAGCTGGGGCTGAGGGACAGGGGCCCCTTTCGGGTGGGTGTGGGGTCTTGGGGTCCCTCCCTCTCCCTACTCTGACCCTTGCACTGCCCAAGCCACTGGTTTTAGGAGCCTGCCTGGTTCCTGTCATATGCAGAGTTGGTCACCTCTGGCTGGGGTACACCCTTTCAGACTTTGCTCTGGTCATAAAGCTTTCTAGGAAACCCCTCTGAAAACCTCCATCCGCCTCCAATAGCGGCCTGGGATGTCACACATCAGCCCCTAATTTCCAGCATCCGAGAAGGCTGCATTTGTGGCACTGCCCTTCTTCAGCTCAGCAAGCCAGGTCAGGTTCAATGTCTCCTTCTCAGACCGACTGTCCCAGTTCAGTAATGGACCTGGACACGTGTGAACATAAAGCCCTTTGTGAACCCCAGACAGAGGGGACCCCAGTTCTGAGCATCAGCTGGATGCCTTTTCCATGAGGAAACTCTAAGTCCAGGGTTTAAACCAGTCCCCCGATGTGGAAAGGCTCCATCAACGCAGGAGAGCCACATGGATGGGCCACCACCACCCCAGTGGCCTGCAAGCCCACATGCATTGCCCGTGGAACCCATGGTCTGCTATCTTCCTCGGGGTTCTTTATGCTCCAGTTCCGCTATAATAATACCTCCCTCCAGGCAGGGATCCGGCCTGCCTCATTGATCATTGTTTTTCCTAGAACCTAACGCTGTTCCTCCCAGAGGAGGCCCTCAATCCATAAGGGACGGTCGGTCAGTGAGTGGTGATAGGTAGGTGGTTGGATACGTGACAGGTAGGGAGGGAGGAGATGAGCCCCTTAGCTGTGATTTCTAACACGCCACAGTCATAGGCAAATGATTGTATTAAAATAGCAAATTTTAAAATATAGTATAGAGTTACATAATGAATAAACTCACAGGATAAAAAAAGATTAACAAAAGCACTATAATATCAATAGTGGTATTACTTTTTAACTTAATTTTATTTTTTTAAGATTTTATTTGTTTTAGAGAGAGAGAGCACGCACACACGTGTGTGGGGGCAGCGTAGGTGGGGGGAGGGGGGAGGAGCAGAGGGGGAGGGGCAGAGGGAGAGCATCTCCAGCAGGCTCCAACTAAGCTTGGACCCCGTCACAGGGCTCTACCCCACGACCCTGAGATCACAACCTGAACAGTAAGCAAGAGTCAGACGCAACCAACTGAGCCACCCAAGCCCCCCCTAGAACTTTTTTTAAAAATCCCTTTGTGTATTTTCCATTTCTGTGTTACAAAGTTCATTTTTAACCGCCAACATGGAATGATAACCAAGTGAATATTCTTCCCCTAGACTCTGACAGATTTTGAAACACCAGGGGGCCATGGAGGAAAAGATAATATTTTGGATTAGTTTGGCTCTTAGAGTGGAATTAAGAGGGGAAGAAAAGAAAACACGGGAGGTGAGTTGAGTCTGACCTTCCACATGGAAACTGATCCTTCAAGACTCCTCGGTGGCAGCCTGTATTTACTTTTATTAATTTATTTTTTAAAATCCACTTTTACGTACAAATTCACTTTTTGATGTGCACGTGTGAATCGTGACCCTCATTGGTGTATGACCATCACCACAGTGAAAACACAGAGCTCTTCCATCACCAGGAAAAAGTCCCCTCGTGCTGCCCCTCTGTAGTTATACCCTCCTTTCCACCCTAGCTCCTGGCAACTATTGATCTGTTTGCTCTTCCTATCATTTTGCCTTTTCCAAAATGTCACGTAAGTGGGATCATACAGCGAGCAGGCTTCTGTGTCTTTTTCACTTGGCACACTGCACTGAGTTCATCCATCGTGCCGCGTGTCTCAGTGGTTTGTTCCTTTTTATTGTCCTCTCCCTGAAGGAAATCTGTCCAGTGATGTTTAAAACATCATCTCCTATAACCCACCCACACCTTGGGGGGCAGATTCTGTTAGCACCCCACCTCGGCGAGGAGGAGCCTGGCCCCAAGGAGAGCATGCAGTGTGGTAGCAGGCGGGCAGCTGGGCTTGGACTCCGAGGCCGCTTCTCCTGCGACGCGGAAGCTTCCCGGAAGCCCGGGAGGAAGCGTGTGGCACGGCAGGGGGGCAGAAGGCAAGAAGCCAGAAGAAAGAGAGCTGGAAGATGAAGGGACCCAGGGGACGTGGGTGGATGCTGCCGCAAGCCTGCCCTTAGCTCCAAGCTGCTACACTGAAGCTGGGCTCTGTTCTTTTCAGCAGCAGAACCGTCTGTCAAACCTGATAGCACTCAAAACCCGAGACATAAACCTGGTGGAAACAGAGCTGCTCAAATAGAAGGGAAGGAGGAAATGGAGCCAGACCAGCAGACCTCCCCCTCTCCCTACAACCTCCCTCCTGGTGGCCTCTGAGGAAGGGACCTTCCAAGGAACGCAGGGCCCCTTAGGGTCTCCACTCTCTGACGTATGCTCCCTGAGGGCTGGCTTTTTCCTTCCTTCTTGCTTTCTTTCTTTCAGCTTTCAAGTTATCAAAAAACACATTCGAAACTAAAATTAGCCGGAGAGGCCTTGCATCCTATGTCTGCACCCCACTGTCCAGCATATAATTAGGACTCAATAAATGGGTGATGGGCAGGTCTGGGCAACACCTGTGCAGGGCCAAATCTGGATCTTCCCTCAGCAGCTCAGTGACCTTCTGTAAGTGTCTGACCCTCACAAAGCCTCAGAAGCCCCAGCACTTCCCTTGCCTCTTAATACTTTAAGAGGGTTCAATAAGTAAGCAGATACCCTAAGAGCACTTAGCACAGTGCCCAGCAAATGGTAAGAACACAGAAAGTGTTACCTATCATTATTCTGAATCCTGCATTCACAGGATTACAACTGTGTTGGAGGAAAACAAAAAATCCACTGGAAGGGATTAAAATGGAAGGGAAGCACAGGGCCCTGTAGGTCCCAACGTTGTTCCCTTCTAGGGCTGGCCAGCAAAACGCTCTGCTTTTTTAATCATCTCTTTCATTTTTGTACCACTGGGAGGCAGGGCCTGGACTGCAGAGGTGTGAAGATCACAAGCCTGACATGCAGGGCTCATCTGGAGCCAAGTATTTATTAATTGGTGTTTATGTAACACTCTGTGCCCCTCTGGCCTGTTTCTGTCTGAACATGTGCTCTCAGAGCCATGGAGAACGTCTCTCCCTCTTCGGACTTTTGGATGTTCAGACAAGAGCAGATGGTGCCGTTAAAATAACAGCACAGACACTGTGGCTCTAAAGGGAAAGGTCCACTCCTTGAGGACTCAGAGTTAGATAAGAAATAGATGGAAGTGAACATTTTCCAAGACTGACTTTTCTAGGAGAGAGCAGGATTCCAGCCTCCACAAGAGAACCTGGCCAACGCGAAGGACAGCACCGAATGTGAGTGAAGAGTGCCCTCTGCTGGCTAATTTCAGAAACGCTCAGCTGCTGATCTCATCCACCTTCCAGCCCTCTGGGAGGGCGCCAGTCCTGCTGCCTTGAAGCCTCAAATACCTTCTGTAGTTCTTTTCCGGAAAAAAATTAATCTGAACTGCAAACAAAAAGGTTTTTTTTTCTGGGGCGCCTAGGTGGCTCAGTCGGTTAAGCATCTGCCTTCGGCTCAGGTCATGATCCCAGGGTCCCGGGATGGAGTCCTGCATTGGGCTCTCTGCTCAGCAGGGAGCCTACTTCTCCCTCTGCCTGCTGTTCCCCCTGCTTGTACTCTGTCTCTCTCTCCCTCTCACATAGATAGATAGATAGATAGATAGATAGATAGATAGATAGATAGATAGATAGATAGATAAAGGCTTTTTTTTTCCCTAAAAGAAGAGCTAAGAGAAAGGTCATAGAGCATTTCATCCCCTCCTCACTTATGTTTTTCTTGCTGGAACCCTTCAATGTCACCTAAAAAGTGGCCCTGGGAATGCTTAGTGTGAGCTCTGCATCAGAGAATCCATGCAACGTGGGGCACTTGACCAAATGTCTGCAGGTGGCCCACAGCACCATCCCATTTCTATTCTCAGAGGCTATCCTCTTGACCAGACTCCAAACTTCACAGACACTCATCCTGAGTCAAAGCTGCCTGCCTTCTCCCAGAAAACCCCTGTGGGTCTGTACCCAGGGACAGCAAGATCCTGGTAGCCAAGAAGACAGGCTGCTCTGGATCAAACCCAGCCAGTTCTGATGGCCTGCTCTGCAATCTTGGAAACTTGGCACAAGACCCCTCCCCACCCCCCAACTCAAGATCAGAACACAGCTTGTCTGGCTTCCCGCCAGGCTGGGCCTCACAGCTGGGGCCCTTCGGACCTTGGTCTCCAGCCCTAGCATAGTCCCTCCTCCACCCCCCCAATCCCTAGGAACAACCCTGACCTCCTGGGTGAGCTCTAACCCACCTGGCGTGGTGCTCACTCTGACTTTATGCCCCAGAGCCAAGCTGGCTGAGTTGCAACCCCAGCTCATCACTTCACAGCTGTGGGAGCATCTCCAACGAGCTCCCTTCTCTGTAACAATACTAGGAGCTGCCATTTACTTGCGGTTCACTAACTCCCAGAAACGTGACATATACTCCTTTCAAATTAATCCTCGTGACCACACTATGAGGGGCTCTTCTTTCTGAATCAAGGGCAAGAACTCTTTAAAAGCTGAGGCTACCCAGCTTCTTGTCCACCGGCTGAGGAAGGACTTTGCCATCTTCCCTTCGTTGTGCAAACAGTTAATTAGAGGGCAGGGAAGCAGGTATATGGAGAGTAAAGGGAACACCGGGAGTGGAGGAGAAGAGAAAAGTCTTCTGGAGCACAGAGAAAGGTTTAGGGTGCCTGCAAGGCAAGGGTGAGCTGGAGACAGAAAGGGATGAGGAAGAGAGAGAGGAGTCCCTTAAAGGGCTGCTCTTGCATATAAAATGGGTCCCCCTTGGATCTTCTTTGAGAAACACAGCAAACAGTAGAGCTATTTTGATTGTTGGCTAATGGACTTCAAACCTCTGAATGCAGCACAACCCCAAGTCTGCAGTATCAGAGGCGTTGGTATTTGCTCAGACTGCATCCCCCTGTCATAAATAAGGAAACACAGGCTGAGGGAGGGTCAGTACCTTGTCAAGGTCTACACAGCTCATGAGCTGCAGAGCCTAAATGCAAATCCAAGTACACCTGACTCCACAGCTGTTTGTGTGACACTTTGGGCTGGGCTGGAAAGGAATACTACCACCACCTAACAGGCCAGGCGAGGGGTAAACTCGGGACAGATTATGCGGACTAAGGCCTTCCTATAATGAAATGCATACTGTAGATAATGCCAGAAGGACCAGTTCCTTTCCTTCCTTCCTTTGTCCTGGTCTCTGAGTTCTCCTTGGTTCTTAAGACCCTGTTCTCACTGCTGGATTTCCGACATGTCCTTATATTGCCCCAAATCCTGTTTAACTGCCCCTACCACCCCAGCCTCCCCTCGGTCTGCACACAGCTTGCATTCTGACCCCAAACTCTCCAGTGGGAAGGTGGAGGCTCAACCTCTAATGGGTGACATTCCCCATACTTAACACCCAGCCCCATGTGTGCCTGAGGAACCAACCTTCTTCCCATGTGTTCATTCATTCAACACATAGCCACTGTTTTCTCCTAGGTCAGGCACTGTGCTAGCCACTCAAGGTAGAATGCTGTTTTGAATGAGTCTCCAAAGCTGTAAATAAAGCATGCCTTCTCAAAGTCCAAGCTGGAGCCTGCCTACAGGGAAGATAATTTTGTTTGACTTACTATTCACTTTTGAAGAGGGCCCAGACTCTATAAAGTTAGGATGTTAACTTATAATAGACTGATAAGTCGCAAATAACTTCTGTCAGGTATAAGAGAGAATTCCAAAGGTTACAGTGTCATTTTCCTGTAGGACCTAACCATCATCTAACCATAACCTTGATCTAAGTTTGCAGTTTTATCCCAACATCCTTTTCTCCACGTTTTCCCATGACTACACACACACACATATGTGTATATGTTTACATGTGTATATACACACATGTATCTTCCTGAATACTTCTTTTCTTTTAAAATATTCTATTTTTAAGTAACCTCTATACTCAACATGGGGCTTGAACTCACAACCCCGAGATCAAGAGTTGCACGCTCCACTCGCTGAGCCAGTCAGCACCCCACTCCTGAGTACTTCTTAAAACCAATCGTCCTCCTTATCCTTCTAGTTTTCTGATTTGTGAGTTAAATAGATATTTTCCCCCAGGTTAAGTATGTATTTATACAATGGTTAAGGTTTTCAGAGAAAAGTGGACCTTTGTATGACATCTGTGAGATCTGAAGAATGATAGGGGGAAAAGCATCCCGGGCAGAGGTGACAGCACGTGCAGAGGTCCTGTGGTAGGGAGTGTGGTACACTGGAGAAACAGAAAGGTGTGTGGCCTCCAGCATCTGTGACTAGGACCTTTCAGCCAACACCTGCTATATCCACATCATGACACAGCTGTTGAGTCCTTCTTGTCTGTCTGAGACACATACAGTGGCTGCATCCTAGGAACACAGAATTGGCCTCCTAGGGTGGGACAAGGAAAACCGTGTTTCCTGGGTTATGTGACTGTACCTCCATGTCACCTTTCTCCAGGAATTAGAGAGGAGCCGGGCTGCAAAGTCACAGTGCTCAAGGGGGAGAAGACCCCTCTGGGGGGACAACACCCCCAGATGCCAGCCTCATCACCAGCACAGCAGAGAATCCTGATCTTCAGGCATCAGCAGCGCAGTGCCAGGCCCTCTGCCAATCCCAGTGCCTTCTGTGGCCCAGTCCACCTCCACCGTCTGCTTGTTTGCCAAGTCAAAGAGGCATAAACACCTCCTCAGAAGCCTGTATGATAACAGAATGGGAAACCCTGCACACTGTGACCCAAAACATCACTCTACACTCAAGTCTGACATCAGCCTCCTGGGAACAGGGGTTTTCCTCTCTCACAGTGCAAACAGCACCAGCCCTGGGGGCAGAAGGCCCTGGCTGGAGGCTGGTAATTAACTACATGACCCTGGACAAGCTGCTCAACCTGTCTGAGCTGCAGGGTCCTCCTCTGGATGTGATAATATTCATAGCTCATGAAAAGACTCCACGATCACGGATAAAAGCACATTACAGACTATAAAACACAAGATAAACGTGTTATTTGCCTAGCTGTTATGATGATCAGACACTATTTCTAAAAACACCACAAGGCTTTGTTGGCTAAAAAATACAATGCTATGTGACACTTGGGCAAAATGTCTGCATAAAAATGTAAAGCCAAAAGGACAACTCGACGAAAACGTGGCAAGAATGCAAGGTGGAACCACCCAAGCTTTGGTCATGAAGGCTGGCAGGCAGGCTTCCTGGAGTGATGTCAGGCACCGTGCTGGGCACTCACCTGCTTCCCCTCAGGCATTCAAACAGAAACTCACAGAAAATTTCAGCTCATTCATCAACACATTTGGTCTATCCAGAAGAGCGTACTTTGTGGGGGAATCTAGATATTTCTCTAAAATTATTGGCCAGGAAGGGAAAAGAGCTCCATCAGCCCCATTCATGGCACCACCCCCTCACAGAGGAGTTCACGTGTTCCCAGTATTATGTACCTTCCTTGTCTCTATATACTACCACTAACATTGATGGTAATCTTTTTTTAAAAAAAATTTATGTATGTACATATGTTAGTGAGAGATAGAGAGCATGAACAGGGAAGGGCCAGAAGAAGAGGGAGAAAGAATCCCAAGCAGACTCTGCACCGAGCAGAGCCCAACACGGGGCTTGATCCCAGGACCCTGAGATCACGACCTGAGCCAACTGATGGGTAATCTTGTAATAGTT
This sequence comes from Potos flavus, assembly GCA_028534135.1. Lineage (NCBI taxonomy): Eukaryota > Metazoa > Chordata > Mammalia > Carnivora > Procyonidae > Potos > Potos flavus. The sequence goes on from CM052898.1 coordinate 20,653,029, forward strand.
TTCTTATTAGACCTGTAATGACACACAGTACATTCCACATTCTTCTGAATCCAAGATAATAAAAGAAAGTGAGATAGGTAGTGGGAAATATGACTGGCGCACACAGCATCAATTCTCAGACCCCTGTTTGTAATACCTCAGGAGACACACTCTATCAAAGAGAAATGTGAAATGCTAAAAAATAAAAAAATAGAATCTTCCAGACATAATAAATTCATTTTAAATTACTTCATATGCTTTGCTGATCCTTTAGGAACAAACTGAATGGACATCATAAGTTCAGACAGTGAGGTTCTTTGAGGCATCTAGCCCATAAGAGACATGCAATAATTATTTTTTGAATCAATGAATCCCTAAGTGGTTGGACTTGGAAAGAGGCTTTCAAGAGTCTGCCACTAGAGGGCAAAAGAGAGTAAAATGTCAGCATATTATTCTTTGTTGTTTAAACCTGGTCTCGATTTGAGACTCCACTAGAGAAAATCCTAAAAAGAATCCCTTGAAGCTAAAATTGGACATTTGAAGTTTTTCTGATTAAATTCTGATGAAACTTTCAGGGCTGACCTAAGGGCTCTAAGCACCTGTTTAAAATGTTAATAGGTTACCAGGGCTGGGTAACATATTAATACCCACCAACCATTAACTCCTACACATGACAAGAAGTAATTCATCAGCTGAGCTAGCAACAGGTAAGGCCCGGGGGCATGGGGCTCAGGCTGAGCGAGCTTCGAATGAGAGGAGTGGAGAACCCAGGTGCTGGGACCTCTATGAACACACCTGCGGGAGCACCTTTGTCTTCATCATGGTTCCTAAGCCTTGTTCTGTGCATCTAGGAACTGTGGCTCCCCACTTAAGGAAGAGATTCTCGATGAATGGTATCCCCACCTTCCCCACACCCACCCTGGACCCTGGGGAGTCCAGAGACTCCCCACTGCCATCTCTACATCCATTGTGTTTCAGACCCTTCCTCCCTGACCCAGCCCCCTGTCTTGGCTCCCCCTGCACACTTCAACCATCAAGAAGCTGTTAAATCTCAAATACAGTCATTCCCTCCTCATCTCTGCATCCCATTTCAAATCTTCGAAAGGTTCCATATCTCTTAGAAAATAAAATCCAAGATAAAAAGTATAGCGAAGTAGACTAACCACTACACTCACCCCATCCCACCTACCCCTGGACCTATTTCCTGGGATCCCCACCCCAGCATCCCCATACCACATCCAGCCCTGCAGGAGGATGCCCCACCACCCCCATTCCAACAACATCCAGGCCTGTAGTGCTTGGTTCTCTCCAACCAGCTGAGCCCCTGAAGACCCAGCCCTGGGCCACCCGTTCTGAGAAGCCTTCCTGACCCCCATGACTTCCCTAAGAAGAGACCACTCTCCCTTCTGCCCCCAACTCTCAGTTCAGTCCACCCACACGCCCTGTGGGGGAGTTCCTGCAGGACAGGGTCCACGTTTGGTGATTTTGGCCTGGTCCGTGGCCTAGAAGAGGACTGGCCTTCGGGATGGGGGAGCTGGCTTCTTGAAGGGGCTGCTATCAGAGGAAGGGCAGCTCGTGGTGGGCGGGAAGAAATGTCAAAAACAAATCCTGGCCCCGACAGCTTAGCAGAGGGCTAGTCTGAGCAAGAAGGACCGGGCAAGAGTGGGCAGCCTCTCCATAAACAGGGCGGACAGGACACAGAGTCTCCCCAGCAGGACAGGTTGTCACAGGAACCCTGAGGAGCTGTTTGCAGGGGCTTTCCCCCCATCCCCAGACACCCAGCCCTGTTCCACAGAGAGGGACAGCCTGGGAGTAAAATGAGTGGCCCCAGCAAGAGATGGGGAGCAAGGGATAAATGATCCCAGTATCCCCTCTGCAACCTTTACCCCATGGCCCTGACTCGCCATTCCTCCTGCAATTATAGGGAAACCCAAAGGATTTTATACATTCACCCGTCCAGGGGCTCCATGTTCCAACCTAGAATTTCTGGAGGATGCTTATAACTTGTCAACTTTCACCTTTCAAAAAGTCATGCTCCTGGGATGCCTGGGTGGCTCAGTCGGTTAGGAGTCTGTCTTTGGCTCAGGTCATGATCCCAGGGTCCCAGGGTTGAGTCCCATATTGGGCTCCTTGCTTGGTGGGGAGCCTGCTTCTCCCTCTGCCTGCTGCTTCCCCTGCTTGTGCTCTCACTCTCGCTCTCCCTCTGACGAATAGATAAACAAAATCTTAATAAAAAACAAAAAATAAAAAAATAAAAAACAAAAACTCATGCTCCTGACAAGCTGGCAAACCATCGTAAGCAATGTGGCATGCAGGCGCTTCTGGCCTCTATTTCCCCATCTGTAAAATGAGGAAGGCGAGACTTCATTGCCTTTGATGTCCTGAGTCTACAGTGGATGGGGCACAGGGTTGTTTTTAGGGCTCTCGAGTTACTTAAGCAAACACCAAATCACTAACCTCACACACTGCTGCTCGCTTTTCAGGGCCAAATTTTTACAGTCAGCCAAGGCTTCCTGCACACAGACAATTGAAAAACAAACTCCCCTTTATTCAACCCATAGAACCACACAAAAGAAAAGGGGCCAAACGCTCTCTGCACCAAAAAAAGAAAAGCCCAAACCAGTGCAATCAAACAGGAGGCCCTCCACGCAATCATTTGGTAAGGCTGTTACTTGGTAACGGTATACTCAATATTTACAAATATGTACAAATATTAGTACCCTTTAAATGTGACCAGGAAGGTGGTTTCGCTCCTTCACTCCCGGTCATCCTGGCTTTCTTCCTTTCCCTCCCTGCAGCCACGAGCAGCTCTGGCTGGACGCTAGTTCACTTCCCCACTTTCCTGGCTGTGGGGCTCCCTGGGGCGAAGACCGCGTCCAGGGCTCTGCGCAGCCATGAGCTCTTTCATGGCCTTCGCAGTCCAGTGGGGGAGCCACAGGCAAGCCCTCAGGCCAAGCCCTGCGGCCCAGGGACCTTCCAGGCCTTCCTCAAGCCCTCTTTCCCAAATTCCAGTGGAGCGCCAGGCACCCAGTCCTGTGGGTTTTTCTTAGTTTGGCTTTTAACTCACAGTGTTTCGAGGAATGGACGATTCAATCACGGCTTGCCTTCATGCTTTCCTCCTCATTGTGGGATTAATCATTTTAGGATCCACAGGAAGTTTTATCCATGTGTTATGCCACGAGCACACAGAGTCCTATCCTCAGCAGACACCATGAAACAGACCCACATACGCAGTTATGCCTGTGGGTCTGGGGCCTCATGATGCCTAATGTACATCCACACGGGAAGATGCTCATGCAGCTTTGTTACTAGGGAATCATTAGGACCGACTTCTTGATTATTTACACTTGGTACTTTCCATGAGCTCAGCCAACAGACTAAGTACAACAGGATTTTAAACTTTTTTTTAATCAAAAGTCTTTTTTTTAAAGATTTTTATGTATTTATTTAAGAGAGAGAGAGCATGAGCAGGGGGAAGAGGAAGAGGGAGACGGAGAAGCAGACTCCCCACTGACCCCAATGCCGGACTCGATCCCAGGACGCTGGGATCCTGACCTGAGCTGAAGGCAGACGCTTAACTGAGCCACCCAGGCACCCTAACCAAAAGTCTTTTTTTTTTTTTTTTAAGATTTTATTTATTTATTTGACAGAGAGAGAGAGATCACAAGTAGGCAGAGAGGCAGGCAGAGAGAGAGGGGGAAGCAGGCTCCCTGCTGAGCAGAGAGCTGATGCGGGGCTCGATCCCAGGACTCTGAGATCATGACCTGAGCTGAAGGCAGAGGCTTTAACCCACTGAGCCACCCAGGCACCCTGACCAAAGGTCTTTTAATCAAAGACATTTAACCTATCACAAGTCATCCTTGCCTACTCATCAAATCAATTACTTTGAGAAATACTACTCAATTACACACTAATTCCAAATATAACCTTCATGTAATAGGAAAAAATATTTTCAGGTTGTATTGCTCTTCCTCCACTTAATTAAAAATTACAAGTCTTTTCTGAAGGAAACATAACACACACACACAAACAACAATGGAGAGATCACTACGTGTGGTATGTTTAGTCCACAGTAAGCAAGTCCTCCTCTGCTCCGTGCATTTGAACCCTGACTCCGCCAAGCATCAGCTGTGTGGTCTTGGGCAAATGACTTGACACCTCTGAGCCTCTGCTTTCTTGGCCACAGAAGGAGGCCGATAAGTAGCATCTGTATCATAAGCTGGCTGTGAAGTGTCAAGGAAAAATTCCTGCCAAATGCTTAGTGCAGGGCCTGGCCTACAGTAAGGGCTTTAAAAATGTTAGCTCTTGTGACTGTGAATATTATTATTACCCATCTACAAAGAGCTCTCTATATAACTTTAGCAATGACTTTTTGCTGTATCACATATACTTTTTTTTTTAAGATTTTATTTATTTATCTGACAGAGAGAGAGAGATCACAAGTAGGCAGAGAGGCAGGCAGAGGGGGGGGGAAGCAGGCTCCCCGCTGAGCAGAGAGCCCCATTTGGGGCTCGATCCCAGGACCCTGAGATCATGACCTGAGCTGAAGGCAGACATTTAACCAACTGAGCCCCCCCCACAGTCTTGCGAAGGCCAGTTTGAGGCAGATTTACAGGAAAGCCCAAGCTGGGGCCCTCTTTTTCTTAAAAGGGACTCTCCCCCAGTTATATATGTGGCAGGCCTCACAAAACCTGGTTCCTTCCCTAGTCACAGTTAACAATGGATGCTGACTGAACATCCCTCCCTGGTAACATTCCTCCCCACTTCTGGCTGTGATGCAGATCACTCCTGATTCATATTTTTTCCTTACTGGGTAACTAGAAGCCAGTTTTCTGTTTGTAAACTTTATCTAAGTGGAATCATACTGTGTTATACTTAACCTTCTGCAATTGTCTGTTTGATATTTTACATGTTTGGGATTTATCCATGTTGATACACGCAGGTCGTAACTGCTTTAGAGTAGTTGATGGTATGGATATAATGGCAATTTATTTGTGAATTTTCCCACTAATGGATATTTATGCTGTTCAAAGTTTTCTGCCATGACAATGTTGTGATAAACACACCACCATTCTTATTTGGATCTTGGGGACCTGCCCCAGCCAGAGTTTCTCTAGGGAATCATGACAGATGCTGATGCATCCCTCTGTCCTTACTGACAGAATCCAACATGCTGCAGTTAAACATTCTCACCTTCCCAAACCCCACTGCAGCTATGGAAGGACACACACCCCCGTTCTGGTCAAAGATGTACACAGAAATCCGCTGAGGATTCCCGAAGGCCTTGGCTTCCCTGCTTTAGTGCTGGCCCTCCCTTCTACTTCCTCCCTAGCTGGAACATGGGCATGAGGGCAGGAGATGAACAGCCATGGTGGGAACATTAAGGACAAAAGCCCCACGAAGTGGATAGCAAAGTGAGAAACTTGAATTGTAGCCAATTGGATTATTTAGGTGCTAATTAACCTCTTCCTACCCTCAGTACTACTTATGTATCATTCTACAAAGGAATAGAAAATATTTCCCCACACGAGATGCGTTAGTCTTATAGTCTTATATCCTAAAATACTAAGTGAGAGTCTTAATCATATGTATATATATATATATTTATAAACATATATATACTTACACTAATGACAAGATTTTTCAGTCATAAGTGTAAATAGAACAAAATGGAAAGTGGAACACGCATCCAAACACTTTCTGAGTGCTTACGAAGAATAAGAGAGTAACAACGATAACAGCAAATACTCAAAATGTATTTACTTTGGTGCCAGGCAGTTCTCTAAGCCCTTCACATTAATTACCTCAATTAAGTCTCAGAAGGGGAAGTACTATTATCAGATGGGGAGCTGCATGGGCTGTTCAGTAACTTGCCAACATCACAAAGCTGGGGGGGGCGGGGCAGAGCTGGGACGTGTGAGCCTAGCACTACAGGGAATGTGCGAGTGTGGCAGGCTAAAGAATAGCCCCCGAAAGACGTCCATGTCCCAATTCCCAGGACCTGGGAATGTATCACCTTGCACGGCACAAGGAACTTCGCCGATGTGATGAAGTTAAGGATCTTGAGGTGGGGAGAATGTCCTGGATTATCCAGGTGGGCCTGACATCATCCTCAGGCTCCCCTGAGACAGGAGGGTCAGAGTGCTAGTAGGAGACATGAGGGAAGCTAAGGATGGAGACCCAGGGAAGGGGCTATAATCCAACGAATGCAGGCAGCCTCTAAAAACCAGAAAAGGCAAAGAAACAAATTTTGCCCCAGAGCCTCCAGAAGGATCCAGGCCTACCGACACCTTGAAGTGAGCCCTGTGAGATGGATTTTAGACTACGGACTTCCAGAACTTTAAAACAATAAATTGTGTGTTGTCTGAAACCACTGTCTGCAGTCATGTGTTATAGCAGCCATAGGAAACCAACACGGTTGATGACTCCGACACACACACATGCACACACACGTGCACACACACCCCCCCACACACACAGGCCGTGCCCTCCAGGAGTTCGTTCACCCAGAGGGGGAGACACACAAGCCACCACCTGCTTTTAAGACTAGATGGAGTCAGGGTCACAGGCCCCTGGCCACAAAGGGCTGTGGGAACTGGGGGAGAGTGTCTGGTGCATGCACGTGGGCCCCTGACCATCCCAGAAGAATGTCCTTGTCACCTACAACTGGTTACAAAACCCAAGGAGATCATGACAGTCTGGAGCTGCTTACTAACGGACTAGTCAGGGGACTCGTTTTCTCTTGGATCCACCCTGATAATGTTTCCGCATTTGTAAGAGACAAAAACTTGGCAAGGGAAAGGCGCCGCCCTCCCAGCTTCCTTCCTGGAACCCTCCGGTGGCTTGTCTGGATTTACCGGCCCGGCCCGGTGGGGTCTTCCTTCCATTCCCTTCGGTTGGGCTCCTGGTGCTGTCAGTCGGTGCCTGACATTTCCTCGTTCTCTGGCCAAGGTCAGGCACAGAAACAAACTACTCTAATGTAAGAGCCAGCATCATCTTCCACCCACAGATCCCCTTTCAAGTAACTGTCTCCTCCATGCACCAACGCTCCCCAACATCTCACCCCGGCCAGCCCGGGAACCCAAGCCTTCCACACACACCCAGAGAGTAGTGCAGTCCACGCGGTCCCTGAGATAAATGGGGGCACAAAGGAGGAATAGATCACCCTCTTTATAAGATGTCCACTTCAAATCCACAAAGGAGGGGTGCTGTGTGGCTTAGCCGATTGAGCATCTGACTCTTGGTTTCAGCTCAGGTCATGAGCTTAACTGTCCACGGCTAGCAGCTAAGTGTAAAGGTTTGGAGCAGCAACTTGAGTCCTTAAAGGAAAGAAGGCATCACCTCCACAAGGCTCTGCTCCCTGCTACATAAAAGGCAGAGAATAATGTTAGTACTGTGCCCAGCACAGGGCCTGATCCTTATACCGTAACTTGGCACATAAAGGGAAGGCTGTGGGATAAAAATAACCCCTCGGGCTTACTTGCCAAACATTTTCTAGTGCACAAACCACTTCACACATATCATCTCGTTTGGGGTAAATTCCTGGTTAGTACATCAGCAGCACACATCAGGAGACACAAATGCACAACATACACGCCCCCTCCCCCCCCAATGAGTCACTAGCTTACCTGTAACACCATAGGTCGATAAAGGCCACGCACCCAGCTCACTGTCTGTAAAGTCATCCCTAGCACCGGGTGCTCAGCTGGCACTTAATAAATGTTGAATGAATTCTGAATAAATAGGAACCACTCTTACTAGGATCTGCCACTTTCTCTGCCGCCTTGAGCCACACAAAGCAAGTGTATATATAGAAACCACCCCAGACGCACATTCAAGTAACGTGAGCGCAAATCACTGAGAGGCCGGGCTATGTCCACACCTGCCAGGGGAGCTCCCAGCTGTCGGTGTCAAGGACCAGTGTGAAGTCCAGTCCACGTGGAACAGCCACCCGGACGAGACAGACTTCTCTTGTTTTTAAACGAACCATCAAAGGAGGTCATGGCTTCCCACAAAGAAACCCCACACCTTTGGCCGGGAGACGAGGAGCTCATTAGGCAGGGCTGCATCCTCCCAGGCCCTCCGAGAACAGCTCCCAGGAGCCCACATGCTGACAGGCGGCATCCGGGGACGATCAGATTTCTATCAGCAACGACACATGGCATTTCTTGCTGGCTCCCATTCAGGACCCCACTCTACCCCTAGTAGGCAGCTCGCAGCTTCTCCTACTTCCTCAACAATCGTGCCTTTAAGAAAACAGCCATGCGGCCATTGCTGCTATGAACATTGGGGTACATATGGCCCTTCTTTGTGCTGCATCTGCATCTTTGGGGTAAATACCCCGTAGTGCAATTGCAGGGTCATAGGGCAGCTCTATTTTTAATTTCTTCAGGAATCTCCACACTGTTTTCCAAAGCCAAGATGCCCTTCAACAGACGAACGGATAAAGAAGATATGGTCCATATATACAATGGAATATTACGCCTACATCGGAAAGGATGAATACCCAACTTTTGTATCAACATGGACGGGATTGGAAGAGATTATGCTGAGTGAAATAAGTCAAGCAGAGAAAGTCAATTATCATATGGTTTCACTTACTTGTGGAGCATAAGGAATAACATAGAGGACATTAGGGGAAGAAAAGGAAAAGTGAATTAGGGGAAATTGGAGGGGGAGATGAAGCATGAGAGACTGTGGACTCTGAGAAACAAACTGAGGGTTTGGAGGGGAGGGGGGTGGTGAGATGGGTGAGCCTGGTGGTGGGTAATAAGGGGGGCGTGTAATGCATGGAGCACTGGGTGTGGTGCATAAACAATGTATCTTGGAACATTATATGTCCCAAGAAAAAAATAAAATTGGAAAAAATTAAATTAAAAAAAAAAACGGCCATGTGTCAGGGGCACACACAACATGACTGACACAATCACAAGTTCAGTGTGCTGCCTTCCCCACACGGCCCCCTAGACGTGGTCACAATTCCTTGTGCTCCCCTGCTCTCAAGGAGGTGCCCACAAATCCGTCTCTGCCCTGGCCAACGAAACCACATCTACCCCAGCCCACGAATACCACAAGAATCTCCCTTCCAACATTGAGAGAACAACCCTCCCTGGCTAAGTGCTCCCTTAGCTTCACGGCACCCCCTGCTTAGGACGGTTGAAGTTCAAAACCACTGACCCCCATCCTGGGGATTCCATTCACACAAAGTCGGAAGTCAGGATCGTGGTGCGCACCTCCCCCATCCCCCACGGAGGAGGCCAGGGGCAGCGATGCTGGGGCACTGCTCATGCTGTGCTTCCTGATCTGAACGCAAAGGTGTGTTCCATGGGGGAAAAAAAAACCCAGAGAGCTCTGTGGGTACATGCAGCCTCTTCTGCTTGGGTGTTATTCATCTACGAAAAGTTTGATAAACTGTGGATTCACGTGAATTCTGTTTGTTCTGGAACTTTAGAGATTGGAGGTGGGGGGTCAATTACGCCACACTTCAGCCACATAAATCACGGACTTTCTTTCTAAACAGCCTGAAAAACCAGTTTTTCCCGCTGCTGAGAACCATAGATCGCCCCGATTTCAGAAACCCTTCCAACAGCCCTGAAGGAAAGGCGGCCACAAAAGAGCTGCAGTGGCACATGCCTCCTGCTGAGCCAGAGCTAGAACCAATTTTGTTTGTTCCAAGATCGGGCTTGGAAAGTGACCCCGTGGTCTTCCAGATGAAAACAGGCAGCCAGCACGGCCTGCAGAAACTCCGATTTTTAAAGCAGCCTGGCGGGTCCCAGGGGATGGATGCTTTGACTGTAACACACATTGTTTTTGAAAACAGAGGCCAGGCCTGCAGCGCCCACCCCACCCCTCCACATTTACCTCCTTGCTTAGCCTCTTCCTAGCTGGCCGGGGACGGGTGTGTTCCAGGAATGTTGCTGCTCATGAGTCACCCTCCCGGGGCCTGACAGCTGCTCCTGGATCCTGATCAATTTCCTCCAAGAGACTGGCTTTGGTGTTTGGGGTTCACGCTGCAGTAACTTGCAAAAATAAAACTCCCCTTTTTACGAGCAGGCTGAGCAGCACATGAGTACAGAAATCTCTGGCCATGTACCACCCTCTCCCCCATCCCTCATCAACCCTCCCAGAACAGGAAACACTCATTTCTGAGCCCCTTGGTCAGACAGTCATTTGGCCACACCAACCATTCTAACAGATGCAAATTTCTCATCACCTTATCCCAGCAGGGCTGCTGTGCTGGGCAGCTGGGGTTTGATGCCACAGTCCAGAGGCAGCAGGGTCTCTTCTAGCCAAAGCACAAGGCTGACTTTGGCCTGACATCATGGCGATTATCCTAGCCTGCGTTGTGCTACGATCTCCAAAATATTTTAAACTGTATAGAGTCTTGGGCAGAAAATTCTGTTGAACCACACTGGATGTACTTTCCTAGAACAGCTCGAACGTCGGCAAAATTAAATCCATGCGTTTTTCAGGATGATGAATCTGAGGACGTGGCTCTGCCAAGGACAGCCTCTTCTGGGTACGTGCAGATGTCCCGGAGTCGACCGAGAATGGAGCCCATGTTCATGCTTCCTGGGGCCCCTTCCTCCTGCTGCCCCTCTGCAAGCTCCACGGCAGAGCTGAGATGACCCTGCTACCTGCAGTAAAACTCCATCTAATAGCCCTCGTGGAGGCCAAACACCCCGTCTGGGTAAAACTGGGGGGTGGGGGAGGGGAAGGCCTGGGATAGGAGCCCTGGAGACCCTGATTCAAATCCAGCTCTGGAATCATGAATAAGTCACATCTCTCTGGACCTTAGTTTCCTCACCTGCAAACCCCATAGCCACAAGCAGAGAATGTCTTAAGTCCCCTGCAAGCTGGTGGCTTTTCAATTCCAGCCCGAAGATGTAATTTAAGGTTTTTGTTTTTGTTGTTGGTGGTGTTGTTGTTTTTGCTGATCAGTTGCAAACATTTCAAACTCCGGAGCGCTTTCAGGAGAAATCTGGAGATTTTACAGTAAGATCCTGACTTCTGGATTCTCTCGGGAAATCAGCAGATCTGGTCACAGTGGGCTTGCATTCCCACTAGGAGGCAGGAACTGGAAGGAGGAAACAGTCCCCAGGACAGGGAACAAACCGCCCATGCCTCTGCTTTCATGGCCCGCCCTGGCGGTCCTGTGAACACTTCAGTTTGGAACTCCTCTTTGTAAGTCTGGCTTATTTTCTTTCCCTTTAACATATTGCTTAACTTTCTCACTTTTCATTTCAGCTGGAAGACTCATGAATAAACTCTGGAGTCAAAATATTCCACAAATTTAAAAAAAAAATATATTCCACAAATAATCAGTACAGATAATCTGTTCAGTGGAAATCCACAAAGTTGGGGGCCTGTGCCCCAGCCTGCCAGCGAATCTCATAATTGACCGTCCAGGGATCCAGAGCTGTTTTAAAAGTCCTCCCCCAACCCCTTGACCTTTGTGGGCTGTCTCATCCAACCCCCTACCCCTCATCCAGGTCTCTGAGCCCCCAAGCCAGGGACACGTGTTTGGGAGCTGGGACAGTGAGGTCAGAGGCGGGCGGGTTTCTGAGGAGGTCAGAACCACATCTGCATTCTGTCATCCTTCTGGACAGGCCAGCCTGTGCAGGGCTGCCTGTGGGCCTGCCAAGTCGCTGGAGCAGTTCAAACAACAAGCAAGCCACGTTGCAGCAAGAAGCGAGGAGGACAGCGCGTGGAGAAGACGCTCGGGCAACTCAGTTGAGTCCGCACGATGAGGCAAGGCAGGGAGCAGGGGAGGACTTCAGGGCCCATCTCTTCAAAGGAAACACCTCCGCCAAGAGGTGCGGGCACGGGAGCTCTGTTCTCAAACCAGTACGTCTCACTGGTAATAATAACAGTGTAATGACATTGACGGGGACAATGGCAGCAGCAGGACCACTAACACGTGGTAAGCTCTTCCTCTGTGCCAGGTGCTGGTGGTCTTATCACACTGCTCTAGAGGAGAGGAAACTGAGGCCCGCCGAAGCCACAGACTTGATAAGATCACCAGGCAGCAAGTGGTGGCTCACGAACCAGATCCCAGGCAGCTGCCTCCTGAACCCAGCCTCTCCCACGCAGCGCCCAGCTGCTCATCCAATGTGCGAGCCCCAGAGCCCAGGGCCTTGCTGCTTAGGATTCAGGGACATCTGCTCCTTTCTGTACTGTGTTACATTAAAAATCACAGGGGAGGGACGCCTGGGTGGCTCAGTGGGTTAAAGCCTCTGCCTTCGGCTCGGGTCATGATCTCAGGGTCCTGAGATCGGGCCGCGCATCGGGCTCTCTGCTCGGCGGGGAGCCTGCTTCCCCCTCTCTCTCTGCCTGCCTCTCTGCCTACTTGTGATCTCTCTCTGTCAAGTAAATAAATAAAATCTTTAAAAAAAAAAATCACAGGGGAATTTAATTGCACATGCCTTCCTTGCTGCATCGTAACTATGTATATTGATGTCTAAATACAGAGGTCATTGCGGAGGGCTACATACAAAAACCATGCGTGCTATTCTTCATGCGGAGTTTGTGGGGTTTTTAAGACTAATTTTGGCCATTTGCAATCTGTACTGTAGGCGTGCAAACTATCGCCCTCATCTTTGGCCCCATTCACAATAAACGCTCTGCTCCCTCAGAGCCCTGGCTCCCAAGAGCCCCAACCATCGTTAGGAAGAAAGGATCCCAGCATTTGCGAAAAGGCCTGACTAATGGGAAGGGCTCTCGTGAAAAATAGACATGGGCTGTTTTACAAAATGTACTTTACCCCAAGGAAGAGACGTCTGGGCCCTCGCTCACTGTCTCTCATTCGCTCTAATAAACTTAGGAAGCGCAGATGAGCAGCAGCCAAGTTTGAGGAAGGAAAGGAGCAAAAGAGGAGGATCCTCGCAGGTGACACAGGACCTCCAGGAAGGTGACCAAAAGGAAACTTCAAAGCAGGATCTGGCCCCAGGGACAAGGTTTCTCTCCCCAGTCCTGGTGACGGGGGCACATCGCTACATGCGGGTACCATCAGGAACTTGCAAGCTGCCGACATGGGAAGTTGACGAGGAAAGGTGAAGCTGGGATCCATGTGCCATATTTCATAAAATAGGGAAGGGTGCAGCCTAATGATACACAAGCATCGTCAAACAAAAAAACTTATAGGCATCAGGACGTTAAAGTTAAACCACCTAGAACTTACATGGGCAGGCTGGTTCCGAGCACAGGCTCTCAGACAAGAATCTCACTTTTTTCGTGCCCTAAGAGGGAATCCTCTGAAGGGTCCCCATCTGGACGCGCTGAGGACAGCAGTTCCCGTTGGAGGCTGAGGCGCTGCCAACCCCACCCCCTCGCTGGCAAGCCCTGCCTCCTCCGCTGCCCCCAGGCGACACTCAGCAATGTGTGGGGATATATTTGGTTGTCACAAGCTGGGGGAAGGTGTGTTACTGGTATCTAGTGGGTACAGGCCGGAGACGCTGCTGAACGCCCTACAATGCAAGGACCAGCTGTCCGGTTCAGAATGTCGGTGGTGCGGAGGCCGAGAAACCCAGATCTAAACCGAAGCAAAGGTGGCAGGTGAAGGTCGGACATCAAAAAGAAAGGTGTCCCATCACTCCATGAATTTACCTGCTGTGTGACCTTGGACTTTGGTCCCCTCACCTGTGCAAGGGGATGGTCAGTCCCAAATCCTGAGTGGGCTCTGCTGGGGCTTAAGGAGACCTGGTTTTGGCAAGTGCTTGGTCACAGGTCTTGCTCCGTTGGCACCCCCCGCAAGGCTTGCAGAGTCTCTGACTTGCACTGAGGCTAAAGGAGACGGGGAGGAAAGAGAAGCAGTGGAGTCTGGTTGAGGGAAGGGGCAATGTCTCTGATGGTGAGCACAGACCGCCCCAGGGTCCCGTGTGGACACACTGAGGATGTGACTCTCTGGTGGAGTGACAGTGCACTCCAAGGGAACTCAATGGGCTCGGGACCTCACTGCTCCTAGCAAGCTATGCCAAGTAGATGGGGTTGATAACAGGTTGGGGTCTACAGGGCAGGGCATCCATTCCACAACCCGCCTCAAATCCCAGGAACTGCTCCCGTTCCTACAAGAAGACAACCACAACGGTAATAAGAATAATATCCAACATCTATTGAGCACTTAACCTGTGTCTGGCCAAGAATTAGGCCCTCTTTGTGGGTGATCTTATTTAATCCTCACAACCATCGTGGGAAATGGGTAAGATGAATATCTCCATTTTACAGGAACTAAAGTGATTTGTCCAAGGCCTCCCAGCTGAGACCAAACTAGACTTCACACCAAGAGCTCGGATGCCACAGTCCACAACCTTACGCAAAACAGCACCCTCCTCCAAAACGGTACCACTTCCATCACCAACTGGACCGCCATATTCTAGAAGAAAGCCAGAAACCAAGCTGATACCATAATTTCAATTAACATAATTAGTGTGTATGCATATGCATACCAATGCAAGAAGGAAATTTCCTGCAATATTCACTGATGAACAGTGTTTACTGATGAGTGGTAGAATTACACGTGATTATTTTATGGCCTCTTTATATTTTTCTAAACTTCTCAAAGTTTTTACAATCAACACAAATAGTTAATAATAAAAAACTTATCTTTTTTTAAACTTATCTTTTTAAATTAAATTTATAAAATTTGCTTTTTTAACTTATTACTTTTTAGCAAAAAGTTTATAAAATTTGCTTTAACTTATTACTTTTTAGCAAAAAAGTCACCAAACAGCCTTAAATTATTGTCTAGACCAGAAGTTGACAAACTATGGTCTGCCTGTTTATGTAAATAAAGTTTTATTGAAACACAGCCACACCCATTCATTCACATAAATGACTGTGCCTGCTTTTTGCTACACCAGTAGAGTCGAACAGCTGTGAGTAGACACATGGGAACACTAGATCCCCTTTCTAATCTGGCCTAAGATGGACCTCTTACTTTCCCACTTCAATTTCTCCTCACAATGTATCTCTGTTTTGTTACAGCCCAAACTGGACATAGCAGGAAGCTAATGAGGCTGAAGCCCCTCGTTAGAAAGGTATCCATATGGTCTTGTGCTTTACAAAGTTTGGAAAAGGATATTTTTGAATTATTTTTCTCGAGGAAGCGCCCCCCCCAGATTATGTTTCAGACTCCTCAAACCTGGATCCACCCCTACCTAAAGCCCCAGACACTTCACTGCCTTTATTCCATTTTTTTTTTAAAGATTTTATTTATTTATTTGAGAGAGACAGAGAGAACACAAAGGGAGAGTGGGAGGGAGAAGCAGACTCTCCACTGAGCAGAGAGCCTGATGTGGGGCTCGATCCCAAGACCCCGAGGTCATGACCTGAGCCGAAGGCAGAGGCTTAATCAACTGAGCCACCCACACGCCCCAACCTTATTCTATTTTTAAGACCACAACATGTTCGGTGGTAAGAAAGGTCTGGTCCTACCAATCCCCAAGCAGCTTTAGGCATGATGAGCTCTTCAGATTTCCAATTCCCAGATGGCCAACTCCCACAGACCGAAGCATCTACCCTTCAATATACAGCTCCGGAGACCACAGGGAAGAGGACCCCCCGCCCCAGCCGGGCCAGTCCTCAGGATCCGCCAGGAAGCTCAGAGCCGACCATCCAGACAGAGGATGGCACCCACACCCATGATAGGAAGAGTAACACACCAGCACACACATACCATCTCTCAGCCATTTGTAACCTGCACTGAAACCCCACTAGTCAATGTAATTTACGTATTTCACCGATAACAGAGTCGTAGCATTTTCAAATGATAAGAGGCAGGTGGATCATGTAAAACTGCTTTCTAAAAAGTCAAGTTGGTCACAAGAACAACAACAAAAAAGGATCAAATCACATAATATGTGCACAAATATCTTACTGTTTAGTTTAAAATCTTCTTCCAATTCAAACCGTTATGGTGGGGCACTTACATCAATCCAGAGCCTACAGAGCCCAGCTGTCCAATCAAATGCCTATCCACGCCTTAACTGTCAGTGGATAGTGTCCTTCTCTCTCTAGCTCCTGGTCTATTCTTAGCTCTCTCTAGTGTGGGGGAGGGGGCTTTGTGGCACGCAGCTGGCGGTTTTGATAAGCAGGTGTCATGAGTATGAAAATGACCTTGCTCATCAGCTGGTGGGAACCCAGCAGACAAGGGAGTCACTGTATCACGGTCTACCAGGTCCCAGCCCCCAAAACAAGGCACAGTGAGGCCCGGGGGTTCGGGGAAGAGAAGCTCTCTCTCTTTCTCTCTCTCTCTCACACACACCCCCCAGACTGGGGGGGGGGGGGGGGTCACCAGACAAAAGGAAACCTGCATAATTTCGCCCAGGAGAGGAAAAGCTTCCGCTGAACAGGAAAATTAAAATCTAACAATGAGGATGTGCTGAGGTTTCCCAAACAGCAGAGATTGACAAAAACACAGGAGATGATCTTTCAGAAAATCCAAGGGAAAGTCTGCATTCTCTGCAGAGCTGGCAAACGCAATTAGGAGAGAGTCGGCGGATGTGGAAGGAGAGGGATGTATATTCACCCAGCTGATTCCAGCATCCAGACAGCCAGGGCCGTGTCAATGGCTGTTACTGTACCAGCCACTGGAAAGGGGCCAACACACAGGACATGCTTTGGGGGGGTGGGGTGGGAGAGAATGTTGCCTAACCCAGTTTCCAACTAAATGTGGGTTAACTGGCACTGCTCCTTGCAGCTCAAGGGGCCGATTCAGAGCTGAAAGGAGCGTTTTTCAAAATTAAAAAATAGAGCTGAGCCCGCCAAGCTAGCACCTTTTATTTTCTCCCATCCTTTCAGTTGCTCATCCTGACCCGTGGCTAGCTGAGTTGACTCCTTGGTCCTCAGAGAAAGGAGCCCGCCCCGCCCCCATCAGCTCTGGACCCAGACACCCTCGCGGCACATGTGGGGCTGAACTCCATTCTGCGTTTCCCATGGAGTGGTCACTGCTGCCCAAAGATGAGTCACCCGTGAAAGCCACACATTGTCCCCAACAGACAAAAACGCTCAACCCAGGAGAGTGGGCCATTCACTCTTCTCCAAGCGCCAACCTCTTCCTGTAACTTCTAGAGGCTGCTGCTGCCCAGGCGGTCACTCTTCTCTTCCATCACTGACACAAACGTGAGGAGAGAGCTTTCGGTGACATTCTAGCACAAAGAGAGTGCAGACTGTGAAAACTGAGGCCAACTTCCCGCAAGGTGTTTAAAGGCCAAAGAGAAATGTAGATCAATTTGTTGGCAGTAATAGTAAGTCACATTTATTGCACATCGACAAAGGTACTGGGCTAAGGAAGTATGCTTTACCCATGATCTCATTCAGTCCTCAGAGCCACCCTATAAGGTAGGCCCTATTATTAGCCTCACTTTACATTCAAGGAAACTATAGCCCAGAGAGGTTAAGTAATTTACCCAAGGTTACGCCATGCAACAAGTCAGGATTTGAATCAAGGCAGTCCATCTCCAGAGCCTGTGTTCTTAAATACCATGTTACCGTTATTACTAAACCAATTTAGACCTGTAAAATCAAAGTCATGTTAGAGTGTTCATATTTGGGGGGAGGTTATGATTTTGTCAGCTTACTTTGACATCTCACCCTCCCCCCGACCAAGACATGCTATAAATTGGCTTTTCGAATATTTTTTTTTTTTATTTGACAGAGAGAAAGAGATCACAAGTAGGCAGAAAGGCAGGCAGAGGGAGAGGGGGAAGCAGGCTCCCTGCTGAGCAGAGAGCCCGATGTGGGGCTCGATCCCAGGACCCTGAGATCATGACCTGAGCCGAAGGCAGAGGCTTTAACCCACTGAGCCACCCAGGTGCCCCTAAACTGACTTTTCAAATATAAAAATCACACGTGCCAGACAATATGCTGGGCACACAACACCCATCATCTCATTTAAACCTCAAGATCACCCTATAAGGTTGGAATTAATATTATCCCATCTATAGATAAAGACACTGAGGTTCAGGAAGATTAACAGCCTTGCCCAAGATCATAAAACAGAGCAGGGATTTGAACTCAAGAATGTCAGTTACCAGCACCTATATTCTTTCTACTATATATACCACCTTTCACGAAGTTTCAAGATTTTCCAGGAAAAAAAAAATCAAGAGTATCATGAAATGAGAGTGAGACCAATGTGGTGGCTGGCCTATAGCCATGGATCATCTGTCTGGCCTTGAACCTGCATCAGCCCATGACCTTCGGCAGTGCCTACCTTTCTTGGGGCCTCAGTTTCCTCATCTGTGAAGGAGGAGCAAGGGAGCAAGGGGGCCTTCCAATACCACGATTGGACAGTGTGCATTCGCAGCCACCTAGAGCACGGAGGGCTCTGTGTTTATCCTCTGCATATGGTAACTTCCCTCCTCTCTCCTCACACAAGTCTTTAGGAACAGGTTCCTAACTCTGTCCCTGGACTCAGGTCGGTATACCCAGAAGAGAGTTCTTAGGGAACTAAGAACTGAGGCCAGGCTCTACTGGGGCAAAGCAGGGAGGCTGGGAAAGAAGCTAGTAAAGAATGTTTGAACAAGTACTGTACCTTGATCTGAAGAGTAGAAACATATGTAGAAACTCACTGAGCTTTGCCCTTAATTTGACACACACCATATATAAAATAAAGCTTAAAAGACAAAAAGTATTTGAAGACATATCAAATCAGACAAGGCAAGATTCTGCCAAATTAAAACTTTGTTACTATACACGCTCCACATAAAATATTTAACATCCCGTCAAAGACACCCCCTTTAAAAGTGTCTACCTTCTAAGTTTATTTGGAAAGGGGACAATAGAGAATCACTAAGATGAATTATTACATTGGGTGAGTGCGTCAGCAGTAAGGGTGACCCAGGGTCACCCTTCATTTAACAACCAAATCTCAAAGTGCCCAGCTAACACCTTAACTCTCTATTCCTGTTTCTATGTGTAATTCAGTGGAACAAGTAAGGCCTAGAATTTCAGATAGGGACTTAAAATCCTGGTTCTGTCACTGACCTGCCGGGCCCTGGGGTTAGATCAGGAATCACAGCCCCTTGCAGCCTCCCCTTTGACCTATGAAAAAGGACAGCAAAGACCACAAAAGAAAGGGGATCACTGGCCCCAATAACATGGACATCGGGTGTTTCTGTCACCATGCATCTGGTTGCTCGTCTGTGGGTAACAGTACTTGACCTTACTACCCATCCCCCTCTCAGTCCAAAGGTTCATATAAGGCTGATCTTACCCCTGACCCTCGAGGTCCAGAACACAGCATGTGTCCCAAGCAGAACAAATATGAGTCTACTTGGGAAGTCTTATTGGAACAAGTGGGAATGATAAACTCTCAGTCCACAGCTGTGGGAGAATGTCAGCCTGGAGCTTCTGGGAGGTATCATGTAAAGGAAGCCTTCCTGGGAATGAGGCCAATACAGAAGAAAGTGGAGCCAAGAGAAGGAAAGACTGAGAGCAAAACCTAATAACACTGAGCCCCTGGATACAGCTATGCCTGAAGCTACCCACTCTTGGGCTGTCCATTTACATCAACCATATATGCCCTTAATCTAGGCTGAACTGTGTTCCTGTCACTTGGAACAACAACAAATCCTGACTAATGGAACCATTGCATGGAACCATAAGAACTCTGAGATACAAGGGGCACTGGAGGCCATCCAACCAGAGTGCTTTGCACACGTCGGCATTCAGTAGTGGTATGCTGGCCTAACAAACTAATGGTTTGTTCATCACTCCAGTTCTGACTTCTCAAACTGAAGTTAAGCTATCCTGTTGACATTATTCTAAACCACAGGATAAATCAACTGCATCTTCAAATGATGGCAAGTAGCATAAAATGCTTTTTCCTTAAAAGAGATACAGAGCTCAACCCAATGTGGCTTACTCCAGGAAGGCAAGGATGGATCAATATTAGGGAAATCTATCCATATAATTTATGTCATTAAGAGGATCAAGATGAAAAACACATATGTCTCCTTAGATGCCAATCTTGTTAGATTTCAACATTTCTGACTTTAAAAAAAAAAATCTCTTAACGAAATAGGAATAGAGAGCAACTTCCTTAAGAGATATATAGCTTAAACTGAGAGTGGGGATTCCTACTGATGTCAGTAGAAGGTAAAAATGACCCAAGATATCACCATTGTTTAATATTACTCAGGAAGCATTTGCTATTCTTTTAGACCAATAAACAAAGTTTTACCAGTTGGGAAGGAAGAAGCAGCAAAATTCCATTAACTTGCAGATGATGTGATTATGTGCCCAGAAAAATTTCTCCCCGCAAAAAAAAATAAAATAAGCTCTAAAATACTATTAGAACCAGTAGGACAATTGTATAATATCCATCAACATTAATAAAAGAAATTATTAATCAATAGCTTTCCTAGATACAAAAAAAAAAAAACAAGAAAACAAGTGATTTTTCTAAAACACATTCCTTTTCGCACTGTTGTTCCCGCTCCCTGCTTAGTTCCCTGCCCTTACAAAACCTAAACCAAACAACAAAACCCTGCAGGGCACAGGCCCCGTTAGAGGTAATCTAGATCCCACCTGTGCTGGTCCCCAGTAGATCCCCGAGCTCAGCACAGTGCCTGGCACACAGCGAGCCTCCATCAGTACCCATCCTTGAGGAAGATGCTGGCTTCTGCTGGGACTGCACGCAGGTGGGACCAAAGCCACGTTCAGCTCTTGTCCTAGCCGCAGTCCTGGGGAAAGTCTTCACCTGAGTTCCCATGCTCTCCTCCCACCTAGAGAACAAACCCCTCAAGACTCTCCCCACCCACACCCCAGCAGAACACCCCAGACAAAACCAGCGCTTTGTAAATGCATCTTGATAATTCTGTGGGCCCGGTGAGCACTCCAACCACTGGGGTTCCACACCCCCACCCCCAGCGTCCCCAGCTCTCCAAACCCGATTCTCCACCCTTGGAGTTGAAAGGTTGATTTCCTCCAGGGAAAGTGCCAGGCTCTTGCCTGGAAGGAATTTCCTATGTGATTCCCCAGGAGGGAGATTGCCGTACCTGGTCTCTACCAGCAGGGGTTCAGCATCAGGACCAAGGCTGTCTGTCACCCAAGACCCGTCCTTCCACAGACTGGGGGCTGTGTGAGTTCCATGGATTGGGTTTCCTGGTACCACCTTACAATGTTGTGCCCATTCGAGTGCCCTCCAGTCTGAGTGGTTTTAAACATTTCCTAGTGGGCACTGTGTGCCAGACCCCGCTAGACCCTTCCTTAAGCCCTTCTTGTCCTGTGTCTCATATTCTCGAGCTATGACTTATACTCATGTCTCCTTCTACACCATGAGCAAGGTCCACATCTGACAGTACCCCCGGGATGCCTGATGGCGTGTGGCATTGCTAGCTGATTTTTTTAAGAGATCAGCGTATGTTAGGGACACTCACAGAAAAGTAGAGGGCATGCATCCTGACAGCTGGACTGCGAGCAGACTCAGGCCATGTGCTTGGTGTTGACCAGGTGCTGAGTAACCGAACTGGGCAGTGCTTACCACACTGAACCTTCACGTCGACTTCGGGACCTAACTGTCACTGTTATCCGCCTTTGACGGATGGCAAACCAGGACTGGCAAAATGTCGACAACTGGGCCAGGATCATCACCACCTCCCCTAACACCCTCCTGGCAGTTCCCCTTGTCACTGGAGCCACTCTATAAGAAGGAGACCACCAGGAATTAGGACATGCTGATGGGCTCCCACGATCAGAATGCCCACCCTCCGTGCCTCAGTGGATTCTCCTGGCTGAAAGCTCAGTCCTACTCCTGGGGCAGACACAGCAGTGCCCCCCCAATCCCACACCACTCTGTAGGGGGGCTCTGAGCTCCTGTCTGCAGAGAGAAGGTAAGTGAGGGTCTCAATCGTATGAGAAGCAGATGGCGTGGTGAAAAGCCTTTCTCCTCTGAGCCAGTCAAAGAGAGGTTGAAGTCTGAGCCCTATAATTACCTGTGACATTAGGGCAGGTGCTTAAAACTTTGGGTCCTCATCTGCAACGAGAGGCAAACAATGTGTATTCTGCTCAGTTTCTGTGATGTTTGGAGCCAATGTATATAAAAAGCCCTTGGGAAGGTGTCTAAGGAATGAGCAGATATTGTTATAATTTGCCATGTAGGGGATTAGCCAGGCCCACTAGAGAACTGAAGGGCTTTTTCAATGTCTTCATGGCCGATCTCCCAAGACCTGTCCTAATCAGTGCCTCTGGCCAGTACAAGGACAGATACGGACTTGGTGAAAAAAACCGTAACAAAGCAGAACTTGAGGTTCAGGAGCCTGAGTTTGTGTCTTGGCTCTTTTATTCCTTTGCAAGAGGACCACGGTCTAACCCTTTGTTTCTCAAAATCTCAGTTCCTCTTCTGTCAAATAACATCGCCTTCCTTGAGAGTCTTCGTGTATTTCAAAAAAGATCATGTGTACTGATTAAATTACTTTAACAATAACTTAGTAAGCTGTCTATGGGATTATGCCAATGAATGTAATAAGGAGCCTATTCTGTTTTCACATTTATTCAACAAATGTTTATTGACTACTTTATCCCAGGCACTGCCCTGAGGAATCAATGAGAAGAAGACACACAGACCCCAGGTGCCCTCACGATGGGCTTACAGTGTTTCAAACAATATATGGAAAATTGCAGGTTTGAAAGGAAATTCACCCATCAACCAACGCCTTTCTTTGAAGCCAGTGAGGAATCTGAGAAGTAAAGAAACACACCCAAGGTCACACAGCCAGGAAGAGGGCAGTGTTTGCACGGGACAGTTTCTGCCTGAATAAAAACCTTTATGAAGATACTGCTTATTCTCAACTCACTCAACAGCAGGCTTATAAAATGGGTTGGAAGACTCGTTCCATCTTTTGCCTACTATACTGTTTTAAAGTTCCTAATGAAAACAAAACAAAACAAAAAAAACTAAAAACCGCTAAACGATTCAAATCCAACAATTGTGTTTTGGGTTACTTGGCCTTTCTGTCCTAGGCACATCACTAAAGCTCTGGGAGGAAGCTTCGAGATTTCCTGGCCCAGAATGTCCCAAGTGTGGTCTATGCAACAGCAAATGTGGGGGGGGGGGGGGCACATATTCTACCCTCTCCTGAGAGGCCCCTCCATGCACACTGACCTTTTATGGGCTATGTTGCGTCCTGTGAGAAAGGCCACATATAAGTGAGCTTAAGTCAGCAATACCCAAACAAGTTTGGGGACAGGCCCCATTTTCCCCCGCAAAGCCTACTGATGTTTGGAAGAACCCATATTCTAATGAGCAGACAGCAGGAAAACCTGTGGGGATCTCTAAGAAGACACCATGGAGAGTGAAGTGCCTTGCCCAAGGTCACAGGGCTGGTGAGTTCAAGAGTTAAGGCTAGAGCCTCAGGTCAGGAGAGGTTGCATTCTCCCTTTTGTTGGGTTTCCAGCGTCTCAAGGTCAGCAGCTGCATTTCGGGAGGGTGGAGGAAGTGGAACAGGCCCCACACAGCCCTGTGGGCAGTGAACAAGGAGCTCATAAAAATCAGTGACCAAAACAGCTCCAGCCTGAGGACAAGATGGAAGCTGATAAGCAGATCAAGAGAACTAAACAAGCAGCAAACCACACCTGTCTACAGGTGAGGGCTCTCCAGCATGCTGCAAATCAGTTACCCCTGAGCACGAAATAGAGGGCAAATCTCGGTTTGGAATACAGCCCTTCGTGTCGCCGTCTAAAAATTACTGTTTTCTGGCCAGTTCAGTCCACTGAAGCCGCTCACGGGCTGAGAGCCTACTGTGTGCTGGGCCCTGGGCCAGATGTGGGTGCTCCTGCACCAGGCAAGGCCGGCCTTCCAGGAGAGTAAAGTCGAGCAGAGCTGGCACAAAGGAAGTGCTCAAGACATACTGAAATATGTGATCGAGCCCAAGAAGATCTTTATTTTCATAAAGAGACATGCATTTGTACAGGCTGAGAGTGAAATGTCTTTATAATGTCTTTATAATTTCTTATTTGAGCATTTTCCCAAAGTGCTTACGGCTGCTAAGCAGTGAAGGGGTACTGACTGATCCACCCAATGAATGAATGAATCGACGAATGCACAAACTTAAACCTTTCCATTTCTCCGGCATGGGCTCTGTCCTAACCATCCACCCATGTCACCAGTCTACTTACAAGAGGGATTTACAAGAAGAGCAAGGACTTCTCCCTCCAAAATTTTCCTCTTCGAACATCAGAAATTCCACATGCCTAACTCCACTGTGGCACAGCTGAGAAACTGAGGCCCAGCAAAGCAATATCCATCCACAGTCACTGGTGGCAGCAGAAAACTGAACTCCCCAGAGTCTTAAGCTCCTAGGAATCCTGAGTTCTCGTGAGTCAGCCCCTACAGCTAGACATAGTGAGTCATGGTTGCTCGGGCAATAAAGGCTGTAGGGAGAGGTCTCCTCAACAAAGTCACAAGGTTGAAAGACAAAATGCCCACAAAGCACAGGAGCCAAACCGTGTTCCCACAGAGGGTAGCGCCATCTGTGGGAGGGTCTCCAGGGAGCTGCTCTCCTCGGGAAAGTGGCGTTAGCCCCTGGAGGGCTGAGGTCCTTCTCGCTGGCCGGCTTTGTCACGTCACCATACCTTAGGGACCCGTTGTTGCTACTCTGCCCCCTACACTCATCACCAGAAACACCAGGGAGCACCTACTGTGTGCCACACCCTGGGTAAATGATAGCGAGCAAAACAGGTACAATCTGGCCCCATGGAATTAGTCCCAGCAGTGAGGCAGACACTAAAATATAAACACATATAGGATGAGAACTTGTGTCAACCATCACCATTTCTAAAACACAAGTCAGGGGCGCCTGGGTGGCTCAGTCAGTTGGGCATCTGCCTTCGGCTCAGGTCATAGTCTTGGGGTCCTGGGATCGAGCCCCGTGTCAGGCTCCCTGCTCTGTGGAGAGTCTGCTTCTCGCTCTGCCTCTGCCCCCCCCCCCGGCCCCCGCTCATGCTAGCTCGCTCTCAAATAAATAAATAAATCTTTTTAAAAATAAAAATATAACACAAGTCTGGCCCTATCAGCCTCTTGATAAAAAATCTTCCGAGGTTCCTCACCTTATGTAAGAATAAAAATAAACAAATAGTCATGAAAACAGCCACCTTTATTGGGTGTTTACTATATGGCAAGTCCTTTATTATGATTAATTCAGGACATGCCCCAACAACCCATTGCAGCAGATCCTATTATTATCCCCACTGACCAATGAAGAACTAGTTTTCCACTTATCAGCTGCTCATAGTGTGTGCCTCTTGCCCCCACCCCCGACTCTGGATCCTCTAAGAACTCACCATACCCATCTTTCTGTGTCTGCTGCACAGGTAGTATTCAATAGACGGCGACTGAATGAATAATCAATTGATGGATCAATAGGCAAGTTTCCTTCAAGGCATTACTGGCTAATGAGGTCAATTTCTGGAACAAGTGCGGATCAGTGTTCTAATAACAACACTAGAGGGAACTGTGATGTACAAAGAGCCAGAATCAGACCCGGGACCTGAGCCCGAGGCTTGTCTCTGTGTGAACTTGGACAATCACATCATCACCCTAGGCCAGACTGCTTAAAACTATTGATGAAGAAGCAAGAAATTATAATAATGAGGCTAGGATCATCTGGGTCTACACTTGCATGTCTCTGAAACATCATGAGAGGGGGCTTTAGGAAGGCCTCTGGAATTGCACACTGCCTGCTTTTAGAATGAGATCTAAACTTACAATTTTAGAGTAGGGCGACTGATTGGGCCTGTGGGGGCCAGTGACACACTTCCTTCCCCAGCTCAGCAGGTGCATTTATCCTAATAGAGCAGATTTACTCCAATGACAAGTTGGAATTAAAAACCTGGTGTTAAAAAAAGAAAGAAAAGAAAAACAAGCCTGGCTCAGCTGTGTGACTCTTGAACTTGGGGTTGTGAGTTTTGAGGCCCACGTTGAGGGTAAAGATTACTTAAATAAATAAACCTAAAAAAAAAAAAGAGAGAGAGAAAGAAGGAAAGAAAGCAAACAAAGAGCAAGCTCAAATTGGAGTCATCGGCTTCCCCACAATGGCCAATCAAGACCTCATTATAGTTTCAACCTATCCCAGGAAGGAGACCTTTTTAGAAGTCAACCTGAAATTTTCTCATCAGCACTAGTGAGATCATCTGCAAGATTAAAACCCTGCCATTCCCTCCCTGACCCCAAAAAGGGGTCTTCACCTGAAATGATCTTTACTTTTGCTAATAACTTGCTTGCCCACCCTCCTTCCAATAAAAACCTTCCTATTCTGTACACCTCCGCACAGCTCCTTTCTACTTCTCCAGGTCATGAATCGTTTAAGAAAAGCCAATTCGATCTTCAAATTCACTTGGTTGAATTTTGTTTTCTAACACTGGAAAATCCCTTTCCAGAGGAGCATTTTGGACAAACTCGAGTGAGGCTACCACCCCAACTGATACACAGGAGCCTGTGCTCACATGGCAGCTGGGGACAAACCCAAAACCAAACTCTCAGCTCCCACGTCTCCCCCGGGGAGGGCCACGGATGCAGAATAACAACCAAGTGTGGCCAAGGCAACTGCAAACACGAGCGCGATGGCCCCACAGCTCTGTCCTCCAGGAGAACTCAATATGGGTCCGTTTGTCACTGCAAGGGAGGGCAATGCTAGGAGCTGGAGCGCCACAGTGAGATAGGGTTTTTGTTGTTTGGGTTGCTTTTGAATGAATTTCTGTCCTAATGTTGCCTAATGGCCATAATGAGAGTAAGAACCCAACTCTCTATCCTATAGGGCCATGTGAGAATTAAATGAGATACATCAGCCCAGTGATCCCCACAGAGCCTGACACACGGCATCTTTGCAGAGGGTTGACAATGGTGTTGATGGCGGCTACAGTGGGTGGCGGACAGAACCACCTGAGGTAGGAAAATCCAGCCAAAGGCTGTTCAGAACCAGAAAGTCAAGAGAGAAGCAGGTAATCCTGTGACATACTCTCCTGGAGAAGCATGCTTAGATACTTTTCAGAAGAGAAAACAAAGCGGCGCCCACTCCCAGATAGGACCAGGACCGCCCTGGTGTCCTGGGCCTTGGGATAGCTCACGAGGTCCCTCTGAGGACAGAGGTCCACCATCTGCCATTGGGAGACGAAACCAGGTAAGAGACACACCTGAGGAGATGAACTTCCCCAGAGTAAAGAGAAGGGGGAGGCAATGACAACCATGGAGAGACACCATTGTCCACATGATGGACCAGCAAAAATGGAAGAGCATGAAGAGCTGGGGTGCGGCAGGAGGGCAGGCAAACAGGAGCTCTGGCGCCCTGCTGACAAGTGGTCTTTAGAGAATGACTTGGCAATATTTAGCAAGATCTTAAACGTTTACACAGGATGGCGCAACGACTCCATTCCTCAGTAACTTCCTAAGAGAACTATCTGCCCAGGTGTGCAGGAAGCACATACCAGAAAGTGCCTCCCAGCACTATATAAGGGCAAACAATGGGACCCACCTACCCACCACCCACAAGAACACGGCTCAGTAAACAGTGGGATCCTTATGCCACGCATATGCTATTAGTTTCATAGCAGATAAAAGGAAGATTCTCATGTACTGTCTTGAAAACATTTTAAGACAGACTATTGAATTTTATAGACCAATAAGCATAGTATGATCGCCTGTATCAAAAGAACAGAAAGGGGGGAAAAAAAAAAGGAAAGAAAGAATGGCTTTTTTTCCCAGTATGTAAGCACCTAGAAAAAGTTCTGGAAAGAAATGCACAAAAGTAGGTCACAGAAGTTACTTCCGGGAAAGGCAGGTGTGGAGTGGGAAGGCTGGGAATGAAATTGGGGGAGGGTGTGTCATCTCTTTTTAACTAGGAAAAAATATATCTATGCATCTCTTGGGCATTAAAATTAAATTAAATGAATACATTTGTTTTTAAGAAGAAAAAGAGGAGGTGGAAGAAAGAGAAAGATGTAGCTGCCACCAAAGCTAAGGACCTGTCTCTGCCTTCTTTCAGGGACTGACCACCCACACATGTAGACATAATCAACTGAGAAAGTGTCCACAGTTTCTAGAAATGGGTGTCCATAGCTTTTAGAATCAAATATTTAATTCTATACCACATTAGTTCTATTTATACCAACTCTTCCTTCTAAGTCTTAGAAAAAAATCTCATACTTAACAAAGGTATCCTCCTCTGGTGTCAAAAATTGGAGATAGGGAAAGGGGACAAAAAAAATCCTGCTATTTCTAATTCTTGATGGCCTCCACTAACATATACAAACATAGATGAAGTCCCACGTTGCATTTAATTGTTGCATGTGAGAATTTAAAATTTTTTAATTTTTAAGATATTTTTACCTTTCCTTGTTTTCTTCCATCCCTCTAAAGACACACTGATTCATTACTGTGGAAATGTCCATAGACACAGCATGGCTGGCCTGGATCTTCTTTCTGAAAGCAAAACAACCAATATGTATAACCTGGGCATATTTATGATATAAACACACAAAAAGCTGCATTAAATACAGGGGAATATACCAAAGGTGGTCCAGTGTCCACTGAAATCCATTCTCCCTTTCTTCCACAGTTATTCGAGTGTCTCCCTGGTGTCCTTGCAGGTAGGTGTGGCCAGGTATCTAAGTTCCCAGTGCAATGAGAGAGGAAAGGTGCCACTTCCCCATCTAGGTATTAAAGACTTGGCATACAACTTATCCACCCTTCTCACTGGCTCCCACTGGCTAGAACTCAGCTTGGACTGTGCAGACGATCACCATGCATTTGTAAACAATGGAGCAACAAGACAGAAGGCACCTGGGCCTGTGATTGTGACCTTGGAACTACTACCTTAGAGAGAAATTGCTTTATTCTTTAAGTCACTGTTTTATCTGATCCTATTTTTATGGCTAGTTAACTCTCATCACAGTTGCAACTATCCTTAAGTATTCCCTTTGGGGCCCTTTTAAGAGTGAATTTGGTTATCTGGAGCTGCTGATGTGCTATGTCTATGGAGACAGGTAAGGCCAAACTATTTTCAATCACAACTTTGGTGAAACCACATGTAATTTAAGTAGCACTCAATCAGTGTTAGGTGGATGAAGATGTTAATAAGTATGTAACGCCTTCTAGTGGGAAGACTGTCAAGAGCAGGGCGCCTGGCAGAAATAGGAACGCTGGGATCCACAGATATGAGTTGTGAGCTTTGCTTCACAAAATGACTACTTGGAGGGGCAAAATATCCCAATGAACATGATATCCACAGTTAAGGATTTGAGTCTATGTGCTCGAAAGCAACAGAAACTAGAAGAGACACAGGGATGAGAGAGAGAACTGGAGAGAGAACGTTTCAATGGGTGGAGGGCTCTGCCTACTTGCTCTTCCACCCGGTGAGCATGTGCCCCAGGTGAGTCCGAGATAGGACGCTGAGCTTCCCCCCTCAGCCCCAGGTACTGCCCTCCTCCCCACCTGGGGTGGGGTTAGCAGTAAAGCAGATTCTCTTTCTACGGCACGGTCCCAAACCCAAACCAGCAGCTTCATTTGGTGGCAACCAAAGAAAGACACGGCCATCAGTTTCAACACTGGAAGACTGGCTGTGGAGACCATATTGGGAGATGGAGTATTGGCCTTCAACCTGGTGCCTCCTAGGCGAAAGCGGGTTCGGGGTAATTTGGACACCTGTGATCTTCCATGATCTTCCATGCTGGTGCATCAGCCTATTGAGCCTCAAATCTGCTTGACCCAATCTCCCTCCCATCCTCCTCCATCTGCCCCACCATGAGTCTGGCATTTTTCCGGATCAAAGCACCACTGGGGGGCACCTGGCTGGCTCATTTGGTAGAGCATGCAACTCTTGATCTCGGGGTTGTAAGTTCAAGCCTCGTTTGGGTTCAGAGATCACTTAAAAACTAAAAATTTTTTTTGGAAAAAAAAAAAGGCTCCATTAGGATAAACTCTCAAATCCAGGTGAGCAGGACCGGATATCTTGGACTCTGGCACCCCAAGGCATTGGAAAGAGTCAGTGTCAGGGAGAATCCCCAGCCATAGTCTCCAATGCTGCTCTTTTTATTTAACTTGCAAAGAGCACACCATGAGATATTTTTAGCATCTGGATCCCTGTCTGGGACCACTGCTCTGGCTTCCATCAGAGCTAACTTCATCAGCTAAGGCATGTGCATTATGGAGAGGCCCAGACGAAGGCAAGAGGGAAGATGCGGATCCTGGAATAAGGAGAGATGGAAGGGTAGTGAGACGTGGGCTCGGAGTCCCGGAGGGGCCGCCAAATCCCCCACCATCTCCAATATGAAGGGAGAGGAGAGAGAGCAAGCGGACCACACCAGAGTCACTTCTGCAGCCCACCTCAGCTCAGCCTGGAAGCCACATCTGCTCAGTGTGCAAGCCCTTCCACAGCACAGAACCTGCTGCAAGGGGGTTCGACACCTACAGCCCCAAACTGTGCCAACTCTCCTCAAAGTCCCATTTCCTGAGCAGCTGTGAGGGGTCACAACCTGCCCTCAAAGGAACCACCAGCTGGTTCTGGGTCAGGGTTTCAGGGTTTTCCCTCCCGGTACAGGAGAAAGTATTCTGCAGACAACCACCGGTAAACCATCACCCTTCTGCCTGTGGCAAGGGGCAAGGATTGAGGGCACCCAACTCTTGCACCCTAGCCCTGAGGGGTGCCCAAGCCCAGGCACTGTCATCGGTTATCTCATCCATTTCTCACATCAACCTGGGAGGCAGATACTGCCTCATTTTACAAATCAGGAAACTGGGCACAAAGAAGATTTGGCCAAATGCCATACAGACAACAAAATGGTAAAGTCGAGATTTAAACCAAGCATTTGATCTGGGAATCTGTGTCCCTAACCACTACATTAAAAGTGCATGGTGAAGCTTAGTAACGGCAGAAGGAATGCATGAAAAAATGATGAATGAATAGCTTCAAAAGCAGTTTCAGGAATAGGGGGCTGTGGGGAGACGGTGTCTCTATAAAGCCCTAGGAGGGTGGACCAGGAGCTGACCCCACTGGCCCTGGATGCCAACCAAGTAGGTGATATTCTCAGACCCCCCCCCAAGACAATCAGTCCCTGAACACTCTGAACCCAGGGTTGCCAACTTCTATAAAAGGAATTTATGAGCCTAATGCCGTTGCCCCGAATAACCACAACTGTCTCTGATTCAGCACCTGCGCACAGGCAGTAAACTCGGGGCTCGCACCCAGCAGCTTCTCATCCACCCACGGCCCCACAGGGAAGGCAGGACCACGCCCACTTTACAGCCGGCAAAACCAGAACTCCAAAGGGGGTGAGTAGCCTAAAGTCACAGCGCTTACATGAGGGCAGTTTTCAAACTCTGAGCAGCCAGCCGAACAGTGCAGGCTTTCT
This sequence comes from Potos flavus, assembly GCA_028534135.1. Lineage (NCBI taxonomy): Eukaryota > Metazoa > Chordata > Mammalia > Carnivora > Procyonidae > Potos > Potos flavus. The sequence goes on from CM052898.1 coordinate 20,684,349, forward strand.
GCTGGGGCATGATCGCGCACCTTGCTCAATCACAAAGTTGCAAAGATAAGTGGCGTTCTAACAATGAACCTGGAAAGTTCTGCATTAATCTAACGTGACTCAGGAGTTCCGATTCCAGTCACTTCCATGGAAGAGGAATTCCATTTCTCCCCAGCTAGAAACTCTTGGCACCACCTCTTCCTCATTCCTCTCCTTGGCTGGCTGGATCAGCATTGACCAGCATTTGCTGAGCACCAGCTTCTTGCAATGCACAACTGTATCCCTTGGACACCAAGCCCTGTTAATTCTTCACTGAAAAATCTCTCTTCTCAGGAAGCACTGAGTGTTGGTGAGGATATAAAGCAACTACAACTCTCACCCCTGCTGTTGGTGGGAGCATGAATGGGTCTAACCACCCTTGAGGACTGTGGGAATACTTGCACTTGCTCCTAGGTCCATATGTGCACCAGGAGACCTTTTCTAGAATGTTCTCAGTAGTACTATGCATAACAACTCTCTATTAGTTTCCTATTGCTGTTGTTACAAGTTACTACAAACTTAGTGGCATAAAACACAAATTTATCATCTTACAGTTCGGGAGGTCAGAAATGAGTCTAAAATGGGTCAGCAGGGCTGCACTCTTTCTGGAAACTCTACAGGACAACCCATTCCTGGAAACCACCTGCACTCCTCAGCTCCTGGCCCCTTGCTCCATTTCAGAGCCAACAATGTAGCATATTTAAATCTCTTCTCTCACCTCCACTTTCACTTCCATGTCTCATCTTTGAACCAGACCCTTCTCTTCCCTCTTGTAAGGATCCTTGTTACAATGGTTCCATCCAGATAATTCAGGATCATCTCTCTTGATGATGTATGTCATCATCATCGTGAAGACATACATCATTGTATGTCATGATCCTTAACTAACATTTACTAAGTCTCTTTGCCATGTAGGGTAATTTAGTCACAGGTATTACCAGTGAATTGTACCTGTCACCAGGTCATGGACATCTTTCAAGGGGCCATTACTTGACCTACCTCAAGCTCCAAACCAGAAGTGACCCCAATCACCAGCAGCAGAATGAATGAAATAAATGGTGGTCATTCACAGCAATGAGAACAGAGAAGCTACAACTACTTAATGCAACAAAGATTGCTCTTCATGAGAAGATGCTGAGGCCAAGACACAAGAGTGTCTGCCATATGAGTCTGTCTGCAGAAAGCCCCGAACCAGGTCAAACTACCCCCAAGCTGTTAGCGATCGGGACAGTGGTTGTGGTTGGGGGAGCAGAGGCTAAGAAGGGCATGAGGGAGCTTCTGGCGTGCTGGCCAGGGGTCTGTTTCCTAATCTAGGTGCTGCTTACTCAGGTGTGCTCAGTTTGTGACAATCTATCAAGCTACAGTTATGATCTCTGCCCTTTTCTGTGGGTATGCTATGCTGCAATAAGAAGATTTAGGAATTTTGTAACAACTAATTGTATCTGTTTAAAGTTTTCCACCGTCACACTCCACCCAAGTTCTTAGTAATCCTCTCAACAGATAAGGATGCTGCAAGTTTGTTTTCTATAAATCACCATAGCCATGCTAAATCCTCCAACTCTGTATCCTACAATTCCAGGCCAACAGTTATGAAAATACAACAAATGCATTTAAAATGAAGAAGGAGGAGGAGGAAGAGAAGCAGTAGCTTCTCTGCCTCTCTCATCCCATTTCTACTCCACAGGCACGTGTCATTTCACCTCTGGAGGAAGCAGATCTCAGCTGGCCCCCTCACCACGCCCGACCCTGGCAATCAGTGCCCACCCAGTTGGCCTGGAACGTTTCCCTGACACCTGCCCCATGGTCCTTCCCCCTCCTTTCACCCCTCTGACATGTCCACAGGGAGCCCCATCTCCTCCCAGGAGCTCCCCCCAGCTCCTGTAGGACGTGAAATACAAACCACACAATTTGAGCTTCCTCGCTACTGTCACATACTAACTCTTGGTAGTATCAAGTACCTTAGTCTAAGCTCCCCCCAAAGACTGCAAACGCAAGAACAGAAATCAGGTCTTGTACATTCAGTTCTTACTGATGTGAACTTCTTATGCTAATTAAGAACTACTACTAACATTAACAGCCTTTGCTGAGCACCTGCTTCATATCACGTTCAGTGTTCCTCATGCATTATTTCATTTCCTCTTCTCCCAGCCAGTTAAGTGGGTGCTATATGATCCCGCTTTTGAATAGGAGGAAACTGAGGCACAGAATGGCTAAATAACATGCTGAGGGTCCCAAAGCTCATCACAGGAAGGATGGGATTTGAACCCATCCAATCTGTTTCCAGAGCTCATGCTTTTGATCCACATCCCACTCTGCTTCCTTATGCCCCACCCAAAAGCCAGTTAGGTGTATTATTGGTGTTTAATACACACTGTGACATGCTTGATCACAAAAAATACACACACACACACACACACACACATATTTTCAATATATTATAAAACCCCTCACCAGGACACAAATAACAAATCAAGACTCTTCACCAAATAAAATATTTTCAGCCTCAGATCTCAAAAGAGGACACACCTTCTGGAGAGATTTGCCAAAGCTCTGCATATTCCTTGCTCTGCATCATGCTTGGCATTCAGGGGGCTTTATAAACATTAATCAGTAAAAAACAGCCAGAATTTGTCCTCCATGCTTTTATCAGAATAAGGAGAGAGATGGACACCTTTTTTTTTTTTTTTTTTTGCCTGCCAGTCTCAGGGTCAAAGAGTTGAAGGCTGATTGAACAATTCAGTCTGTGACCACAAAGTCCCAAGCCACCTGCCCCAGATGACCTCACCTCCTTGATGGCCAAGAATTGTGACCCAGAGACCTTGGCTAGTACCAAGGCCACCACCCCGGAGGGCTGCTGAAGCCCCTAAACTGAACCAGAGATAATGACACCAGCAGTCCTGCGGTCCCCGGTGTATCATGTGGCGGCTGGCTCAAGCCCAAGCACTCCCTCCCCTCAAGGCCCTCCCCATGGTCAGGTACCTGTGCCGTCCACCCACTCTCATCCTCTCACAGATCGGCTCCAGTGTGTGTGGATACAGAAAAAAGGGCCTGTGCCCAGGAGCATGCACAATATTGAGAAGATGTTATTTTTAACTGGCTTCCTCTAAGGAGGAACATGGGACTAGCTAAAGGTTAAGGTGGGCTTCAGTTATATCTGCACCCCCAGCATTTTTACAAGAACAAAAAAAAGTGTTTATGTATTTTGGAGGTTATTAAAATTGTCTCAAAGTTTCTTTCAATAAAAAAAAGTATCATTACAGTACAATGTGAGACCGCAGCAATAGAGAGATATATAGTTACAAGGGGATCAGCACCTACATCAGTCTGAGGGAATCATGGAAGGCTTCTCAGAGGAGGCACTGCCTGGGCTGAGTTTTGAAGGAGGAATAAGAGCTTGCCAACAATCCAAGATTGCTTTGGGTGAAGGGCACGGTGTGAGCAATGGCAGGGAGGAAACAGAGATCACGAGACTGAGAAGAGGGTAGAGGGAAGTAGGAGGAGGGCGAGAACACCACAGCACCTCCTCTCGGTGGGCTGTGCACTGCCAAGTTAGATGACATAATCTCTGCTGAGGGTTTAGCCAAGAAGAGGCACTCGTGAGAGGCTGGCGTTATCCACTGTTATTTGTATGTCTCTTCTATCCTCCCTGGAGACCAGACTCTGTGGACCTCATGGGGGGGTTGTTGGGGCAAGAATTTGGAAATGATATCCCCACAACTACTCACTGAGAGACACTTGTACATTCAACTACTCGTGTGCCCTCGGCCTTTCCCAGAACCCCTCAGTGCCCCGCTAGAGCTCCCTCCGCACTCTTCCCTCATCCAAACCCCACCCACAGGTGTGCACGTGTCTCCCCAGCTGCACTGGGTTTCCTGACACCCCAACCATGAACACAGTGACAAGTATAACAGTTGCTGAACAAATGAACCAAGCCAGCTCACAGCACTTCTCCACACTGATGAAAGACGATGCGAACCTGATGGAGAATCAGGACACCATGGTTGCCATCACCACACAGCTGAAGAAATAATCACGGGGAGCCGGCCACCCCAGAATCAAGGAAAATTGGGGTTCCACGAGGCAAAAACCCCATAGCACCCACCCAAGCCCTTACATCGCTATATCAAAGAAATACGTACCCTAGAGACCCAACAACTCAGGTGCCACAGCCCTAGACACAAAGTCAAGGTGCCCCAGCGATGGAATGGGTGCAACAGGCTGATGCCTTTTTCATACTTGCTCCAACAATTAGTTTGAACGCCACATCTGCCCTCATGCCAAGTAGCCTCCGGGTTAGGCAGCTGGCTCTCCACGTGCCCTCATGACATGGAGAGGCTGAGCTGAGTGTGCCATAGTGGTAGGTAACAGTGCCCATTCTCACCGCCGAGTTCAAGGCTGTGAGTGTGGGCACAGCGCTTGTTTGGGAAGCGTGGACAGATTAGATCAGTCCTCAGAGCCTCATCACAAGCCTCCAGTCTCCCGAGTATGAGATCACATCCCAGGGTCTAGGACGAGGGGCCAGTGGGGATACCACAGGTGGTCAAGTCCTGTCCTGTCCTTACACCAGAGGGCGTTCTGAGTTCAGCCAGGGCATCTCTACTCCCATGATTCTTATGCTGGAGTAAGTTATCATACTCTGTAGTTTCAACGCAACAACAAAGTTTGAAAAACCTCGCTTCATACGAAACCTCTACCACCTGCCTGCCTCTCTCTAGGTCTCTCCAATAATGTCTTCAGAGGACACTTGGTACATTCTTGTTGGTGGACCAGAGAGCACGCTTATCCATTCATGGAGGACCAACAGAAGGAGGGATAAGGCACCGTGGTCAGAGCCGTCGGGGTGTCCCGTCCGTGCTGCCCGAGAGAAGATGGACGCTGCCCCAGCAGAGCCCGTCTGAAGGAGGGCATGGGTGGCCCAGGGTCACCACGGCCCTCACTGTCCTCCTCCTCCTCACCACGGGCAACAGTGACAGTGGCCTTCCCATGTCCCCGGCACATTCTAGAGGGCTTCAGATGCTCTGATTCCATTTCACCCTCTCGACAACACTGTAAGGCTCTTATCTCCTTCTCACGGATGAGGAAACAGACACGCACAGAGGCTTACGTGACTCGCCCAGGCCCCCAGAGCTAGTGAGTGCAAGGGAGAACCAGGGCACACGCACACTGTCCCTCCTCCCCCAAACAGAAGACCAAAAGGGAAACGACAGTCATAGAACATGGTCCCAGAAAAGGCCTTGTGGCAATTTTCCCAGTTGGGCATAAAACAGGGGAAGATTTTATGACCTGTGTCTTTGCCAACCAGGGCATTTGTTAAAATGAACTTCCCAGAACGCTGACACACATCACACTCGCTAACTCGGCGGGAGCACAGTAATCCTGTTTGCCTCCTTATTCATTACCTGCAAGGCCCAAGGCCCAGGTACAGCACACCGCACGCCCAGAGAGTGCTTCAAAACACCTGCAACAAAGGTGAGCTCTCTTAAAAGCCCAACCGGAAATCACGTTTCATGAAACTGTTCTGTAGCTAGCCACTGGGAGACAATTTAAGATTTATGGGAATCTACGGGCTCTACGTCAGGGGAGGAGATGAACAAAACCTCTCAGGGACCTACTCTACACCCATATTAAGTCACAACAGATGCCCGTGAGATGCACACTGGTATCCACCTTACAGATGAGGAAACGAACTCCAGCTTCAGCCGACTGGTCAAGCACCAGCACCTGGAAGGCAACAGCAGAGACTGAGCAGCTGGGTCTCTCTGACTGCCGGGTCCAGGCCTCCAGACTTCCAATATCCCAGAGGCTCTGGCACCTGAGCAAATACACAGCCCGACTCCCCGGTAAAATAGAACTCTCTGGCTAAATCTGTGCTCTGACCCCAAGTGTCAGCTGAGAAGGACCCTGCAAAGGGAGGACCAACTGCAGCCTCTGACCCCGCAGGGCAAATTCTAACGTTAGTGGGAACATCCTGCAGAGTCCAAAATTTCCCTGGAAAGCCCCTCAGGAAGGTGCCTCCTGGAGAGGGGCTCCATGTCCCTCGAGGAGCCCAGAAGAGCCCAGAGCGTTAGTAGGTGGTTGTGTGTTCAAGTGCACTCCAGGTCAAGTCTGTGGTTGGGACAGACTCCACATAGGGCTGCCCCACACTATCTGGGGCATGTGGGATGTGGGGCCAGCTTGGGGGACCCTCCTGAACATACACTCACTTCAGTGGAACGGCAGGATTAAACATTTGTTTCTTTTTTCTAAGAGCTTCTAGTTTAGTTCATCTAAGTGAAATACAAGAGAGATGTGATCCCATGATGCCATAATTCTGCAATAATATGATCTTCCATTTACTACTAGAACATGTATATTGAGAATTATAAACACATTTGCAACATAGATAACCAATTGAAGCCTTGAGTAATTTGACCTTTGCCACTTAGCAGCTACAAGAGCTTGGAAAGAACTCCCGTGCCTCTATTTCCCCAACTGTAAAACAGGGGTCGTAATGGTGTCTACCTCATGGGGCTTCCGTGGGGATTCAGTGAAACAGCGCAAGTGAAGAGCCCAGCACAGAGCTTCACAAAGGTTAGTGCGCCCTCCCACTTCATAAAAACCAAAAAGACAAGAAAGCAGAGGGGCTCAGGGAGAGGTTAACGACTTTTCAGAGGTCCCATGGTGAGTAAGCTCCCAAGTCCACGTCGCAGCCAGCGCTGTGGGTCTTGGGGGACCGGGTGTAAGAGAGGAGATTTGGCTGGAATGAGGTGGCCCAGAGCAGCTAGGTCTAAGGGCCCAGGGGACAGAACTGATGCTTCAGGAGCTGGGATACTGAGCAAACAGAAGGATGGAATGAAGGGGGGGAAGCCCTTCCAGGGAATGTAAAAATATCCGGTGAGGAACCATTCCAGACCCTCCCAGAAGGCAAGACTCTACAGGCACGGAGATGTCAGGAGGCAGTAAATCGCCATCTCAGTCCCAGTCATAAAGAAGACAGTGACTTGAGTGACGGTCACCCTAGATGAGCCTTAGAGCATTCCACCCCTTCTGCCAGCCCACCCAGCACCCTCCTCCCTGACCCCCAGGCTTTGCAAGATCCCCTCTAGGATTCCAGAGCCCTCCCCTTTCCCTCCAAGAGGCACACACCCACAGCACACACGAGAGATGACAGCGAGGTATGAGCAATCTGGAGCTGGGCCAGCCAAGTCACATGTCCAGCACTGGCTGGCTCTGAACAGTCACTCACTGCTCGGGCCGAGAACAAAGGAGGGAGGCCCCTCTGACACCGTAACGGGACTTCTATCTCACAGCAGCCTTGCACAGGTCACGAGTGAGACTGCACCTTCCACAAAAGCCATCTGGAGATTTGCAGGCAGCAAGGAGACAGGAGTGAAGAGGGACCCTTCCCTTTGGTGATAATCATCCCCCTGGGTCCAGGGGGGAGCAGACAACAGAAAGGGCCAGATGCTTCTGGAGGCGAAGCCTGGCATTTGAGCTCTGCGCTCTGCTGGGGTGAGAACAGCTGTTCCCCATCACTCCCCTCCCAAGGGGCTGGCAGGGAGCACGAGACCACAACCCAAAGCGAATCTGGAGGCAAGGCACAGGCCCCCACGTTGTTGGGACATCAACTGTAATAGACACTTGTCCGTCAATTCAAAACAGCAGGATATTTTAATTCCTACCAATTGTAGGAGGGGAGCAGCTGCTGCCACTACCCAGAAACTCCACCTGGTGACCTGGCACCCAGAAGCCCCACCTCACCCAGCAGGGCGGGATGTGCAAGGGCCTGGGGCTGAGGACAAGGGCCTTCCATGATAGAGTCATAGGCTGTCAGAGCCGGGAGGACCCACAGCCCTCAGAACTCCCAGGTGCCTTGACTCAGCAAAGCGCAGAATCGTCTGTGCACAGAACCATGCTTGGCCCCAGTGTAGGCCTTCTGAATCAGTCACCAAGGCGGGGCCTGGGAATCTGCACCTTAAAGACCCTTCTCAGGTGACTCTGAGGCAGCCAGCCCAGCACTGGGCTGCTCTGGAAACAGAATCAGTCCAGCCTGCTGGTTTCCGCCATTGGATATCAAGGCCCTCTCATTGATGGTTCATGCATTCATGCATCTGCTGATTCTAAGAGCATTTACCCGGGGTCACCCGTAAGACACAGTTCCTGCCACTCAGGGAGCAGCTGGGTTCTCCTGGGGAACTTCTCAGAAATGCAGCTGTCCAGGCTCCACCCGCTGTGATTTAGATTCTGAGGGACTCAAAATCCAGTGGGGAAACCAAAGCAAGGCCTGACATGGAGAGGGATCTGGAAACAGATGGCCAGGCAGGTGGTTTGGACGGAGGAGCTAGGATGCTCATGGCTTCGTGGCACAAGAGAGGGACGATCTTACCCAGCACCCACTACACGCCAGCCCTGACTACTGCTGGTGCTGTGGATTCCCCACAGCCCTGCCAGAGGGCTATCTGAATCCCATCATAAAGATGACAGCACCAGGTCTGGAGCAGGGGAAATGCCCAGCCCAAGGTCCTGGCTCCAGCAAGCTTCGGCTGGGATTTGAACCCCAACAGCCAGAGCACTTGCTCTTTTCACTACCATTCCTTCCTCCTTCCGAGTCCCAGGCTCAGGGAAGGACGCCTCTGTCCCCCCACACTGTGAATCCAGAGACCTGAGAGGTAGCCTTGACCCTTCTCTCTTCTTATCCCTTATGTACAATCAGGCCTGGCCCTTTGTCCTCTACCCCCTTTTCTTGAACTTGACCTCTAACACCACGAACCACCTCCATTATGACCTGTGGTATTTATTTATTTATTTATTTTTTTAAAGAATTTATTTATTTATTTGTCAGAGAGAGAGAGAGAGATCACAAGTAGGCAGAGAGGCAGGCAGAGGCAGAGGGAGAAGCAGGCTCCCCGCTGAGCAAGGAGCCCGATGTGGGACTCGATCCCAGGACCCTGGGATCATGACCTGAGCCGAAGGCAGCCGCTTAACCAACTGAGCCACCCAGGCGTCCCAGACCTGTGGTATTTAAAATACAAGCCCGATCAGCTAGGTCACTCCCTGGCTTAATCCTCTGCAAGGCCTCCTCATGGACCTGAAGATACAAATCTTCCTCCCAGGTTTGCTGCGGGGCCTTCCAGAGTATCCCTTCCATTCCCTCTCACTCTAGCTCCCTCAGCGCAGACACCTTTGGCTGACCTCTCAGGAACACCAGAACTCAGTTGGGTCCCCAGCCTCCTCCAAAAGGCAAGGCCACAGAGCAGGGGCAGCTCTGTCCTGCCCACAGCTGAACCCCTGTGGACGCAGTAGGGGTGTGCGTGGGGAGAGTGGGGAGGGGGTGGTTGCCGACTGGCCACGGGACTCCACAGCTGGTCTGAGGCCCAGCAGAGAAGCCAGGGAATCAGCAACTGGACAGACAGGCCAGGGCCAGACTGGGAAGGGAAGGCTGTGAACCCACAGAAAGGAGCTAGAACAAAAGCCTGGGGGCAGCCGAAGAGGCTCATGGAAGCAGGGGAGTAATAGGACCAAATTCGCATGTGCACACAATTGGTAGAATTGTCATTTTCTCTCATCTCTTTGAAAGGCCACCTGCCGATAACCACAAAAATGTAAAATCGGCATGCCCACTGATCCAGTAAGTCCAAGTCTACCATGGACACTCGCTGTAGCATCCTTCTATATTAGCAAAAAAGAAACAGTGACATAACCAGCCAACTGAAGAATAAACCATCGCAGGCAAGTCCACAATCCCTCTTCCCACCCTTGCAGCTGGATGTGTTTCAGAACTCTCAATGTTTGCATCTCAGAAAGGTAACATGAAGTGTGGACAGCATGTTATGTAAAACACCAGCGGGGTGAGGTGCGGCAACCATAGTCAAATGCGTAAGCATTTCTGCAGCTGTGCACGTGATTATTTCTGCTACATCCTATAAAGAGCCTCCTATTAATTCAGGTCAGGTATGGTCATCGACTGAGTATGCACCAAACTTTTTTAAAGGCATGCCGTTTTTTGATGCTCAGGCTGCCCCAACCAGCCAGCCCCAAGGACTAGAAATGAAGTGTATCCTTCTCCTGTCAGAAAGACACCTGTGAGAGCCCCCAAGCACAGAGCCAGAGACCCCCCAGAGCTCACACCATGCCCTGGGGCCCCCGAGGTCCATTCAGCTCAGAGATCTGTCCCAGCAGAGCCACCGGGCTGCCCCAGGCAGCGAACATACCAGACTTGAATCTGTTGCTGAGAATCAGCCCAGAGTGTGGGTGCGGAGTGATATGCCCGGGCAGACAAAGGCGGGTTCCATTTCTCACTGGATCCTCTCCAGCCTAGCCTGTAATACCAGCCACCGCCACCGTTTAATCCCCGGTTTTGGGGAAAGCTAACCTATGCACAGGTTCCCTCCTCTTCCAGGTTGGACGTTACAGGGACTCTGAGGAGAGCACCAGACAGATGCACCAGACCTCTCCTTTAAACAGCACCACAGGGACGCCTGGGTGGCTCAGTCGGTTAAGGGTCTGCCTTCAGCTCAGGTCATGATCCCAGAGTCTTGGGATCGAGTTCCGCTATTGGATTCTCTGCTCCTCAGGGAGCCTGCTTCTCGCTCTGCCTGCCACTCCCCTTCCTTGTGCTCTCTGTCTGTCAAATAAATAAATAAAATCTTTTAAAAAATTAATAAATAAAATAAGATCAACAGCACCACAATTAGGAAAGGCCCACCTTCCCTCTCAAGCGCTGGCCTTGCCTGCCAGGTAAGGATCATGGAGAGGTGGGTATTGCTCATGCTGCAGCGTGGGGTGGGGGGTGGGGTGAGGACGAGGAGAAACACCCAGGAGGAGCGGCATCGCAGCAAGAACTCAGACCTCCCTTCAGCCTGCCCTGGCCTCTGACAGTGTTTCAGTTCCCCAGCCTTCCTCCGAGGACTCTAGACAAAGACTACCAGGTATTTTTATAAATAAGTTTGTGACATACACAAATCTTAAGTGTACAACTCGACAATGTTTTTAGATATTTATACTCCCATGTCATCACCAAACAAATCAAAATATACAACATTTCCAGCCGCCTAGAAGGTTTCCTCCTGCCCCTCCCAGTTCATGCCCTACCCGAAGGCTCTTTTTCATTGCAGAGTATATGCCATTGCGTGGATCTACAATTGGCTTACCCGAATGGCTGCTGATGGGCACTTGGATTATTGCCATGTTTTGGGAATTAGGAAGAAAGCTGCTAGGATCGTTCGTGTACAAGTTCTTGGGCATTTGTGTGCACGCATATACACCTAGGAGTGCTACAGCCCGAGGACCAGACGTCTAGCTGTGGTAGACGCGGCCAAAATGGTTTTCCAAAGTGGCTGTACCGGTTCCCACCCCCACCAGCAGTGTCGGAGGGTTCCAGCTGTTCCACATCTTTAACTACACTTTCGTTGTCGGTCTTTTTCATTCGGCCATTCTGGGTAGACACACAGTGCTATCTCATTGTGGTTACATTCTTCTGGTGACTCCTGAGGTTAAGCACCCTTCCATATGTTTATTGGTCATTCGGAATCCTCTTTGGTGACATGTTTGCTCAAGCCTTTTGTCTCTTTTATATTGGATTATCTGTTTCTCATCGGTTGGTAGAAGTTCTTTATATATTCTAGAGATGAATCTTTTGTGGGACATACATATTTCAAATATCTTCTCCCAGACTGCAGTTTGCTTCTTCACTCTCTTAATAGTGTCTTTTGAGAAAGAGTTCTTAATTTTAATGAAGTCTAATTTATAAATTTCTTTCCTTTATGATAGTGCTTTTTGTGATCTTGTCTAAGAATTCTATGCCTAGCCTAATTTTCATTCTCTCTAGTATTTTCTAGAAGCTCCACTGATTTGCCTTCCACATTTAGGTCCTCAATTCATCTCCAGTTATTTTTATATATATGGGATGAGGTAGTGGAGGCTGGCATATACTTTAAGTTCCATCAGCTGTGACCACAAACCAGACATGAGAAGGACCGATATGTGGCTTCCCAGACACCCCTGGCTTTTCCTGGATCCTGCAGAAGCATCGAATTCCACCTCGCCGCCTACAACTCAACAGAATTCAGCTGTACACATCTCTATTGTTTGAGAGAATTTCTGGACACACACCATATACAAGGCACTCTCATCGCAGGGGAAGCTTCCACAAATTCCCACAGTCCGTCTTGACAACTGTACATAGGTCAAAATCTTTTTAAAATACAAAACAGTAAAAAATAAAACGCAAAACAGTTAAGAGGAATATGCATAGAAACAATGTCAGGTAGCACCTGATTGTCAGATCTGCTGGGCATCTGCTGGGTCTCTGCATCTACAGGCTAGAGGTTAGGGAGGCCACAGGGTATGACCAGACATAGTGCCTGTTATCACCATGCTCTCAGCCTGGGGATGAGACCAAGAAAACATGGGGAAAGAGAAAGTAAACAGGGAGAAGCACTGAGGCGAGTTCTCCCTTGTAACATCTGAGCCAAGACCTACATCTGCAAAGGAGCTGGCCCTGAGAAGAGAAGGAGTAAGAACATTCTGGTTGGAAGGAATGGCATACTCAAGGGCTGAGAAAGAATAGAGATTGGGATCTTGCTAGAAGGCATGAGAGGGAGTGGCAGAGTGTGTAGGTGAAGGTAAGAAAAAGTTTGGATTTTTGCCTAAGCAGAACTGGAATCCACTGGAGGATTCCGCTACATCTCAGCTATCCTCTTGAATATGCACCACACAAGTTCTCTAAGAGGATGAAGGGCATTCAGTCAACTTTGAAACCCTTCTCTCACACCACAGTTTAGCCAGGCAAAGACCCATAAAGACTGCTCTCAGCCTTGAATGTGCCGGTATATGCATGTACATGCACGTGTGCATGCGCACACACGCGCACACACACACAGGCCCCCTTGGTGATACCTCAAGCTGAGGACTCTGGGTTCCTCCCCCAATCCTGGGTGGGATGGTGTCTACACTGCTGACTTTTGCCTCTCTGCTCATGATTTCTCAGCACTTAAACCAGCCATAATTCTATTTTCCTTCATGTGACGGTTTGATTTCTATCTGTTTCCTGAATGAGACTATCTGTTGACTCCAGAAAGGCAGTGTGAGCCTGTCTTGGCCACCAAGGCTTCCCCAGCACCTAGCACATGGGCTGGCCCAAAATAAGTGCTCAATATTATATATTTTAACTTTTTTAAATGACAAAGTTCAAACACATACAGAAGCAGAAAGAAATATGCCCAGCATACAACTTCAATGATTAACTCATTCCTAATTCTCTTTCCTCTACACCCCTCCAGGGAAGTAAACCCCAGCCATCATTCCACTCAATGCACCTATGGACGAATGAATGCACACATGCCCCCTAGGCAAAGATCGAGGAGGGGCCACCGAAATGATCAGTTTCGCCACCAACTTAGCAGCTCTGATAAAATTTCAGGAGACAAGACTGAAACTATTGGCTAAAATAATTTCCTTTTCCCCATATTTATTGGTCTTTCACTTTTCAGGGCTGTCCGTTGCCACATTCATGAAGAAGTGACTGTAAAACAAGGAAGGTTACATCTTTCCCATAATCTCTGTCACATAAAAATCTTAAAAGAGCAAATTTCTTTCCATAAAACAAGGCATCTCTTTTACACACAAGAAAAAATAACAGCTCCCCCTCGGGGCAATCTATAGTACGCCTATTTTATCTATTGTAACATTTATGGTAACTTGTTCCCAACGAGCCTGGTCTTCTTGAAGTGCCAGTGTGGTGTTACAAAGTCTGGACACAAATGTCGTGACTGTGATAGTCCCAGTCTAGCTCAGTAAGTGGCACTCAGTACTCAGTGAGTGTTTAATGTCATCCACTTTTCTATGTCCCAAATACCCGTAAGAATGACCTGACATGCTAGAATGCAATCATATCTAATGTCCTTTTTGTTGTAATAAAATATAGTATCTGTATTTTCTAACCTTTTTCCTAAGCACAAGGAAAACTTATGAAAACTCTCTCTCTAGACTTATGACCTAGAAATAGCTCACATTTTGGAGTCTAACCTTCATGAGCGTGTGTGTGTGCGCGCACAAGTGTGCATGTGTGTATTGGCATGATTGCAAGTCCAGGCTCCTCAATCTCTGCCCTTTGTGGCCCGACAGGGGGTAACCTTAGGCAAGTTGCTTCACCCCATTAGCCCACTGCCTCTTCCGTAGCTGTTGGGATGAGGCAGAGGCGTAAAGAAGACCCAGTGTGCAGAGCCCCGAGCCCAGCAGGTGCACACCAAGTGCTCCATCAGTGTAGCTGCTGTGATTTGTGTTTCCAAAAAGAAGCTGCAGAACAACTCTGGACAACTTCTAGCTTCTGCTGGGGAGCCTTCCCGCTGACCTGCATGGGAAGTGGGTACACCTGCCTCCACTCCCACAGGGCAGGGGGGCGGGGTAGCCGAAGTGGGGAGTTGGAGGGAGTTGTGCACCCAGAGGAAGCTCAGGGCAGCGGTAGCCTCTGAGTCACAGCCCAGTCCCTCCCCGCCACATCCCTTTGTTCTCCGGGGGGTGGAGTTGTGACTCACCAGGGCTCCAGTCCTGGCCTGGGCCCATCTGACCCAGGAGCGGACTGGCCTGCCCGCAGTCACTGAGAACACTCCGTGCGCACAGGCTGGCTGGGTGAGCTGCTCCTGCCAGGCCAGACCCCAGCCTCCAGCAGCAGATCTCAGGGGGACCCTCTGGGCTCTTGTGGGTAGTTTACCCCCCAATCCACACCACCTCCTTTTCATTTGTGGCTGTTTGTTGTTTTTTTTTTTTTCCTGAGTGCTCCATTTTGATTTAACTTTAACCTGTCAAGAAAAAGTCCAGGAGACTCACTGTGATATTCATACCCATTTCACACCCTCTAACTCCTCTGACACTTTTTTGTTACTATAGGAAAATACACATAACATAAAATTTACCATTTTAGCCATTTTTAAGTGCACAATTCAGAGGCAGTAAGTGCATTCACACTAACCATCACCACTGTCTGCCTCCAAAACTTTTTCATCATCCCAAGCAGAGGCTCTGTACCCACTAAACAACAGCTCCCCCTTCTCCCCTCCCCTGGCCCTGGTAACCTGTGGTCTATTTTCTGTCTCTGAGAATCTGTCATTCGAGGAATCTCATATAACTGGAATCACACAGTATCTGTTCTTTTGTGTCTGGCTTATTTCACTCGGCATGTCTTCAAGATTCACCCCGGTGGAGCAGGTGTCAGAACTCCCTTTCTACGGCTAGTAATACTCCATTGTATGTAATTACCACATTCCATCTATCCATTCATCTGCCAACGGACACTCGGACACTCGGGTGGTTTCCACTTTTTGGCTACTGTGAATAACACTGCTATGAATACGGGTGTGCGAGTATCTGAGTCCTTCTCTCTCAACAACTCCCTGAGGGGGGCTGTGATTATTGTCATCCTCAGTTTGCCAACAAGGAAACTGAGGTTACCTCGTCAGAGGCGGTGCCAGCATCTGAACCCAGACTGATGACATTTTTACCTTGTTTCTCCAGTCATGGCAAAGAAATGGAGCTGCTCGGCCCACGTGCTTTTTCTGCCCTGAACAATGCCTTCCTTAGGTCTGTAACATCTTTCCTTGTTCTGGCCTAAGTTCCACTGAAAAAGGGAATGGGAGAGATGCTCCACTGGTTGAATTAGTCTAGACTCCCTCCTTGCAGGGAGAAATCCAACTCCATCTAGACTGGTGAAAAGGGGGATTCGTGGGAAGGATAGTGGAAAAGCTCAGTCAAGGGACTGGATCCAAAGGTGATGTACCCAAGCTATCACTACCCCAAGTCTGGGGCCCTGTCCTTACTGCTCTGGATCTGGGTGCTTCTGAGCATCTCTGCTGCTTCTGAGCAAGTTAGGGTGAGCTGGGAGAAGCACATGGCCTGGCCGGGCTGGTCCTCTATGTGTCCCTCAACCAGTCATCACAGCTGATGGTGGAGACCGTGATGGGCCCAGCCCGGGCCACGGCCCCCACCCAGGCTCGGGAGAATGCAGACTCCTTCCGAAGGAGAGGGAGGGAGGGTTGGCAAATGCCTAACACACACGCTCACTGTGGTGCAATCTACAATAGCAACAAATTGGAAGCTGCCCAATAGTCTTGAACAAAACAAGGTTAAATAAATGAAGTTGCTACATCCACTCAGTGAAACATGATGTAGCTGTTTAACAAGTAATAATCATGAAGATTACCTAGCAACTTAAAAAAAAAAAAAAAAGAAGTTCGTACAGGAATGCCTAGTGGCAAAAGACAGGAGACATACACACATTTACCTACCTCTATGAACAATTCGTAGGTAAGAGAAAATACAGGCAAGAGTTGTATCATAATAGAAGAATCGTAAATGACTTTTTATCTCTATTTTCCGAATTTTCATTTATTGGTTCAATAAATAATTACTGAGTGTCTAAGTGGTGCCAGGTGAGGTGGTGGGGATATGGCAGGGAAGAAAACAGAAGAAAAAACCCTGTCCTCGTGGAATTCACTTTCCAGTGAGGGAAGCAGACAAAAACCAAGATGAATAAGCAAAATATCCCCTATGCTGGATAGTGATTGGAGTAAGCAGACAAAATAAATCAAAGAAGGGAGAGAGGGGTATTGGGGAGAGTGGTAATAGTTTAGACATGACAGTTAGGGAAGATGATATCTGAGTAAAGGCTGAAGGAAGTGAAGGACCAAATTATGTCAGTCAGGAGAAGAGAAATCCCCAGCAGAGGAAACAGGAAGGGCAAAGGTCCTGGGGCGTCCAATTCAGGAGAGCATTGAGGCTAGTATGTTTCGGCTGGGGTAATGAGGGGAAGAGCAAACTAAGGAAGGAGTAATAGAAGAAACACGGCCAGATCGCGGGGGTCCTGTAGGCCACTGTGAGGACATTAGCTTCTGCTGTTAAGATGGGAGCCCTTCAAGGGTTTTGAGCAAAGGAATGCTAATCTGCCCACTAAGGGTCCCTCTAGCTGTGAACTGAGAACAAACTGGAAGGAGGAAAGGACCGAGACTGGGAGACAAGCACAGAGATCGCCACAGTCACTCAGGTGAGAGGGGAGTGTAGCCTGGACAACGGGTGAACAGTGGCCACGTTCTGGGTATATTCTGAAAGTACGAACGGTGGGATTTTCTGGTAAGAGCGGGGATAAAAGATACAAGAGTCAAAGATGACACCCCTGGCTTTGGGTCTCAACAATCAGAAGTATGGAGTTGCTGTTAACTGGCAGGTGGTCAGAGGACCAGCAGAGCAAGGTGCCCTGGAAGTCAGGTAAAGAAAGAGCTACAAGGAAAAGAAAATGACCAGCGGTGTCAAACACTGCTGGTCACCAGGCTCTTATCTATATGTACCAGGGAGTATTATTCATCCTTAAAAAGGAAAGGGATAATGACACCTGCTACAACATACATGAACCTTGAAGACATTATTCGGAGTGAAATAAGCCAGCCACACACACAAAAGACAAATACTAGAGGTTGTTGTGTAACAGTGTGAATACGGTTAACACTACTACTTAAAAACGGCCATGATGGTGAGTTTTATGTTATATGTATTTTATCACAATTTTTTTAACAAACGAGAGGGGAAGGGAGACAAAGAAGGAGAGTCAGCAAGTCCAAACAATTCTTTCAAGAAGGTTTGCTCTAAACTGAAGAGAAATGGGGAAATAAGTAGAGGGACAAGTAGTGTGAACAGAGGGTTTTGGCTGTGGGTTTTTTTTTTTAAGTTGGGAGAAATAACAGCATGTTTGTTTGCTGATGGGACTGATCCAGCAGGCAGTGTTCTCAAAGGTTTAAATTACTTCCAAAAGAAAAGCTGTATTTTGGGGTGATGAAAAAGTTTCGGAATTGGATAGTTGTCATGGCTGCGCAGCCCTGCAAATACACTAAAAACTACTAAGTCACTTTAAAAGAATCAGTTTTATAGTCTGTGAATTCTATCATAATAAAAAATCAGAGAAAATGAAAAAAATAATAAATTTAATATTTTCTGGATACCAATTACTCATAGACAGCCTGTGCTCCCACCCAAACAGCCCCAATAGTTCCTGTGGCCAGTGACCCACGGGTCACTTGGTAGCTTGTGGCACAGGAGAAGCGAGCGAAGTCTTCCAAGTTTAGGCTGAGCTACAAATGCTACATCAGCACACAGCCCCTACAGAGAAAGCCACTAACAAGCCCCTGCTGGCTGCACATAAATGGCTCTATTTACTTGGAGCCATGAACTCTCAGGTCTCTGGTCTAAGAGAGAAATGTAAGAAAAATGCATTCAACTCAAAGCAAGAAAACCTGCACCTGCCACCCCCTCCCATCTGGCAACCCATGCCATGCTCATCTAACTGCATGGGAACCAGGGACAGGCTTAGCTGGCGATCAGTCATGGGAGCGGGAGTTCTTTCTGAAATGTCCTATTTGTAACACTATCACACTCAAGCTTCCTACTGACTTTTTCCTTTCTTCTGAATAGTATATTGCTCCCTGTTATGGTTAATTTTATGTGTTAACTTGTCTAGGCCATAATGCCCAGATAGCTGGTCAAATGTTATTCTAGAAGTTTTGTGAAGGTGCAGGTATTTTTTGAGATAATATTAACGTTTAAATCAGTAGACTTTGAGTAAAACAAATTACTCTTCATAATTTGGGTGGGCCTGATCTAATCAGTCGAAGGCCTTCATAAAACAAAGACAGACCTCCTCCCCTAGCAAGAAGGAAGATTGCCTTTGGACTTGAACTGCCTTCTCTGCATCTCTAGCCTGCCAGCCTACTCTACAGATTTTAAACTTGCCAAGCCTCCACAATCACATAGGGGGATCGCTACTTCCTTAAAATAAATATATATCTCTCTCCCTCTCTTGCTCAGTATATGTGATATATATATGATATATATATCATATATATGGAGACAGAGAGAGGGAGAGAGCATACATGCCATTGTATAATATACAACATATGCTATACATTATACACTTCATATATTATATATATACACATTATACATCATTATATAATATTATACAATATGTATTATATACTTTTATATATTAGCATCTTGTTGAATTTGTTGGTATTGTTTCTCTGGAGATCCCTGACTAATACACCCCCAAAACAACTGACTTTCCATTGGAAATTATCCCTTATTATCTGTACTTGCATGAAATTTCAAGTCATCAGATCATTAAGAAGATAAAAATAAAAAACCTACGTGGGGCACCTGGGTGGTATAGTTGGTAGAGTATCTGACTCTTGGTTTCAGCTCAGGTCATGATCTCACGGTCGTGGGATTGAGCCCCACATTGGGCTTTCTGCTCAGCGTGGAGTCTGCTTGGGACTCTCTCTCTCTCTCTTCCTGCCCCTCCCCACCCCCCCTCAAAATAAATGAATAAATCTTTTAAAAAAATAAAAAACCCACGAAATACAGCAACTGAGGAAGAATAACATCTACGTATTGATCGAAGCCATCATAGTGGCTATATGTGTTTTTGTTTTTTTTTTTTAAAGATTTTATTTATTTATTTGACAGAGAGGAGAGAGATCACAAGTAGGCAGAGAGGCAGGCAGAGAGAGAGGGGAAGCAGGCTCCCCGCTGAGCAGAAAGCCCGACGCGGGGCTCGATCCCAGGACCCTGAGATCATGACCTGAGCCGAAAGCAGAGGCTTTAACCCACTGAGCCACCCAGGCGCCCCTATATGTGTTTTTAAATGCAACTTTAAGTCAAACAAGTGGCATTAATTTTGTATCCATTTTGTGGCTACCTTTTCAATATGTAACAACTCATTAGGATATTAATGGTACATATACATACATATATATATATACAATAGGTACCTGGTTGGCTCAGTTGGTAGAGTGTGTGACTCTTGATCTCTGGGTCATGAGTTCAAACCCCATACCGAGTGTGGAGTCTACTTTAAAAATAAATAATTTTTTTTAAAAAGGGATATTAAATTATACTTTCTTCCCTAATTGTTACAGGAGACAGGTACATGATCTGGGTTCACACCGTGAACTCGTAATAGGACTTAGCCTTTCTGGGTTCAATCCCAGCTCCACTACTCACTCACAGGGTGACCCTGGGCAAGTTACTTCTTTGTGCCTTTGTTTCCCCATCCAAAAATGAGGATAACAATACCCCCTCCCTGAGGTTTTTGTGAGGATTAAATGAAAGAGTACATGTAAAACACACAGCAAACTGTCTAGCACAGAGTTTTTCAAACAGTAGGTTTTCCCCTCTTCATGAAATAAATCCAGTGGGTCTCACAGCCATCATTTAAAAAAAAAAGTCATAAATTCACTAATGTAGAAAAGAATGATCAGAAGACAATAAACATACATAAGATAAGCGTTGCCTCACCAAACTTTCGTTTCGGATACACATGTGCTTGCACGCACGCATGCACTCACACAAACACACCAGGTATAGTCTAGATTTATTTCTTACAATGGGTCACAGTCAAACACAGGTAAGAAAGGCCAGACTCCACCGTATAATAAGTGCTCAATAGCCTTCGATAGCATCCTCATTATTATCTCATTCGGAAAGATAATATAACTTTATTAGTGTAATAAAACAGAGTTGCTCACCCTCGTGTCAGCTCTGCCACTCATTTACTGCCGTGCTGTTTAAGAGTCACTCCACCTCCCTAAATCCACTTGCCAACTCTCTCTCCTCAAAGGCCTTGGCCGTCATTTAAATATTTTCTGACTCACAATGCTGGCCAAGGATTAGGGAGGCCCTGCCCAGCCCAGAATGTAGCAAATGTGAGTGATCTGTTGCGAAAAGCACTTGAGTTTGCAAGACTGCACAGGGCTTTTGTAAAATTAAAGCCACACTGGAGCGAAGCCGTCCCTTGCACCCCCTTGGGAGGTGTGTCGTACGAAGAGGTTACACAAAGGCAGATGCGGCTGAGCTGCATCTTCAGGGACTGGAACTTCAGCTCCGTAACAAGCTTCCTCGTTCTGGCCCTGGGTTGTATCATTGTGTTTTTCCCCTAACTTTCCATGTGCACAGGCATGCACACACACCCCGCACTAAAGAATGGAAATAAAATCCCCATGAACAGCTTGATCTAACAGACTGGGTAAAGGGAACCTGCTAAAACCACAGGAACTTGGGTTTTGAAGATCTCAAAATAATTTCCATTGCCTATCATTTTTTCCCCTCCAGAAACAAACTAGAAACTCTGCGCAAAATTAATACTTTTTCTAATTGCTTTTTTTTTTTTTTTTAACAACTGTGATTAACAGCTCCCGTCTCTCCCACACAGTAGCACCATTTTGTTTAAAATGGAGCCCCTCGCCCCAGCGGAGAGCACGCTGAAGTGGAGTGGGTTTGCATTTCCCAGAGTAGTTCCCTGGGCTATTTCCTCAGTTTGGAAAATCAGATTCCTGTTGACACACACGTAGGTGCTTCACTTTTATTTCTTCTGTAAGAATACAATTGTGGACTTGTGCCAGAGCACAACATCGGAACGCCTAAGTGCGGGTAGAGGTGTAAACTAATCTTCTGATAAGTGATAGTATTCCTTTCTTATTTTTATTCCATTCTTTAAACCATGATGCCAGTTTGGGGCGAGGAGGCAAAAACTGCTTTAGCAGAACCCTTTCCTTAAATGAAATCCTACCTCAGCTCAATAGATAAAACAAGTGAAAACGCAGCCTCACTCTGACACCCTCCAGCACTCCCTGTGCCTCCAGGGCTGGGCGGGGGCGGGGGCGGCAGGGGCCTGTTCTCACTAGGATTCTGGTGAGGCAGGGAAGTATGGGAGGATCTCAAGGGGCTCACCATCATGCCCTCAAATAAATGGAAGCCAGGTCTGCTGGTTGCTCAGTCGGTGCCAGAGGCATTCCCATTTCACATGTTCATGAGTTAAATGTTTTATCTGAGGTCTCCGGGCTTAGATTAGACACGAAACTATACTTGTCACTTTCTTCAACAAGGAAAAGAGACACTGTTGTCCCTGGGTTTTCATCTCTGCAATCGGAAGGATGGAATGCTGAGGGTCAACCAATCAATGAGCGAGAGATGCATCGGGACCTGGACTTAATATTGTTAAGCTAGCAAAACTCCCCACTGACCTTCTGATTCAACACAGCCCCTATTAAAATCTCAGCTACTTTATTTGCAAAAAATTGACAAGCTGATCCTAAAATTCATATGGGGACCCAGAATAGCCCAAACAGTCATGAAAAAGGACAAAGCTAGAAGACTCACACTTCTCGATTTCAAAAGTTACTATAAAGCTACATTAATCAAGGGTGCCTGGGTGGCTCAGTTGATTAAGTGTCTACCTTCGGCTCAGGTCATGGTCCCAGGGTCCTGGGATGGAGCCCCGTATGGGATTCCCTGCTCAGCAGGGAATCTGCCTCTCCTCTCTCTGTCCCTTCCCCTCTGCTTGCTCTCTCTCACACTCTATCTCAAATAAATAAATAAAATCTTTAAAAATAATAATAAATAAAATTAAAAAACAAATCAATAACAAAAAGGTAACCCAATTTTTTTTAAGATTTCATTTCTTTATTTGACAGAGAAAGAGAGCACAAGCAGGGGGAGCAGGAGAAGCAGGTTCCCCACTGAGTGGGGACCTGATGCTCGATCCCAGGACCCCAGGAATCACAACCTGAGGTAGATGCTTAACCAACTGAGCCACCCAGGCGCCCCAACAACCCAATTTTTAAAACTTGGCGAAATACCTGAAAAGACACTTCTCCAAAGAAGATATACAAATGGCCAATAAGCACATGGAAAGATAATCAACCAACACGATATTAAAGAAGAACAAAGTTGGAGGACTGCCGCTACCAGACTTCAGGACTTATTACAAAGCTACAATAATCAAGACAGTGTGGTATTAGCAAAAAAAAAAAAAAATAGACAAGCAGATCGATGGAAAAAAACAGAGAGCCCAGAAATGGACCCTCATATATACAGTCAACTGATCTCTGACAAAGAAGCAAAAGCAACACAATGGAGCAAAGATATTCTCTTCAACAAATGGTGCTGGAACAACTGAGCATCCACATGCAAAATAATGAATCTAAACACAGACCTCTCGCTCTTCACAAAAATTAACTCAAAATGGATCAGAGACCTAAATATAAAATGCAAAACTATAAACTCCTTCGAAGATAACATAGGGAAAAACGTAGATAACCTTGGGTATGGTGATGCCTTTTTAGATATAACACCAAAAACACAATGTATGAAAGAAATAATTAATAAACTGGATTTCACTAAAATTGAAAACTTCTGCTCTGCAATAGATTAATTCCAAGAGAATTAGAAGACAAACCAGACTAGAAAAAAATATTTGCAAAAAATACATTTGATAAAGAAGTGTTATCCAAAACATACAAAGAGCTCTTAAAACTCAACAATAAGAAGACAAACAACCTGAATTGGAAATAGGAAAGACCTTAACAGACACCTCATCAGAGAAGATATGTGGATGACAAGTAAACATATGAAAAGATTCTCCACATCATATGTCATCAGGGAAATGCAAATTAAAGCAATAGGATACCACCCCATTCCTATTAGAATGGCCAAATCCACAACACTGACAATACCACATGCTGGCAAGGGATGTAAAGTAACAAACTCCCTCATTTGTTGCTGGTGGGAATGCAAAATGGTACAGACACTTTGAAAGACAGTTTGGTGGGTTTCTTACTAAACTGACCATACGCTTACCACACAATCCAGCAATCGCACCCCTTGGTATTTACCCTAAGTAGCTGAAAACTTAGGTCCACACAAAAACCTGCACATGGATGTTTATAGCAGCCTTATTCATAAGCACCAAAACTTAGAAGCAACGAAAATGTTCTTTAGTAGGTGAATGGATAAACTGCGGTACATTCAGACAATGAAATACTACTCAGAACTAAAAAGAAATGAGCTATCAAGCTATGAAAAGACACAGAGGAACTTCAAATGCATGTTACTAAGTGAAAGAAACCAATTGCTACGTACCGTATGATCCTAACTATATTCTAGAAAAGGCAAAACTATGGAGATAGTAAGAAGATCAGTGGTTGGGGGGGAGGGCAGGAAGGTGGAGATGAACAGGTAGAGCATAGAGGATTCTTAGGGCAGTGAAAATACTCTGTATGATATTCTAGTTGTGTGTAGAATTATCATTATACATTTGTTCAAACCCACTGAAGGCACAACACCAAGAGTGAGCCCTTAGCTGAACTACGGGCCTCGTATGATCATGACGTGTCCATGTAGGTTCATCTTTAGTATCAAATGCACCATTCTGGTAAGTGATACTGATAATGGGGGAGGCTGTGCATGTGTGGGAGCAGGAAATATAAAGGAAATCTATGTACTTTCCTCTCAATTTCATTATAAAAGAAAAACTAAAACTACACGAAAAAAATAAGCTAAAAAAAAAAAGATGTTCAACACCACTAGCTATAGGGAAGTGAAAATCAAAACCATGATGAGATACCACTTCACACATACTAGGACAGCAATAATAGTAAAAGATGGGCAGTAACAGGCATTGGTGAGGATGTGGTCATCGAAACCCTCAAACACTACTGGTGGGATTGCAAAATGGCGCTGCCCCTTTGGAAAACAATGTGGCAGTTCTCCAAAATGTTAAACATAGAGTCACCACGTAACCTGCAATCCCACTGCAGGTATACACCTGAAAGAACTGAAAATATATGTCCGCACAAACTTGTACTCTCCTCCCTTGGGGGGTGAGGGTGTAAAAAGAGGGGAGATGCATTTAGACAGAGAAAGCACTCTTGGACATATGGCTTAATGAGAAAAAATTCAATGGAGAGCAATACATATAAAATGAGCCCAGAAGAGGTACCTGGGTGGCTCAGTTGGTTTGGCGTCTGACTCTTGGTTTGGGCTCAAGTCATGATCTCAGGGTTGTGAGATCGAGCCCTGCATGGGACTCCACATTCAGTGCAGAGTCTGCTGAAGATTATCCCCCTCTCCCTCCGCCCTGGTCCTCCTCTCTCTCTCCTCTCTCCTAAATAAGCAAATAAAATCTTTTAAAAAATTTTAAAAATGAGCCCATTCTGTTGGTTTTTTTTTTTTTAAAGATTTTATTTACTTATTTGAGAGAGAGTGAGAGCGAAAGAGAACATGAGAGAGGAGAAGGTCAGAGGGAGAAGCAGACTCCCCATAGAGCTGGGAGCCCGATGCGGAACTCGATCCCAGGACTCCGGGATCATGACCTGAGCCAAAGGCAGTCGCCCAACCAACTGAGCCACCCAGGCACCCCCATTCTGTTGGTTTTTAAAGATATTCACAGGTACACACACCTGTACATCAAAATATAAGAGAAATATACAGTCAGCTGATCATAAATGTTCTCTCTGGAAGCAAGCCAGGGATGCAAGGCGGAATTTTATTTACTCCACAATTTCTGATTTGTTTACATTTGTGTACATGAAGAATATAACCAGGAGCATTTCTTTTTCTAGGCAAAAGGGAAGGAAAGAGGGAAGAGGCCACTGGAATTGGGGAGTGTGGGAGGTTCTGCAAGGAGCAAAAGAGCATTCCAGGTAGTAGGAACAGCAGGTGCAAAGCTGCGAAGGTGGAAAAGTCTCTGGGGCATTTGGGAGCCGCATTGAAGGGTCCCGCAGGTGACCTGGGGTGGGGTGTGGGGAAGATGAACTAGAACAGTCCACCGAAGCAGCCACGTTCGGAGGGCCACAGGTACATGGAGGCCCCCACTGCAGCAGGGGGAGGCCTGGGAGAGACGGTGGGACAGTAGGGCGGACTACGGTGGGCAGAGAGTCTCACACCATTTCACACCTGGCATCTGTCTCACAACAAACTTGCCCTCAACTCCATTATCCAGATTTGGCTCTGAATACAATCGTCTCCAAAAAGCATAGCACCCACCCCTGGTGACGTCTCCAAATCCGAATGAAGAACTCCCAGTGTGTCTGAGCAAACCTTTCTGAGCACAGTGCAGTGACGGAGTGACCTGTGTCTGTTTTAGGTCACCAGGGAATGACCACAGCCCTTCCCGCACAGGAGCTGTGACAGGGATCTCCACGGCAAACCCATAAGGTCCAGTGAAGCACTGTCCCCATGCACAGATATGGAAACTGAGGCTTGGAGAGGTCAGGCACTTTGCCCAAGGTCACTCCATTAGCAACTCAATGCTGGAGCGGAGCCTGGAACCAGAACGTCCCCCACCCCCAGACATATCAATTTGCCTTAAAGCCAGCCACCGCACTGGATCACCCCCCCAGCTTCCAGGAAAATATTAAGCTCAGAATGGAAGATGAATTCAGGGCTCGGGGTTCTATCCGCAGGAGCAGCAAATCCTGATCCATAAAGTTATATGCTAGCTGGAAACGGAGGTAGGGTGGTGGGACGAATAACTAACTTGGGCTGTTAAATAACTAGTCCGGTCTTGAGCTAGATGAGCCAGGCAAGGCACCAAACAGCCTGCTTTGTCCTTCAACTCTGGCCAAGGTCTCCAGCCTCTCTTCTTGGAGGATTCGGTTTTGACCTGGGCCCCGTGTCCAGCTCTGCCCTGACTCACGGGTCTACCTCAGAAAAGTCAGGAGACACCCAGGGAAAGAAGGCAATGGCCTCCTCCCACCTTGTTGTTCCGTGGCCACCAGAGACCCTGGAGCATCCAATTAACCTCCCGCCAAATCCTCACCGTGCCAGGGACTGAGCAGTTGGTGGGGATCAGCCTCTGCCCTCCCAGAGCTGACGTTCCACAGGGGCTGTACACCAAAGCAAGGCCTGTCAGACAGATTGAAAAGCACCCAAGTCTCTTGACATCACTGAATCAATCTTCTGGGAAGATCCCCCTCCCCTCCACCTCCCCTGATACAGCTGAACAGAGCTCCAGAAAGACACAGTCGGCAAGTTAATCACCACTTCCCACCTCACTTTTCTTGGTCAGGAAGATGGGGATAGTGAGAGGACCTGTGCCATAGGAAGGTTCTAGATGACATATGAGGATGCCAGGGCAGAGTCCAGTAGCACAAGGCACAGCCATTCAGATGAACTGGCATTTACTGAGGACGGCTAAGTCAGTTCCTTTTCCACAGAATACTCCAATACACGGGCACACATGCGCACACATGTGCATGCGTGCACGCACACACACACACACACACACACTTCTATAACTGATGAGAATCTGGCATCATTTGAGAGCTAGTAACTCTTCATCGGGACCTTTGCACATGCTGTTCTCTCTTCCTTCCATCCCACCCCATCCTCTAACAGAAGGGACTTGTAGCCATCCCTTTCTTTTCTTAGACGTCACTTTCTCCAAGAAGCCTCCCTGTCATACCTCCTTTATGCTTTGCTAAGTAACATCCAGTGATCAACCAATCAACCACTCCGTGGAGAGAATGGGAAGCGTGCATCTCCTGGTCCATGATCCTACACATTTCCATCACTTCATTTTTTTCCATCAAAGCTTCATTAAGTAACTACTTTCCCTCTAGGTGGTTCCCTCTAGGTGATGAAGTGCTTGTAACCAAATGACACAAAAGAGGAGGGGGCCCATGGCTAGGGCAGGTGAGGTGAAGCAAGTCTTACTATGTGTGGAGTTATACTTCCAGCAGTACCCCGGAGGCTCATGCTCATTGCCCAGGTGGCAATTTCAGGAAACATCATCACTCCAGGTCCCTCCGGAAAGGAAGGCATAAACCTTCTAGTCAAACATGAGAGCCCACAGTGCCGAGAGCTTACTCCAGCCATGTGTTAGGATCTGGGGAGGAGGTGAGGAAGGTTCTGCCCACACTGCCTCATTTCCCCTTCCCCTTCCCCCGTGGGAGAGACCATGTCCAGGGCTCAAGAGCCGACAGGTCAAACCAGGAATTCAACCACAACCTTGGGTCCACATGCATGGAACTGTCCTCCCTCGGATAGCCACATCCCTTATTCCTCTAGGTTTCTGCTCGAATGTTGCTTCCTCAGAGAAACCATTCCTGACCTAAACCAATGCTGCCTCCAGGGCAGTCTCTCTGGATCCCCTTCCCCAGCTTCATCATCTTTATTCCACTGACCACACTCTCTGATATCATATTATAGATCTAGTTGTCGATGGTCCATCTCCGTCGCTGGGACGTAAACCCCAAAAGGGAGGGACACTGCCAGCCTTCTTGACTGCTCTGTGGCCACTGTCAGAAGCGATTCTGCCTTCTTGACTGCTCTGTGGCCCTCCAGAAGC
>CM052898.1:20713013-20874054 GCA_028534135.1 Potos flavus
CAGGCCCTTTGCAGAATGTGATGAAAAGGGAACTCTCTGGAAAAATATACACCTGTGCTCCAAGCATATCTCATCCACATTTCCAACCTCATATACATTTCAGGAGATTCCTGGAGTCTCCTGAACCAGAACTCCTGTCTGGGGGCCTAACACGAAAAGAAAGAAGCTACCTTGGGGCAGACTCCACTGATGGAGGGGAGGGAACAAGATCAGGTCTTCGGGCCCCTAACTACACTCCCACACTCACAGAGATGAGAAGGGTGTCAGCCTAAGAGGGGGCAAGGCCTGAAGGAATTCAAGTGGAACTTTATCCACTCCCCCTCAGTGAGGCAAATATCCAGTCACACCCTAGAGCTTCCACAGAAGGTTGAGACCCCATTTCCCAGCAGTGTCCTTGACAAAGGTCATCTCCAATCTCATACTCTGAGATACATTTTGCAAAACGCTGCTTAACCACAGGGAACATTACTGCAAAGCCCAAGTGTTTCAGCGCTGAAGGGGACGCCACTGTATGAATAATTCAGGTTCTTAGCAAAGGGAGGAGCAAGAGCCCGCCCAGGCCCACCTCACTGGGGAGCTAGGCATGTGGATGCCCTGTTAGACAGATGTCAGCCATAATAATAACAAGAACAACTACCTTAAGTAAAATTTACCACGTATCAGGCACAATTTTAGGAAATTTAACCTTACACAACCCTTTAAGATTTGTACTATTGTCACCCCCATTTTACAGATGAGAAAACTCAAGCATGGATGGATGAAGTAACTTGCCTGAGACTATACAGCTAAGACAAATTCACAGAAAAGCTCTCCTCTTCCACACCCCAACCAAGGAAGAAAGCGGTTATACCTTGTGCTGCACATGAAATGCTTTAATATAAGTTTCTGCCGGTGCATCCAGGACAACTACAGTTTGGCAGGTCTCACATCTCTGCCCAGCGCTGGAAGCAAGCCTGGAGGGTTCAGGCAGTAAATGGAGAAAGAGTCCTCTAGGAACAAGTCGCTCTGTTTCAGCAACGCTCAAGTCCATGATGAGGCTGAGCGTGCAAGCGCAGCTCTCGCCCGTGGCAAAGCCCAAAGGAACCCATCCCCCCCGCCCCCCCCCACGCTCGGTCAACTTCCACACTCAGAAAATGCTATGAGGCACCGAGATTCACCCTAACCCCCAGGTGCCCGCCTCCTTCGCCTCTACCTCAAGATCCTCTGGCCGCGCAATTTAAAAGATGCAGCCGCCAGCACAAGGGCCCCGGGCGGGCCCGGAACCACGGTCGCCGCCCTGCGCGCTCAAAGCCCGGTTCCCGGCAGCGAAGTGACCGGCAGCCCTGCAAGCCACTACCAGAGCGCCCGACGCGACGCTGACCTGTGGGCGCCCCACCAAGGCTGGGGAAGACACCGAGGGAGAGGACAGGTGGCGCCTCCCTCCCCGGAAGTGGCTCCGGGAACTTTCGCTGAAGAGCTCCCAGGGACCAAAGTCACGGTCTCCGGCGCGAGCGGCGGCCGGTCGGCGGTGGCGGTGGCACTGCCCACCTGCTTCGCGCCCAGGCGCCCAAGCGCGCCCCGAGTGCCCGGGGCCGGAGAGCTCGCAGAGCCCGCCTCGGGCACCGGGACGGGCGGGGGCGACCCGGAGGCGGGGGTAGGGGTCCAGCTCGGGGTAAGTAGTTTAAGGCAGGGGAGAAGCCCGCCCCGGAAAGTGCCGGTCCCCAGGGCGTCTAGCGGGGGCGTCCAGCCAGGGAGGTTCTAGTGGAGGGGCGGGGTTCCCGGCCAGCCTCCCTCACTCACCTCGGCGCTCAGCGCTGGCTCGGCCCGCCGGGGCTGGAGAGCGCACCGCGGCGACGGCCGTGGTGGCGGCTGCTGCGGGGGCGGCTCCCCCGGGCGGGGCGGGGCCGGGGGCGGGGAGGCCGCGCCGGCCACGTGGGCGTGAGGCGGGCGGGGGGCGCCGGCGCCTGAGCCGGGCTGCGCGAGACCCGGACGCAGTCACGCGCGGCCGCTGCTCGGCGCTCCCCCTCCGCACGCCCCGCCGGGGTCCCTGGGAAGACTAGGAAGGCAGGACGCAGGAGAGGATCTGGGCCCCTGGGCCGCCCTGTTACCTAGCCAGACTCTGGCGGGGAGAATTTACCCGGTCGGGGAAGGGGTGCGAAGCCCGGCTCCGGCTCTCGCGGCGGAGAAGGCGCTGCGAAGCCCCCGGGGTAAATTCACAGGACAAGTATCGGAGCCGGAGGGGACTGGCGACACAGGGGGTGCCCTAGAGGGCGAGCGCCGGAGCCTGTGCGTGGAGCCCCGCCCCGCCCCAGGCTGACCTGCTCCGTGTCGGGTCTTGTCCGAGCCTCGCTTTCCTGGACGGTGGGGGTGAAAATGAGGACAGGACACGAGCTGGGCGAATCCCCGCGCGCCCAGAAAATCCTCAGGAAGAGCCTCCAGTGGCTTGGGTCATCGTGGGGAAATAAACATGCGAATCCAAATAAAACTGTTTTCTGCATTCATTCAATCAACAGATAAACGACTACGGTCCTCAGGACCCCATGCAACCAGAAATAAAGAATGCCCTACAGTGTATGACTCTCATGAAAATATAAACCGTGACGGTAAAAATGGAAAATTCATTAGCAGTTGCTTTCATGGTGTCAGGTGTGCATTTTTTTTTTTAAGATTTTATTTATTTATTTATTTATTTTTAAGAGAGAGAGGGAGAAGCAGACTTCCCTCTGAGCAGGGAGCCCCACCCCGGGTCTCCATCCCAGGACGCTGAGATCATGATCTCAGCCAAAGACAGACATTAAACCGATTGAACCACCCAGACACCCCTGGGTGTGCTTTTAAGTGTTTGATCTACTTTTAACACTGACAACAGCCTTGTGAGCTGTAGGAGTTGTGTGGGCCCACTTCCCAGATGAAGAAACTGAGGTCGGGGAAAAGTGAACCCAGCCCCCAGGTCTCAGAGGAAAGAGGATCAGCCCAAGAATTATGGCTCCTGCCAGTAAGTGGCAAGAGCAGCCTGAGTGGACCTCCTCAGTCTCTAACCACCACCCCAGCATTCATAGGAAGAGAGGGCTGTTGAGGGCTCCTTGGGAGGCACCTGTCCTGACAGCAGTCTCTGGGATGCAGACCTCCCAGCCCACGACAAGCCGGAGGTGTTCGGAACTGATCCGAAAGAGCTGAGACTCTTCATTGCAACCCCTGTGTCTTGTTGCAGGCACACGCCTCCTAGTTCTGGGTGGCCTCTTCCTGGCCTGCATCCTGCCTTTTGGGCCAGAAATGAAGCATCTTGAGCAAACCAGCTTTCATTTCAACAGCTGCAACTTCATTCCACTACAACTTGAAGGGGACTCCTTGACCCCAAACCCAGGGCCTCGTGACCCACTCATTTCTTGTTCAAGGAACACATACCCTATGCAGTACTCCATTTCCGAGAGCAAAACCTATATATCCAAACCCCTAGTCCTCAGCCTTTTCCCCCAAACCTCTTTTGCTGGCCTCTCCCCTACGTGCTCCACACTAGAGAAGATCCCTATTTCTACCAGCTATGTTTATTAAGTAATAATAAAGGACTTCCACTCCCCCATGAGCCCAGAGTTCAGCAAGGGCTTCAGATACAAGTCAACACCTGGTGTTCTACCCAGGCAGCCTTGTCAGAGATCAAAGTTTTATTTCCATTAGATTCCATTTAACAATCGGAGCATCTGCTACATGCCACACACTGTGCTGGGCTCTGGGGAACAGTCGTGAATCTCAGTAAGATACACAGTCCCTGACCCCATGGAGCTCACAGCTGATGCAAGAACAGCCAGACCCCTCACCGGGCAGTTAGGGAGCAGTATGTGGAGACAGACACACCTGGGGAGGCCCTGGCCCCTATTCAGGCAGAGAGAGACTTCCTGTGGGAAGTGGGCCTCAGCTGAGCCCTGACCAGGCAGGGAAACCAGGCAGAGGGTGGGGGAGAACAGGCGATGTGGACGCCCAGAGGTGGGAGAGCACAGGGCACACTTCTGGGAGTCTGTGGAGAGGAACGGGTGGGGAAGAACAAGGCTAGAGAGGCCTTGATGGTCATGGTGTGAGACCAGACCTTGACTACTGAAAGGTTCAGGCAGAGGTGATGGGATCCCACTGCTGCTGAGTGAGGGACGGATGTAGTGGGGGAAAGTCTCCTGTGCACAGCAAAGGCAATGTGCATTATTATTATTATTACTAAACTCTTTGACTTCCTGTTTTACAATTCAAGGTTTCCAGAAATGAGAACAGATCTGCAAGTAAGATGTTGACTAAAACAAATCAATGTAATCCCGCAAGGGTTTATACGCAGCAGCCTCCCCTCCCACCCACACCATGCTTGGCCCAGTGGAGTGGGCAGGGGAAAGGACTTGGCTCCTGGATTCACTTTAGGAGCCTTTGGGGGGAACAGAAGATACACCCAAAGGGAGTCCTTTGGTGTGGGGGCGGAGTGGAACAAGGAATGGCAAAAAACGTGTGTTTCTATCCACCAAGTTCGGAAACTGGCCGAGAGGCCCGAAGACATTGATGATGAGCCAATCTTTGTCCTTGCAACAGTTAGTTTAGGAGGGCCTGTTCTTGAATTCAGCCCCATCTCCTTCCAACTCTGCGAGACGGGACGGAATGGGGCCAGGGCAGTCACCTCGCTAAATCGTCAACGGGGAAAGCCGGGTGTCAGCAAGAGACCCCGGCAAGGCCAGAAGATGTCCTGTGAGTGATGCCAAGCCATGGCGGGACAGCAGGGGGCGCCAGCGAGGCGCGGGGTAGGACGGTTGGGGAAAGCGAGCACGTGTGGAGACACCATGGAGGGCATGGGCCGGGCGGAGACACTGAGACCCCACCACCCCGGCCTCCCGGTGCCCACCCACTCCCATGAGCACAGACTGTCGTGCGTGACTGCACAGTGAAAACACTCTGATGATGGAATCACACTCATCCTAAAACAAGGGAGAGGGGCGCCTGGCTGGCTCGGTCAGGAGAGCACGCGACTCTTGATCTCAGGGTGAATTCCAGCCCCACACCAGGCGGAGAGATGACTAAAAATAAATAAATAAAACTTTTAAAAGCTGTGGAAAATACCGACAGGTTGAAAGAATAGCGTAACACCCACCCACAAGCACACCACCTAGCAATAACTGCTGTTGGTTTGTGTCCTTCATTTTTCCCTCGACCTACCTTGAGTCTTCTTCCTTTGTCTCCAAGGATTCTTCCACCACACCACTGGTAAGGGCCATTTATATGAACGTCCCGCCTTCTTATACTCAGTCTGACTGATACTTGGTCTGCTCCCCATTTCTCGGTATCCACGATAAATAATGCTTGGCAATGAAAACCTATGCACAGTAAATTTTGGCACACATCTCTGGTTATTTCCTAAAGATAAACCTGAAAGTGGGGTTACGGGGAAAGGCGTCAACGATCCTGCCGGCAGCACCTTACAGACGTACAGATGCCCCCTCGCTTTGGGAGAGGGTAGGGAGGTTGGAAGGTGTGGAGCCATCAGTTGATGAAGCAACACTAACCTGGTACGGTCCTCATCCCAGGGGATGGGGATGCCTGTGGGAGGATTAAGGTGTTGGTCTTACTGTTCGGACCTAAGCAATGCTCTGCAGGTGACTAATAAAAGGCTCCTTTGAAAACAGACCCTTTCTGTTCTCATAATCTGGATTAGAGGAAAATCTGAGAAGAAAGCCTGAGCAGGGGAGTGGAAAGACAGAGAAAGGCCAAGTTCAAATCTAACCTGGGCCCTGCCCTGATGTAGGATGTCACCTAAGCTCCAAAGTCGCACGGGGAGGATGTGATGTGGTCAGGCAACAGCAAGGAGCTTGGCAGAGTCGCAGGCACCCAACCCACAGGGGTGATTCTAATATACACCACGTCACTGACCAACCCCGGGTCTACAGGAATCTAGTACCCATGGGGAATGAAACCCTGAGATAATGCAAGTCATTCAAGGGGCTCCCAGTCCTGGGGATCATGGTAAATGACCAGGGATCTTATCTCAACTTGCAAAGTAAGAAATAGATGGAGTTTACTCCTCCGGGAAACCTTTTAAAATTTACTAGTGGGGGGCGCCTGGGTGGCTCGGTCATTAAGTGTCTGCCTTCGGCTCAGGTCATGATCCCGGGGTCCTGGGATTGAGCCCCACATCGGGCTCCCTGCTCAGCGGGAAACCTGCTTCTCCCTCTCCACTCCTCCTGCTTGTGTTCCCTTTCTCGCTGTGTCTCTCTCTGTCAAATAAATAATAAAAAAAAGAAAAAAATTTACTAGTGGGAAGTGGGCTTACTTACTCTTCATGACATCAGAGATAAATATCAATGGTTTTTAGCACCTGCCACGTGCCTGACACCAGGCTATGCCCTCTACCTGATTTATCCTCACGACAATCCCATGAGGCAGATGCATTTTACCCCCATCCAACAGATGAGGGAATTGAAGACCAGAAAGATGAGGTGTCTCGCCCCAGTGACTGCTGAGTGCTAGGGCTGGGGTCCCAAGCCGGTTCAAGAAGTGGAATCGGAGCCCAGCCCCGAAGGAAGGACTCTGTAAATGACCCAGCCCTCCCTCAAGGAGCAGCCGTTCTTGTGGGCAAGAAGGCCCAGCACATAGTCACACAAACTGAGCCAAGGGCCCCTAAAGGCAGGTGTCAGGACCTAGACCAGAGTGGACAGTGGGGTGGAGGAAGTCAAGGAAGGTTTGACAGCAAAGGAGGGGTGGAGACAGAGTATGTTTCAGGCAGAAGAAATGATGTATGCAAAGGGCCCAAGGCAGGAACACATGAGTGAGGAATCTCAAAAAATTCTGGTATGGCCATAGAGAAAAAAGGGACACACAAAGAAGAGGTTGGCAAGGGGCCAGGTCAGAACATCGGGGTTCACTTCCAAGGCCACTGGGAGTTTTTCTTTTTTTTTTTTTTTAAAGATTTTATTTATTTATTTGTCAGAGAGAGAGAGTACAAGCAGACAGAGAGGCAGGCAGAGGCAGAGGGAGAAAAAAAAATGAGAAAAAAAAAATTAATACACTTGCCAATATGAATGCACAATTATACACAAATGTGCAGGGGCATTAAGTATATCTAACTTCAGGTTCACAAACCAAAGGCGGGACCTCCTGTTTGCATTTTGCGGCCAGGAGTGCTCGCCTTTCTTTGCTTCGAGTCCTCCGTGGCCTGGCCTTGCCCAGACTGGTGGGAAGCGTCTGGGGTTTGTCTGAGGGCCGCCACCTGCTCACTCACTACCTGGAATGTGTCTAACCCAGAGCAGGAATCCCCAGGCAGGACCAACCACCCCGGAAGACCACTTCTCTGTCTTCTCCCCCCCCAACTTCTAATCGGCAGAGAATTCCCCTAACCTTTCACAGGTTAGAGAAACAATCCCAGCTTTTGTTCACCTCTAGAGTAGGGCGTGTCCGTCTGCCTGGCGCAGGGTCCTCGAAGCAGCAATTCTAGAAAAATGTCTCTATCGGGGCTGACAGGTGACCAAGAAAAAAGCCTGGTGAAGGGACCATGAGCAGATCTCAGAGTTCAGTCAGCCGACACAGGCTACAACTACCAAGAACCCCAGCATTACTGTCTTAATTTAAGTTTGCTAGGAGCACCTCCCCCTCCCCAAGCCCCATCCTTCCCTTCCTGGCCCAACACCAAAACAGCCAGGCACAGATCCATTCCCCTCTCTTAGGGGATAAAGTGCTTCATCTCAGCACCTGATCCAAAGTCCTTGGGCTGCAGCTCCTCTGAGCAGGGAACCGTCTCCCACCCATCTCCACCTGACCCCATAGAACCCAAGTCTTGCTCTTCCACAGAGTGATTAATAATCATTATTTCCCAAGTGCCAGGCACTTGCCAAGCATGGCCACGGGTGCTTTATAGACCCCATCTCATTTGATATAAACCCTATCTCATTTGATCCTCACAATAACCTCCATGCAGCGGGTATTGAGTCCCATCCCACAGATGAAAAAACAGGCTCAGAGCAATTAGGCATCTTGCCCACACTCCCATATGTACAAAGAGGTGGACTCAGGAAGAAAGGGATCATGTTTGCATCTTACCCAATACTGTAACCCCACTACATACTTTTAGACTCTGAGATGTTGTAAGAGGGTTGTGTCATCTATAAATCTGAAAACTTGTGCAACATC
This sequence comes from Potos flavus, assembly GCA_028534135.1. NCBI lineage: Eukaryota > Metazoa > Chordata > Mammalia > Carnivora > Procyonidae > Potos > Potos flavus. The sequence continues at coordinate 20,721,138 of CM052898.1, forward strand.
CCCCCTAGAAGGAGGCTAGGGAGCCAAGCTCACTAATTTTGCATTACTTTACCTTGATCCCAAAGACCCTATTTGAATTTTATCTCATTGCAAAAGGTCTCAGTCATGTTTGTGTCCCTCCCTCCTTCACCGCGTCCTCTACCTACCCTATTCTTGGACCACTTCTGATTTTGTTCCTGTGGACAGTGAGGACAGGGTATGCTGGTGGTAGGGGTGGGAAACAGGCATTTATTGAAGACCCACTGATGCCCAGGACAGCAAAGATGTATTTCTACGTCTCCCTCCTCCATCTGCTTAGCTTGTTGCCAGTAGTCCTTACTCACTGCAAGGGAAGCTGGTATTTGCTACCTCTAAAGTTTGCATTTCTAAAGATTTTTTTTTTTTTAAGATTTTATTTATTTATTTGAGAGAGAGAGAAAGTGAGAGAGAGCATGAGAGGAGAGAAGGGCAGAGGGAGAAGCAGACTCCCCGCGGAGTTGGGAGCCCGATGTGGGACTCAATCCAGGAACTCCAGGATCATGACCTGAGCCGAAGGCAGTTGCTTAACCAACTGAGCCACCCAGGTGCCCTAAAGTTTGCATTTCTAAAACAAAGTAAAACCAGTGGCCCCAGAGATGTTGGCCATTACAAGAACCCTAAACAGGAGCATCTGGCTCAGTCCTTAGAGCATGCGACTCTGGATCATTGGGCCATGAGTTTGAGCCCCATGTTGAGTGGAGATAGTACTTTAAAAAAAGGTGGGTGCGCTTGGGTGGCTCAGTTGGTTGAGTGTCTGCCTTTGGCTCAGGTCATGATTCCAGGGATCAAGCCCTGCATCGGGCTCTCTGCTCAACCTCTTTCTCTCCCTCTGTGATTGCCCTCACTCTCTCTCAAATAAATTAAAAATACATAAATAAATAAATAAATAAATAAATAAAATGGGGAAAAAAAACATAGAAAAAGGAAGAAAAAACACTCGAAGCACCTGTAAAAACAGACTGTTTTCTACCAGTGTGATAAAAATTAGGGTTTCTCTACTGTCCGAAAATGAATCCCTGCCCCCCACTAACAGGAAAGAATACACTTACCGCAGCATCTGCCTCATAGTCTTCCAATCAAGTCCCTTTAGATCTGTTTGCTTAAGTAGTGTAAGAAATTTACTCTCAATATTTGGATTGGTAAGGGAACCAAGCCACCATAACTTGCTACCCCAGGTTTCTTCTCCACCCTATAAACTATATTGAGGGACAGTGTAGCATATTGGTGAGGAGTGACGATGCTTCAATCAGACATCTGAATCTCTGTGCTGATTGCTTGCTTGTGCTCTTGGCAAAGCTACCGGATTTCCAGGCCTCAGAATCTCAAAAGCGGGGGTGCTAATAGTGTTGGGTTGTGGGGAGGAAAGACACAAGAAGCACTCAGAGCAGGAACTAGCATCCCATGATTGTCTGTCTTCACTTCCTTTCTTCTATCCACCAAGGTTAAGGGAAAGCTCTCTGTTGCCTTTGACCATGTGGACACTTTCAAGGACCTTTACTGCTTTTCGTGGACCTTTACCAAGGGGACATGTGAGCAGCCTAGGGGACATGTGAGCAGCCTGCTTGCTGCAGCTCCTATCCCAACTCGGCCACCAGCGAGCTGTGAGATCAGGAGTAAGGCAGAGCCTCTCTGAGCCTCAGTGTCCTCATCTGTAAAATGGGGACAGTAAGATTGCCCCCGTAGCAGAGTAGCTGATCAAAGTAAATGGGACGATGGTGTGTAAAGCACTTGGCGCTCCAAGTTTGGCTCTTAAAAATACAGAGAAATGGCAGAGAGCACAGGAAAGAAGAAATGGATGGGCAATACCATGCAGTCTCCTGGGTGAATGTGAACAGGAAAATGACGGCTATGCCAAGGATTGGAGGCAAGAACATGACAGAATTTCCTCCTCTTGGACACCGGCAGTGCCTCACTCAGAGCTGTTTTTTATCCACTCTTGGGAGGTGGGGGAGGGGTCGGTGGAGGACAAGCAAACAGGGAAAACCCAGTGCTCCCAAGACCCAGCACTTTCACCATAGTCTTTCCAGGCAATGGCCAGGAGGCTTGTAGTCTACATCCTTGCTATTTCTTACCACTCGTTGTCCCCTCCTAGATCCCTGTCATTTTCGGAGCACTAAGTATGTGCCAGTAAGCACTCGACATTCACCACCCTGTTCCATTCACCACCCTGTGAGGAAGGGCCTTCATTGAGCCCATTCTAGAGATGAGAAACTGAGGCCCAGAAGTGCAGCCACAGGGTCACAGGGGCAGAAGCAGAGCTGAGAACTGACCTCAAGCAGTAAACTCACAGAGCACTGGCACACGGGAGGTGAGAGAATGTCTATCGGAAGAATGAGAAGGCACTTTTATTAGATGACAGAACATTTGTGGCTGCCACATTTCAGGGGCTCTTTTCAAATTCTTTTTTTAAGATTTATTTATTTGAGGAGTGCGTGGGTGGCTCAGTCTGTTGGGCATCTGCCTTTGGCTCGGGTCATAATCCCAGGTCTTGGGATCGAGCCCTGCGTTGGGCTCCCTGCTCAGCGGGGAGTCTGCTTCTCCTTTCTCTCTGCCCTTGCGCCCCCCCACTCAAGCTCTCTCTCTAATAAATAAAATAATTTTTAAAAGGATTTATTTATTTGAGGGAGCAGGGGCAGGGGCAGAAGGAGAGGGAGAAGCAAGCTCATGCAGGGCTCGATCCCAGGAATGCCGTGATCATGACCTGAGCCGAAACCAAGAGTCAGACGCTCAACCGACTGAGCCACACAGGCGCCCTTTTTTTCAAATTTCTGAAAAGAAGGTCCATTTGTTCTGACAGTAGACTTTCATGAATATCCCTGTCCCTGAGTCCACACAGGCAATATACAACTGCCTGTCGGAGGGCAAGGCAAATGCTCAAGGCAGCAGGTTTTCTGTGCAAGACCTACTGGCCGCCCTCGCCTCTCTCTTCTCAGAGGCAGAGCCTGAAGAAAGCTGTGCTAGGCACCCAGATCCTCAGGAATCAGGAAAGATGACACAGAATAATGAACCACTGCAATCTTAAAACATTTTATTTGGTGCAGAAATGCTAAGGTACAAAAACATTTTGCAAATGTCAGCTGTGACCTACTGTCACCTATTTACAGTTATGTACAAATCAAATAAGACATTGTTTTCAATGTAAAAAATATAGCACACTGCTACAGTCTGTCAGTGCTATTCCTCCCAACCCTCCCCCCACCAGGACAATCTTAAAGATGAAACAAAGACAATGACAACAACCACCATGTTCATGTTCCACAGGCTTTCCCCCCTAAAACGTAGTAACAGGGAGCTTTTGTAGTTAAAAAAAAAAAAATTCACGAAAATAGAAGTTACCTACTCTCTAAATGAACACATGTGGTTGTGTTTTTACAAAAGTTTTTGCTCTGTCCAGACTCACCATTGTGTTTTGAGGAAGAAAACCAAAACTTTTAAGTAACAGTTGCACGTTAGCATGACCTGATGGTAATTTTTTTGTCTAACGGACGGAGCAGCCAACTTTGTCCGCATCATGTACAAGCAGAAGAATGCTTCTTTGAATCTTCTCGACTGAAATTTTGTTTGGCATAAACATCAGATATGATCATAATCAGATTGCTTTTGTCAGACTTCTGATTGTGCAAAACCCAGTGCTGAGTCAATTCAGAGTCATGGCTCCAGCCCTTCCGAGCCCGGGCAAGCTCCTGGGGTCGTCTGCGGAACCAGCTGAATTTCAGGGAGGAACCAAAGAACAGGAGGGGAGGCAACTGGCCAAAATTCCCAAGAGGTCCTCCCTCACTCTCTTTGCAAATCAGCCCTTAGCAACTGCTCTCCAGATCTCGCCAGTGGTTAAAGTGGAGTCCAAACCATCTAATAATATTGTGAGTCATCAATTAAAGGTGATGTCTAGAGAGATGTGAAAATAGAATCTAAAACTGGCAGGGAGGGGGAGCTGCCACTCAGAAGGTGAGAGGTGGTCTTGAAGAAGCTCAGGAATGGCATTAAACACATCAGGAATAAGCACCAAGTGTCTGACCACAAGAGGGGGGGAAACATAAGAGGCTAGTGTTGGGCGGGGGTGAGGGGGATGGACGTAGTGACCAAGTAATCCTCAAAACGAATACAGGCAATACGCCACTTTCTAAAAGTGCCACTGTAGTTTTAAGTAGTAAGAGAAGCCGGGCACATGAGGATTTCCCTGTAATCCCTATCCCGCCCTTGGCCTTCCCAAGGCACCAATGTGAGTAAGGCACCATGTTCTGTTTGCGCAACCAAACTGAGCGTGAAGCTGAGACACAGAACAGCAGTGAAAATTATCGAGCCCTTGCAAAACAAGAGCTATGAAGAATGGTTTAAGTAGGTGGGATTATGTACCACGGAAATAAAAACACCAAGGGGATGACTTTACTGTGGTTTTCAAATACACGGAAGGTAACCAGCTGTCCTTTTTCCACGACATGCAGAACAAAAGAAGGCTGGTTTGAATTTCTGGAAGACGTACAAAGAACTATCTGATCAGCAGGGCAGGTTACTGAATTTCCCTCCCTGAAAATCCAGCACCCCATCCATAGCCATATGTTTGAAATAATTCAGGCTCAGCCCCGGCTGACACCAGCAGGGGGACGACATGCTATATAATCCAAACTTTCTACCAGCTCCAAAACTCGGAAATTGGAATCCAAGCTATTGGCTTACAGTCACACTTCCTTTTGTTTATTTCCACCCTGAGCCTGGAAAGGAGGTGACATAGAAAGGATGACCCAACACCCCATGAGGACTCCTAACTGATTTCTCAGTGTCAGGAAAAGCTTTTCTCCGTATACTGTTTCCCATCTCCAAAACAGAGTCAATTCACAGATCATTTCAAACAGAAGACAATGCAAATGGCCTGGCTCTAGTGGACGCTCGAGGATTCCTTGCCCCACTCCCTACAATGCCTGCTTTTCTCATTAAGTCTTGGCCGAAGCTCAGAATTGCACACTGTTTAAAAAATTATTAAGCCGAGAACTAAAACTATAAATACGTCCTTTAGGTTGTGGAGTTCAAATGAAAATTGTTCCAAGTGTCAGGTTTTTTAAATTGGAGAATAAATCTGATTTTTTGTTTGTTTTTTAAGATTTTATTTTTTAAGTAATCTCTACACCCAACGTGGGGCTTGAACTTACAACCCTGATATCAAGAGTTGCATGCTCTACTGATTGAGCCAGCCGGGTGCCCCTTATAAATCTGATTTTGAAATTAGTAACTGGCTTGCCTTTCTCTTAAGGCACCATGAAACATAAAGAAGCAATCAAAACATCTCAAATACATTCATGATCATATCAAACTTCTTTGGGGGAGCAAGGAGGGGGAAAAGCAATCTAGCCACCAGTTGCATTCAGCAAGAGCATTTTCTGGTGATGCCAGACATTTGTAATTACCATGAATGCTTTTCATTTCAAATCTTAACAAGGCAGGGGGACAAACTGGCAGCTAGTGGGCCAAATCAGACCCACTCATGTGTTCTGTTGAGCCTGAATTGGGAAAAAAAAAATTATTTAGTTGCCAATACCATAAAAAATTATAATTTTTCATATAAAAACCCAGATTCTTGGGGTGCCTGGGTGGCTTAGTTGGGTTAAGTGTCCGACTCTTGATAGCAGCTCAGGTCTTGATCTCGGGATCATGAATTCAAGCCCCACGCTGGGCTCCACATTGGGCATGGAGCCTACTTAAAAAAAAAAATCCATATTCTCAGCTTCTCTTGAAAAATGGAAAAATCAGTAAACACTACATGGCCACAAGTGACTGGAAGAGCTGCCTTCCTACAGGTGGGATACGAAGTACTTCTGTTTGCCACAGTCCCCACCATGCCCTATGGTCTCTCTGACACTGAGGAGGCAGCTCGTTGCCACTTATCACCACACCTTGTTTATCATTACTCCTGGCCTGCTGCACTGGCACCCCTTGAAAACATCCGCTAAATAAGAGCAGTAGTCTTCACAAACAACAGAAAACAGAAAAGGCTAATAACCTTCAAATTGGTATTGTCCACCTACCTCTCTCCAATAAGGACACAAAGAATAATTCTCCCCTAAAAGAGCCAACTTAGTGCTGCGGCTGTTGGGGATCGTGGGGTTTTCTTTAAGAGGAGGGCATATCACATTTCTTCTCCAGGAATAAAATAGCCTTTTTTCTTCTTTTGTTTCTTTTAAAAGATGCTCAATTCTGAAAAAAGGAAAAGTTCTGAAAATCATGTAACTCCACATTTTAGGAGGGACAGTCTTCCTGTTTATTTGTGCTTAAGTCAGGGAACCTGAGATGAGGGGTTGGTTAAAAAAAAAAAAAAAAAGAAGCGAAAGACATTTGCAGCTATGAAATAGCCAAGACTGAACTCTGATGTGCAAACATACATGAACTTAAATTACTACACATTGATTCCAATGTCATAGCTGCTAAAGACATTTTTTGAACTTGTGCTCTTGGACTGTCTTCGGTTATTACTAACGTGTCAACCAAACCTGTCTTATGACTTTAAGGTCCCATCTCATTTTTGGCTCAAAATGCTATTACCTGGCTGGTCACCCAACCTGAACACCTGGGCCTGGACCTGAATGACTTCTGATTCTTTCTGGAGACTGGTGTGCCTCAAAGGCCCAGGACTTGGCCCTCTGGAGGACACTATGCCCCCACCCCTACCCCCCTGTGTGGCTGGGCTGGGTCTGTCTAGGTGGTTCTTGTTGCTTGGAGTCAACCTCTGGGAGAAAAAGCACACCTTTACCTGGGCTTCCAGCTCCATGATCCCTCCCCCTCTACAAAGCTGACTATGTCCGATGTTAAGTCCTTTCTGCAGGGCACTGGTGAGTTAAGATCAACAACTAGCTCCCTACTTTCAACTACCTTCAAGACTTACTTACCTGGTTCCTTGTACCTACCCCTGGTCTCCTGCCCAGAGGACAGCAGCTAACTAAGCCACATAAGCCTCTTATTCTCAGGATCACGGCTTCTCATGGAGACCATCCCTATATTCTAATTCTTGTAGCCCCAATTCCTAAAAGTCTGTGATTCAGCAGAACTTTTATCTGAATTCTGTCTTATCGTTTCCATTATTCGGGACAATGTCCGTCAAAGAATGCAGCTCTGCTTAAAACAGATGTTTTGCCTTAATCTGCAAGGCGACTGTTCTCATTCCCAGCACGAGATGGAAAGGGTGAAAAAAAAAGAAGAAGAAGAAGAAGTGAAACTAATAAGGCAAAACCATGAAGTTGGGACATCTCAACTTAGTCTGACTTAGGCATTCATACTATGGTTTTGCTACTTGCTATGTTAGAAATTGATTGTGTTGAAACATAAGAAACGTTAGTACTTAAAAACAGGTATCCAAACCCTAAATCCAAACTAAAACTTTACCTGATTTTTGGTCTAGCACAATTTTTTCCCTTGCATTTTCATAAGAAGTAAGTTCACTTAGCAAGCTCTCTGCCCATGCTCATGGAGCTCGGTTGATGCTCCCCCCACCCCCAGTCCTCTGTGCTGTTCCAGGGGTTGCTTTCTCAGAGATGCTTCATTTTATGTGCAAAGCTGAATATCCTAAAAGAAGCTCCTCATGGTTCCTGTGGAGCATGCACCATTTCTTGGCCTCAGTCTCTCTGATAATGTTCCAAAGTGAATTTTCATGTTAGCAAGTTCCCTTGCAGAACTTATCCCGACGGCGGAATGGCAGGACAGTCACGTGTGGGCACGAGCTCTGCACATGTCCCAGATTCCACGGTGACATGGAGCATCTCTTTTCCAACAAGATGCCTGGTTTTGTGGGGGAAAGAGCTCTGCAGCTCACTTGTCTCCCCTTCAGAGCAGCTGCAGGAAACTTGATACCAGAGAACACACAAGCACGTTCTTCTCCCAAGAAGCCGTCAGCTGCCTTTCCAGAACATGGAGTGTGGCATTTGCATCAAAAATACACACAAACCTCTTCTTTCCAGCAAGCCTGCAAACCTTCCCTTCCCCACCTGCCAAGCATGTGCTGGGATGGAAAAGTCATGCCTCGTTCCACCTCCCACCCCTCCTTGAGATGTTCCTCAGCATCTCCCGTAATAGTGATCTTATCTGCTAAAGGAGTGAAACCCAGGGTCCCCTGTGTGAGTGCTGAGTAAAAGCAGGGTCCCCAAATCGAAAAGCACCCATGAAAAAGGCAGAGAAAGATGCTCACAACCCCTCAAGGACATGGGGAGAAGGGTTTCCACAGGGAAGACCAAGGCATCATTACCCCCATACCTAATAGACAAACAGGATTTGGACAACTGTTTTCTCTTTTGGAAACAGAAATTCTGTAGAAACAGCATTCATAGAAACAGAACATTTACTTTTCTCTTTTAAAGCAAATTCTTTCCCCCTAAGCTCTAAATAGCTATTTTTGGTAGGAGAGAGCACAAGAGACAAATCTTTCACCTGGTAAGTACAACAGAAACACACAGTGAAACATGATTCACAGGCTGGGTTGTTGAGGGGGTGGGGGTGGGGAGTACTTTAAGATTCAAGAATTCGATGATTTCAGGTCTCCTGTCTTCTTCAGATGCTATTAGAAGAGCACGCTCATTTTTGTGACAGTTCCCTCCTTCTCGCCTCCTTAAAATGAGACTTATCATTAGTCGAAACCGGCTCAGCAAAGTAAGTGGCCGCCACCTGTATGCACGGCCATATTTCAGTCGATCCTGATCCCTAATATTCTGGACACAGCTTTAGATCAGAAGCCCACTGAAGCATGAACTCCAGCTTCCAGTAAGACAGCCCAGTTGGGTATTTGTCTTTTAAAAATAAACTTCCAGGCAGCAACATCTGAGATACTTCACAGTAAACGGAACCCAAGGAAATCTGGTGCTTACTCACACCAAGTAATGATGCTTGATGATGCTTACTCACACCAAGAGGTGGCCCTGTGCCCTGAGTTTTGGTGCTTTCTGTACAATGACCAACCTAGGTCAGAAAAAACTGTCAGGATGTTCCGCCTGACCCGCAGCCCCCACCTTAGCCAGCCACGCACCCACTAATACATAAAGACTCATTTTACGAAAGGTGATAGTAGACTCAGTTACCTTCTCGACCTTTGACTCGGAGCCTTTTTGACACCCACAGTACTGCAAATTCTACACTAAAACCAGATAAGAACATCATCTGTAACAACACGGATCCCAGATAGACTGGCACTTGATTTCTCTGGCTAGAATGGTACTAAAAGGGCTTCTCCCACAAAGCATTTCGAATCAAAGTAGCCAACGGCAAACAGGCAAAGTTTGCAGAGATAAACAAAATCTGAGTGATCAGTGCAGGTGCGTTGCGGCTTCTCTGTGCATGTTTCCTCCCTACCTCCCAGAACTGGCTCTAATCCAAGGTCTGACCTTACGGGACAAGCTGCCGTCGGACCGTATGGATATGCCTTTCAGAGATATCCATATGGTTTTAGAAAATTGGAGACTTTGCCAAGATACCAGGTAGAGGGATGGGGCAAGGAGAGCAAGTACTGGCCCGAATTTCACTCCAAATATCCTTGTCGGAGACCTCAGCTCCAAGTGGACCGTGCAACCAGAGAGAAGAGCTGGAGAACCAGAGAGAGGCGGCAGCTAAAGTGGCAATGCTTAGACTCTACTTCCGTTTCGTTACAAAGGGGCGACTGCGTGGAGTTCACCAGTGTAGCTGCAGCAACCAGGTTCTGCTCTGCACGCCCCAGAGGCGAGGAGCTTGGAGGGGAAGGTAGGAGGGTCCTCCTCACCTAAGGAAAGAAGACAGGGCAGAGCCACAGGTCATTGCACTTCACTGGGCGGGGGGCTCAGGCCAGACTGTGGCTGAACCTGGGTTTGGACTATGGGCTTTACAAGTGAGGCAGGCCCCCCAACCGACGCAAGACCGGGCAGTCTCATCCTGTTGGCAGGTTCCCTTAGTTGAAGGTCAAGGGTTTGCATGCCTGACTCCATGCACTGTAAGGCACAAGTGCGGAGGGCATCCTGCCGGTGTTCCCTGGGGAGGCCAGGTTCTCCCACAGGGCCCTCCCACCTGGCCCTGTACTAAGCGAGCAGTGATGGACAGAACACCGTGCCCATCAACCCCAGGATCGTTAAAAGACGTGGCTTTGAAAGCACTGGCATTGGTGAGGGGTGGCGAACACTACAAATCCCAACAAAGACATAGGTCCACAGACCCTCATCCAGTACCCTTGGGGCAAGCTCTCTCCTTGTAGCCAGAGGCTTGTGGAGGTCAGGAAGGTGATATGATGCACACACTATATGTCGCATAACACCCCTTGCAGGGGCCGGGCAGCCCACCCTAACTTAGCCTCAGTATTCCCCCGCTGGCACATGGGAACATCCCCACCACCTAGAATAAATCAACACCATCAATGGAGTCCTGGTACTTCCCATAAGCTTCAATGCCAATGAGTCCACACCCAACTTAGAAAAACACTTGCATGGATTTGGGAATTAGGGACAAAGGCTGCGGCCTGCATCAGGAACCCGACCCAAACGCCCTCTCGGCTCCCCCGCGCCTTACCCAGGCCGGAGGAGGACGACACGCTCTCCGTCAGCGAAGATGTTTCTGTCTGATCTGCCGAGAGTCCTTCCATTAGGGGCAGGGACAGCTCCGAGGAGGGCACAGACGAGTCGTAGATGCCCGAGTCCCGAGGCATGTCCGAAGGGCTGGAGGCTTTCCCGGCGTGCAGCAGGGGCCGCAGGACCGAGCCGCCCCCCGGCCCGGGCCCCGCCTCCGCATCTTGGTCCAGGCCCACGTGCAGGCCCTCCGAGGGCGAGTCGGCCAGCGCCCCGGGGGCCGCGGCCTCGGCCTTGAGGCAGAAATCGCCGTCGGGCCCTGGTTTGCACATGACATCATTTAACACCAAGCCCGAGTCAAACTTCTCCAGCACTGGCTCCCGGGAGTGGACTGGGGGAGGTCGGAAGGGGACAAACTGCTTCTCAAACCAGTCGGGCTCCTCATCGATAAACTGGTGCATGTTGCAAATGGCGACGTAAAGGGACCGGCCTGACTTGCTGCGAAAGTAGTTCCTTCTGCTCACCTGTCCCGGGTACTGCCCCGGCTCAGGGAGGCCGTGGTCTCGGGAGTGCAGGTGGGAACAGAGCTGGGGAAGGTTGTCCATGAGCTTGTACTTGGTGCTCAGGTCCAGGACGCCGGGAACATCGCCCTCGCAGGAATAATCGAAGTATACGGCAATGAACTTGCTGAGCTGGGCCGAGGAGCTCTGCTTGGCCTGGCGGAGCTTTTCTGCGATGGCCGACACGGCCACCAGGAAGAGGTCCCCTTTCCCCGAGCCTCGGCCCCCGCCTCTGTGCTTGTAGAGAGTCTTCTTGTCCACAAAGTACTTCATGCCTTTGGAACACACCACGATGATGAACTGGGACTCGTGGATCTTCTGGATGACCCATTCTCTCTGCCCTTCTCGGCAGAGGCTGAAGTCCTCCCACAGGTCCAGAGCCACCTGGAACGAGAAAGGGACCTCACTCACCTATATAGCCTGGGGCGTCGGGTAACAAAAAACGAGAGGGTTAGGAGAAGGTCCCATCATATGTCCTTTAAGCATTATCAGCACTGCTACGTGCGGGCTCGGGGATGCTGGGATCTGGGAACAGGTAGTGTTCTGTGGGTGACAGTGACACGCCAGGCCCTCTGCATTGTGCCCTTGTTACAGCCTAATGTGGGGGCCATTACCACTCTCCCCCTATGAGGGGAAAAAACGGAAGGACAGAGCTTCTAGCAACCTGCCAAAGTCGCATGTCCCAAGTGAGGCCCTCAAGGGGACTCTGCCTTGAATGGGTGCCCTGCGGCCAGTCTATGTGATGAGTGTAGCAGACACTTTGTCCCGAAGACAAAGCTGGAAAGTGATGATGGATGGGTCTGGGTGAGGGACCCCAAAGCAGGCAGGAAATGGGGCTCAGGTCTGGACGTCAGAGTGGCCCGCAATGCTAGCTGACTCACATCCAGAGAATGTGATGGACAAAGAAGACCTCCTTGGCCCCTCTCACAGCCCCAGGGTCAGCCATGCGGTTTACCAGTCCATCAACAACCAGAGAAGGGGGTGGTGGACTGCGGTAACACAGCCACTCCAGTTAGCTAACTTGTGAGTGACTGGCACCTCCCACCGTGACGTCACAGCAGTCTACGGGGTTGGGGGGGGTCATATCCATATAAGGCCTTTAATCCCAAGGAGGTTCTGGAAGGGAGCTGGGGGGTGGGGAGGGGCACCAACAAAGGAAAGAAAATGGGGCATACATGTGCCCCTCAGTGGGCTTCACCTTCTCAAACCATTTTTATCTGATTCTGCTGAAAATGCTTCTTGGCAGTTTTATCGCCTCTTTCCTTCTGTAGTTCAGAAACGAATTCTCAGTGGCTATGCCTGAATGGGAGCCACAGTCTCTTATGGGGAAGGGGGTTCTGAAATGACTTTGTCTTCCGCTTTGGCTCTAAGGAAGACGGTCCCCAAGATCCACCCACTTGCCGAAAATAATCCTGAATTGTCTTAATTAATTAATTAATTGGCTTAATTCTCACTAGCATTATACATTCTAAAAGCTAACTGGGAGTATATACCAAGCATTTTTAAAACGTTCCCATCTTTGACCCAGCAATTCCATTTCCAGGCTTCTAGCTCTGGAAAGTCATCAGAAATGAGGTAAAATTGAACTACTGAGATGTTTAGCAATGTGAAATAACTCAATTATAGTGAAATGATATTATGGATCACATGGCTATTTAAAATTGCATGGGGAAGCCACTCTGGAAAATAGTATGGAGGTTCCTCAAAAAGTTAAAAATAGAACTACCCTACAATCCTGCAATTGCACTACTAGGTTATTTACCCAAATAATACAAAAATACTAATTTGAAGGGATATATGCACCCTGGTGTTTATAGCAGCATTATCAACAATAGCCAAATTATGGGAAGAGCCTAAATGTCCACTGACTGATGAAGGGATAAAGATGTGATGTGTATATAGCTACAACAGAATATTATTCAGCTCTAAAAAAAGAGTGAAATCTTGCCATTTGCAATGACATGGATAGAGCTAGAGACTATTATGCTAAGCAAAATAAGTCAGTCAGAGAAAGATAAACACCATACTATTTCACTCATATGTGGAATTTAAGAAATAAAAGCGATCCTAGCGGGATAAAAGGGAGAGGCAAACCAAGAAACAGACTCTTAACTCCAGAGAACAAACTGATGGTTACCAGAGCGGAGGTGGATGGGGAGAGGAGTGAAATAGGAGATGGGGATTAAGGAGGGCACTTGTCATGATGAGCACTGGGTGTTGTATAGAAGGGCTGAATCACTATATTGTACACCTGAAACTAATATTACACTGTATGTTAACTGATAGGTTTTAAATAAAAACTTTAAATAATAAAATAAAATTGCAGTTTACTTAGAACTTTCAATAGTGTAAAAAGTCATTAAATGAAAAGACAGAAAAATCATTCTAATCCCCCCCAAAATGCAAAACCGTATGCATGAGTTCATCTGTGTAGAAAAAAACTGGGAAGGAAATACACCAAATATTAACTGTGGATCCTCTTTCTCCAGGGTGAGATTACAGGCCATTTTTTTGGTCATCTTTTTCAATTTCCAAAATTTCTACAGTAAGTACTACGCTTACTGGAAGACATTCCCCTCCCCCTGCCCCGACTAGTTAATTACAAAGCAGAGCACATGAGTCATCTGAAGATGTGTGGCACCAGCTAGAGGTTACAGTTGGTTTTTCAGTAACCATTGGGATCTGCCCATCTCCCCACCTTCATGCGTCAGCCTTGTAAATAGGTGTTATTGACACTAGGGGGCAGCCTTGCCACATGGAGAGACTAAGAAACCTACCAGCAGTTAGAATCACAGCACAAATAACTTTCATTATACACTTATTGTACAGTTCTTGCATTGGTGAGAAACAGAGTGTGTCTTCCATGAGAGCTTCAAACTTCACTCTCAAATTAGCCCTATGACATAGAAAAGCTACATATTCATAGCTTAACTAGAGAACAGGCAAGAAGCCGAGGCAGACCATTTGAGTCCTTAACACACTGTTCTCCCTTCTTAGCAAAACTCCTCCAAAGCATCGTCTGAACCCACTGCTTGATCTTCCGTCCTCTCTCTGACCTGTCAAGGCTCACCAAGATGTCTTGAGTGACCACCTCTCCCCGCACTCCTGTTGCGTGTTCCCAGGGCACGTGCCATACCCCTCCAGGCAACTGCACCGTCTTCTTGATGTTTATCAAACTTCCTACCAGGTAGGTGCTATGAAAGGCTTTTGAGCAGGAGTGTCAGGGTTAGGACTAAGGGTTTGGAAACATTTAGTGCTGGTGATGGGCGGGACAGACTGAAGGAGGAGTGTGAGGCTGATCCCAATTTGGAAGGGGGCTAGGCACTGGGGGAGGGCAGGTGTCACCCAAGAAAGCCTGGAGGGAGGGAGAGAGCAGTGAGAGCACGGGAGCACATGTCCTGCCCGGGGAAAGAGAAGAGACTTCAGGTTCCTCACCTCACAGCCACAGAAGTCCTGGAGGAAGTAGGCAAAACATCGGACAACGTTCATGTGATTCTGGCCATCTTTGCTGGAATAGCAGAGGAAGACCTTGGGCCGTGGCCGGAGCCTCTCCCTGGGGAGCACCGTGGTGTACGAGGATGACTCAGAACTCTCTTCATCTAAATGTGAATATATATTTTCTAAATTGGAAAAGAAGATAGGGTTGATGCCTACGAGCAATGCTTTGTCCTGTGCCCTAAGACTCCGGACCTAATGCCATCTTCAAGAAACAACAGTTGATACTTCCAGTCCCCAGCCCCTGGGGTCCCCACTGGAAACAGGACAGCTGATTTCTCCAGTGGAGCAACAAACGGCCAAAATGGGTTGTTCACTTGAAAGTGACCTTGGGTTAGCCGAGAAAACTGCTGGGACCACTCTGGTCAGCAGAGAGCACCCCGAAGCAGGTCTTGCAACCAAGTGTACCTACCAGACCAATTAAGCACTAACACAACTGACCTTCTTTAAAAAAAAGGACAAAACAAAAGAAAACCCTTTTATTGAGGTATAACCTACAAAGATAAGGTGCATAAATCTTAAGAGTAGTCTCAGTAAGCTTTAATCTAAGTATTAAGATTAAATACTTAATCTTTAAGATTAAGATTGTGCAACCATCTTGTGCATAATCACTCAGTGATGTGCGACCTGTGCAACCATCACTCAGATCAAGATAGAAAACATTTCCAAGCTCCCCAAAAAGTTCCCACCCGACACCTGCCTTTTATAAGTCATGAAGCCCTACCTCTACCCTCACTCATACTTTCAGACTTCATTTATGTTCTTGAATTTACTATCCTGAGTTTGGGAACAGAATTATGGCTTCATGGTCACAGCTCCCAAGGTTAAAAGTCAAGTATCTTAACGCTAGGAACTACAGGACCTACGTGGCCTCCCAAATGCCCATTTGGTTGGGGAGCAGGGTGGGGAGTGGTGCGGTGGGGTGGGGCGGTGTTACCAAGGGCCCAAGGACTCCCAGGCTCCCTCTGTTGGCTGATGTCCTGCCAACCTGGGGGGAACACACCACACAAAGAGATACCTTGTTGTTTCTTGCGGCACATCACGGTGAAGAGGGTTGCAAATGCCGAGATGACAACGAGTGGCACAGTGATGGCAACAGCCCTGATGGGCCCAGCCCACGGGGAATGTGCTGGGAAATGTCAAAGACAAGGCTTGAAACTTAAGCAGCACAAGTTCAAAGAGAATTCTTTTTTTTTTCCCCTTTTTTTTTGTTTTTAAAGATTTTTTATTTTTAAGTAATCTCAACACCCAATGTGGGGCTTGAACTCACAACTCTGAGGTCAAGAGTCCCACACTCTACCGACTGAGCCAGCCAGGCACCCCTCTTTTCCTCTTTTTAAATAAGTAGTATTAACAGGTTCTGGGAGCCCTGACCACATTTCTCTAGTTAGTACTGGTCTGGTGATTATAAAAGGATTCCTTTTAAAGGGATGTAGAATATTATTCAACAGTTAGAGTAACTGGGACAGTAAATACTTGTGAGAATTTTGCCCTAGGAAACCTCGCTTCCCATCACTTTTCTTCCAAGTAAAGTGATTATTTAGTCCCAGCTACACACTCACACACACCCCAACCACAGTGGCCTCCATCTTCCAGGCATCGACATTAGGATGAAAGGAAAGTCAGTTTTGATGGAACATCTTTTTTTTTTTTTTTTTTTTTTTTGGAAGAGTGAGGCAGGGAGGGGGAGAGGGAGATGAAGAGAGAGAATCTTAAGCAGACTCCCTGTGCTCAGCATGGAACCCGACACAGGGCTTGATCTCACAACCCTAAGGTCATGACTGGAGCCGAAGTCAAGAGTCAGACGCTCAACCAGCTAAGCCACCCAGGTACTCCTGGGTGGAACATCTTCATGATGGAACATCTTTTAACAGAGAGGAACTCAAATGCTGTGTTTTGATTTTGTAAACCATGAAGTACAGAAAGTATCAAATAGCGTGGTCTGCTGTAGTCCAGAGCCAACATTTCATGCAGAAAAAAAAAAAAATCATACCTGGCTTTAAGGCATAATGCATCACTTTTCTTGTTGTATTAGTGTCATCCACCAGCTGCAAAACAGGATGCCATATCAATATTTTTTTAAAGTGATAACATCTCAACAGATTTCATTCATTTTTCCATCTGTGGACAGTGGGGGGGGGCAAGAGGAAGGAGAGCTGGTGCCTATCATCATTTATGAGCTGAGACTAGACATTAAATCAGATAAATCTCTGCTTTACCAACTCGAAACTCTCAACCTCATCACCTTCCATGAATCAAACATTGTTCATTCGTTGGTGAATTCCGCTAGTGAGTGCCACATTCTAACAATCCTCCATTATAATGGCAGCCTACCGCTCATTTTACTGGGCTGCCATTAATGCTTTCAGAGGGTGTGTCCATTCAAAACCACAAACCTACCGAGTCATACAACCAGTGTTTCTCCCAAAATGTTAAGACATGTTGACTGTCTCTGAATAGCAGAGCTATGGACAGATTTTTCATTTCCTTTTCTATTTTTCTTTTATTACTATTTTTGTGGTATGTTTGATACTGGAAAAGGAATCTAAAATAAAATTAGAAAAATATTATAATTTGCTTGCTTTTTTCAATGGTATTTAGAACTTCATGTATACTGAAACAGAAAATGTCAGCAGAAACCAAGAGAAGTATAGGCAGATATAATGGGCAAAACTTTTCCTTTCTGTTTTACTAAGTTTTTAGGGACACCTGGGTGGCTCAGTTGGTTAAGCGTCTGCCTTTGGCTCAGGTCACAATCCCAGGGTCCTGGGATTGAGTCCCGAGTCGGGCTCCTTGCTCACTGGGGAGCCTGCATCACCCTCTGACTGCCTGTCTTTCTCCTGACATATAAATAAGTAAATTTTTCCTAAAAAAATGAAAATAAAAGTTTTTGAATCTAAATTTTAAAAAAGATATTTTTGGAGTATGACCTTGTAGGGGCCCAGGGCAGGTTGCCCCAGTAGGTAACACAATGGCCTACTAATAAATATTTTGTAATGAAACTACTGGGAAAAAAAGTAGTACAAGGACACTTAGACCCTCCCTCTGTCCACCTGAAAGCAGGAAATAGATCTCCAGTACGACAAATACCCTCACTGTCTTGAGAAGTAAAAATGAAAGCCTTATTGTCTGAGATAGGGACTTTAAAGTCAAGAAAACCGTAGAAACAAACCTTGTTACTTTTTTTTCTAATTTATTAACTCAGCCTAAATTCCAGTTAGAATCCTTTACTAATTAAAGCTCCCAAACATCTATTTTCTTTATCCTGCCAATTCTTCACAAATTTATCATCTCTTTGTCCAAAAAGCATAAAAACTGTGCCTGCCTTTGTCATTTCCTTGGGTTTTAATTTCATTATTGGGCCTCTGTGCGCACTCAGTAAGACTCTGGTTTTTTTCTCTCCTTAATCTGTTTCACGCCAATTTAATTCCTAAACCAGCTGGAAGAACCCAGGGAAGAAAGAAGGAATTTCTTCCTCCCCTACAAAGGAATACTGTATTGAAATTCTAAATCATGGTTATGTGGACTACATAGTTTCATAAAAATATTTATATGAAATATTTTAAATGCTGAATTGAAAAAAATCAAAGACTGATTACATATAAACTTTTTAAAAAGCATGTTAAGGACTATGTAAAGATATAACTATGCATTACCCTCAATTTTAACGTTGTAAACAGTTGGAATTCTTCATGAACTACAATCATTCTGTAGAATTAATAATAGGGCTTTCTTGACCTTATACATACCTCAATTATATAATCCCCAGGAGAAACATTTTGAAGGAGGCAGCTGGTTGTCTCTGTATTTTGCTCCTGCAAAGAAACAACACAATACTTTAAAAACTCACTTCTTAGATGAGGGTCATCTGGACCTCTCTTTTCCCCCAGAGCTGAAGGAGACTTGCCACCAGTCTTGACCATGTTCAGAATCCATCAATTAGATCAGTAAGCAACCCTGTTTATCTGCTACACATGATCCGAACTTCACTCTGATGGAAAGGCCCAGGAGAGCACAGGACCCCCGTCATAGTCTATACTTACTTAGTGGGACCCTCAGCAGGACTATTTCATTTGCAGACAAGGAAACTAGTTAGAATACCCTTTACTTACTGAAAGAGTGAGGAAAGAAATTACCTGCCCATGTTTGTGCATATTTTATGTGCTGTAATTTCAACTTGAGGTCAATGACAGAGGTGAAAGTCCGTAGGAAAGCAAAACTCAACAGGATAGAAGCAGGTCTAGGAAGGTGCTAGGTCCTGCTATCATGACCAAAAACCTCTCCTGGTGCTTGCTAGAGGCCATCTAGCAGTCCTGTGCACTTCCACAAGACATTTCCCCCTCTTGCTGACTGCCTACAGGTTAAGAACTTGGATGCTGAGTTTCTACTTAACTTTGGTCTATGTGTACAATCAGTAAGCCACTGCAATCTTAGTGGCTTGGCTCCAAGATGTGATTTTTCCACTGACTAGCTGTGTGACCTTGAGCAAGCCAGGTGACCTCACGGAGCGTTGGGTAGCCCATCTGTAGAGTGAGGGTGACAGCAGCCTCTGTTGCATAGAGTTGTAAGGATTCAATGAGCATAAAGCTTCGTGACTGGCACACAATGAGCACCCAAATAATGTTTAAAATAGAGCAGAATGAACTAGAAATACTTAATTCTTTTGATTCCTTGGTAATACCTTTCCCAGGCTTCATCACGCTGGGATAGCTGGGGTATAGATAACTGGAGAGTGAAGGTTGTCCCTGACACATAACATTCTGGAATATCTACCAATCGCTGAGATAAAGCCCCATGTTCACGTTGACCCATGCAAATTCCAGGGGCCCAGGGGTCACTTTAAAACATGTAGTAGGGGCTCCTGGGTGGCTCAGTCAGTTAAGTATCTGCCTTCGGCTCAGGTCATGATCTCAGGGTCCTGGGATGGAGCCCCACATTGGGCTCCCTGCTCAGCGGGGAGTCTGCTTCTCCCTCTCCCTCTGTGCTCTCTCTCTCAAATAAATAAATAAAATCTTTAACAAAAAATAAAGGGAATAAAAATAAAAACAATGAGAGAGAGAGCATGAGCGGGGGGAGCCCAATGTAGGACTCGATCCTGGGACTCCAGGATCACGACCTGAGCTGAAGGCAGTTGCTTAACCAACTGAGCCGCCCAGGCACCCCAAAAAATAAAATCTTTAAAAAATAAATAAATAAATAAATAAATAAATAAATAAATAAATAAAGTAGCATTCCTTAATGCACACAGAGCAGCTCACCTGTTTACAGGTCTTTCTCTTGAAAGGCCCTTCATGCTTGAGCTTATAGTGAAGATAGAAGAAACGGAAGCCAAAGGTTTGTGGCGCGGGATCGAAGGACACCTGCATGTCCAAACCGTGCTGAGTGATGTTCAGGTTCCGAGGCTTCCAGACTGTGAGGAGGAAGGACCAGAATGAGCACCCAGGGCCTCCCCCTCCCTCCCCGCCCCTGCCAGCGCTGTGCAGGCAGGACTTGACAGTCGGGAATGGCTCTACTTACACGGCTTACAGGCCAGGTTGTCCGGCTGCAGCAGCAGGTCACAGGCTACGAAGAAAGAAGCACAGTTTCAGTTTCCGTACAGTTTGACGGTTTCCTCATCCAACAGTTCAATAAAATACAAATACACGATGCTGGGTAGTGTCGGGAAAAGTATAAGATACACCAATTCAGCAATGATCTTCAATACAGTGTAGTTATATTTTATAAAAATTTAAATTGTAAAATATAAAAATATGAATGCAGTTCATTTTATCCGAAATAAATGGAAACAGTGTCGAGTCACCCAGACTCTTGAAGCTTGTCAAGCATGACAGAGTTTCAAGGTCAGCAGCCAAGGGCAGAGGACTGTGTTCAGGCTGTGCCACACGGAGGCTCTGGTTTAGCTGCGAACAGAAATAAAGCCAGCCCCCGCTCCTCTGTCCGGGGGTTTAGAGAACTCTGGAGTGACGCTAGTAACTGTCCTGGGATGGCTGTGACCTTCACTAGCAAATGCTCTGATGGAGTCTAAAAATGGTGTCGAGACATCTACTAAGTAGTAGCACCAAACCAATATATTGGGCTTGGAAGCAGGGCTTAAATGTGATGCTAACACAGGGAGAGAGGCCAAACAGCTGGTCCAGGGTGCGATGCTGCTCACCCAGGGAGAACCCTCCGGCAAATGTCCACACAATGCCAAGAAAAGCGAAGGCAGCTTCAAGATCACAGGGCACCGAAATGGTGATAAAACACCATCTCCTGCCTCTGCCTCACCCCCAAATAGACACGTTGATTCTGACAGGAAAAATTAATCTTAAGTTACGTTAATTCTGATGAAGCCAAGCTTTTCATAAATGTATCTGAATCCTCTAATTGGTTATATGTCAGGCATTGAGATGTTGTAAAATGTACATAGTCTTTGCCCTATGGAATCATATTTTAATTAAGAAAATGAAACCAATTATTATAAAATAACTTTGCTGCACAGAAAATATAGTTGAAAGAAAGAAAGAAAGAAAGAAAGAAAGAAAGAAAGGAAGGAAAAGAAAGAAAAAGAAAGAAAGAAGGAAAGAAAAAGAAAGAAAGAAGGAAAGAAAGAAAGAAAGAAGAAAAGAAAAGAAAGAAAGGGAAGGCAAAAGAAAACAACCAGAGTATGAGTTCTGGAGTTGAGAATGAAGGCATCAAGGAGGGGGAGGACGGCAACAAGGACGTAGGAAGGGCTGTCACGTTGGGCTGACAGCTGACCGTCGGGGGCCTGGAACGCCAGACGAGAAAGCCGGACCAGGAAGGCAAGAGGGAACAGCTGCAGGTTTCGGGATGCCTGGGCACCAAATCTGAAAGCGGGGATTCAGGCTGAGGAAAGACACACCACACCACGTGCAGAACAGATGGCAAAGGTAAAGCGGCACAGTTGGCTGCAGAGTGTGGACTCCAGAGTCAGACGTCTGGGTTCAAATACCAGCTCCCGCCGGAGGCTCTTTAACCTCTGGGTGTGTAGTTCCACATCTAATAAGTGGAGATGGGAGGATTAAATTCTTTGAAGAGTCGGTATGGGGGTAAACTGAGTCAGTATTTAGAAAGCATTTAGAAGAGGGCCTGACACATAGATGTTAAACAAACAAACTTTCTAGAAGGAGGTAATCTCAGGGTTACTGATTTAACTGTCTTAATGTAATTCTGAAAACAGACAATCACAGAAGTCATCTTCCTGACGACAGGTAAAAAAAGATGGAATTATTTCATGCTCTATCCTTCATCCCCAAAATCAACCGCTACTTTTTAGTCCTTTTTTTTTTTCCAAATGTCTTTAATTTATGCTTGTCTTACAGCAGCTGCGCCCCACCCCCCCCAAAATATCAAGCATCATGTCTACTCTTGAACAAGTTGGCAATGGGCATCTCAGGTTAGGTGAGCTTCTAAGAATTGTTTTTCTGGGTACTTTTTCTGGATGCTTTTTTCCCCCACCATGCTGGTTTCACACCAGTATTTGGTGAGCTCTTCAATATATTTCTCTGAAAAGTCATTAGGATCAGGAGCAGTGTCATGATGGGAACCAGGCAAGCAGGCCATACTCACCACGGGTTCTGAAGAAGAAAGGGTGGTAATTGCTTTCATTTTTAATGGAAGGAAAAGGGACAATCTTCACAAAGTAATCCGTTTCAAATTTCATATTCAGGAAAGGTTGAGATTCCATTCCCTAAAAGGTAATAAAAACAGACATGATATCATGAAGAAACCACCCACCCCTCCAGCTACACACCAGACCTGCAGGCCTCCCTGACAGTCACTCACATGCTCTTCCAGACCTGGGGTCTATTTTCTGGACCACGTTTAACTGAAATGAAAGATCGGCAGTGCTGCCCGTTCTTTGGCAAGGAAGCCACGGCTGTCTAACCCGGAACCTCAGAGCTGTTGGGAAAGCGCTCACACGCTCCTGAGAGCACAAAGCCACCTTCCAGGATGTGTAACCCGAGAGGTGTGTTTACCAGCGAGAGGTCCTGGAGGGATTCTCTGGGCGTGGAGCAGGCTTGAGGTGTTGCCGAGCTATTTCTCGCCCACCTTGGCAGGAGGGGTGAACCCCATAGCCCCTCCTTCTCCAGTTTCACAGACGTTCAATCGACCATTCAGACCCCAGGAACAATGGCGTGTCTTCAGGAGCACATTCTCTGTGTGTGACTTACGGTTCTTTTGAAGCTACTGTTGAGCTGCTTTGGGTCCTTTAGAATCAGTTGTTGGCACCGTCTTCCCTCCGACTTCAGCTCCTCCAGTATTACTCGAAATCCTTTTAGGAATTCGATGCCTAAGCAAAGCAGAATGCTTTTATGAAAAGCGGACCTAATTACCTTTGAACACACTTTCCTTCCTCCCAGATTACCTTCCTTTCCACCTACATAACAGAGTTAAAGGAATTCTAACTTTGGCCAGAATATCCGGGGTTTTACGGAAAGGAAATCTGCGTGCCCTGCATTCCTGTGGGACAGGCCAGGTGATTTTCTCTGTCCCCTCATGACTAATTAATTAGCTCTACTTCAGCCAGCCATTTCGCAAATGCCCATTGCCTCTGTGATATTAGGGTTCAAATACTTAGGCTCAAGTCACAATTCATCCTAAAAGCCTATAGTGGAATATGTAATTTCTAGGTCATCAGACAGGGTGTATTCGGCTGATGATAATTCCCAGTACTGACTAGGTCTCGACTTCCCCCCCCAAACCATGTTTCCACTTTAAGTTTTTGTCCTATATTTGCTGGCACTGAGTCATGCACAAAATTCCCAACAAAGTGTGTGTGTGCACCCAAGGGGTTCCTAGGCTTGAGATTAAATAGTTTAGAATGCCTACGTGATTTACAAAGCAGTTCTTGCTCTAATCAGGTTTGAAAGGCAGACACCCAACGGCTACCCAGTGTGTGCTCTTCATACAGCCCTCAGAGGCCCCGAGACGCCCACGGTGCTGCTGAAAGGCACCGGCCCAACCTCCTGCCACCTGAGGATTAGCTCTGCTGATCACAAGAGCCAGGACCACCACTCTGCATCCCATGGAAACTGCCGCGGTCCGGCCGCAGCTGGAGATCCCCGAAGCTGGCCTCCGTTGGCGCGGTATCGATTTCGCATTCTTTCTGAACACTACACAAGGAGACAATTGCAACCCTTCCCCCTTGCAGGGCAAAAGTAATGACATAGGATGCAATTAACCAGGTGGGAAAATTACTGATGGCAAAGGACAGGGAAATCTTTTTTGAACAGGTTCTCCAATCCTATAATTATTTGATGAAGAACATATATTTTCCGGTGAGTAGGGCAAAGGAGTCACAATGAGAGCTTCACATTTTCAGGGGTCACGGTGTAGAATGTGCTGGTATGGACGGCCACGTTGCATTTCAAGTACAAAGCTTCCTGTGGGGGTAAGCGCCGGCTGACCCACAGCCCACGATTCAGACATGCTAACAAGAGCCAAGGTCTTTGACCAGTGACCAGTTAGCAGATCTCACAGGAACTTGGCTTTTGAGATTTAAAAAAAAAAAAGTTGAACAGATCCTTATTATTTATACTAAGATTTAATTCACGCCATGTCCCCAGAGCTCCTGTTTAACAAAAGCTGGGTAATTAATAGGATTCAAGACTATACATCTCACAGTTTCATAAAAATTCATTTCATCAGCTGAGGTGGGAGTAGGTGGTTGTAGTCCTTTTTTTTTTTTTAAGATTTTTATTTATTTATTTGACACAGAGAGAGAGATCACAAGTAGGCAGAGAGGTAGGCAGAGAGAGAGGGGGAAGCATGCTCCCCGCTGAGCAGAGAGCCCAATGCGGGGCTCGATCCCAGGACCCTGGGATCATGACCTGAGCCGAAGGCAGAGGCTTCAACCCACTGAGCCACCCAGGAGCCCCCGTAGTCCTTATTTGTAAAAGACCAGCTTGAAAAACCACTACGCCAAATCTGGGGGCAAGGGGCAGGGTAGAAGCAGCAAATGTAAATCTTGTATCATAGCAATACCTTTATCACGATACCCTGAATACCTTGTAGTTACATGTGTAGCAACTTCATAGAGCAGCTTCCACTGATGGAACTTATTTGCTCCTCTCCATTATTTAAAACTCATGAATCCTCCTAACATCCTTGGGAGGAAGGTATTATCCCCATTTTACAGATGAGGAAACAGCTATTGAGACACTGAATGACTTGCCCAGGATCACACAGGAATTAAACATTAGATGTGGGACTCAAACCCAGGAGTGTCAGGCTCTAAGCTGGTGCTCTTAACCCGTATGCTTCTGTCTCCCAACGAGTTTCCTTGATAGGACTTGAAAGAACCTCAGAGAAACAGAACCTGTCCACCCACAAATTACCGTGCAGGAAAAGCATCACATTCTGCCCTCACTGCTTCACCTGTTAGTTTTCCAACCACATGCTCACATCCCTTACTTTCATTCTAAAGGAGCCTGCAATTTGTCAGGTCAACCCCTCCACTGTATAGCCTTACATGGAGTGACCACTTCCCGTTTATCCACAGAGAATGTTTTTATCTTTAAATGTTAAGATAATGTTATTTTTGGAAAACCCCGCTGCGTGCAGACCCAGCAGTATTTACATGGATAAGTGAGTCAGGCCCATGGGTCTGATCTATCTATTCTCCCTCGCTCTACACTCACCTCTCCTACAGTTGGATTTTTCTGAGATTTATCCTGTTCAGATGAAGAAATCCAGGCTTTTACTGTACTTTTCCCTTGGCCAGATTTTTTTTTTTTTAATTCTAAGATTCAGTGGCAATGTCAAAGGAGCAGGTTTGAGGAACAGGTTCTGATGATGATAACAGTAGCCAGTTTGTTTTCTCCCCATTTTTTTTTTTTCTTAAAGATTTTATTTTAAAGTAATCTCAACACTCGATGTGGGGCTTGAACCTACAACCCCAAGATCAAGAGTCACACGCTCCACTGACTAGGCTATACAGGTGCCTTAACAACTACTGTTTTTTAAGAGCTCTTTCTAGGGGCAGCTGGCTGGCCCAGTCGGTAGAGCATGCAAATCTTGATCTCGGGGTTGTGAGTTCAAGCCCCACACTGGGTGTACAGATTACTTAAATAAAAACTTTTAAAAAAAGAAAAAAGCTCTTTCTAGAAATATACTGCATGTGTGTGTGTCTGGAAATCTTATAACAAACCAAGAGGCAGTCATCTGCACGTTACAGATGGGGAAGCAGAGCTCAGCAAGGGTTAGAGGCCTCTTGTAAGAGGTAGAATCTGGGTTTGCACCCAGGCCCATCTGAACAAATTGGCCCTGCCCATGTCCTACACCCAGTTAGCCCATCCTCTCTGGTGCATCATCAATTTGTTAAAGGGGACAAGCAGACTCTGCCCTAGCCTGAATCTGGCCAGATAACATGGGTTTGTTTTTTTCTGTTTCTTCATTTTGTTTTCAGCCTACATGGTTTAAACAAATTCAGTTAGTTGGCAACATTTAAAAATTTATTTTATGGGGGTGCCTGGGTGGCTCAGTCAGTTAAGCATCTGAATTCTGCTCGGGTCATGATCCCAGAGTGCTGGGATCGAGTCCCACATCGGGCTCCCTGCTCAGCGGAGAGTCTGTGTCTCCCTCTGCCCCTCCCCCTGCTCGTGCTCTCTCTCTCTCAAATAAATGAATAAAAATCTTCAAGAAAACGATGTTAGGGGTTTTTATGAAAATTGGAATATTCCTGAAAACTCATAACATGTGCCAGTGCTGTGCCTGGACATCCATGTGGGCACAGAAACGGCCGATGCTGGATGCTGAGGCCATTACATCCTTGGACAGGTCACTTGACCCCCAACTACGGCTGAGACCCAGAGGCCAAGGGTTCAATGTGATTTATCATCACACACTATTATTTTGCAAACCTACATCTCTCAGTAACAGCCAAGCGAATAAAAAGATGAGCCGTGAGGCCCAGCAGCAAGCCCGGTGCATGTCCAGCAAGCCCAGTGCATGTCCAGCAAGCACACGCAACAAAGCAGGGGGTGTGTCTGGGCCCAAGCACACCTAAGCCACGCTTAGGTCAAGACCTGCCCGGCTCCTGGAGGCTGTCACAATGGGACCCCTGCCCTGGCCACCACCCACACCGGCCTCGTGGTGGACTCCATTTGACCACTTACCAAGAGCCCCTGGGGACCAAAGAATGGTGACTGCCACTTGGTCGTGGCAAGCGTACTGACTGATGGTGATGTTGTGGGCATCAGCAATCACATGCTTCCCCACCGGATTCAAGTAAGTGGTGCAGTCTAGAGAGTTGGGAGAACAAAGAACAGTTAGATTAAAACATTCATGTTTCGAGGTCCATGGTCATCTCAAATTACACAGAGCCGTCTGGAGGAGGCCAAATCCATTCTGTCTAAAGACATGCGCTGCAAAAGCCCAAATAGGACATCAAAGTTTGACTGTTTGGAAAACTGTAAGATGCTGCAGTGGGTTTAGCACCAACATCACTGCCACCCTTCGAGTTATATTCTAGGACAGTGTGGGGAGGATCATATACAGTGTGGCTGTATATGTTTACACATATACAATTTGACTATGTATCTGGCATTGACTTTTTTTACTATTATGACTTTACCTAAATCAATCATTATTTATATGAATTCAATCTGTTTTCAGCATTAGAGAGTGATTTGAAACAAAACAAATGGCTAAATAGTCTGGGGATTGCTTTTAGAAGAAACCTGGAGGCAAGGTGAGCAGGAAAAGGACGCAGGACGAGGATGGGACTCATGGGGGAGTGGCTCACAGCAAGACAGTTAAACAATCCAATTAGTACCTACAAAAGGGACTGACGTCGTGAGGAGCAAAGTACCTTCAACATTAAGAGCATCTCAAAGGTAAAACTTCTATTCCCAAACACCATGTGTTAGCAAAGACACCCACAATACCCACCAAATTCAAAGAGCTCCACATTGCTCAAAAAATGAAGACCAACACTCTGATACTGTCTGAGGACATTACTTACTGCCGGCAGTCAGTGCAGCAACGACCACAGGAGCAGCTGTGACACCTAGTATTGCTAAAGAAACTTCAAAGTCTATAGGATCCTAAAAAGCTGCCGGAAGCTTCCAGCCAGACTGAGAATGGGACTCTAGAGAATGGCCATGGGCTGTTCTGGCCACTCATGCAGGGAGAACCACCAGTCATGCCTGGCAAATACCAACTCATGGTTCTTACACTGCTTCATCTCCATTGCCTTCTCAATGATTAAAATGGAAAACTCTTGTTGGTACCTGCTGCAAAAAAAGTCCTCAGTTCCAACAAATGTCCAAATCGACTCATGATGCCTCTGAAGTCAGGGTGTTTTACTTTGAGGGAAGCAGTCAGGGGGATTTTCTAGGCTCAGCAAGTCTATTCCACTCCCCCTGCCCCTGCTGTACACCACACCACACACTTCCCATTTTTTAAAAAGATTTTATTTATTTATTTGAGAGAGAGTGTGTGAGAGAGAGAACACAAGGGGTGGGGGTGGGAGGCAGAGGAAGAGAGAGAAGCAGACTCTCTACTGAGCAAAGAGCCCGATGTGGGACTCGATCCCAGGACCTGAGATCATGACCTGAGCTGAAGGCAGATGCTCAACTGACTGAGCCACCCAGGTGCCCCCACATTTCCCACTTTTATGACTAAAAACGTTCCCTGGGTATTTGAAAATTATAAAATAATGTAAGAAAAATGTAGAAGCCATCCATGCCCTCCCACCATACACAGGTAACTACTACCAGCTTCTAAAAAACATCCCTTCAAGCCTTTCAATGTGCACATAATAGTCCTCCTTTTAAAATTTCTTACTGCAGTTCACCGCACATGCACTACAATACCCCCCCCCCGTAACTCCCAGCCCCCACACTGTCTGGGGCCCTGTTTTCTTGCTTACCGGCTCTAGGTGGACCCCATTCCATAAACTCCATCTGTTTAAAAAGCAGCCACCTCTACATTTCAGTATCACTTCTTTTGAAAAGATGTTCATAATTAACAAAACCAAATTCTACTTCTAATGAAAATTGACTCTTGAAGCATTTAACATGTGTCCTCTGGGTGCAGAAGAGAATTTTAGGATAGAAAAAAATTTTTCTTTAAACATCTGGTTTAACACCCACATTATACAAATGAGGAAACATTTTGCAGCTAAGAGACCAGCTGGGTGGCTTCGGATTCCACTGCTGACCAGCCCCGGGTCAGGACAGAAAGCAGCCTCGGATGACTCATGCACGGCTCTTGCCATTCTAGCCTCAGCACAGAGACGATTACTATAGTAAGTTCTGAATCAGAGGCAGTCAGCCTGCAAAAAATCCTGGCTGAAACTGGCTTCCCAACATTAAAAAAAAAAAAGATAAGATCCCATCATACTTGTCAAGTTCAAACTTTTTTTTTTTTTTAAGATTTTATTTATTTATTTGAGAGAGAGCATGAACAGGGGAGGGGCAGAGGGAGAGAAGGACAAGCAGGTTTCCCACCAAGCAGGGAGCCTGACATGAGGCTCAATCCCAGGACTCTGAGATCATGACCCGAGCCAAAGTCAGACCCTTAACCGACTGAGCCACCCAGGCGCCCCAAATTCAAACATTTCCATTTATTGAAACCTCTGACTTAAACAGCTTTTAGGAAAAGATACACGAATAAGAGCAAATCATGTTTTTTTTTTCCTTTGTCCATTACTAATGCCAAAATTAGCACTCACCAGGTTTCTGTAAATATAATTATGCAAATATAAAGTTTAAGAATTGAGAAAATGTATTACAACCTACTCAGGCATTACCCCCTCAGAGCCTGAAGAAGAAACGAGAAATGGAACTTGAAAGGAGACATGGAGACCTATGAAATTTGCTTTTTTTTTTTTTTTTAAAGATTATAATTATTTATTTGACAGAGAGAAAGAAATCACAAGTAGGCAGAGAGGTAGGCAGAGGGAAAGGGGGAAGCAGGCTCCCTGCTGAGCAGAGAACCCAATGCGGGGCTCGATCCCAGGACCCTGAGATCATGACCTGAGCCGAAGGCAGAGGCTCAACCCACTGAGCCACCCAGGTGCCCCGAAATTCACTTTTGACTTAAGGGTAAGACATTCTCTTTCTTTGTAACATCAAATGTTAAAGGAGTAGAAAAATAAGATTTTTTAGTTTCATGCCTTTGGTGAAAAACTTGGTAATTGGTTCTTAGCTATTTCAAACAGAGCTGGTAACCAGTCAACAGCAATAACAGAAACTTTC
Organism: Potos flavus; assembly: GCA_028534135.1. Classification (NCBI taxonomy): domain Eukaryota; kingdom Metazoa; phylum Chordata; class Mammalia; order Carnivora; family Procyonidae; genus Potos; species Potos flavus. Next base: position 20,750,913 of record CM052898.1, read on the forward strand.
TTGTGGAAGAAAGAAAGAAATATCTTTTCAATGGAAAACAATGAATAAATTTTTTACACAAACCTGGATCCCATTATTAGGAACTCTAACATTTTGGATTCTGGTTACCAAAAAATTATGCCCAAATTACATTCTGCCAAAATGCAACCGAGCTTCAGATGTCTCGGGAGTCAATTCGAGTTGCGAATTAAATTCTAATTAAATGCTGAAGAATAAGAAAGAAAATAATGAAGAAGAGACAGGCAATCAAGCACGCGGGCCAAATATTTAGTCTCATGAAGAAAACAATAAGATACTTTTAAGTTTTACAGGTACAGATCCCGTTTCACAAAACCCCATATTAAATTAGAGCTGCAAATACTTGTTTGCAGCTGACCAGAAAATTCTGAACTCTTGAATGTAATACAAGATCAGCTGGGACCAAGAGCATCTATTAGAAATTAACTTTGTAGCTCAAAGAGAGATCTCTAACACATGTCTTTACTTAGCTAAATTAAGTACCACGGACTTGCAAATCTTTCATTAGCATTGTAACATTTACCCAGAGATTATATGCACACACCACTAACATGAAATATCTGTTTCAAATGTGGTGCTCACTTGGGCAGCACATATATATCGTTTCAAATGTAAGTCCTCATTGGTTAACTTAAAGTACCCACATCAGCAACTGTAGGCATAAATTTGACACACGTATTTGTATCTTAAAATTGTTAGATTGTGTACACGACCTCAAAAATCTTGCTTTCTCAGTGATCATTTCAGAGGCCTCACTGGGACCCACACCCATTACTTACATGGATTCCTAATCCTCTCCAAGAGATGAATCGAATGTCAGGAGTTACTGAACAGGAGTCAAGCTCCCTCTTGTTAACATTTTTACGTATAAATTATGGCTCATAAGGCTAAAATGCTCACAATTCTATATAATTACCTTCTTAGCATGAAAGCAGCTGCTAAGGGGGAATTCTATATGCTTAATCAGAAAAAAGCACCCTACCCTCTCCTGAGGAAACGATTCAGCCAGATAAAGCCACACTTCCTTGAGAGAAAGGGCCAAAAAAGATGTTGTATTCTCATTCCGCTTGGAATGACTTCTAATATTGGCAGGTATCAATTACTGAGTGCACATCACAGGCCAACTAAGTTGAGCAATTAAAAGCATTACTTCATTAAAGCCTCAACATGATGCTCAGGAAGAAACCAATCTTTATTTTACAGGACGTGAAAACTAAGGCTTAGAGAAGTCGAGTAGCCTGCCATGGCTCACAGCTGACAGGCAGGACACCAGAGTTGGAACCCAGGCCCACGGAGACGGCCAACTGGAGACCCCTGGGCCAATCTGGACACATATTCACTTGGTCCACTCTGTGCTTGTGAACATGTTTAAATAGATGCCAATATTAAAAAATGTTCAAACAAACAAACAAAAATGCCAATTTCTCTTTCTTCTTGCAAATCACATCTGGCTACACTCAGGGGCAAGGCCCCAAGGAGCTGGAATGGAGAAGCCAGTGTTCCCTTCGGACCAGATCTGGGCTGTCCAGTTTGCCAGTCCTGACCGTTCCCTAGCATCTCTGCACTTGAGTAGCGTCACTCATTTGTGCACTGCTGGGCCCCTACAGGCATCTGCCTTTGTTCTTAAGGTCATGGTTATGTCTTGAAGACATCAGGGTAGGTCTCCATATACAATTTCTCCCAAAACTATGGAGAACACTTGACCTATTTAAACTCTGAAATACTTGAGTGGCTTAATTGAGACTGAGCCCTGTTAGCTCTATTGATAAACCTGAGCAGGTTCAGAAAATTCCTCCACCTCAGGCCCCAGTGTCCTTGATGAAGCACGGCTCTGTAAGCTGTAGATCACCGAAATGGCTCCATTTTCCGGCGGTGAAGCCAGTTACTTACTGTCATATCTGAAGGTGATGTTGTGCAGCCCGCTGTTTCTGCTGGCCGGCCCCACTCCCTGTGGGAAAACAAGAGAACGTGATGAGGAGAGAAGCCAATTTGCTTTTCCAGCACACATCCCCATAGAGTCAAAATGCACACAAGATTGCAAAGACCCAGGGTCATACAGTGGCTGAGCCATGTCTACCACTCTTCCCGCCCGCCCTGGGCCCCTTCTCCCCCACTGGCTGCCCACCTCCCTCCAGCCCAGGAGATTCCGAACTTCCAGGCCAAGAGCATCATGAGCACTCACTTCCCCTAAGACAAGAGGAGCATGCTGTTCTGTGTTTGGGGGTTAAATAATAATTCATTAACAGTAAAATTGGGAGAGAGACCATGAACTGCCAGCTGGAGCCCTTCCAGCTGGATCCGCTTTGAGCACTGATTGGTTATAAAATTCGCCTACCAGACACTCTCGTCCAAAAGCTCTATTAAGCCACGACAGATAGGCAATTCCTCAAGTCTAAGGAAACAGGTTTCTCCTTCCAAGACCGGGAATGAGTGTGGGAATAAGCTATTACTTTTAATGAGAAAATTCTTCAGTGCATCCATACCTATGCTTGGAATACATAGGGTGGGTCATAAAAGAAAAAGGAAAAAGACTTTAAAAGGGCTAACTCTAACTCTTGGTGATGTGGCCGTTAGCCACCTGCACTCTTAATAGCAGGGATAACAACTCCGCCAGACTCCCCACTTTAATTACAGCATCCACAGAGGGAGCACCGGAATCCTCCCATTGCCCCGCCTTTTCCTAACCCACCACTTATCCATCATGGGAAAGAGCAGCTACAGATCTGCTGACTCTGGTTTAACTGTTTCTGTAATAATCGGTAAATGTGCCATTCAGCATTAATTGCAGAATTCTCCAAAAACAGTTAATTCTGAGATGCTAAATGATGGGAAAATATTCTAACCACACAGCTAAAGTTTCCACTCAACAAAGGGGATGCTGGGGAAAACCATATGCTGGCAGCCCGGAATTTAATGGGCAATTGTCACACTGAGACACAATGTGCAGAACCCGTCTGATGGAGCCCAGGGTCTCGGGCCACAACCCCATCACATCCATATGCTGGAGGCATGTTCACGCTGCTTATCCTGAAGCCAGCCATGCCCACTGAAACTCTATCCCTGGGCTCAGATAAACATGGAGCTCAGGAAGGCACAGCTGTGCAGACTAAGGGAGGCACGCATGCGCACACACACACTGCAATTCTAATTCAAGAGAGAAATAAGCACTAACAGGAAATCTAAAACAACGTGGAGTACTAGCCCATGATCTACTGGGGCTCCCCTTCTTCCTGATGCACCTTCTTTCTCCAGCTTTCCTGTTTCCATCCTCCCTTTCCCACATACACAAGAGTCTGGATTTCTTCCCTTGAGCTGAAACACTTTGGGCAGGGTGGTTTTCTTATGAAAATCCTAAATGCCTCCACAATTCCTCAGGGACAAGGCCTCTAGGGTGTCACTAGAGGATGCCCAACTTCCAGATGGCCAAGACCAGAGTAAAACGACCAAGCAGGAGACAATGCCATCCCCCCACAATCCCTAGGAAATGCCCAAGACACCCAAACCAAAGCCTTCTCCTCCCTCATGAAGCCCCAGGATATAAAATCACTCACCATCTATTATGAGCCAGACATTATGCTATGTACAGTGGTGAACAAAACAGCCACTGTCCCAGTCCTCAAGAACAAAGTGACTCATTCCTTCAAAGGAGACTAATGGGGTATGTGGATCACATGCAAAGTATATAGATGAATTTCAACTCACACCCTGACCCTCCAAGAATGCAGCTAGGGTAAAAAGCCAGCCAAAAGTAAGCATACAGCCTGTGAAATGCCACCGGCAGCACCTTGCGAAGGATGATTCACTCCAGAAGTTTGAAAGAAGGAAGGATAACTGGACTGGAAAAGGAAAAGGGAGCATCATGGGAGGGAAACAAAAATGCAAAGGGGCCAAGGTAAGTATCTTAATCCTTTCATCCTCCTGTTGGTGACCATGGGCAAACCACTTCACTCCACATGGTCTGAGACTCTCCAACTATCTTCCTAAGAAGATAATTTGCATGACTTTCCCTTGGAAAAGGGGTCTGAGGAGGCCCACATGAAGCCCCGTAGAGGAAGGGCTTTTCCAAAAGGAAATGAATTTCATTTAATAGCATGCTCTCAGGTACGTAGGACTCTAATGACCAGTGAGACCAGTCACCTTACTCGTAGGACTGTCAGCTTTCACTTTGTTCTTCTTCTCCCCATATTTCTACTGCAGCATGTTTTTCTTTTAAAGATTTTTATTTTGAGTAATCTCTACACCTAACGTGGGGCTCGAACACACAACCCCAAGATCAAGAGTCACGGGCTCTACAGACTGAGCCAGCCAGGCACCCCCACAGCAGCATGTTTTTAACAGGTATTTATTGGGCGCTTGTAATGAGCGACATATTGTGGAAAGAAGCCCAACATCGTGAGATGTGCTATATCCTGCAGACAAGAACCTAAATCCCTCCAAATAAGGTCTGTGCTGCCTGCAGAGCTGTTCAGAAGGGGGCCCAGTGAGCTGGCCTCAAAGGGCAGTGAGGCTTGCATATAGCTGCGATTCACTACCCACAGAGCATTCCACCTGCCCCCAGGCCCTGCCCAGCTGGGCACTTGCCTGGAACCAGACCTGGGTCCTAATCTCAAGGGGCTATGGCCACCAAGGTGCTCTCCTAATGTGCAAATCTGCCCTTGTTCCTCTGTTCCAAGCCCATCACCAGCTCCGTGTCCCTTGTAGAACATTCCTGATGTGGCTCCTGCCTCTCTTCTCAGCCACCTCCCTCCCTCCCTGGCAGACTCCTCCAGGCACTGCATGACTGCTCAGCACGTGTTTTGGAAGCACCCCCATATCCCAGAACGCCCTTCCCACCAGCCAGGTCCTGTTCCCTCCATAGGCCTTCCACCTTAGTGGAGCTCGGTCACACTGGGTCTCTGACACAGAAACCCGCCTGCATACTCACTTGGCGGAGGTATGATAATCCATCAACACAACTTGACCAGCATGGCACTTCTGCCAAGGTACATGCAAAACAGTACTTCTAATTCCACAAAAAATCAGACACTAAAGACCCTGTGACCATGCCTGGTCCTTGAGCTCAGAGCCAACAGAGCACAGAGCTCAGTTCCATGGCAAGGACCCGCTCCCGTGTGCACCAGGAAAACTTTCACTCTTGGAAGTCGTCCAGCGCACGCTTTCTCGGCATGGGCATCAGACAGGTGCTCCACCTGGCTGTCCTCGGTTCACACCCAAGTAATGCACCTGCTGCTCCCGGGCCCTGGGAAACCCCATCAGAAACGGTGTGCCCGGGCTAGCCCACAGAGCACGACTGTTTTCTTTCTACTTTGTGGTAGACAGAATAATACCACACGCTCACACAAAAAAAATAATAAATATCCACATCATAATCCCCAGAACCTGTGTTACTTCACGCAGACAGCAAAAAAGGACTACATAAATGTGATACAGTTTAAGGAACCTGAGATGGGGAAATTATTCTGGATTATCCTGATGAGCCCAGTGTAATCACAAGGGTCCTTCTAAGTGGGATTCAGGAAGGTCAGAGAAGGAGAAATGACCACAGAAATAGAAGGCAGAGAGACCAACATTGATTTCAAGATGCTACACTACTGGATTTGAAGATGGAGACAGAAAGGGGTAATAAGCCAAGGAATGTAGGCAGCCTGTAGATGCTGGAAAAGGCAGAACATTGGTTCTCCCCCAGAGCCTCCAGAAGGAGCCAGCCCTGCCAATGCCTTGATTTTAGCCCCACAGAGGACACGTTTTGAAATTCTGATTTCAACAACTATAAGATAATGCATTTGTGTTGTTTTAAGTCACTAAATTGTGATAATTTGTTACAGCAGCAATTGAAAGCTAATACATATATATATGCGTTTAGCAGCAGTATGGTTGAAATGGATCTCAATGTCACAATTGCCCATGTGCTGTCCTTTTCCCCTTCCTACCCCCAGGGCAGACTGATCGCTTGTCACTCCAAGTCTATCCCACCCTGGCTGCAGGCAGACATGGGACACTGACCCATCAGGGCTGCTTCAGATTCTGCCATATATGCTTCTGTGGGCTAGCCTCCGACGTATCTGGAGTAGAAGAGTGGTTAACAGAATGGGCATTGGAGCTGTACAGATGTGTGTTCAAATCTCCCCCTCTCAAGCTGGGTGACTTTAGACTTTCCTGAGCCTCATTTTCCTGAGCTTTCTATAAAATGTTTGAATAAAACTTCCTGGAAAATCTCGCTGTGGAACCAGTGAGATGACGTGTATCGAGCTCTCTGCACAGCATGTGACACATTGAAAGAGTGATGGCACCATTCCTGGGAAGATTCCTGTCCTAATAAGCAACGAGAGAGCTGTGCAGTGTGGGGGTAGGTGAAGTAGAAAGGGGGATGCTCACAGGAAGGAGCATCTCCAGACATGACCAGTCTCACCATCCAGACCCGGGGTGTCTGGCGGATGGATAGACAAGTCAGGGCAAGGTGACAAAGGCACTAACCACCAGACCATGACATGGTCTTGGTGGGAACTGGGCAACCCAGTGACCCCCACCTCTGGTGAGTGTTCAGGTTGGATCAGATGGGGAGAGACTGAAGGCAAAGGGGCCAGGACAGCCCCCCTACACCCTCATCCTCCCCCCAGCTTGTGCCACAGCCCTGGGCCTGGCCCATAGTCAGCCTTTGATAAATATTAGTTTTCTGCCCGAATAAACGAATTCATGACAAAGCTAGGTAATGCACACCGAGAACCCAAGAGGACCTAGCTTCGTTTGACAGGGTGATTTATGGGCTTGGAATCAGGACTCACACTAAGGGAACAAGGGTAAGCAAATTACAAAGCTGGTCAATGGCTTTGGAAGCTGTTTTTCAGTAAACGAGTCTAAGCTTTTAGCTACTATACCCATTTTGATATTTACAGAGCATACAATTAAGAATACTTGTTTGTTGCCTGTTACTTAAAAATCTATAAACGCCAATGCTGTGGCCTCAGGGTGTCACATTCTTAGTTAATTAACCACCCCCATTTGCTGCACTGAGGGCAGCTTTTAATTTGTTCCAATGGTAGCTGTGAGAAGCAAGCCCCAGGTGCCTGGGGCTCTGCTCTGAACACTGTGGTGAGCAGGGACGGAAGCAGCAAATGGGAACATAATGGAGAAAACATCTTTTACTCAGGAAAGGGGGAGGGGATGATAACCCGTAAGTGCTCTAAAGGAATAAAATTCAAAACCCATACCATGCTCCACCCATATGGCAAAAAAGCAAAGGCCTGGACACAAAGACGGCCACAGGCAGGGATCCCGCACAGAGCAGCCAAGAGGGGCCATCTGAGGGCCCATTTCCTGAGGGGTCCTTGGGGGTTCTAAACCCATTGAGGACACCAACTTCCCAGAGCAACATTTCCAATCCAGCTCCAAAAGAGCTGAGCTGCCATTTTGGAAAAAAGTGCATTTTGAAAAGGACTGTGCTAATTATAGTATCCCCCTTTCCAGGGGAAGGCAGTCCAAATAGTAAGGCCTAAACAAGACTGCTTTCAAATCAGTTAAGGAAGGACCACTCAGAATGCTGGTAACATTTTGGCGAACTGAGTTTGGGTGAAAATTTAAACAATAGCATCCATCGGAAAGGACTGAGATAATGGGTTTTTAAAGGCACATTGAGCAACTACTTAAAAAACTAAGGCCAACTTATACTTTGTATTTCCCCTAACATTTCCTCTACCTTGGGTTTCCCGTGTGTCAGTGAGATGTGAAAGATAGCAGACAGCTCTGTGAGGCTTAAAATGCACAATAGGACTGACATTTTTGTCTCTGACCAGTAGACATGGTGAAGGCAAGAGGCAGAACATGGGGTCAATTTATTCTGCACAGGTTCAGTTCAGATGGCCTCAAAAATGAAGTCAGATCCCACTTCAGTTTTCAGTCCAAACTTTTAACTAAAAAAAGAAAAGAAAAGAAAAAAAAAGGTGGGGGGGTGGAGGCGGGGAGGAAGAAGTCAGCAAAAAGCAGAGAAGCCCCAGGTGATGTAAGCGGAGGAGAATGCCGGCAAACCCAAAACACAAGGCAAATAAATCACAAAGCCAGCTTGGGTCTGGATCTATTCGAGATATTCTTCTCCACATTCCCGGGAGCTGTTCTCTCTCACTTTCCAACTCCATGCAACAACTTCAGGAACCAAGGGTGCCAGCTGTCTGATTTGGGGAGGTGAACTCTCGGATGCCTGGTGGGGAACCCACAAGCTCTGGGGGAGTGCCGGTGTGTTCCCACCAGCAATTACTGCGTCGGCCCCAAAAGACCCAGAGATCTTAAGCTAATTAGAGAGATTTGCTTGAGGAGGTAGGAAATCACTACTCCAAAGCGTTGCCTGTGTACCAGACCAAAGCCGTAATCATGATTCATCTCTGACATGTTGCTAATCAGCACACACATGTTCCTAATTTCACGCTCCCCAAAGGAAAGCTGAAGGGACAATTGTTTCTGAGTTCTAACATGGAGCCAACCGATGCCAAGTTACCATGTGTTCTCCTTATCAAACTGAGAGCTCTAGTTTCCTTCTAAGCAGCTTTTTACCCCTCCTCCCCTCCCCCACCCTCTTGCCCAAGGAAATCCATTCACTAAAGATAAAGATGTGTTAGGGCATTTACAGAAGCTATTTCTCAGATAGTAAATTTTCTTTTTTTTTTTTTTTTAATTGAGATAGAATTGACATGTAACATGGTATAAGTTTAAGGTATATAATGTATAGATCTGATATATTTATACATTGCAATAGCAACTTTTCTAACTGGCCTAAATGGAATTTAATGTATTTTTAAATGTCTTTCCCTGCTCCAGACTTTAATTTTCTTATTGCTTTGCCTCTGGAATATACATATGCAGTGAAAGCCCAGAGATATCAACACACACACACACACACACTCTTCTCCTGTGTTTAAAAACAAAACAAAACAAAACTCTGCAGCCTTCTTAGTTTTCACAAAGCAAAAAGCCCAAGTACTTTTTCCAATTAAGTCTGCTAAGGATCTGGGCTGCGTGTTCTCCCATGGCTGATACTGACAAATAGACAGGGTTGTTCCATTTTTCCAATTCTCAAAACGTTAAAAGCAAGCTATAAAACATGCCTCTGGCTAGAGAGCCAGACCTTTTCCTTTGGCTGCATACACCACTCCCATCCACTCAAATGAGAACCGCATGGTAAAGCACTGGCATTTTAAGGTAACTGTCAACCCATCTGCAGTTTCAAAAGCACACACAGACAACTTCGCAGACACAGATTAGCTGGTTTTCTGTAAATACTGGGTACTAAGAGGAAGCAAGCAACCAACCACCCAAACATCGACCCAGCAAATCGGCTACCAGCTTGCACCCATTTAGCTGTTAAAGGTAGTTATAAAAACTTCACTCCAGAAGCTCAAAAAAGTATCTTTCTGCAAGGGCAAAACAGTGATTAGACAATAGGGGAAAACTTAACGCTGTACACATGATTGTTACGCCTAAGCTCAGAGGAAATGTTCGGATCAAAACAAAACTACTAATAAAAAGCCTTAGGACCACACAGAGAGCGTGCACTGAATTGTACCGCTTCAAATACTGTTTCTGAGGCTCTGAGACGGAGTCTCCAAATACTGTATCACATCTGGAATTCTGCTTTTACAGCACAAATGCCTGCAGAAATGGGGGATTGTGACGTTGCCATGGGGACCCAGCCTCCTCCAGCCAGGCAGGTCCCCAGTGTGCCCCACACATGTGCTTCCTTCAAGGTGGATTTCGCATATTTGGAAATTATGGAAGGCCGCCCTTTTAGGTTTTAGTGTTAATCGAAATATCACAGGCTACACTCGAAATCAAGTTGGCCTATTATTTCTGTCCACATGGTGGTCTCAGAGAGAAAAACTTCCTTAAAATAACAGTGGGAAGCAGCAAGTCAACATTAGACCCCTTTTCAAAAGTTATTTGTGGCTTTTCCCCCTTCCGCCAGGAAGGAGACAGGCTTCAAGCATCCCTTTTAAACTCTTTCCTTCTCTGGCTGCAAAATCCAAGTAAGTCAACCTGTGCACACAGCTGCCTCTCATCGATGGCCTGTGGGAGGGACCCCAGGCCCCAGATCGGTGCTTGCCATCGCAGGAAGTGAGCCACTAACGCCATCCCGGCAGGGCTACTGGTCAAGGCAGGGGGTCTTCACTTTTAATTGCTGTTAAGGGGAAAAGGTTTCTAGAACCCATAGGAGAATCCTGTGAGAAACAGTCCTTACCCAATTCCCGCCCCCCCCCAGAAACATTCTTACATAATTTGGGGGCATTCCCAGAACTCCCAGAGGAAACTGAGGGCTTCACAGGTCCAAAGCCATGTGTAGACACAAAGAATCTAGAGATTCTTGTGTCGACAAAAGATCTTGTGTCGACACAAAGAGTCACAAAGAATCTAGAGACCCCACTTGGAGATGAAGAGGTACATCTGGGTTTCCCCACTTCCCTGGGATGCAGCTCTCCATCTGACCCCTCCAGGTGTGGATTCATACAGATACACGAATGCAACAACCCTCCCTGGGTGGGGGCAAGTGTCCCCAACCACTCCTCATCCTGCCACCGTCCTACCTCCCAAGACCCCAGGTGGCTCAAAACCAATGGTCAAGACCCTCATCTCTCTTTCTGCCAGGAGCATTCTCCCATACTTGTAACTAGAACGTCTCGAGCCAAAGCAGTAGTGCCTCTTCCAATATGTATCTGCCTCTCTGCAAGATCTGGCCTTTCCACGATTTCCCGGGGGGGAGGGAGGGAATCGGCCAGAGCAGAGGTGAAGCAGCAGTCACCAAGCCCCTTGGGCAGATCAAGGGGGCTCATGGGAAACTGGTTCTCAGCCCTGCCCTCACTCAGTGTGACCTCCCGCCTGAACCATTTCCATCTAGTCTCTTCGATACCACATCCCAAAATGTCCCCCTGAGATGCAGCCAGGATTTGTGAATGTGTGTGTGTCTGTGTGCGCACCCAGCACCACAGAAGAAAAAAAAAAAAAAAGCACCAGGAAGGCAGCAGTTCAGCCCCAGGTGTTAACACTTAGCGCATCCTGCCCAGCCCCCTCCAGCTTGAGGCCAGCCGCCTGGGAGCCGGACACAGCAATTAGGCCTTTCCCGGGGCTGGGCGCCTTTGTCCCCTTGCTAACATCATTAGTGTCTGACTTCCTGTGCACAGCGGGGCCTCCCGGGGGGCAATCGCCGGCTGACCGGGACAGGGCATTAGACTTCCTTTGTCAAAGACCCTCAAATGTTAACAAGCTTGTGAACAAGCTTCTCCTTCCCCCCCACTCCCAATGCCCCCCCCCCCAGCATCCCTTCTCCACCTCAGCCACTCCTCCAGCCCACCAAACACTTAAATCTCAACAGCCTTAGTTCTGGCGGGCTGGTGGGAATCCGAGTTACTTGAGAGCAATATCAAGCCTCTGTGTTGAGCAAGCAGAGCTTCCCTTCTGCAGAAAAGGTGGACAAATGTGATTTTCTAAAGCCGGTCCCCTATAAGCGCCATTCTCATTTACAGGGTGCCTGCTGCTTCCCAGGTCTGTGTCACTTGTCTGGCACTAACTAGGTGAACAAGGAACAAAGATGGAAGTGCTCAGACGTGAGTCCCAGGCTGGGCAACACCCCCAGTCCGACACCCCTGTCAGCACACGGGTCCCCTTCACGCATGCTCATGGGCTGATGCTCAAGATGGTCTCAAGATGCAAGGATATGTGGAAGGTTTGAGCGATATTCCCAGGCTTTTAAACACCGATCACATCTGAAACCAGGGGAAACAGGTACAACACCACTGTCACCATCCATCTCTCTCTCAGCAATACTGGTCCAGCAACACCACCAGGACCAACATCACTAAAATCCTCTCATTTACTCCTCCATCCATCTCAACGGAGGGTTGCAGCTTCATATGTGGGGACGCAGAGGTCTCTGAGAATTTGGTGAGAGCTGTGGCCCACCTGTGTACACACAAGCGTGCACGCAGTATTTCAGGAAGCTTCTGGACCCACGCAATCCACTTGGGGCTCCCACTAGCCTGTCTTATCCATAGCTCAAGAGCTTAACACCAAGTCTGTAGAAGGACACCCTGAGTGGTTCAGTGATCCAAGGGAAACCTTGGTGATTAAAAGCAAAATTCAAATGGCAGAGGGCAGTGGTTGGGAGTAAGACCTCAATTTTAAAAAGAACTCCGGAATTGATGTCTCAACTCTAATCCTTCACAGGCAGTATTTGTTACAAGTCTATAATTGACCACTTTGTCCAGGATGTTGGGACTCATGAACTTTACAAAGCAGCAACGTAAAAGACAACTATTTCTGCTGTTAGGGGCAGGAGCCCATTAAGTGGGACACACAGAGTACCTTTCAGTCCACAAGTGACAACAGTCATGTCTGCAGTCAAGTCAGTTTCACCGAATCAAGTTAAAAAATAAACAATGTGGCTATTTCTTATTTCTTTTTTTTTCCCCCATACTCACGGTATCCAGAAGATCGAAAGAATAGCTGATTTCCCCGCTCCTGCTCAGTTGCCTTGGCGGTCTATGGTGTTTGTGGTCAACACACAAAATTGGGTTAGGTTTTGGATATGTTTTTAAATATTTGCCCAAGAGCTGCAGTGGAGGATAATCTAAACCTCCATTTTTTTTTTTTTTTTTTTTTAAATGAAGAGCAATCTATGGCTTTGACTTCTACTCTAGACATACCAAAACTCCTTCAAAGTTTCAAAAAGATATTGGTAGACAGAGAAAGGACATGAACACTTCTGTAATGCCAGGCCCCCCACAAGTTTATTTTGATGAACTTTACAAGTTTCAAACGAGTGAAGTATTTCACTACTGATTCTGATTTTTACCTTTTGCCAAGCTAATTTCAAAATAGCAGGCAATCGGAAGAATATACTCAGACACTAATGGTCTTTGCAACTTTTACGTCTCCCTGCTTCTTGGATGGAAGCCAGCAGCCTGCCCTTAAACTATAAGTAATAAATCTAGAAGACTCTCCTAATTTCCCAATGATACCACCTGGAATACCCATTAAAGCACACACATACACAATGACATACCAATTAAGTCACTGGGTGATTTAAGCCAGGAAATAACTGTGTTTGCTAAGAAATATTCAGCTTTGTTTTAAATTCCTTGAACAGCTAAAATGTCATCCTGAGAAGGAGGGCAAAGAATGATGTAAAAATGAAGAATCACTGTCTTGGCTGATTTCAGACTTAGATCAACTTTCCTGTGGGTGAAAGGAGGCAATAGAGATGTCCCAGGAATGAAGGCCTCCCCATACTACCTCTCTCTGAGGACTCCTGGCACGGGTTGGTATAGAGGGGGAAATTAGAAAGCAGATTCATGTGAGACCAATAAGGCAATGGAGCAGCAGTTAGGAGCACACTTCCCCCTTACCAAGTGGTCCTGGGGGTGGGTTCCGGCCTCTCTCCAATGGGGCTGACACAAGCAAAATGGCACACAGCACTTTCCTGGTCAGGCAAGAGGCAGAAATCAATGCATCTTGTCCCCTTCGCTAGGTTTCCCATGGAGAGATGTTTACAAAATCAAAGCAACATGGGGGAAATAAATTAGAAGCTGTAACATTTTGTCATGAAGTTATGGTGAAACAGAGACTTAACCAGGAAAAAAAAAAAAATCAAAGCAGTGACTAAGTATTTCAAAAATAAAATTAAAAAGGGAGGTCAAAGTTTCTGGCAAAAATGACTTCCCAGAAAGGATGGAATCTTCCCTGGTTCTCAAACAGAGGACCCGAAGAGTGGGTTTTCAAGTTTCCAGGAAAAAGTGTAGGCTTTTCTTTTGACCAGGGCTTTATTACTTTTGTAAATAAAACAAATTCAAGGCAAAAGAAAGTAAGTATAGACAATGTGAAAATCCTCCCCAGTCAACTTCAAAAATACTATACAACATATTTCAAAATTGCTAAGGGACTAGTTCTTAAATGTTCTCACCACAAAAAAAGAAATGATAATTATGTGACTTGATCGAGGTATTGGCTAAAGCTTCAACGGTAATCATACTGACACATTTAATGTAATCAAATCAACATATCGTATACCCTGAACATATACACTGTTATAAGTTCATTATATCTCCACTGAAAACAAAAAGAAAACCCTCCCCCAACATCCTTCCTTCTCCATCACTTGGAAGACTCTTCTGGACTGTCCCTATTGCACGCATCCCATGGACTATGGCTTGACATAAGTTAGATCCTAATAGAGAGAACACTTGTTCTGATAAATCTTCACCAGCTAATAATGAATGCAGTGCCTTTTGGGAGAAGTCCGTGGGGCCAATGGAAGAAATGACCAAAGATCCTAATGAGGTAAGAATTAGGACCACTGGGCCGAATTCTTTCTAAAGGTCCTGCCAGCTTTAATTATCCATCATTCTCTACTAAGAGAAAGCACCTATTAAAAAGTAGTAAGACAGGCCCTTTCACCTGTTCTACAACTGGCTCCATACATGGAAAAGTAACAGGACAGACACATGGAGAAGGCTTCCCGGGGCAGTGCACGCCTGTTGGTATTTCAGGAGGCTGTCTGCTGTCTTAATGGTGTTTGGAGTAACCAAATTACTCTAACTTATCCCGAAGATTCCTTCTTTTTTTTCTTTTAAAGATTTTATTTATTTGAGAGAGAGAGAGAAAGTGAGAGAGAGTATGAGAGGGGAGGTTAGAGGGAGAAGTAGACTCCCCGTGGAGCTGGGAGCCTGATGCAAGACTCGATCCTCGGTCTCCAGGATCATGACCTGAGCCGAAGGCAATCGCTTAACCAACTAAGCCACCCAGACGCCCCCATCCCAAAGGTTCTTAAAAATTACATGAATTTAGGGGATTTTTTGATTACTTGGCTAGTCTCATGTCAATAACGAAATTGTATAAAATGAAAAAGGAAACTCTGGCAAACCCAAGAAGAGGGCTGACAACATCCTCAGACTACACAGTCATCACGTTAAAGCCACATAAAAACCCAAGAGCTCAACTCTTCAGAGGAGGGCAGCTCGAAGAACATCAGCGTGGGGAGATTCTACACAGCAAGCTGAGGAGATGAAGCCATTCATCTGCTAAAATTGTAAATTCTATTTTGCGATTAAAATCATAACACATGCATAGCCTGGGCATCGAAGAATGATCTCTGCCTCAAAAACTTTGCCCGATCTAAAAGCAATACTTAACTGTACCCCAAGCTTCTCTCTTCCTCATTGGTTCATGAATAATCTTAGATAATGCCCTAGAATTTATCAACAGATGTTTTAAAGGCTAGAAACTACTTTATACTGGGAAGGCCATTATGAGCGACTGAGAATAAGGCTCCTCCAAAAGTTTACAGTTCCTTTTGGAAAGCAAAGCTAAAGGGCATGAAATTGGGGACGATAATGTTATACCTTCTAGAATGAATGTGCTAAGTTAGTTATGCGATTGAGCTCCAAGTGTAAGAGAATTTCAGAGAAGGGGGTATTGAACAGAAGAAGGCTCCCCAGAGAAGTGTCTTCGCAGAGGAGATAGGTCCCTAGCTGGACCTTAGGGCACTGGGAGCTTTGAGGTAGTGAAGGGGGAGACTATTTCAAGCAAACACAGGCACAAATGCACATGTAACCAACTACACTGCCCCCACGGCAAGTATGCGGTAAATGGCCACTACACTCAAGGTAGCTGTGGAACCTTTCTCCTTAGTCAGAACAACCACTCTAGCAGTCCTGGAGTCGGTGACCAGCACCCTCAGGCTTCTATCTAAAACACCCCAACGGGCCTGAAAGAATGGGAACCAGAGGGGCTGGAGCCCAGTTTTGCATGTGGTACATCTTGACGTCAGGCGAGAACAGAACTATGTGGTCCCTACAGAGGTGAGCACAAGCCTGATTTGGCAGGCAAGAGTTCAGGGGAAGGGCCTCTGATCCAAGCCAAGGTGGGAATGGGCTGGGCTCCAGGTAGAGAAGAAAGAGGCAATAAAACAGCAGCCTCAGGGGCGCCTGGGTGGCTCAGTGGGTTGAGGCCTCTGCCTTTGGCTCAGGTCATGATCTCAGGGTCCTGGGATCGAGCCCCACATCGGGCTCTCTGCTCAGCAGGGAGCCAGCTTCCCCCTCTCTCTCTCTGCCTGCCTCTCTGCCTACTTGTGATCTCTCTCTGTCAAATAAATAAATAAAACCTTAAAAAAAAAAAAAAAAAGAATATTTAAAAAAAAAAAAAAACAGCAGCTTCAAAGGATAAACCAAAAGGACCAGAGAGTTGAATCAAAGGGATGAGGCAGACCCCAGGGCCTGCAGACCAAAGGCGCCAGTGACAAAACAGAGAAGACCAAAGTGGGGTCTCCTTACACGTGTCCTCTTATTTTCAGGATGGGCCTGATTCCCTGCCCCAATACAGATGGAAGGCATTCGGGAAGGAGCAAGGGGAGGTCTGGTCACCATCCACTTCCAATTTTCACTCCATCTTCCCTCCATGACAAAATAATGTCAATAACTTCTGATGAGTGGAGGTCCAAGCTGGGAGTCTCCGCCAGCACCCCTCTCATCTTCCCCAGTCCCTCCCACACATCTCGACTCTGACTCTGTCTACACCCAGGGTAAACCAGTGCCATGCTCCCAGACAGAGTTCACTACATGCAACAGAAGAAGACTGAAACAAAGGCCCTTTGTTTCCTCTTACCAGCTCTTCGACGAAATTTCTAAAGACCAGAATCACTAAATACAACCTTGAAGAATCTGACATTGACAGAAAAAGACAGATACTGTAGTATTCCCCTGATATGAGGTTCCTAGAGTGGTCAAATCCACAGAGACGGAAAACAAAATCGGAGGCTGCAGGGAGAATGAAGAGTTACTCTTTAATGGGCACAAACTTGCAGGTTAGGAAGATCAAAGTTCTGGAGATGGAGGGTGGGGATGCTTGCCCAACTGTGTGGATATACTTAATACCACTGAAATAACACTTAAAGATGGTTAAAATGGCAAATTCTATCTTGTGTCTCTTTTACCACACTTTTGAGCCGGATTTTGAGGAGGAAGGTAACAGTAATAAAATAGTGCTGTGGCACATCTGCAGGAAGAACTAGGAAGGTGGCGAGCTAGAGCTCAGCTCCAGCTGAGTGGCCCGAGGTGGCCACGAGGCGCCCAGATGTGAGGTGGCACAGCAGGAACGGGGGGAAGATGATAGAGGTCGGGTCTGAGGGGCATTTTTAAGAACAAATGGCGGGCGGGACTTTGGGACAAATGTGTTACAGAGGTGAGGATGGAATATTCCAAGGTACTTTAGGGCTCCTATTTTGGGAATTTGGGAGACTGGTGGTTTTTGGAGCAATAAAGAGAACACTGCAAAGGAAGAGTCTTTCCTTTTTAAGGGGGATGTAGAAAAAAACTTAATGAAGTGACTAGACCGTCTCTTCTAATACCATATATATATATATATATATATATTTTTTTTTTTTTTTTTTCCGGAAATGCAGGATTAGAAGACAGAAAGTCATATATGAAGTCATGTCACAGAACCTTAGGAACAGATGGGCTAATAGAAGGAATAAAGAAAAGCAAAAGGTCGGGAACTGAGCTTTGTGGGACTACCCACAGGTAGGGAACATGAGGAGGAAAAAAGATAGAAGAAGTGAGGTTGGCCAGGTAGAGGGGCCCAGAAACGCCATGAGGCACTGAAGAATGAAACAGAATTAGAGAATATCAAATAGATTACATGTAAAAAAATGTGAAAATGGATCTCTTCAACACAAAAACCACCTTGCTGATAATACAAATCCCCGAGGAAATCATCATATTGATGGATCACTTAGAATCACTTCTCCATATCAACTCCCAAGTCTTTTACTGCTATTCAGACTCATCCCCTGGTTTCCTATAAAACTAGAAAGCATATTAAAAGAGTCATCTAGGGGCGCCTGGGTGGCTCAGTGGGTTAAAGCCTCTGCCTTCGGCTCAGGTCATGGTCTCAGGGTACTGGGATCAATCCCTGCATCGGGCTCTCTGCTCAGCGGGGAGTCTGCTGCCTGTTCCCCCCGCCTCCCCCCCGCCTCCTTGTGATTTCTCTCTGTCAAATAAATAAATGGAATCTTTAAATAAATAAATAAATAGCTTAGCACATGACTGAAAACACAATAAAAAGTGATTACCTCCCACTGGAACAATAAAAAAAAGAAAAATTAAAAAAAAAAAGCCATCCAGGGGCGCCTGGGTGGTTCAGTCATTAGGCGTCTGCTTTGGGCTCAGGTCACGTGATCCCAGGGTCCTGGGATCGAGCCCCGCATGGGGCTCCCTACTCAGCAGGGAGCCTGTTTCTCCCTCTCCCACTCTGTGTTCCCTCTCTCACTGTGTCTTTCTCTGTCAAATAAATAAATAAATAATCTTAAAAAAAATAAAAATAAAAGAGCCATCTAAATAAAATCTTTTCGCATGTTTGAAACCAAGTGATGATAGCACTGGAAAAAGGTACTGAAAGACGGCTGGTCACCCTCAGGCTTTTGTGCGCAGGTCAAAGCTATGATGCAGGCAAAGCTACCCTCAGAGTCAAGATCCTCCCAGGACAAACCTCCCATCTCTCATGTGAGAGAGAAGAACATAGGCCCCTAAGTCACCATGCTTCCCAAGATCTGATCAGTGCTTTATAGTTTGAGCCACGGGTAAATGTGTAAAACCTTTTTGCAATTTTTGAAACAATGCTCTCTGAAAAATATGGAGGAAACCAACACTGAATTAACCACTAGTTCTAAATCAGATCACTTTTTTTTAACCAAATACTCCAACCAACTGGTTTAATAGCTAGCATTCCAAATCACTGACAATTTCCCAGAACTCAAAGACAAAAAGTTGAAAAGATAAGCTAGAACATTATCGGTACGACTTAAAGCTATCAAGTTAAATTTCAGTTCAAGCAAACCCTATTTGTCCAAAGCTCATGAAAAATGGTGAATTATTGCACGAAGTCACAAGTACAAATATTAATTTTGAGACTGTTCTGTTTTGGACATCATCCAACACTTGTGGCCATTTGACAGATGTACGTCCAATAGCACTGACAGGCTTTGTAGAACAATTTTGGCTTCCGGGGCTAACAACCTTCTTCCCTGAAAGTAAAGGGAAAAAGCCAAAGTGTGGTTGAAATTTGCTTCAATTCTGAGAAGAGGATTACACCTCTACAGTTTATTTCCAGACACTCAGAACAAGTCTAGAGAAAATCATATTCTAAGAAGCAGTAAATATGGGGCACCTGGGTGGCTCAGTGGGTTAAAGCCTCTGCCTTCGGCTCAGGTCATAATTTCAGGGTCCTGGGATCGAGCCTCGCATCGGGCTCTCTACTCGGCAGGGAGCCTGCCTCCCCCTCTCTCTCTGCCTGCCTCTCTGCCTACTTGTGATCGCTCCCTCTCTGTCAAATAAATAAATAAAATCTTAAAAAAAAAAAAAGAAAAAGTAATTTCAAAAGGGACACATGGATTCTCCTACGCCTCTCTTCCCCACCCCCACCAAAAATAACCAACCATAAACTTTTAGCACCTCTCAAAGACTTCAAGAGAAGCATAAAGGAGAAATGTGTTGCCCTAGCTAAGAACCCTTAAATCAGAGCAACTTCTTCCTTTATAGTTTTATTAAAATATGCAAGCACAGTACTTATAAACAAAGGAGGCATTTCAGTTTTTGCTTAGAAAATAGGAGCCAATACATTCCTTCTGGGAATTCAGGGTAAAAGCTTTACAAAAAGTGTCCAGATGTGCTTAAAAAGTCAGTCTGTTCTTTCTTTTAGGGAAGAATGAAGGGAAAAAACAAAGGGTGGAGAGACGTTTTATTAAAAATTGAAAAGGTTATTAGTTTTTCTTGGCTCACACACTAACCCGCCCTCCAGTGACAAACCACACAGGAGCACCTGAGGCAGGACCCCTGTGGCCCCCGCAAAGTAGCAGGGAGGCAGGGACGGCTGGCAGCAGCGAGAGCCTCTGGACCTTCTCTCACCTCCAGAACGTCCTGCGTGGCAAATGGGTCTACCAGGTGGTGATGAAATGGGGGAGAGACTCCGAAAGCCAAAGATCCTCAAGTGAGAATCAAGCACTTTCGTATTAAAGCATAAAACAATCACCCTTGGGACAAATCCTCACCCCCACCCCCCCAAAGAAAGAGAGAAAAAAAATTCTTAAACTGAAATGTTTTGTCAACATCACATCCCAATTTTAACCTGGAAGCTTTGCGGAGATTTGAAGCTTCCTCTGCCCAGTGATTCATTCCCAGAGTCCTTTTCAACCACAGAGAGATTTAAGGAGGGAGTCTGTTCTGAGGTGTTCCCTCGCTCTCACAGCCGTTGATGCCGGCTCTGGGTACTGAAGGTAAAGGAGCGTTTCAAAAAGAGCATAAATAAGGGAGACAGAGAGGCAGGCATATATTGTGAATAAAAAGATAATCCTAATAATAGTTTACTTTATCACGAACCAAAGTTTATATGAGCAGCTAAGCCCCCTTTCAAAGTGGAGGGCAGCTGCTGGTACGGTAGAGGAAAATGGTATGTCAGAAATGTGACCTACCTTCAAGTTTGTTTAACTCAGCTGTCAGCCACCGCTCGCTTCCTTCCGCCACCTTTCACCAGGATGGGGGTGGAGGCGGCACCCTTTTTTGAAGTGTTTTGTTTGCCAAGGCATGGAACTGTCTCGGGACTGGAAGGACCTTGTCTCCACAGTTCCTGGGCAATACTGATGAAGTCCAAGTCACCCTCATCAGTCCCCCTGAGGGTGAAAATGGTGACCCCCCCCATCAGAGAGGCAGCCCTGGGGATGCCCTCCTACTGCCCCCAGGACTCCCAAGAACACATTCCGGATGAACAGTCTTAGTCCCTGGAGGCTGCCGCCAGGAACCTTACAGGAAGGAGGCCGGGAGGCTCAAAGCCGTGCTTACACGAGGACCTGCCAAGTCATGAAGACCCTCCAGGCATCACGCACTCCCCAAAATGCCGCCCCCACATTAACCCCTGTCACCAAAAGCCTTTACGTGTGTAAGCTGAATATGTGCCCTCCGAAGAGTAATCCAGCCCTTATTCATGGAGCACCTAGAACGTGTGGAGGGCAGAGCTAGGCTGTAGGGAAGGGTCCAACAGTGACTGAGATGGGGACCGAGGGCCCAGGGCCCAGGAAGTAACATTCAGCACACCTGTGTTACTTGTGTGAAGACTGGGCGAAGGGGCACCTTTCAGAAGTAGTCAGGGTCACGTTTCCAAATTAGAACAGTGTCACATCTCCAGCCACTTATTTGCAGTTCAATGTATCGGTACCTACAGAAGCAGGAGGTACATGGGAACAGGAGAAGAGGGTCCCTGCCGTTTATCTCCTTTTCAGTTTGGATACGAAGCCCATTTCAAGATGTGTTCACCCAGCCAAGAGCTTTCTGCCAAGGCTGAAGCCTCAGCCAGCCCCAGGCAGAACAAGGGGTAAAACTGAGCAGAGAGTGAACTGCAAGGAGGCCTCCTCCTCCTCCCTCGCCCCCTCTCAGCCTCACCTCGGCAGTGTGGCTCATGCCGCTGAGGCACATGAATACACTCAGTGAATGGCCAGCTGGTGGCCCTGGGGAGACCCTCATATGATCTTGCAAACATACAGGAATGCCCACCGTTCTTCTCGCAGAGCACCACAAGCCACAGGCCACAGAAAAGGGACCACCACTCATGGGGTGTTGGCAAAGGTTCGGGGAAGGTGTTCACACCAGGTTTTCTTTGAGTGAGGGTCCTCCGCAGTACAAGCTGCATGCACCACGCACGCCTCAGACCTTCCCATGGGGGACTCAGACACTGTTCGCTCGGTTCCTATTGCAGCTGGAATCTCTGGTTTAAAACCACCCAGTCCTGGGGCGCCTGGGTGGCTCAGTCAGTTAAGCATCTGCCTTCGGCTCAGGTCACGATCTTAGGGTCCTGGGATCGAGCCCCACGTCGGGCTCCCTGCTCAGCAGTGAGTCTGTTTCTCCCTCTTCCTCTGCCCCTCTGCCTGCTCACGCTTTCTTGCTCACTCTCTCTCTCTCTCAAATAAATAAATACCTTAAAAACAAAACAAAAAAAACCCATCCCTTCCCAGAGCAACCTGTCATCACTGCTATCTAAGCTCAGGACTTCCAGGGGGTGTGACCGCTGAGAGAAGACTCTTCCTCCCGTCAGCCTTCTCAGTACGCACAAGCTGCGGGCCCTGCTGGTCTCTGAACGGGTGACCTCTTCCCCAGCCTCTCACGGTCCCTTACTCGTCTGGTCTGTGTCACAGACCCCTCCGCAGGTGCCAGTCCTCCTGACAGCCAGTTGGGCATTCCCGTCTCCAATCCTGCACATCAGAGGACACCAGCGCGAGCCTTCGCCTCATCTTCTGAAAGCACGTCTCTGCTTTTATCTTCTCTCTCTACCCACCCATGTATCCTAAGTCCAGGTCCTCCGCTCTGTCCACCCTTGTGGACGTGAAGGGGTTGCTTTTATGGAGCTCTTCCAGAAATGTTCTTAGGGACCCTCACTGGGACCCACTAAAGCAACACCACCTCAACCTGGGCAGGTGGCAATCAGTCAGGATGACAGTTCCTGGACCCTGAGGGAAACCCGGGGGTTGGCAACCCCTGAGTGAGGAGCTAGGGTGTCTGTGTGTCACAAATTCTAACCTCTTTAGTGTTCTTACTAAGACAGCCTGGTGCAAATGGGGGTGCAAGGGAAACAACCAAAAAAATTAATCTCTCAGCTCTGCAATTACTCACATGCAGATTATCTGCCAAACTATTTCTTATCTCTGATCACTCTTCATCTGTGGCTGCCTTTCCCCTGCCCCCGCTACCACCTAGCACATACCGGAATCTCTCCTTCCCCGACAGTCACTGACAGAGTGGTCCAGGCCTCTAGGACTGTCAACACCCCGATGTAATTCAGAGCTCATGGGGAGTCTGAGGCAATGCCCTTGTTTATGGATTCAGTGATTGATTAGGCCCTAAAAGCTCCTGGCCCAGAAGACTAACTGGGCTGAAATCAATCATTAACAGTAGTGTAATGTTAAAAAAACAAGTGATGCAAAGGGTCCTCTGGCCACGTGAACAAGCTGGACAAGTGCACGGGAAATGCAGAGGATGAAAGCAGACGGACACCCTGGGCACCTCCAATAAACCCCAAAGGCAAATCGACAACAACCAGCAGAGCGGACGGGGCACATTTTGTAAAAAATAAAGTCATCTGTGTGTGAATTTTCTTTCTTTTTTTTTTTTTCTTTTGGTTTGCCTCTCTCTCTCTCTTTTTTTTCAAGTTTTTATTTAAATTCCAGTTAGTTAACGTACAGTGTCATACTAGTTTCAGGTGTGTGATAGAGTGATTTCACACTTCATACAACGCCTGGTGCTCATCACAAGTGCACGCTTATGTTGGAATTATTTTTAAAAATCCAAAACCTAGATGAAAGACATTTAGTTCATGTTATTAGAGAAAGATCTGCACCATGGCCACAGGTTGGGATCTTTTCTCTAGAGAGATCAAACACAGACACCCAGGTGTGCACGAGGCAAGAGTTCGGGTGGAAACCAAAGTAGCCAAACTCAATAAGGAGATGGGATGGGTAGGATAGAAAAACTACTCCCTCTGAATGAAAGGTTCAAGTTATCTCAATAGAAATAACTGTCCCATTTGACAGATAAATAAACTGAGAGTCAATGGGGTCATGTGCCCAGTCCAAATCCCATGCAGCTGGCCTGGGACGCCCTCATCTTGCAGGTCACACTGATGTAAATGAGACAGTCTAACCGTGGCTTCTAGCCATGATCAAAATTTGTGAGAACTCCAAAACAGGATTAATTTATATTTTTTTTAATGAGGAAATGTTTGATCAATTCAAAATTGAACTTGGAAAATATATAAATGAAGAAAAAGTTTACTAGCCCAATTACAAATAGAACTGATACAAATAGAATTCCCACCATAATGCTTAAATTCAACTATTTTCATAATGTGTTATTAAGTCCGAAAAGAATCTATATTCTTATTTTAAAACCCTCATTTAGGGGCACCTGGGTGGCTCAGTGGGTTAAAGCCTCTGCCTTCGGCTCAGGTTATGATCTCGGGGTCCTGGGATCGAGCCCCGCATCGGGCTCTCTGCTCAGCAGACAGCCTGCTTCCCCCTCTCTCTCTGCCTGCCTCTCTGCCTACTTGTGGTCTCTCTCTCTGTCAAATAAATAAAACCTTTAAAAATAAATAAATAAATAAAACCCTCATTTATTCGCTTAAACATCTTCCCTAATATTCCCTACTAAGCAACATCTCATCCATACCTCACTTTAAAACTATCAGACTTAAAAGCAATAAAACTTACTCAGAAAGTAAATCAAGTGGAAAGATTCAGTCCTCTAATAAATGCAGAATAAGTATAAGATACATCCAAAATAACGAAGAATAAATAAGAATTATAAATGTCAATATCTTCTAGGATGTGGAAAAATGAGCCCACTTATTCCTCTGATAACAGACCGCCACCAAGGACTAAGCACTTGTTATGCGGCCAGGTGCAAAGCAAAATGTTTTAAAGATAGCATCTCATTTAAGTCTCAAAACAATCCTGGGGGGTAAACTCTTATTAACCCATTTTACAGATAAAGAAATTTGTTTGACGTCATAGTAAATGAGAGCAAAACAGCAGAGCTGGGATTTGAAAACCAAATTTGCCCTCTTCCCAAAACACAATTCTTCATCATCATACAGGACAAATTGGCAAACAAACACGCAGTAAGACCAACAAAACTTTTGCCACAGCAATTTCATTTGGGGGAATATATGCTAAGTCAACAAACCAAAATGGCAAAACCGGCAGGCAGGAAACCAATCTGTATGAGCAGCGTTAAAAACAGCAATTTGTTGGAAACCACGCAAATATTTCATCAACGGGCCTATGGGCCCGTTGAAAGAAAGGGGGTGCACACAACATGAAAATATCATATGGCCAGTAAAAGTGCTATGTGAACTATGTCAGTACATGGAAATGTCTCTAGAAAACAAATTTAACTAATTTGAAGGGATACATATTTATAGCAGCATGATCAACAATAGCCAAATTATGGAAACAGCCCAAATGTCCATCGACTAATCAATGGATAAAGAAGATGTGGTATATCTATACAGTGGAATATTAGCCATCGAAAAGAATGAAATCTTGCCATTTGCAAAGACATGGATGGAGCTAGAGAGTATTATGCTAAGTGAAATAAGTCAGTCAGAGAAAGACAAAATACCATATGATTTCACTTATGTGGAATTTAGGAAAACAAACAAACATGGGGTGGAGGGAAAAGGCAAACCAAGAAACAGATTCTTAATGATAGAGAACAAACTGATGGTTATCAGAGAGGAGGTGGGGGGGTGTGGGTGAAATAGGTGGGGATTAAGAAGGACACTTGGCATGATGAGCACATGGTGATCACTAAATTTTACACCTGAAACTAGAAACAAAAAAAGAAAATGAATTTAAGCAAAAATAACCACAAAAAAGAAATTCAGTGATTACAACTCTGTAGCAAGATACATTTGTGTTCAAGAGTGGAAGAACCACATTTAATGTCCATTAAGCACCCCTACCCCTTTCTTTTGCATTAGCTTGAAGTTACCAATTTGTAAAGACAATACAAGGAAACTTTAAAATGCTATGATTCAGAATGGCCTTCTCTTGTAGACCCAAAGAAGTGAAGTTTTCATATAAAAATAAAGGAATAGCTCCATTAATTTTTAACTCCCCCCCATGGTTTAGGCACATTTTATTTTCTTATTTAAGTATAGTTGACACACTAGGCATTCCTTTTTTTTTTTTTTTTTAAGATTTTATTTATTTATTTGACAGAGAGAGATCACAAGTAGGCAGAGAGAGGGGGAAGCAGGCTCCCTGATGACAGAAAGCCCAATGCGGGGCTCAATCCCAGGACCCTGAGATCATGACCTGAGCTGAAGGCAGAGGCTTTAATCCACTGAGCCACCCAGGTGCCCCTAGGCATTCCTATTTTTAAATCAGATTAACAAAACCTCCTGAGTTATAAGCCTATACCTTGTGAAGTTTGTTAGCCATTTAGTAAATTTATTTAAGACCTAATATGTCTACAAATTGGAACCTTATTTCTGTCACCATTTGATTTGTACTAATAAGAGGCCACTCTCAGAATCTTACTTTTTGATAACACATTTGAATATGTAACACTATTTAAGAAAACATAAATCCATGGAGGAGGGAAGTTTGAGAGCGTCTGAACATAATATGCAGGTTTATGCCCCAAATGCATTTTTTTACAGGATCTCATTCACTGAAAAGGAGCAGGATATGCCCACAATGGTTCTTCATCACTCTCTCTCAGGGTTGGCAGGGGGGCCCAGCACACCCCCAGCCAGGCCACAGATATGCCCTGACACATCACTCCCTTGGGCCCTCCAGTGGCTTCCTATATCATCTCAGAGGAACCGAGGCACAATTAGAGAGCATCCAAAATAACTGCTGCATCTTTTAAGAAGAACAAGGCTGGGAAGTCCTGGGAGGAACTGGGCCAAAGTCAGTGCCATCTGATCCACACTAGAGAAAGAAAAGCAGATTCCTCCATTCAGCAAGCGTGTCCTCTGTCTGGGCAGATCCCACATCAGTCTTCATTCCAAGGTTCCTCTTCTCTGTCCTTACCAACCTACATATCCTGTCCACGTTCCTGTATTGCCCTAAGCTTGGAATGACTTACTATTGTCCCCCAAACATAAAGATCCACTGGGCGCCGTGTGCACCTGGCACGGAGCCAAGGCCCCCCAATATGGCAAGGTCTGCCTCTAAGGGCAAGCTGTCCAACACGGTAGGCTCCAGCCACGTGTAGTTATTTAAACGTAAAGTAATTTGAGTAAAATTTAAAATTCAGTTCCTCAGTTACACTAGCCACATGTTAAGTGCTCAACAGCCAAGTGCTTGATAGTTACTGAACAGCAGAGTAAAGAGAAAAACACGTCGTTACCACAGAAAGGTCTACTAGACAGCACTGAGCTCGGAGGTTTCGGCACCTATCCCCCGGCCTCTGCGAGTCCAGGTGACATTCTCTCACAGCTGGACAACCCTTCCCAGCTGTCATCGGGTACCATCTGTCACCTCATCTGACACCAAGGGGACAGCTCAGTTTCACCTGGGCAGCATTTTTTCTTTTTATTAAGACATAGTAAAATAAACATTTCCATGAGTTTATACATATATCAATGTCTCCATTTATGTATCCACCACCACAATCAACACACAAAACAGTTCCACCCATCCCCCAGAAATTCCCTCCTACAGCCCCTTTGTAGTCAAACCCTGCATCTACCCCAAAAACCTTGGCAACCACTGATCTGGCAGCTTTCTAAAAAAATCTCAGACTCCTGGCCTTCCCCTGGAAATCTCACTTAAGCAGGTCTGGGAGGAGGCCTGGAATCTGTTCCCCCCCACCCCCACCATGTTCCTCGGGTGATTCTGATATTCAGCTAGGTTTGGGAACTTCCGGGGTAAATGCCGAATCCTATTTTTAATTATCTGCAATGTGCTCTCTGGTATCTAGGCTTGCTCTCTTCCCACCCCCATTAGCTGCTCTGCTGCACATGGCAGACGTCCATCGCAGGCTGGGTGATCGGAAGGCAGGGCAGGTTCGGCTGCTGGGGGCACAGGCAGGGTAAGAACTCTGTGACTCTGGTTTCTGGTAGAGAGGCCTCTCTGAATCATGCGGCCTGCCATCCTAATCCCTTCCTGGCTCTTTGTGCCATGGAATCCTCATCTAGCAAAAAAGGAACCACATCAGAAATAATTGCCTACCTCCGAGGCTCGCTGGAAAGTGATGATTTAGATAGTACGTTCAAAGGCACTGAGCAGCCAGGACGAAAGGTACCCCCGTCCTGGATACATCATCACCACGCAGGGCTGCCTTTGGATGGAACTCCTCTCACCCTGTTTACCTGATGGATGTGGGAGATCAGGACACAAAGTACAATAAAATGGCAGCCATAAAAAAAATAAATAAAAATGTGTTTTCCTCCTAAATGCATGATCCCAACGGCAAGATACCAAATTCCATTTTTAAAGGGGAATTCGGAAGAGTCAGCATCATCTCAGAAAACCGCCTCAGCTCAGAAAGTGAACAGTGACAAAGAGGGTCAACACTTTTGAGTTTAGCCATTCTCTCCAGCTTTTTCGGCTCTGCTGAGGATTCCTGGAAAACACTTTGAAAAGTTTAAGATGATCAAAGGAAAAGTATGGCCAACACAAGAAATGCTATCATGTAACATCACGTGTTTATTTAGCCCCACCAAGCCAAAGAGAGAAGACTGTTTGAAAGGGAGAGAATGCCTGCTTAATCAACTAAAAATGCATTCATTACTATGCTATTCACCATGGCTTTCCTGAAATTAGACACTTTTGCCCCTAGACCATAAGATTGAAGCGATTTGAAATGAAAATATTTCCTGTCCACTGCTTGCCAGTTTCTAGCCCCAGAGTGATATAACAGATGACATCCAGTACAATAAATGCTTTTATTAACCATAAATTTGAGACTGCTTTAGGGATTTGAAGTGTTGGGTTTCATGCTGAAAAAATGTAATGTTATCCACAGACCATCAGTGAGTAACAAAAACAGAGGCACAGGTTACGCTACTTTGATCAAATTATGGCAAAAAAAAATCGTCTTTTGCATTTAAAATAGTAGTTGCATTCAGGGCCTATCTGCAAGGAGCACCACAATAGTTTAATCCTAGGTCTTGGAGAGTTTAACGGAAATTCATCCTGAATGCAGATTTCTAGAACCAACGGCTTCTGTTAAACAGAAAGGAAGTTGAAAAGTCATGAGGCTAAGTGAGCTGAGAAATTCAAATGCTAAAATGGGACCCCTAAATCTGGGTCTGTCAACCTCAGCACTATGGACACTTTGGGCCAGATAAGTCTTTATTGGCGAGGGCCGGCTTACGCAGGATGACCGCAACATCCCCGACCCCTACCCACAAAAAGCTAGTAGCAAACCCCTTCCCAATTGTGACAACCAAAAAGGTCTCCAGGGATTCCCCAAATCACCCCCAGTTGAGAACTATTGCTCTGAATCAAATTCTAGGCCTGCTTAGCAAATGCTGCCTGATTTCTCTTTCTCCAAAGACCATATCAGAGCCCGAGGGTCTCGCAGCCTCAGCTCTCTGCCCCAGGGTCCCCCCTTGCACAGAAATGGGGAGCCCCAAGTGATTTCTGACAATCAAAAGCACTCTGCACCCTCTTTCCCACCGAAACCGACGGTGGCACAGCCACGGAAACGAGAACTCTCTCCCCTGAGACCAGAGCAGACTAGCCTAAGCCAAGGCAATCCGGCACCCCCGCCCCCAGGCACACCCAGCCGGGCCTTTGTGTCCGGCACATTCCAGCAGGGGAGCCGGCTGCTGGGCTGGGCTGGGCTGGGCCACGCCGCATCCCTGCCAGCCTCCAGACTGCTGCTTTCTGGCCTTTCACTGTCAGGCCAAGGAGGGGACCAGGGACCCGGTGCCAGAAAAGAACATGAAAAGCAAAGGTGAACCTCTGTGGCCCATTCTCTGCGTGCTGAATGTCCCACTATTAGGTCTCGGCATGACATTTCATGGCCAGCAGGGGAGGGGGCCCGGTGGAGAGAGCTGAACAAACGCCGGAGAGTGCAGGCCTGCCTGCGCCCTCCCCGTCTGCCCGCACTTATGAATAAAAGATGGAGGGTTTGTCTCGACCGTTTTCCTGGTACCCTGTAAGAATAACAACGGGCCGCTTTTTGACGTTTTAACTTACTCTGAAAAAGATTCAATATGCACTTTCCAGGTCTTTAACTGTACGCACCCTTACATGTGGGGGGGGGGGCGGCAAGGACAAAGAAGAGAAAAGCCACGGAATTAGATAGGAGATAGGAATTCGGGTTAAACTAATGAAACGGTCTGGAAGGGATTCTAATAAAATAATTTAGGCAACAGGCGATCACAGAACTGAAAAGCTGGAAACTGACTTCGAGGACATGTTTTGAGTGAAGTGGCCTTTCCTGGAAATAAAGTTCAATGTTTTCTTAGCACAAAGGAGAGTAATGACTGAATTTTGGTGTGAGGATGCATTCAACCGGAAACCTGCCCCAGCCAAAGAGAAGTTTTAGTAGGAACTCGTTCCCAGTTGCGGAGGGCGACACCTACAAGGGTAGGGTTTTCGACAAGCCTGTGTGAATAGCAAAAGCCTTAAACATTCTTGAGAGGCCACAGCCTAATGTTGAGAGCACAGTTGATTTCAAATAGTCTTTAAGGGAAGAGGTTGTATTTCAGCCTAGCACTCATGACACCCTGCGCTTTGGATTCTCAGTAAAGTAAAAGGGAAGCCTTCATGCAAAACATCTCCTTTTTTAATTTTTTAAGATTTTATTTATTGATTTGACAGACAGAGACACAGTGAGAGAGGGAACAGAAGAAGGGGGAGTGGGAGAGGGAGAAGCAGGCTTCCTGCAGGGAGCCTGATGCAAAGTTCGAACCCAGGACCCTGGGATCATTGACCTGAGCCACTCAGGCGCTCAAGCATCTCCTTTTTTAAAAAGACAATACAAGACTGAACTGGATGAAACCACTGGAAAGATCTTCACGTGCAACAGTTTCAAGCAGAAAAAACAAATTTTGCTCAGTGCTGAAACTGCATCTGTATTTGTTACCTACTGATATCTAACACACAATGTCATAACCCCACCTTTGGATGAATCTGGCCAAAACATTGACCCTTGTCATGAGGAAATAAGCAGAAATCTAAATTGTGGGACCGTCTACACCACAAGCGACCTTGACTCTTCAGAATGTGTATGTTATGAAGGACCAAAGAAATGGGTAGAAGGACTGTCCTCAATTAAAGGAAACTAAAGAAACAGGATGTCTCTGTAAAAGTCATCTATTTAGAGGGCACCTGGGTGGCTCAGTCGGTTAAGTGTCTGCCTTCAGCTCGGGTCATGATCTTGGGGTCCTGGGATGGAGTCCCCTCGGGTTCCCTGCTCAGTGGGGAGTCTGCTTCTCCCTCTCCCTCTGCAGCTCCCTCTGTTGTTCCCCTGCTTGCGCTTTCTCTCTCAAATAAATAAAATCTTAAAAAAAAAAAAAAAGTGATCTATTTAAGAGTGATCCTTGTCTGAATCCTGGAACGTGATTCAGAAAGAAATCACGAAGGACTGCAGCATAACTGAGGTAGGTGGGGCAAGCAACTGGGGACTCCAGGCAAAGAGGAAATAGGTGCTCATTTTACTGTGCTTTCAACTTTTCTATAGGCTTGAAACATTTCAGAATCCAAAATATGGGAGAGCAAGTACAGTAAAGAGAAGCTCAAGTACCAGTGACCGGCCGCCTGCGGGGGGCGGGGGCGGAGGGGGGGCTGGGGGGGGAAAGGAAGGGGGAGTGGGGCTACGTGGCAATAATTTCACCTTCCTGTTTAGTTTTAGAAAATATATGCCCAAAATATTACTAATGTTTTTTAAAGGAAACTACATAAAGTCTTAATACAGCATAGGTCTAGGATAAAAATAAAAGGTAAAAAATATAATAATATGATATTATTCACTTAACTGGGCAAGGGGGGGTGGGGATGTGCACACAGCAAACGTTTAAGGCATTCATGTTTCTGCTTTTAAAAAAGTCATAGGTCCTTTAAAAGTCGCCTTATGCCTTTCCCTAAAACTCTTCTCCTGCAATTTATCATTCTCTTTCTCCTCATGTCAGAAAGGCTACTAATTTAAAAACTTTTTAGAACAGCTCTTTAAAAGCCCCCTGCCTTCCGCCCAAAGTCTCCCCCCATTCTCCACCCTCATCTTTCTTTAATGAGATAAAAGCAATAATTACACTAGTCTTGACCAACTCAAAAACTATGCACTTAAAAAAAAAAAAGTGTGACCCTTTAAGTAAAAGGAAGAAAGCTCAGTAAATGGGAAATGTGCTCAAGTGTAAAGATGTGGGGGTAGAATTTCTGTCTCCTGAGGACTTCAAAACCCAGAGAGGAGAACAATGAGAGAGGCAGCATGTCCAGAGCAGCCTTATGAGGGACCTGGGGGACTGTCACCTTGGGCGAGTCAGACACTGGGAACCCACGGCTCCCGCCACCCCAAAGCAGCCTTTGGGCAGCACAACCAGATGTTACATTTTCTCTGCTTAATTTCAGTAAAACTCCATGACCTCTTTCTCAAATTAAAAAGGCAATGCTATTTTTTTTTTTTTTTTAAACCACAGGAGCTATCTTTAGTGAAGCCTTCTAAGGATTTCATTAATTCATAGCCAGCCAACCAGGACCTTTCCCACAGTCTCCCACAAAAAAGCCCGGGAAGTCACTGACTGCTTGGCTGGATCTGAATATGAGCAGAGGTAAGATCAGAAATATCTAGTTCCTCCCACAGGGAGGCAAGCCATGAAAATCAAAGCCGGGCAAAAACTCATTACCACAGCTGGCCAGCAAACCCACTGCCCTGGAAAGAAGGCAGAGAGCACCTTTGATTCTGGATGGATCGTCCAGTGACTTCAGAAAATGAAATGTGTTCACAACCAGAGGGGATGAAACAAAACAAGACCCATACCTCTGTTAAAAAGACAAAGATTTCCTACCCGCTGGCAGCTGCTGCCAGGGAATGAGAATCATTTCATAAAGTCTAAAACCAGGATGCATGGTTAGCACTGGACTGGAACTTTTTATGTTTTTTTTTCTCTATCTGCAGCACAGCATAAACTGCACAGTCCAGGCATCTCCTCTTGAAGCAACCAACACTTTACAAGGTGGGATCCCCATCCAATCCTGGCCTGATTGCCACCTCAGTCATCCCCTGGACCACCCTGCAGCCCAGCAGTTGGCCAGGATGGGCGTGTGGTGCCAATAATCTACGATGTCACTAGGGAGAGAATACGTTATGCTAACTCTGAGTACCGAATGCCATGTAATGCGCAAATGTCGAGAAAACACAAGAAACCCCAGAACCTCCGAGGACGTCTGTATGACAAACGCTCACCTTCCAGGTCACCTCGGCAGAGAGACCCCCTGAGGTCATCTGCAGGTGCCACCATCATACTCACCACCGACTGTAATTTCCTGCAGAGCACTTGGTCATTCGAGGAACATGGAGGGAGTACCTACTATATGCGCGCCCCTGATCTCCTAATGAGCCCTGGCCTCATGCCACGGACACCGCTGTGGGGGAGACAGACTGACAGATAAGAAAACACCATGGATGTCTCACAGTGAAAAGTTCTGTGCAGAAAAACAAAGTCAGGAAAAGAAGGCAGGTTTTCAAACAGGGTGGTCACATCGCTGTTCCATTGTCCTGGTTGTTTCCATGTTACAATCGAAGCTCCAGAAATGGGGCCCAGCACATAGAAAGCACCAAATACACACTGAATGAAGAAATGGCCACTGAGGGTCACTCTTATCAAACTATTCATCTGCTGGAGAAACCCATCAACCCTCATGGTTCCTGACAGCTGCACACAAAGTTCAAGGCACCCTATATTCCAGTCCCAGCCTACATCCTCAGCCTTCCTGGCCCCACCCTGGGCAAGGAACCACCCTCCCCCCAGCTTTGCCACTTCTTTCTTTCTGCCACACTTTTCTTTCAAAGGATCTCCCCACCTCCTGGTTCCACTTACAGAGGGGAGCTGCCTTCTTGGGCCATCCAATCCCTTCTTCTAAGCCTCCTCTGAACCATCCAAGTTAAGTTTCTTCTTCATAAACAAATCAGGTTTCATCTTCTTCAATGCATCAATGCAAAAGGCTGGATGTGGTCTCACTAAATCTGGAGGCATGATGGTATGGGTCTGACTTTACTACAGGCAGGCTTTCTGGCACAGGTGAAATTCCCATGGGAGGCCAGGGGAGGGGGAGCACAATGCAGAGAAGCCTCCCAGAGAAAGGTGAGCCTCCTCCAAAGCAGGGGAAACTAAGGCAGACCAGGAAGCCAGAATGACTGGGAGCCAATGGGGACAAGGGCTAAAAAGCCAGACACCTTTCCAAAGGTGTCAAGTAGTGCCCCGGGCACTGGTACATCCCCACAGGCAACTGCAGAGGCGGAATGTTCTAGTTTGAGGAGCAGCAGGAACTGTGGTTTGTGTTTCTCTGGGACAAGTAGGGAGGTGCAGAGAGAGGACAGAGAGTTCCCTGTACCTTGGACTCCTTCCTGCACCTCCCTGTCTCTGGGCCCCTATGCCTTTTTCTTGCAGCCCCAGCTGGGTGGGGAGCCAGTGCAGAGAGGGGAAAGGACCTCATCCCACTGTCCTTGTCTTTTCCCTGGAAAACATAAGTAAACTACAAAACCACACCAGGACCTGACACAGGAGCTCCTCAAAAAATCGTGTCTTCCCTCCTCACTCCAGACGAGTCCTCTTGAACTTCAGATATTAAGCAGTTACAATAAATCCCAAACATGTGAGTGCCGGTGCCCCACCCAGAGCCAATGTGCCCACTCCAGAGGAAGGCAGCGATAAACTGTCACTCAGCAGGGCCCACACTTGCTAGGGCCGACTGCTGGTGCACTGGTCTGGATCACATTGCATTTTCCTCTGGTAAAAGGGGGGCCATTTCAGGAGAGGAGAAACCAGAAATCACCTGGACAGAATAAAATCACAAGGAAAGGGTTTTTAAATCATATGGCCTGTCTCAGGAAAATGCACTTCTTCGTTCCAAGGAAACCCTCCCTCTATCCCCATCTCAGAACAGAAGTCTGGGGCCATAGCCAGCATTCTTTAAAGAGTTACCATTCAGTGGGAGGGGATGGGTTAGTGGGGTGTCGTTCTACAAAAGTGACAAAACAGAACACTTGGAAAAACTAGTTTTTAAGGAAATAAAGTTTTTAAATCTAAAAAGGTTATATTTAAAGCCTAATCCCTCATGATTTCAATAGGATTCATTTGAAGTATTCATTTAATGTGTGAAATGTAAATATCCATTCGAACATTTAATTAATGCCATCAATTTCCATTCCCTTTCAAAGTTGCCACTTCAATTTTATAGGATATTTCTGTAAGCTCAAGCAACCTTCCCTACACTGTAGTAATTTTAATGAAAAAGCCTCATGATTACTGTTCCGGTTTGGAATGAAGGAACGTACAATGAAATTACAATAAATTTCCAACAATACTTGCCATCTACTGCCCTTTCAACTCTTAAGGTACCAGCCTTATGCAAATAAGACACTTTACCATGAGGTTTACTATAAATGCAATGCTTCTTAAAAGTGCACAGTTTTTTTTAATGGAGGTAGTTTCCATTCATGCTATTAAAGCAGACAGTTTATAGGCCAACTTCCGTTTTAGAAGAGAATTACATGTGTGTTCACATCACATCTTTATTTTGTCATCCACCCAGTGATTTGTTAAGGACAGCTGGTACCTATTAAGTCCCCCCTTTAAATGGTGTAGCCTTAATTAGCTACATCCACCTTCCCCCAACATTTCCAAACAAGGAACCAAAGCAAAGGGAAGCCGTTTTTATCACAGATGCTTTGAACAATGGAGTTGTAAATGTTAAAATAATAGTCTCCATTAGAAACCCGCTAGTTATTCCTTTTTTTAGGCACCATTGCAAAAACAAAAAACAAAAAAAAACAGGGTACACACATAGGGTTTAAATGTTCGGTTTTTGTTACTTAGGTAATTTTTAGCTTCACGCCTGCTGTTATTAATTAAACTTTCCCAAGATACTGATCGGGAAAGGGTGAGGGACAGTCTCCTCAGAGATATTCTTGGTTTTAGGCTACACACTTCTTACTTGGGATTTCTGAGCCCATAAAAATCAGCAGACAGAATCTGCAAGGAGAGAATAATCCTGATATGGTTTTCTATGGACAGATACCATGCTCTTCCCAGATAATAAAGACTTTCCAACTCACACAATGAGAAATCCACTTGATTACACGACTTTAACCTGCCACGTGTAGATATAACACACTGAATAGGATACAATGTAGACTTCCCTTCTTTTCAAAAAAAAAAAGTAACCTATGATGCACTCAGGACTTCAAGTGTGAACTATGTCAACCAGCTAAATTTTGAGCAAGATAAGGGGGCATCTCTAGGATTTCCCCCTTAGATTTGGTTTCTTCTTAAGAGATTTGCCCCAGCTTTAATCTGCAGTAAGACTATCTGTTTCAATTGGATGTGCTCTCCTGGGCTTGTGTCTTTTCAATCAACCAGTGGCCCTGCCGGGTTTAGAGTGGCAGAGAGGAAGTGGCCTGTGGTTAAACAGAGGAAATTCCAAGGCATTTTAATAGAGCAAATAGTCTCTTTACTTCCCACAGGGAAGAGCTTCAAAGGCCTCGGGCCCTGGAGGAGACAATGTGTTGTGGGGCCATCAGTCACCTAATCGTGTGTCAGGACCATTCAGAACGTCCCAGCAGCCAAGACAAACACTGCCCAGGAGGACATTGCCTCCCACCGGACGAGCAAGTCAGGCTGCTGGGAGATGGGGCCCGTGGCACCAGCACAGACAGGCCCCCTGAGCTTGCTGAGGGCAGGGGACCTCCAAATTTGGGGGAGATGTGAAACAGAAAAGGTCTCAGCTGCCAGGGTAGAGTGCAGGAGAAAGGTCTCCTCCGAGGGCACTGCCGCCCCAACCCTGTCAAGCTTCTAGGGGTACCTGAGCACCCCTCCCCTGCCTCAGCCCATATTCTTACAAATGGGGAGGCAAGCTTCTAGAAGCCTAAAAGCCCATCCATCAGAGGCAGACACAAGAGGGAGTGAGAAACGAAAAGGTACAATTAATTGCTGATGGGGTGGCCCCAGCAGCAGCAGACATCTGCTGGGCATGGTATGTGAAAAG
Source organism: Potos flavus (assembly GCA_028534135.1). Lineage (NCBI taxonomy): Eukaryota > Metazoa > Chordata > Mammalia > Carnivora > Procyonidae > Potos > Potos flavus. Next base: position 20,787,670 of record CM052898.1, read on the forward strand.
CTCAGGGACCGATGAGGGGAAAAGAGGGTCTAAAAGCTTAAACACACACACATTTTAGGCCAAATGAAGCATGAAAAATACTCGACTTAAAGACTTACAAAAGCATTAGCCGTTCTTTCCTTTGTAGGGACGCCGGTAAGGTCTGAACTGCAGAGAATATGATTTGGATCCTACCCTACTCTTTCCTGAGACTGTTTTCCAGACAAGCCCAGCTGTTCTGGGGAGGAACCCATGAAAGCGTCAGGGTCGCCTTCACTCCCGGCCTCCCCTTCAACCCCAGGCTAAAGGCATCCATCCAAACCAGGGTGCCCTGCCCAGCTGGCTTCCCTGGATCCCCTCAGCCAGCCTGACCCCTTCGACTGGCCAGGGCTCTGACAAAGTCTCCACTTCCTCTCTAAATCCAGGCAAGTCATTTAAAGTCGAACTCTGATTTTAAATGTTTAGAATGTGGTTTCTCTCCCCCTTCTCTGGCCTGGGGGAAGTCTTCTCTCCTAAAGCAATGGCTCTCATCAATGAGAGGAATTTGTTAAAATGCCAATTCCTGAACCCCCATCTCACTCCCATTCTGGTCGCATTAGCCTTGAATCTGCGTTTTAACAAGCTCCCAAGGCAATCCTGATACTGGAAGTCCCTAGACTTTACTTTGAGAAATTGTGTTCAGAGGGAAAGTGTCCACAGCCGGTACTTACTTGCCGGTCTCATTCACCCAGCTGTATCCCCTTGTTAATACAACTAGCACAATGCCCCAGGCACTGCAGGGGCTGGGAGGGGGGGCGGGGAGATGGATGGGGGAGGGGAGAGAAGAGAGGGCTGTTCAAGAGAGAGATGGACCCGGGCCAGGAGGATTCCCAATTAACCCGGCAAAACAGGCCAGAGGAAAGCATCGCAGTTCTTATAAAAATGTCTCTCTGAAAAATGTGTCAACCAGGGCTGAGTAATTTTTTTAACCAAGAATTCTGTAAGAGACACGAGAGCATGTATAACATGGAAGACATGGCCACAAGACAGGCAGACCAGATGCAGGCTAAGGAGCCATGAGCTGCAAGTGAATGAAAACGCATCCAATTCAGAATCAAATAAACATGCCTGGGCCCACCGCCAAGGAGAGTTCTTGGATTGGACTTTTATCAGGACCTAAATTTTAACCAGCTGGAACTTCTTCTTTTCCAAGTACCACCCTATTCCTTCCTACCTTTTGAGATGAAGTATTTGCCTTAAATGGGAAACTTGCACTTCATTGTAAAGAGGATGCCAGCATTCTGGCTTCCTGAATTCCTGGAGGAGCAGGCTTTTTTGCAGGGTAGACATTTGTTTTAGAGATAAAAGACCAGAGAAGATGTACCCCATTCAGATAAGAAGGCATTTCTTGTTCCCTCCTTCTCCACTGCAGGAAGCGCCACTAAATAAAAACCTGTGGGAGCCGATGCCTAATTCTTTGTTTCGTCAGTGTATTTTGAACAACTACCAAGACGAAGGAAAAAAAAAAACCTCAGTGCAATTGACTGATAGAAAGTCACCCATCACCAACAGAACCATTCCGCTATCAAGAAGCAAGAGTTAAGATCCAGCGTAAATGAGGATGCCAGTTTTAGAAATTGTTACTTCTTTGGGAAAATTGTATTTACTACTTACTCCAAGAGCAACTTTACCTGGCAAGGGCCCTAAGAGATTTTTTTTTTAAGAGTCAAGGAAGTGTGCCCACAACTCATTTCTAAAACACTCAGCTGTGTTCAAGATGGTATCAGCCCCTTAATTGCCCCACTAATAATAGGAAGGTTGGGAAATCTGACCACTTAAACAGGCCAGCTCCTCAGAGAGCGTCCCCAAAGGGTGTGTTAGAAAAGCTGCTGAGGGTTCACTGGCTGCAATCACCTTGCCAGTCCTGGGAAAATACACACTGCTGCAGGGGCAAGAGTTCCTTGAACAAATCCTCCCTGGAGATCAAGGGGGTCATTTGCCCAGTTCCTCTGCAGCACCCAGATCCTGCAGGGTTCATGTCACCACCCTGTCCCCCTCTCAGGTTCCATGTGACCTAGACCCACAGGAAGCCGTCTCCTGTTTGATTCACAGATAATCAACCCTTCTTTTATGTCTGCATGGCCCCAACTAGACTGTAAGCAACCTCAGAACTGAGAGCAACATCTATGAGCTGAATACCCACCACCTGGTAGAGGACTCCGACATGAATCAAAAGCCCAAATCACTGTACACCAGTATTCACTGGCCAGTCCTCTGACAGCAACTTTTGGAAGAACCAATGTAGGGAGGTGGGGGCAGGGAAGGCTTCCTGCAGGAAGTGCTGCTGGAGTAGAGAAGGGAGGCTGAGGTGTGAAGAGAAGGAACACAGACAGAAACAGCATGTGCAAAAGCCTGCAGTGGAGAGGACACTGGAGCTCAGTGCTCTCATCTCTCCACCCACTTCCTAAAATCATCACTAAATACAGGATTTAGCAGGAAGGCTGCAGGGTCTAATTGGGCTCAGCCAAGATTTACAGGCTCTGAGGCCACCAAGATGAGGTTCAATGCCTGGCTAAAGAAACCTGTCCTAAGACACAGATCTGAGCAAATATTGACAATGTAGTGTGGTGAGAACTAAAGTGGAAGGACCTGCATGAGAAGGTAAAGAAGGGAATGGCATTCAGGGTGGGCTTCCTGGAGGTAGTATCACCCGAGCTGAGTCTTAGGACAAGCAGAAGGTTCTCAGGGGAGGAAAAAGGCATCCTAGGAGCAGAGAAAGCATGCCTCAGCAGCAAAAAGGGCACAAAAGTTAGGGACAAGCTGTAAAGGTAGGTATGCAAGGCAGGTGGGCAAGAGGGGTTGGGGAGAGCTCGTGGCTCCATCAGAGGCACCGAAAGGCAAGTCCAGGAGGGAAGGAGCCATGCAGCAGGTTGGAAAGAGTATGGAATCTGGGAGATGACCCAGAGGCTTCCATGCTCATTCAAGAAGGGATGAACAGGACCCAAGGAGACAATTAGTGAGACCAAGGTAAAAAAGTGTTGAGAAGGTCACCCCTAACTAGGAGTTGTGGTGCCAGAAGAGGTCAGCCTGGCTGTGAGGCTTCTGGGGCAGAGGTGCACAGTTAGAGGAAATGAACACATTCCTACAGGCATAGAGACCAAAACCACCAGCTTGGCTCCTTTGGGTCACTTTTATACCCAAAGCATTAAAACTCCACAAGCTTTGTGAACTGCCACATGAAGCCACCTAGACAATTGCAGAAAAATAGCAATTTGGACAGATCCACCTAAGCTGTCATATATGTAAACTCAGAATAAAATGCTTTATTTTATTCTGGGCTTGGGCCCAGGAGCCCACCACATATATGTGATGCTCTTACAGTTATTCAAAAGCCAAAATATCCATTTAGATCCAAAAAGTTAGCAGGATTAATAAGTCAATATGAGATAGCCTTAAGGAAAACTTTTTGATCTAAAAACTGGGAAGAACTTGGTATCTTAAAAAATAATAATTGTGATATTTTACTAAAATGTGATGTTTTACTCAAACAGAAAGGTTATATTCACTATAGGGATGGTGGGAGGGTGTGTTATAGCTGTCTATAGTGCAGCTAGGCTATTAGGTTTGAAGATATTCCAGCTGCCTGGCTCATACCTGGTTTTTTGCACTGTGTTTCTCTGAATGTGAGACAAGGGAGCTGGAAGCACCATCCTGAGACTCTAAAAGGGTGCCAGGTCCTAGGCCTTGACTGTGCTGAGGCCATTCAAAACATCTCTGAAGAGGTGAGTCAATTTGTTCTAAGGACGGAACTCTCAGTGCCAACAGTGCTGGGATAACAAGGAAATCCCCATCTATTCCCATTTTTCAAGTGGAGAAACTGGAGCCCAGGAGCAGAGCCAAGGTCATGTCCGTGGCTGCCTGAGTGCAAAGCCCTCACAAGCCCACCACAACTCTAAAGGCCTTGAGTGCCCTGACGCCTGGCCGCCCTGGCTTGGGTGGGAGGTGAGGGGCAGACAGAAGCCGTCTCTGGGTCCTGGGGCCGCTCAAGTCCAGGAACCGTGGTGGGGACGGGGGACCGCAGCATCCCCGCGCACATCGCCCCCCACCCGGACAGCATCAAACTGCTCGGTTACTGGGAGAAGGGTCCAAACACAAGGCTAAGTCTGTGCACCTCTCCAGTCTCCTCTGGAGCATCTGCCCGAGGTGACAAACTCATGCCTTCCTTTGGCCTAGAAAAGTATCTGCAAGTCAAGCTTGGGCCAGAGAGAAGGGGTGTAGGTCATCCATGAGACCTTCCGCTAGACGAAGGGCTGAACCGGGAGCAAGATTTCCCAGCAAGTCAGGAATCGGGGGTGGGGTGAAAGTAGGGTAAGACGGCCCAGCCTAGAAGGAACAATGCGGCCACGAGAGGGGGTGCATCCCTCCCCAGCGCTCCGGGTCCCCTCTCTGGCAGTTCCGGGCCTCTGCGGAGTTGTGGACCGGAGGGGTGGACTACAGGACCACTCCTGCTCCCAAGCGCCCGCAGTCCGGACAGTTCGGAGCATCCCAGCCCCGGGGCGAAGGAGCTACGGGTCCCGAAACAAAGGATGGGGCGCCCTTCTCCCGCCAGCCGCGGGACGCCCCTCTCGCCCGCCCTCTGGGAGCCGGACCCCGGCCAGTGGCCGCGCCTTATTAGCAACACAAAGCCGGGGGTCGGGCGGCCCCTTTCATCCCGACCGGGGCTGCCCGACGCGCGCCCCGGGAGGCAGGGAAGAAGGGCGGGAGCAGCGGGGATCCGAGCCCTGCCTCTGACTCCGCGTAGGGCAGGCACGTCGGCACCCGCTCGGCTGCCCGCAAGCACCTGTGCGCACCGCGCCCGCCGCGCTTTTGGGGACCACGAAAAGTTTCTCCTTACCCTCCAGCCGCAGGTGTCGGCGCCCCGCGCTCTGCTGGAACCGCCCGCGGCTACGGCCAGCTGCGAGCCGTTGAGGCAGGCGTTGACGGTGAAGAAGACGGAGCAGAGCTGCAGCCACGGGGCCATGGCCGTGCGCTCGCCCAGCCCTACCCAACTCTGCACCCCGGCTGCCTGCCTCTGGCCAGCCCCAAGTGGGCGGTGGCACCGGCGGCTGCAGCGGCGGCGGAGCTGGCCGCACCACCGAGCATGCGCCGCCGGCCCGCGCCCGGCCCCTTCTCTCCGGGCCCCGCCCCCAGCCCCAACTTTAGCTCTCTGGCCCCGCCTCTCCAGCACAGCCCTCTGTTTTGGCCCTGCCCTACCCTGTAGTCCACCCCAACTATGGCCACACCCCGAATCTCCACCGAGGAGCTGGGATCTGCAGTATTTTTTCTCGTCTCCTGACAGGTCTTTTTTTATCCAAGGGATTTGTCCAAGTGATGCCTGCTCTCAGCAAAAAACTCAGGAAAACACGAAGAATATAATAATAATGGTTTTAAAAATAATTTAATCGACACTTACTGTTTGCCAGGCCTCTTCTTGAATCTTCCCAACCGCAGAGGGAAGTGTCAGTATTATTCTTGTCCCAGTTTCCGGCGCAAGAAAGTTAGGGTAATGTGGTGATTAGAAAAATCCTAGCTGAGACCTCCGACAAATGACTTGCTCCATGTTACTGTTCCTGCCCCCTGTAAACTGGAAAAACAAAAGTATGCTAGTCTGGGGAGGATTCTACAGGTTAGCACATAGCAAGTGCTCAGTAAAGGCTACATTCTAACATTAACCGACTTACATAAAGTCACCCAACTGGTACCTACTGCGATTCAAATCCAGATCTGACAAAAACATTTCTCTTAACCACTCCACTTGTCAGACTCGCAACGCTGAGATCAAGAGTCAGAGGCTCCACCAACTGAGCCAGCCAGGCACCCCATCTACAACAAACTTAATTGGCTCTTCTGGTTAATAATGAGGTGGGCCATGTTCCCGTTCCTGTGTATTTAGGGGCCATTTGCATTTCTTCTTTGTTTCAGGATTGGACTCTAGGAAAAGGAGCAGTACTTGCAGTTTATGGCCAAGGGAGAGCCTTAAGGAGGGTGCTGGAGAGGGGAGCATTTCTTCTTGGGTTTTACTCACATCACCATATGACTGAGTGACCAGGGAAGACAGAGCAACACCCCTGTTGCCTTTCCAGTCTCCACCCCTACGCACAGTTCACTGCCCCACTGGGCAAGTGGCAACCTCTGAAAACATGTTGCAGAGTTCAGAGTTGCTCCAACTATAGCATTAAGAGGACGCAAGAAAGAAAAGACCTAGGTGTCCATTCGAAAACTTGTTCGACTGACATCCCCCAGGACCAGGGACTGAGAGGCCTTCCTATGTACCTTCTAAGGATGCCTTAAGCATGTGTGTGTGGAGGGGGGATTGTGTTGGGGGGAGAACCACATTCATTAAGGGATCAAATTTGGTTAGGTAATAAATTGACATTTGGCAACATTCTCCCCATTCTGGTCTTCTCCATTGATTCTTTGCCTCTCATCCCCTCTTTTTACCCTGGACCCTTCAGAATGTTTGTGAGGCTGCACAAAGTGAACCTCTGTACCGAGAGCTGAGATAAAATGAGGGGGCCAGGCCCCTAATGTGGCCTCCATGGACTACACCTTCCTCCAGATCACAGCCTAATCCAGCTGTGTAGGTGACAGGAGGATGAGGCCGTCCTCAAATACAGTACATGGGCTCACCTACCACAGCCACGATTGCCTGTGCCCCGGTCACAACTTCAGCCGCCCCTCATCATCCCTGAATGATTCACCTCGCTGCCCCCAGTGCCTGGCTCTCTTCCTAGCACACATCAGTGGGCAAGAAACTGTTGCTGCCTCCATTCCTGTTTGGAATGAAGCTGGGGATTAAACAGATTAAATCACCTTTAAATAAGCTGTTGATGAAATGCAAATATATTTCCCCAATTTTTCTAGAATCTAACCAGATAAGAAAAACCCTTAACACAATGACTGGATTTTGTTAGGAGTCAAATTATCCCTGGAGGGGCACCTGGGTGGCTCAGTGGGTTAAAGCCTCTGCCTTCGGCTCAGGTCATGATCTCAGGGTCCTGGAATGGAGCCCCGCATCTGGCTCTCTGCTCAGCAGGGAGCCTGCTTCCCCTTCTCTCTCTGCCTACTTGTGATCTCTCTCTCTCTCTCTGTCAAATAAATAAATAAAATCTTTAAAAAAAAAATTATCCCTGGAAACATAAGAAAGGATAAAGTGATGATGGAAATAATTTGTATCCTGAAATCATTTTTAGCAGAGAAGAACTAAAGACCATTTTAATAAGCAGTGGTTAGAAGGAGTGGACCAAATTTTTAATTTATTTTTGGCATTACACTCAAGTAGTATGTTTTATATACTAATCAAGACATTAAAGGCAAAGGGTGCCCCCCCAGGCTCCCAGAAGGCTGAGGGGTGCACGTTTCCCAAGGCTCTGGGGGAGCATCATGGTCCTGAGAGCCCCAGCCTCTGTCAGAGCCCTCTAAGGCTGCCTGGATGCCAGTCTAGCCACGGGCAGTCTTGGCTCCCACTAAGTACATGTCTACTTCACAGTCGGGAAGCCGAGATTCAGCCCTAGACTCATCTGACACTCCCCACCACCATACCTCCCCCTACACACTTACACACACATGAACACGCGCGCGCGCTCACACACACACACACACACACACAAGGTCTCGGCTTGGGGCGACACACTCTCTCTCTCTCTGATTGGGGCGACTCTCTCTCTCTCTCTCTGTCTTTCTCTGCTTGGGGCGTCCTGCAGCCTTCCCAAACTGGTCTTGATTCCTTCCAGACTGCCCAGAGGCTCGGAACGAGGGTGGGCGTTAGACCTGGAGAGGATGACGGAACCCCACGCCCCGGAATCCACGGACCCGTATCCCAGAGTGCAGGAGGCGGTGGGCTCTGCGGCCACAAAACAGAATGAGTGCACCGCCACTTCCGATCCCCCCCACCCCCCCGGGAGAGGACCGTGGCGCCCAGGCTACACGGTAACCGCTAGGGGGCGCGCGTGGTCCAGGTCGGAGACGCTCGAACATTCTCAGACGGCGCCGCCCTCAGAGCGCCGCCGTGAGAGAACATCATCCCAGGACAAAACCCCCAGTGCAGGCGCAAGTGCTTGCTGTTGGCAGAGCTGGTGCTAAGTTTGGGGGTAAGTAGAGTTCAGGAGGCGATAAGAAAACTAGGTGAAATATGGTCTTTCAGCAACAAATATGGGCTTTCAGTAACCGTGTGCTTTGAGCAATTCTCTTAGCCTCTCTGAATGTCAGTTTTTTCGGTGGCCACACAGGAATGGTGGGGATGCAGTCTTCTGTGGGTTTTTGTGTGTCTGAAGTAAGCAAATGGCGATGAGGGTCCGTGAACGTTACTACTGTAAGCAGTAGACCAGGACTTGATGTTGCCAGGCCAGGGGCAGCTGGAACCCAGTCAGTAGCAAGGGGAGATGGGCACCTCTATCTCCTTCCAGAACTAACATCCTGGTTTGGATCTGCACTAGACTGGACGGCTAGGGACCGTATCCTGTTTACCATTCACTCACTCATTCATTCAACAAGTACCTGTGGAATCCTTGCACAACATCAGGCATTATGCCAGAAGCAGGGGACAGTCAGACACTGTCCACAACAAGACACTGTCCCAGCTGTCATAGAACCAACAAGCAAACATTCCTCTGAGGACACTGGCATTACTCAACTACATGACTGGGAATAATTACAACTCTCTAATTGTGATATCTGAGGATATCAGATAATTGGAAGTGATAGTTGGATAATTGGAAGTGATATCTGAGCTGAGGTACCTGGGCAAAGGGGAGGGGAGCAAAGACAGAAAGAGTGTTCTAGTCAGAGAAAACAGCATAGGCAAAGGTCCTGAGGGGATTGGGAACCACGGAAGCAAAAGAGGCCAGTGTGATTGGAGAGCAGTGAGGTATGGAAGCACGGTACAAGGTGAGCTCAAGAGGCCTGCGGGGAGAGGTGAGCAGGACTTTGTACCCTGGTATGAATCGGATCTAAGAGTACCCAGCAACTTCTGAGAAGTTTAAGGGCAATGGCAGGACTGTATTTTGCAAAGATCCCTGTATCCCAAGTGCTGTGCACAGGGTATTACCCTGTATATAGTTGGCATTTTATACATACTTGTCAAATGAATAAGTAACTAGGATCACTGTTGAAATTCTGGGATTTACTGTCTTGAATGCAAAAAATCATTTAAAAACCTGGAAAAACAGGGGCACCTGGGTGGCTCAGTTGTTAAGCTTTTGCCTTTGGCTCAGGTCATGATCCCAGGGCCCTGGGGTTGAGTCCCACATCAGCTCCCTGCTCAGCGGGAGGCCTGCTTCTCCCCCTCCCACTCCCCCTGCTTGTGTTTCCTCTCTTGCTGTGTCTCTCTCTGTCAAAAAAATAAATAAAATCTTAAAAAAAAAAACAAAACCTGGAAAAACACCCGACCCTACTAAAGTTCTAAACAATGCAAATAAAATGCATAAAGTTTTCTTGTCTTTTAAGGTAATTTCTACTGTAAAGTTCCTTATTATTTTTAGAATGATTTTATTTTTATTTATTTATTTTTAAGATTTTTATTTATTTATTTATTTATTTGACAGAGAGGAGAGAGATCACAAGTAGGCAGAGAAGGGGCGCCTGGGTGGCTCAGTGGGTTAAAGCCTCTGCCTTCGGCTCGGGTCATGATCTCAGGGTCTTGGGATCGAGCCCTGCATTAGGCTCTCTGCTCAGCAGGGAGCTTGCTTCCCCCTCTCTCTCTGCCTGCCTCTCTGCCTACTTGTGATCTCTCTCTCTCTCTCTCTGTCAAAATAATAAATAAAATCTTAAAAAAAAAAGACCAGGGAAAAAGAAATAATACTGAGTTATCGTGAAATAAGACCTTTAAAATTATACATGGAATACTGTTAATTTAGCCTTGGACATTTTTGTAGGATGCCCCTCTGTTGGGATTTGTTTGATGTTTTTCTCATGATGAGACTGGATATTATTTTTTTAATTTAATCAAAGTTTTACATATACAAAGTTTTGAAAATTTTTTTAGTTCTAATAGATGTAAAAAGAAGACAGTAGTCCTCTGATCTGTCCCTGGTCACTCTCACTCCCCAGAGTACCCCCGTTTCAACTTTTTTTTGCTGTTTTCTGGTGTTTGCTGCCATATTTCTAAATCATATGTTGATCTTGCCTTTCTTTTTTTTTTTCTTTTTCTTTTTTTTCTTTCTTTCTTTCTTTCTTTATTCAGGGTGGGTTTGGTCAATGTGGGGCACAGGCAGGCAGTTAGGGGGGAGGAAGAGAGTAAAGGTATTTCTGCCCTTAGTTATCACATTAGGTTGCTGTGGGGGCTGTATGTCTGGCTGTGCTGTCAGGAACTCTCTCCAGTTTCTGAGACCTGCTCCCACCCCCTTGTCGCCTCAGGTCTGTGTATTGGGAGGAGGGGAGAGGGGGTAGGTAATAGCTCCTCCTACTGGTACCGCACCTTCTTTTGTGGTTTCTTTTCACCCTGCCCACAAAACCTCTTTTATGAAATTCTCCTCAAATTACCCTTTGACAGTTGTTTCATTTTTTGGAATCCTGACTAATAAATTACAATTTTGGTTAAACTAATATTTAGTGTTTATATTATTGTGATAATAATTATGAAACATTATTCACCTTAAAGGCAAGTAGCGTTTTATGATAATATTTCCTTTCTTGTTGCAACTTTTTTTCATTTGTGTGTATGTGTGTGTAGTTAGCATTTACCTTTTTTAATATAACCCTTATTAAATTTTCCTGTACAACTCTCCACATGATCAGAGACATTAACTTTTCTCTCAGGATTTTTTTCAGGAGAATTCCCCATGGAGTCCTCAGGCTCCTGTCCCAGGCAGGGTTGGATGTTCTTTAGGTCTGCTGCCCAGCTGTCATTCCCTTTCCCTCTCTCTGGCGTTAGAATCCTATTTTCTAGATCTTTGGGAGTTTCTCACTCATCTTGTTTGTTTGTTTGTTTGTTTGTAGATTTTATTTATTTATTTAGACAGAGACAGAGAGAGTGTGGGGGAGGGGCAGAGGGAGAGGGAGAGGGAGAGAAAGAATGGCAAGCAGACTCCTCACAGAGGGAGCACAGAATCTGAAGTGGGGCGGGATTTCATGATCCTGAGGTAATGACCTCAGCTGAAATCGAGTTGGATGCTTAACCTCCTGAGCCACCCAGGTGCCCCAGGCTTCTCACTCATTAGCTTCTTGAGAAAAAGTCTGTAGGTAAATTTTGTGAGTCCTTGCATGTCTAAAAAATATCTTCATTAAACATCATAGTTGATTGATAATTTGACAAGTAGTGAATTTTATGTTGAAAGTAATTTTCCACTGGGATGTTGAAGACATGCTTCTGCTTTCAGCTCTGAGGTTGTGGTTTAGAAGGCTGATAGCATTTATATTTCTGGTCCTTTTTCAGCCTCTCTTCCCTCTCTCTCTTTCAGCTTTTAAGCTGCTCTCTTCATTTCTATTGTCCTGAAAGTTCACAGGGATGAGTCTCTTCCTTCATCTTGGCCTTTTACTTTGGAGACACAGGTCCTCCATATTTCTTCATGTCTTCCTCCCCTCCTTTTCCTCTGCTTACTCTTTTTTTTTTTAAAGATTTTATTTATTTATTTATTTGACAGAGAGAGAGAGAGAGCACAAGCAGGGGGAGCAGCAGGCAGAGGATAGGGAGAAGCAGGCTTCCTCCTGAGGAGGGAGCCCAATGTGGGACTCGATCCCAGGACCCTGGGATCATGACCTGAGCAGGAGGCAAATGCTTTACTGAGCCACCCAGGTGCCCCTCCTTTGCTTATTCTTTAAGAAAATCCTGAGTTGGATGATAGGTATGCTAAGTTTATCCTTCAATTTTTTTGTCGTTCCTTGCTTTAGAACATTTCTTCAACTAGATCTTTAAAATCTAAAGAATTTTTATTTTGATTATTATATTTCTTAATATCCAAGAGTTGCTCTTTCTTGTTTAGTGATTGTCCCTTCTGCAGAACATCCTGTTCTTGCTTAAAGGAGGTAATTCCATCTCTTGTCTCTCTAAGGAATAGTTTTATTCAAGTTTTCTGTTTTTTTCCAAATGTCTTTTATGAATTTGTGAACTTTTAAAATGGAAGCAGCTTTTCCAGACTTCTCTAAAATTATTCTCTCTCTTCTTTAAAGATTTTATTTATTTATTTGAGAGAGGAAAGAGAGAGTAGGAGCAGTGAGTGGGATGGGGGGAGTAGGTGGGTGGGGAGTAGCGGAGGAGCAGAGGGAGAGGGAGAAGTAGGCTCCCCACTGAGCAGGGAGCCCCAACGTGGGGCTTGATCCCAGGACCAAGAGATCATAGCCTGAGCTGAAGGCAGACGCTTAACCGACTGAGCCATCCAGGCGCCCCTAAAATTATTCTTAAGGAAATGGGCGTGCTATGTCAGCGGGTTAGAATTCAAACTGGGTAATCAATGTCCAGAAACAAAGATCCCTGACAGGTCACATACATCAAGAGGAAAGAGACCCCACTAAGCCCCTCAATGAGACAGGGTCAATAAACAACTTGGCAACCATGCAACTCAGCCGGTTTATTTCTCAAATTATTGCACCTATAAATTTTATCTCTCCATTTACCTTCTACTATTAGATTTTAAAAATTTTTTTCCAATACCATCTTAAACCTAAATGATATATGGCTTGTGTATATAAATGCATAATCATAATGACTAGCATTTTTATTTTTTTTAAAGATTTTATTTATTTATTTGACAGAGAGAGAGAACACAAGCAGGGGGAGCTGCAGGCAGAGGGAAAAGGAGAAGCAGGCTTTCCGCTGAGCAGAGACCTCACCCCAGGGCTCTGGGGCCATGACCTGAGCCAAAAGCACATGCTTAACTGACTGAGCCACCCCGGTGCCCCAACTGGCATTTTTAGATTCAATTGTTAATTTAGCAAGCATTTATTGAGTACCTACTATTTTCCAGGCATTGTGCAAAGCATTAGAATAGAACATGCTCAAGGTCATGAGGTCCCTGCCCTCAGGGAACTCATTCTCCAAGGCAGTAGGACACACTTAGCAGAGCCTCCTGAGCCTTCCAGGCAGCCACTGAGAGCTCCACTCAACAGGTGAAGGATCTGAGGCTCACAAAGATTTCCCGGTTTGCCTGAATGACACACAGCCATCTGGAGATGATGTTGCCCCATGAACCCCAATCTTCCTCTTCCAACTCAGTTTCAAAGGCTGGGGCTTAAGAAGAAGTTAGAGATAATGAACCATGAAAAGAGGGTTCAGAGGCACAGGAAGAGAACCAAGAGGGAGTGGTCTTAGTTAGGATTCTCCAGAGAAACAGAAGCAATAGGATATATAGAGATGTATGTAAGAGGAGATTTATTATAGGAATGGGTTCATGCAGTCATGGAGGCGGAGAAGTCCCACAGTCCGCTGTCTGCCCGCTGGAGAATCAAGAAAGCTGGTTGTGTAATTCAGTCCAAGTCCAGAGGCCTGAGAAATGGGGGCTGATGATGTAAGTCCCAAAGTGAATCTGTAAGTCTGAGACCGGGAATGCCAGCGTCCGAGGGCAAGAGAAGATGGATGTTTCAGCTCAAGCAGAGAGAGAGAATTCACCTTTCCTCTGCCCTTTGTTCCAAACTCAACCAGTTGGATAATGCCCACCTACACTGGGGAGGCCATCTGCTTTAGTCAATTCACCAACTAAAATGCTATTTTTTTTTCTGGAAACACCTTCACAGACACATCCAGAAACAAAGTTTCCCTAGCTATCTGGGCATCTCTTAACCCAGTTAAGTTGACACATAAAACTAACCATCACAGAAGCCAAGGGGAAAAAGAGTTTCAAAGTATTTGCTCAGGCCCTAGCTGCCCCAGTTTACATTTTAGCAGGAGCTAGTTCAGGGCAAATGGAGGGGAACTGGGGCTACCAGAGCACTTGGGGAAAACAGGACAGAAGGGTAGGTAGAAATGCACGAAGCTCATTTTACAGCTGCAGGGCTCATCTTCTCTACCCCTTTGGAATTCATGCCAGTGGGGGAGGCTCACAGTTGAGTAACTTGCACCACCTAGAAGAAGGAGGCAGCAACCCCATGGGTCAGGGCCATGTAGAGCACGCCCTCACGGCAGGGATGGGCCAACCGGGGCCTCTCAGTTGTTTAAAAAAAAAAACCCGGTGTGCCCTGACTCTAGTCTCCCAACCTGAGACCTTCAAGCAGGAAATTCTAGACCTAAATTTCGATAGAGATGGAGGAGGGAATGACAGATTGCAAAAACAGAAACAGAACAAGGCACTGAGCCAAGTTCATGAGCAAGGGAAGAAAGGAAGTCAGCCTCTCACCAGCAACAAAATTGTATGGAGAACCCCGAGGGGCCTGCAAGCACCCACTGGGCCTGGCCTCTTCCTCCTCCCAGGCAGCAGCTTCGTAGCCCCAGAGGTGGAATCCCCTGCAGGTTAGCATAGGCTGGGGGTGTGGGGGCCGGGGCAGCCGGTGTCCGGTGTCCGGGGACAATGGTGCACCCTCCCTTCTCTGGAGAGGTCAGACGATGACTTCCACTGGCCTTCCCCAGTGCACATAAATATATATATTTAAACTGGAAACCTAAAATAAATTCTTCCATTGCTGCTAGCTGCCATTATGTAATGTCTCACAATGTTTCCCTGGGACTCTCCAGGCGGTCTCATTTACTGCCTCGGTTGTGCTTCCAGCTTTGTTCATGACTTCCAAACTGCTTTCCATAAAATTGAGCCATATGTACATTGGCTACTCTCGACATAGTTTGTACCTTTAAAAGTATGTGTATATGGTTGCGAGGCCAATGTCGAGAGTGGCGTGCGAGGCCATAGATTGGAGTCCTTTTTTTAAAAAGTAGCAACATTTCAAGCTCGTTAAAAAAAACAACTGTTTTTATTTTTAAAAACAACTGTTTTTGAAATATTTTTAAATTTACAGAAAAGTTGCAAAAAGAGTTCAACGAGTACCTGTATACGCTCCACCCAGCTTTCCCTAAACCTCTTATGTAACCTCTTGTATAACCATAGCCCAGTTATAGAAACCAGAAACAACATTAATATACTACTGAGTAATCTATAGACGTCATTGGAATTTCACCATTCTCCCTAGTAATAATGTCTCGCTTTTTAAAAATAAATTTTTAAATTTTAGAATTGTCTTAAATTCCCAGAAAAACTGAAAAGATAGTCCTGAGTTCCCATGTTCTCCTACCCAGTTTCTGCTTCTGTTAATATTTTATATTAGTATGGTATATATACCACAATGAATGAATCCATAGTGATATGTTATTATTAACAAAAGCCCATACTTTATTCGGATTTTTTTCTTTTTTTCTGTCCTGACACTTTTCTGTTCCAGGATCCCATCCAGGATACCACATCTTATTTAGTTGTCATCTTCCTGAGAAGCCTCTGGGCTGGGACAGTTTCTCTGACTTTCCTTGTTTTTGATGATGTTGGCAGTTGTGTTTTTTTAGTGACGTTGGCAGTTTTGAGTACTGATCGGGCGTTTCATAGGCTGCTCTCAATTGCAATCTGTCTGATGTTTTTCTCATGAGTAGATGGGGTTATGGGTTTTTGAGAGGAAGACCATAGAGTTGAAGTGTCATTCTTGTCACTTGGTACCAATGGTCCGCTAATGTCCTATTTCTGGTCCAGGGATCTATTCAGAATTCTGCAGTGCATTTAGTTGTCATGTCTGCTTAGTCTCTAATCTCTGAAAGTTCTTCAGTCTTTCATGCCCTTGCCACACCTGAAGAGTATTCAAAAATGTCCCTTAATTTAGATTTATCTATTGTTTCTTTCAAGAATGGATTCACGTTATGAAATTTTGGTAAGAATGCCAGACAAATGATGTTGTGTATCATATTGGGGGCACATGGTGTCACTATGTCTTATTTTACTTTTTTTCAAAAAAGATTTTATTTATTTGTCAGAGAGAGAGAGAGAGAGAGAGAGCATAGCAGGGGGAGCAGCAAGAAGAGGAAGAAACAGCTTCCCCACTGAGCAGGGAGCCCAACTTGGGGCTTGATCCCAGGACCCTGAGATCATGACCTGAGCCAAAGGCAGCTGCTTAACCAAGTGCACCACCCAGGTTTCCCTACTTTTTTAAAGGAAGCTCTACACCCAATGCGAGGCCTGAACTCATGACCCCTGAGATCAGGAGTCACATGCTCTACTGACGGAGCCAATCAGGTGTCCCTTTCACTTTACTTTTGATCACTTGGTTAAGATGGTGTCTGCCATGTGTCTCCACTGCGAAGTTAACTATCTTCTCTTTGTGATTTCTTGGTGGTGATACTTTTATTTTTTTAAAGATTTTATTTATTTATTTGAGAGAGAGTGAGATCGAGAGAGAGCAAGCATGAATGGGGGGCAGAGGGAGAGGAGGAAGCAGGGTCCCCGCTGAGCAGGGAGCCCGATGCAGGGTTTGGTCCCAGGATCCTGGGATCATGACCTGAGCTGAAGGCAGACGCTTAACCAACTGAGCCACCCAGGCGCCCGGTGGTGATACTTTTAGATGAGACAAATATCTCTCGTTACCCTCAAATTTTTGTTAGCTAATTTTAACATCCACGAGTGGATCTTGCATGCAACAATCATTACTGTGATGTTCTAAGTGCTGATTTTTCTATTTCCCTGATTCCTTCTACATTTGTTAATTGAAATTCTCCTGTCCCTACTCCCCCATTAATTTATTTATTCAGTGATTTAATTCACAAACATGGGCTAATGAATATTTATTTTATGGGTTCATTTTATATTTTCCCTGTTGTAGTGCTAGCTAGACTCAATAATTTCTTCAAGGATTTCTGGTTCTTTTTAGTGGAGAATCATCTTTTGAAACCAAGATCTGGACACTAAGTGTGCTCATTGCTACGGGGACATCATTGTGTCTAGGCATTCTCATCAAACAGAGCTGGGAAATATATCCATGTACGCTAGCACCCATATATACAGCCACCTAAATTTATTTCTTTATCCATACATACTCAGGGGTTCTCCAGGGCACTTCTTAGGACTTCCATGCCTGATAGTAAAGGTTAATGGAAAATTAAAGCAACCAAGAAAAGCAGGCACAATTAAGTACCTAGAGTCACTGGGAATTAAGGTTTGGGTTACTCCAACTGGCTAAGGTTTTGCCTGAGGGTGAAGGAAATAGTGAATGCGTAGTGAAGAAGAAAGTCTTCTATCTCACAGATATCAGTTACAGCCTTATGATCAATTACAGAAACATTTTTACTTGTTTGTCATACAGATGGGTTTATTTGTATATGTTAACTATTTTCTTCTTTCTCCTTCTTCCCATTTTTATTTTGCATACAAATTGCTGAAGCTAACTTTACAGTTTAGATTTTGGATAAGGGAAAAAAAAAGATTTTAGGTAAGGGTCTATTCGGTGGGACTATGACTGAATTTAAGGGTTAATTAACATAGTGAAGGACACAATAACTGTTGGTTAGGACTGTTTCCTCATTTGGCAGAGAGCACGAAAATGTCTTCATTTCTAAGATAAAACGCTGTATCTTGTTAGGTGGAATTATAGAGAGGTTTTGTTATATGAGAGCTCATATGTGTGTAAAAGGGAGCCTATGTAAGGTGTGTAGACAATGGGATGGACTCTGCCAGTTATCCGTTGCTTGTCCCTCAAATCCAAATTCGTCCTTGATTATCCGGGATGCAAAAAATGAAGCTGGTTCATTTAAATATTTTCCTTTGTCAGCGAGCACCATGTTGAATTTTGTCAGTAGAGGGCGATGGAGAGACATGGCTGGAGAAAGGAGGACGTCCTGGTCTGGTGTGTTCCTTCTGGTAGGCTCCAGCATCTGCACTGTAGGTGGCTTCTCCAATGTTTGGCTCCTGCTGTGTAGACAGCTTCCCCAATACCAGATTCTATCTGCTGGTTCCTGCAGTACCCAGCATCCAGAAGCACCAGTGTCTGGTGGCTTTCCCCTTTCCAGGCAGTCACCTAGTAGAGTGCCTCTGGTATGATAGCTCCCTGTGAATAGTTTTTCTGGAAGCACAGGGAGTAGATTTCTGGCAAGTTCTGATAGTATGGCACTGCAATGACTTCTCTGCTAGTCTGTGAGCCATGCCGTGCCCTCTCCAACTCCGTCTAGATCTCTGCCCTGGAAGAGGGAGTCTTTTTCTAGGCTTGTCTCTCTCAGTCCCAGGCGGTGGCTGCTCCTTCTATAGGCTATTTCTATATTCTTTAGAGCTCTCTCTACTTCTTACTAGCCAATCACTCATGTCTCCAATCTCTTCTTATAGTTAATAATTCTTTTTATTAAACTTTCCCTCTTCAAATGACTGTGGTTTCTGTCTCCTAATTGGACCCAGACCAGTCTGCACATAAAACGGTTTCAGAATTGCTAACTCATTCCCCTGTGAGACCCACAGAGAGGAACAAATTTACTGACTAAAATACAATCTCTGTGTACAGCCCTTGCATATTTAGTCTTTTTTTTTTCAAACAACCAGACACATTAACGTTCTTAGTTTATTAATCCTCTCATGAAAACTCTGAACAATCACCACAGATAAAGCCACTGCAGCATCCTGACTCCTTACTTACATCCTTACATCCTTACTCCCAATCTCCAGCTCACTTTTTGCCAGCACCAACAGTGGCTTTTATAGTCCCCCTGACTTTCTTCTTTCTGTTCCTGTGTTCCTTTCGCTGTTTTCTTGACGTCTTTTTCTTCTCTTATAGGCCATGTCTTGCAAGTCTACATTTGGATTCATTTTTCTTTGCATAGTCCAAGGAATCCTAAATCATGCCAAAGCCAGTTGTCTTGCCACCACCAAAATGGGTTCTGAATCCAAATCCAAATATGACATCTGGTATGATCTTGTACATTTTGGCTAGTTTCCCAAATTTCTGTCTTAGGTACTGTTGCCTTTCTGGGGTGAAGGACATCAATGACCATCTGTTTCTGCTGAAGTAGTCGGTTGGTCATGCACTTGCTGGTCTGGACAGTAGCTGTGTCGTTCGTGATGGCAGCCGAGCTGCAAGCAGCCAGGGAAGAAAAGAGCATAGTCGTAGTATCCAAAATATCATTTTTCAGTGGCTTAGGTTAGACGTTTCCTCCCCTATCTCCTCCAGGGTGGTTATATTCTTTATTTTTTATACATTTAGGTTCCTTATTGTTGGTGTTCCATGTTGGGTTCTTTTCTCATCCTGGTTGATTTGAATGATTAATTTATTCTGGGAGGATGTAAACCATTACCCTGGTTCTAAGAGTCACAACTGCATGAAAGGGCTTAGATATACTCAGAGGAGTGTTGTGGTCACTTCATTTCTACTACCTGTTTCCATTCCCTTCTTCTTCATGTCCCATTTCTGTCCATCCACCTTCTATAAATAACTAATCTTTTTAAGCTTCTGATTTAGCCTTTCTTTTGCCAGTTGATATATGGGGGCCCATAAATGAGTTTTTTTTTTAAAGATCTTATTTATTTGATCTTTAAAGAGAGAGAGAGAGCATGAGAGAGAGAGAAAGAGAGAGAGAGAGAGAGCATGGGGAGCGGGAGAGGGAGAACACACTCTCCGCTGAGCAGGGAGCCTGACGCGGGGCTCAGTCCCAGGACCCTGGGACGATGACTCTGAGCAGAAGGCAGATGCTTAACCAACTGAGCAACCCAGGCACCCCCCATAGATGAGTCTTAAGCCTCCTTAGAAGGCAAAAACTCAGGGTTATAGCCCTCCTGCCTCTGCTTTGCATGGAGCCTGGGGTGAGACCATTCCAAAGCTTAAGAAAAAGAAATATTTGCTGGAGTTGACCACTGAAGGTCATATTGTAAGGAAAACTGGTCATGTCTATTAAAACAAAACATGAATAATTTCTTATTTCTTCTGCATGGCCATTCCACTGAATATTTAACCTCAGGGAAAAAAAATCATATTTACACATAGGTAGATATGGACAAACTTGTTTCTGTCATGTTGTTTTTAACGGTGAAAAGAAAAAAATAATCAGAAACAGTCTAATGTCTATAAATAGAGAAATAGTTAAAAACATAAACAGAATAGCCAACCTGGCAACCTATACAATTCAGTAGGGTTGTTTGTTTTAATAATGTGGAGTTATGAGGAGCTTAGAATAAAAGCTCTAAGACATGTTGATGAGTGGGTGGGTAGAAAGCTTGTTATAGAATGATACATATGGAATAATACGACTTACGAAAAATTGAGAAATAAAACAATGCCCCATATTTTATAGAGATATACCTGTGTGATATGTATCTATGTGAATATATATGTGATATATAGATAGATCTATAGATTTAGATATGGATATATAGATATAGATATCTGTAAGAGAAAAGTTTGGAAGCATGTATATCAAACTGAAAAAGTGATTTCATTTGTCAGGGGCTGGCTGGGGCAGAGGAGACTGGAGATTTGGGGTGGGGGGGGAGTTTCAAAAGGAATTTTTATGTGTAATGTATTTGATTTTTCAGTATTCATGTGTTATTTGTGTAATAGTCTTTAAAATTAAAATGAACATACAAAACATTGAGTGCATTAATTAAATCTCAAAATCCTCGGAAAGAGACTACAACCTATTGGGGATGCAGGTAACACCCTCCAACACTCGGTATCTGCCCTTCCTGGAGAAAATTCCAGAAATGACAAAGTCTCCACTTCTCCCTCTCCTATTAAATGGAAGAATCCTTTCTTAAACGTTGTCTGCCGTGAAGGCTTGCTGTCTGTTAATAAAAGCAAGTAATACAAGTAACACAGTACTTAAGACCTGGACTTATAGTGAACACTATATACTGCTACCTGCACTCTACGGTCAATATTTGACCAGCTCTGCTCAAACACAGTAGATCACTGAACGTAAACCCCACTATACACTCTACTTTCATTATTTTCTTTGCTGAGGTGTACGATGGATATTCAACCTAAGGAAAGCAACTAATGGCTAAGGACAGAGTCCAGGTATCCCCAGGCCTTTGCTTTCTCTTTAAACAATTTGATGACTGAGGTAGGAAAAAAAATCAACATTCCCACATCAAGGTGGTTAAATATATGACGAAAGATAAAGAGTATATAAGATACTTTCAAGTTTGTATTTAAATTATTTTCCACTGGGGGAAAATAAAAAATAAAACTAAAATCTTAGCCTTATTACTCTAATAATAGTAATAATAAAAAAGATTAAAATGAGAATGAGCCAGAAAGCTGACTAAGCCACTACTCAAAGACGGAGACACAAATACAATTAGTGTTTTGGGCAAGTTGCTCTGAGGATTCTTGGCTTAATCCTGAGATATCCAGAGGCTTCACTTGGGGAGCCCCGTCCCCGCCAGGGACACAAAAAGGCACTTCCTGCCACGGCTCTCTGTTTTTTGTGTAGTTTGAGTTAAGACCATGCAAAATAAACAACGTAATTTTGTCTAGGTGTCACATTCCCTTCTGGGAGGAAATTACTACACTTGTTTTGTAGCTCCTCTGTTTGGAGTATATTTTCTGGTTTTTAATTTTTAAATCCCCTAGGCCCT
The DNA here is from genome assembly GCA_028534135.1 of Potos flavus. Taxonomy (NCBI): domain Eukaryota; kingdom Metazoa; phylum Chordata; class Mammalia; order Carnivora; family Procyonidae; genus Potos; species Potos flavus. The sequence continues at coordinate 20,809,116 of CM052898.1, forward strand.
TTCCCACTTCTTAGGAAAATTGCTTGTGTTTTCTAACTTTATAGACTCAAAAGTCATATCTTTTGAAAGTCTCTCTTCGAGGACATTTGCACAAATAGCAAAGAAATCTGGCTGAGTAAGATTCAATTTCCCCTCATCGAATGCATATCATGCATGCACCTGGAATCATATTTTATACAGTGAAAAAAGCACGTTATAAAGTAGCGCGTGTAGGATGATAGTGCCTGGGCAGAATGCATGTGTCCTCAAGTACAGAATGTCTGGAAGGACAGTAGCATCTCACAATGGTGAGATGGCTGATGATTGATTTCCTCTTTTTACTTTCCTGTATTGTTTGCATTTTAAATATTGAGAATATATCATTTTCATAATAAAAAGAACATTTTGATCTTGAAACAGCAACAAAAGGTGAGGAAGGGATAAAATAACTGGAACAGAAGGAAATGCAAGCAGCAAGAATAAAATGCACTAGGACCGAGGTTCGCACTCCCGATCCTCACATCTCACTTGCTGTCCAGCTCCATAGTCATCCCCCCGCCATGCCATCATCCCTTCTGGCCTGCAGCCCTCCAGAAGGCTCCTGTCTGGTCCTCCTGCCTACCTTCTTGCCTTTCAATCATCCATTCTGTACAGAACAGCCAGAGTGATTTTCCTAAAATGACAATCTGATCTGTATTTCCACCCACTTAAAACCTTCAGTGGCTCCTAGTCTTACTGAGATAAAAACCCAATCTCCTTGTCCCAACCTCAAGGCCCTGCCTGTTATGGTCCTTGCTCCTTCTTCTCCTGCCCCTTTACCTTTTGCTCCCTTTGTTGATATTTCTGGTAGCACTCTTACCTGCCCCAGGGCCTTTGCATTTGTTGTTCCTTATGCTCAGAAAGCTCTTCCCTCAGCTCCTCATCAGCCCCAGCTCCTGAGAGTCTCCAAGGATGGGGGCTAGGAATCTATATTTTATTTTATTTATTTTATTTTTTTGTTTTTTTCCCCAAATACTTGTATTTTATTGTTCATGTACCACACCCAGTGCTCCATGAAATACGTGCCCTCCTCAATACCCACCACCAGGTATCTGTATTTTAAATATGTACTTTAGGTGATCTTCATGCAAACTCAGGTTTGAGAGACCCTATTTTAAAGCTTGTTGGTGGGTATTAAGGAGGGCACAGATTGTATGGAGCACTGGGTGTTATACGCAAACAATGAATCATGGAACACTACATCAAAAACTAATGATGCACTGTATGGTGACTAACATAACATAATCAAAAAATAAATAAATAAAGCACTGGCTTTTGATGAGTATTCAAGTGCGGGTGGCGGGGGCCACAGAGAGTTCAAGAAAAAACTTCTGATACCTGGAGTTATTCTCTCTCAGACCCCCGTGAGGCCACATGGATCCTCTAGGCTGAGATGTTCTTTAAAAATGACCTCAGTGTGGGGACGCCTGGGGGCTCAGGTGGTTGAGCGTTTTTTGGGTCACGTCATGATCTCAGGGTCATGAAATCGAGCCCCACACTGGGCTCCATGCTTAGCAGAAAGTCTGCTTGAGATTCTCTCCCTCTCCCTCTGCACCCCACCCCCATGTGTGTGCATGAGCATGCACTCTCTCTCTAAAATAAATTTTTAAGAAAAATAAAAGGACCTAGGTGTGTCAGCTCACAGAAGGATGGGACTTTAGTGTCTAGACGTTCTTCTACCAAAGGTAACAATGGCTAAAATTTCAGCTAAGATTTTTTAGTGGTGACTTTTACTTATTCATCTATTGGTAAATTAAGCATAAATACCCACAACAGATTAGCCCTTCCTCTGAGGTGGAGTTTGCAGACTGACCCAGGAAGAGTTCTAAAGCAGTTCTATTCAGGCTTCTGTCTTGGACATTTACCACCTGAGAACTGTTGCAGTCTGGAGGGTGCTACGGGACAAAGAGATGATGGGGGGGGGAGGGAGTGATGGAGGGCGGGGCTTGGAAGGTACTGGAAACATTAAGCAAACACTCTTAGAGCTTATGCTTAGGGCAAGTTCCTATGCTAGGCATGGGTATGTGGGGGAGGACAGCGCAAGACACACCCAGGTCTGCCCAGCCCACCCACGAGGGCTCATGGCCCCTCAGAAAAGCTTGTCTCTGTGCAAAGTGGTTAGGGTAGTTTTGGTTTTTTATTGTTTTTGAGAAATTTACCTAGTCCCACCTGGTGGGCATACATAGAAGTCAGACTTTTACAACGGGGCTGTGGCAGGAAAAGCAATAGAGACTCATTAATTTTTGTTGGCTTCTCCCAGGTTTCCTTTCAGGAACCCCTCCCTCATTCCCTGTGGTTCTGGGGAGCTGCGAGTCAAGGTGGCCCCATCTCTCTCACCCCAGGAGCTGGGCCAATCACAGTCCTCCCTGGGTCTTCTTGCCAGAACCTAGCGGGCAGCCGTTCCTTCTGCTGGGCTTGCTGAACTGGCCAAAGATGAGCCTTGTGCCATCCAGTTCCATCATGCCCACCCAGCAGAGAGAGCCTGAGTGACAAAGAGAAAGAGAGAGCCCCAATGACATCATTTGAGTGCCTAGATCCAGACCTGAAGCTAGATCCACTCCTAATCTTTCCACGATAGGTACTAATAAATCCCTTATTGCTTTAACTCATTCAAGCTCAGTTTCTTCTCTTGCAACAGATAGAGGCCAGATGAATGCAGAGGCCTTAGACTGTTCCTTCCATTATTATTCCAAGTCTCCAAATAAAAAAGTGCTTTTGGCAGAAAATCACCTTTGTAATGTAATAGTGAGGCCAATCTCATAATGTAGATAGGCAATGTTACAATCCTACAGGATGTGGGGCTTCTATAAATACTGGGCCAGGCACAGCCCTACTATTCGGGGTTCTCCGAAGCTGTGCTTGTGGGCGGGAGTGTCATAGTCTCTTACCACCAAATGCTCTGCTCTCACACACCGTGAATCCACACTGTGACTTCCAGGTCTAGTCCCACGCCACGGGGTTCATTCCAGCCTTCCACCTTTCCATATTTGTAACTCCCTTTCCCATCAGAGAGAAACCTGGCTCCTGTTACACTCGACATACTTACAGACTTGCTCAAACCTACAACACATAGAGAGTAGTTCCAGAATTGCTAATCCATACCACTACAAAAGCAAGCCTACTAACTAGAGTTCAATATTTGTTTATAGTTCTTTGTCATTAGTCTGAGGGGATATAGTCAAAACATAGTGTGCAAAAGTTACCCCTTCCCTATTTCACTATGTTTATGTTACTCATTTGAAACAACACGAAGTTCATTGTTTCTGCTTCTATTTAAATTGAAGGGATTTTTTTCTTCCATCTTTTTTATATTAATTTTTGAGTCTATGAAACATGAATTCAGTTCTGAGAGTAAAGTATGCATAATGTATATTCAGATAAGTGTAACCCCTCCTCCTACCTCTTCCACCCTGTTCCCATGCTTCTGTACCCTCCACCCACCCCCATCCCCGGAAGGTAACCAATCTCATTTCCTGGCTTATCCTTCCTGGTTTTTTTCTTTTCAAAAATAAGTGGATACACCTATGTTTTCTTATTTTTCCTTCTTTCCATGCTATAGACACTCTTTAGCACTATTCTTTGTTCACTTAATAATATATACCCCAGGCATCATTTCTTATCAGTTCATAGAGATGTTCAACCTTTTTTTTTTTTTACAGCAGTGTAGTATTCCACTTTGTAGATGTACTATGGTTTACAAAACCACTCTCCTATGTACGAGCATTTAGGTGGTTTCTGATATTTTGCAATTACAAATAGTGCTTCAGTGAATAATGTTATGCATAAGGACTTTTGTGTTGTTGAAAAAAATTTTTTTAAGTAAATTGTATGCCCAACATGGGGCTCAAACTCAAAACTCTGAGAGCAAGAGCTGCATGCCTGAAAATGCTTCTTTATTTTTTTATTTTTTTTAAGATTTATTTATTTATTTGAGAGAGAGAATGAGCGTGAGAGAGAGTGAGCAGGAGGAGGGGCAGAGGGAGAGGGAGAGAGAGAGTCCCAAGCAGACTCCCCATTTGAGCACAGAGCCTGACATGGAGCTTGATCCCACGCCCCTGAGATCATGACCCAAGCAGAAATCACAAATTCGACATGCAACCTACTGAGCCATCCAGGTGTCCCTGAAATTGTTTCTTTAAGGGTCACAAGTTCTTCCAATTGAGCCAGCCAGGCACCCCCCCAAAAAATTTCTACATAATAAAAACATTTCAGTGTGTAGTTCTATGACTTTTAACATATGTATAGATTCTTGAAGCCACAGTAAGGATATGGAACATTTCCATGACTCTCCCAAGTTCACTCATGTGGTCCCTTTTTAGTCACTTTCCTCACCCATAAACCCTAGTCACTACTGATCTGGTCTCCACTCCTATAACTGTGACTTGTCCAGAGCCATCTGAATGGAACTTTTTGAGACTTACTTTTTTCATTCAGCAGAGTATCTTTGAGAGGCATTCGCACTGTTGCGTGCACTAATAGTTCGTTACTTTATACTGCCCAGCAGCGTCCCTCTGAACAGATACACCTCAGAGGTTTATCCATTCATCTAATGAAAGACATCTAGATTGTTTCCAGGTTTTGCTGATTATGAATAAAACTTTTGCAGCACTTGGATGGGTCAGTCGGTTAAGTGTCTGATTTGGGGTCAGGTCCCGATCTCAGGGCCCTGTTTTTTTTTTTTTTTTTTTAAGATTTTATTTATTTATTTGACAGAAAGAGATCACAAGTTGGCAAAGAGGCAGGCAGAGGGAGAGGGGGAAGCAGGCTCCCCGCTGAGCAGAGGCCCCATGAGGGGCTCGATCCCAGGACCCTGAGACCATGACCTGAGCCGAAGGCAGAGGCTTTAACCCACTGAGCCACCCAGGCACCCCTCCGCTGACTTCTGATTTTATCTAATCTTTGTTGTTTCCATGTCTGTACTTTGTTGTTGTTGTTTGTTTATTCTGTAATTATATTCTGATTTCTTGAGTTTGGAATTTAATTTATTAAATTAGCACTCTTCCATTTTAATTCATTTATATGGGTAGGGATATGGATTTTCCTCTCATCACTGCTTTGTATATATTTCATTAACTCTGATACATAGTTTCATTATAATTTTTTAGAGATTCTGTAATTTTGGTTTGTCTTTCCCCTTTCCACCCAAGAGTTAATAGAAGAAGGTTTAAAAATTTCCAGGTTGAGGATACTTTTCATATTTAAACAATATAAAACTTACAGAAAATTTGCAAGTATAGTCCCCAAAAAACATTTTCCCTGAGTCATTTGAGAGTAAGTTGCCAACTTGTAGCCCTAATCACCTCAAACATTTAGTGTAAATTTCCTTCAGACAGATATTTTTCCTATATAACCACAATACAGGTGCAGAAATAAAGAAATTAACATAATTAACATAGATGTTGTTTTTCTTTTGTCTGCAAAATCCTTAAGTTTCTCCCTTCTGTTCCTTTTCCCCTTTTAACATACAGTCTCCTCTCTTTTTTTTTACCCTCTTCTCTCCCAAACGCATTGTCTTTCCAAAGGCTCCCCATCCACACATTTTGGTCCCTTCCCTGTAATCAGAGCTTTGATGTACCAAGACTCTTTTCACACTTATAGGTGGACTTTTCCTATTTAAAAACATTTGAGATATAATCCACATACCATAAAATTCATTTTTAAAAAGTGTACAATTCAGTGGTTTTTAGTATATTCACAAGGTTGTGCAAGCAGTACCACATCTATTTCCAGAACATTTTCTTCACGCCCCCTGAAGACCCCATTTCCATTAGCATTGTCCAACCCTGCTCCCAGCCCCTAGTAACCACTAATCTACTTTCTATGTCTCTATGGTTTTGTCTATTGTGGACATTTTATATAACTGAAATCATATAATACGAGGCCTTCGTATTTGGCTTCTCTCACTTATCATGCTGTTTTCAAGATCTATCTATATTGTAGAATGTATCAATCCTTCATTCTTTTTTATGGCTGAATAATAGTTCATTATATGGCTATACCACATTTTGTTTATCCATTCATTAGTTGATGATCATTTGTTGTTGATTTGTTGTTTCCACTTATTAGCTATTATGAATAATGTTGCTGTAAACATTCATGTACAAGTTTTTGTATGGACATATATTTTCAGTTGAGTATATATCCAGGAGTAGAATTTCTGAGTCATATGGTAACTTTATGTTTAATATTTTGAGGATCTGACGAATGATCTCCAATATGGCTCATTTTGCATTTCCACCAGCAATGTTTAAGAGTTTCCATTTCTCTTCATCCTTGTCAATACTTGTTATTATCTATCTTTTTAAAAAATTATATCTATCATAGTGGTTGTGTGGTGGTATTTTCTTGTGGTTTTAATTTGCATTTCCTGGACTTTCTCTTTCTGGTGGTGATTTTAACCCATCCCGCGTTCAGAGCCCCTATTCTTCATCACTATTCTACAAATATAGTATGTAAAAAGTAAAAATCTCTCTTGGCCCTCCTCTTAATATCATAGTAATTACTTGTTATAGCTTCAACAATTTATTATATGTCCTTGTCCCTGCATTTAAGCATGCTTAGGGTCATTTAGTTTACTTTTGGCATACATAAACGATGCCATAAAATGCATATGCTGTAATTTGCTCCTTTTTTACTCAACATTCTATTATTTTAAAAAGTCTATAAGCAAATATTGTATAAATAAGAATTATTTATTCTTATTCCAGTAAGTGGAATACTGGCACCTTCTAGATGAATGAGTACATCTGGATTTTTTCTACAAATTTCTGATTGATATTTTTGGGGTAATGGACTTAAATCTAGTGATTTTCTTGAATCTTAATTGTAAGGTTTAATATTTATATAAAGGAGAATGTACATATTCTCTAGCCTAAATACCACTTACATTTAGAGAATATGTTATTTCTAAGGAATTCTTAGAACTTAAGAATGCTGACTACTTTAGTTATCAAACACTCAGACCTCTTACCTCCCCTACCTCCAAAAAAAGAAAAGAAGGAAAGAAAAGTTCAGTGTACTCTTTTAGATATTGCCATTAGAACGGGTAGCTATGGGGTGCCTGGGTGGCTCAGTTGGTTGGGCATCTGCCCTTGGCTCGAGTCATGATCCCGGGGTCCTGGGACCAAGCCCTGCATCGGGCTCCCTGCTTGGCGGGGAAGTCTGCTTCTCCCTCTCCCTCTGCCCTGCTTGTGCTCTGTCTCTCTCTCAGATGAATAAATAAAATCTTAAAAAAAACAAAAGCAAAAACTGGTAGCTTATGTCTTCTGGAAGGGTTAGTGGGAAGAGGCAACTCTAGAATTGGACAGAACTTGGTCTGAACCGTAGCTGAGCTACTTCCTAGCTGTGTGGCCCTGATCAAGTTCTTTAGTCTTTCTGTATCCCGCAATTTACTCATCTGTAAAATGGTGATAATAAATCATAAAAAAATAAAAAATTGTTATTAGGTTTGCTTATCTTTATTTTTTTAAAGATTTTATTTATTCACTTGTAAGAGAGAGCTTACACAAGCAGGGGGAGTGGCAGGCAGAGGGAGAAGCAGGCCCCCCACAGAGCATGGAGCCCGCCATGGGATTCAATCCCAGGACCCCGGGATCATGACCCAAGTCGAAGGCAGACACTTAACCGACTGAGCCACCCCGGCATCCCAGGTTTTCTTATCTTTAAAGTGGTTTGGCTATATCAAACTTGCAGAGCTGTTGTGAAAATTAAATGAGATAATTCATGTGAGATGTCATATTGTTTAGCTCATGGTAGATAGCTAATAAATGGTGACATTAATTATTGTCTTTTTTTTTTAAGATTTTATTTATTTATTTGACAGAGAGAAAGAGATCACAAGTAAGCAGAGAGAGAGGAGGAAGCAGGCTCCCTGCTGAGCAGAGAGCCCGATGTGGGGCTCAATCCCAGGACCCTGAGATCATGACCTGAGCCGAAGGCAGAGGCTTTAACCCACTGAGCAACCCAGGTGCCCCAATTATTGTCTTTATTAGTAGTATTGTCTTTTATCTTTATGACTTTGGTGAGGAGGCTCATTCAATTCATTCTATTCATTATGCAAAAGGATACTGATGGGCTAAAAAAATGTAATAAATATCTATAAGTCATAGAAATAACTATTAATACACTAGAAACATATAATAGATGATCATAGGAATGGGAAGTTGTCAGATAAAGCAGCAGTAAAAACCATAAAGGAAAAGATCGAGATTTGTCTAAAAATATTTTAATTTCTTTTTTTTAATATTCTAATTTCTATATGCAAAAATCATAAAATTAAAAGGTAAATATTAAGAAATTATGAGTCAAACTGTGGTAATCAAATGTTTGCCATTTAAGAAACTAATACAAATCAATAAGAAAAACTATAAGACTATATTGCTACAATGGGGTTAGTTTTTTTTTTTTAAGATTTTATTTATTTATTTGAGAGAGAGAGTGCGAGCAGGGGGAGAAGCAGAGGGAGAGGGAGAAGGAAAGGGAGATAACATCCAGCAGACTCTGCACTAAGCACAGAGCCTGACGCAGGGCTCCATTCCATGACCCCGAGATCACGACCTGAGCCAAAACCAAGAGTCAAACGCTTAACCGACCGACCCACCCAGGTGCCCCAATGGTGCTGTTTTTATAACCCTTCTAACTCAGTGGTTAAAAATCCTCTCACAGGCCTGGGATTTGGAAGAATGTAGGCAGGTTTGGCTGGGCTTGGCTCCAGACTGCAATTTGGGTTCAGGTCTGTTTCATGTTTCTCAATTTTTGGAGCCCAGCCTAAAGGAGTGGTAGGTATTCAGAGTATGTTCTTCTGGCAATAGCAGAAGAGTAAGCAAGCAAGGGGAAGGATATAATGTCTCTTGAGGTCTCCTCCTGGAACTGGTACAGCATCGCATCTGTCCACATTCTACTGGCTAAAGGAAATCACATGACCAAACCCAACATCGATGGAGTGGGCAGATAGACTCTACCCTCAATAATGGGGGTACTCCAAAGCCACATGGCAAAGGACATGGATGTATGATTGTAAAATATGGAGGGCACAAAAAACTGAACGATGACTCAACATACCACAGGCTGCTAAGAAATTGGTGAAGTAAGATCGCCCAAATGAGCAGATAAGGTTATCAATTAACGTGCCAAAAGTTAAATCTTAAAAATCAAGTTAAAATAAAGAGAAACCAATTTTCAGCTACAAAATTAGCAAAAGTATTTTAAAAAAGGATTTTACTCAGGATGAGGTAAAATAAACAATGATTAAAAGATTTTCATTTTGGGGGTGCCTGGATGGCTCAGTTGGTTAAATGTCTGACTTTGGCTTGGGTCATGATCCCAGGTCCTGGAATTGAGCCCCCATGTCCAGGTTCCCTGCTCATCAGGGAGTCTGCTTCTCCCTCAGCCCTTGCCCCTCCCCCCTCCACTTGTGCTCACTCTCTTTCAAATAAATAAATAAAATCTTTAAAAAAAAGATTTTTATTTTTGTAGTAACAGCGCAAAAAAGCAATGTCATCTTTAAAAGCAACAAAGCAATCAAAAAAGCTTTGTTATTTATTTTCCTGAGTATGGTTTGAATTTTTTAGAGGTGGGGAGGGGTAGAGGGAGAGAGAGAATTCTAAGTAGGCTCCATGCCCAATGTGGAGCCCAAGAAGGGGCTCCATCTCATAAGCCTGCGATCATAACCTTGAGATCATGACCTGAGCAGAAATCAAGAGTCCAATGCTTAACTGGTGGAGCCACCCCAGTGCCCTAACCACTGGTTTGAATTTTTGAGATAATTCATCAAAAAAGTAAAATTTTCCCTAAATTTCAATTTCTATGCCTATTACATCTAACATACGCACATGTGAATAATCATTTTGGATCCCATTTTCTTAGAAATTCTCTGCCTTGTTAAAAATAGTTCTAACATTTTTCTCTAATGTACATCTCCTAGCGATAATGATTTTCAAATGTTTTAAAGGTTTAGAACCTTATTTGAAAGCTAGAACAGGGGCGCCTGGGTGGCTCAGTGGGTTAAGCCTCTGCCTTCAGCTCAGGTCATGATATCAGGGTCCTGGAATCGAGCCCCGCATCAGGCTCTGCTCAGCAGGGAGCTTGCTTCCCCCTCTCTCTCTGCCTGCTTCTTTGCCTACTTGTGATCTCTCTCTCTGTCAAATAAATAGAAAAAAAAAAAAAAAAAAGCTAGAACATGGTGGGAAAACCATGTAGCAATCAAAGAAGTATAGATCATCAGAAATTTTGTTGGCATAGTTATTGTTATGACTCATAAGGATGGTTATTAGTTGCAAAATTATTTTTTTAAATATTTTTATTTATTTGTTTGAGAAAGAGACAGAGATAGTGAGAGAGAGCACGCGAACTGGAAAGAGAGGGAGAAGCAGGCTCCCCAGTGAGCAGGGAGCCTGACATGGGGCTCAATCCCAGGACCCTGGGTTGCTATTTCCCACCACATCGTTTTACTTCCTTGGCCTTTTTCAAAGGTTTTCCATAATCTCTATCCACCCCCAACAGGAAGGTCTGACTACATAATTTGGAGGGCTCAGTGCAAATTAAAAATGTGGGGCCACTTAGTCAAAAATTATTAAGAATTTCAAAGTGTCAGCAGCATTCTGAGCCCACAGCCCCAGTGTAACTACAGGGGTTGCATGCCCACAAGGCTGGCCCTGCCAACAGGCACCCACCTCCGTAAGGAGGCACCCACCTCCGTAAGGAGGCCCCCATTCTTGCTTTCCCCTTCTGAGGCTTCTCACATGTTGTTCCTCACCAGGAACACCTTCCTACCAACACCCAGCTCCTGCCCATATTAAGCCTTCGCCTTTTCCCAGATCTATTCATGGAGAGGCAACAAGTTGAGAGTTGGTCTTTACATATCTCTCATCCATCCCCTCCTATAGCTTACGGTAGTCGTAACCATCTGCATATATTAATTTAGGCCTTAATTTTATGCTTCTATGTGTTATTTTCTTACTATTTCATTCATTCATTCATTCACCATCTATTATAGGTCAACTATTTGCCATGACTTTGGTAGACACTGGGTATATATATATTTTTTTAGACAGTGGGTATATTAAGTCCCCAAACAGCAGAAACCTTGTTTAACTTGTTCACCACTCCATCCCTAGAGTCTCATAGAGTGACTGGCTCATGGCAGACACTGGACAAATATTTGTTGAATAACTGTTAAATAGTTCAACAGTTTCCCTCCACCATATGGTGGGTGAGCTCCTAGAGACCAAGAACTGTTTTCATTAGTCCTTTGACTGCTGATTGAGAACCCACTATATGCCACATGTTGTTCTAGACACGACAACACTGTTCTAGGCAACTTTCTTTACTTCTTCTATATTCCCCAGCACGTTCTTATCATAAGAGTGAACATTTCCTGAGTGTTTTCTATGTGCCAGGCATTAGTCTAAGCCTTATCCATTATCTCATTTTGGTCCCCCAATGATTCTATGAAATAGGTCCTTTTTTATCCCCATTTTATAAATGAGGAAACCAAGGCTCAAAAAGGTTGAAAAACTGGCCCAGAGTCAAATACCTATTGGGGTTTGAACCCAGGTGACCAGACTCTAGCTCAGTCTCCTGACTATATTGCTAAGCTGCTTCCAATGGGTACTTTTTGACTGATGACTTGACTGAACTAGAGAGCTCAAGTGGCTCCACCACACTATCAAATAGGGGTTGTGCCCTATAAAATCAGTGTTAGGCAATTTCTTTTTTTTTTTTTTTTTTTTTTTTTTTTAGTGTTATGCAATTTCTTGACCAACACCAGATATTACAGGTGCATGGTTCTTTGCAAGCTTACAATGTGGTAAGTAGCACATAAACTATGGTATCATTTGCTTTACTGAAATCACCCAGTCATAAAATGCTAAATAAAGGAGATGCCCAGTGGACTCACCAAAGATGCCTGGAAGAAGAGAACAGACACGAAATTCCTAAATGTTGGGAACTCTTCACTGGACAGAAGGTAAGCAATAAACTATTTAGGCTGGAGGTTTATTTGTGGGACTCAATAATGCCTGTTGACGCCAACAAGTTTCCCAAGGCATTTGCTGGGGAAAAGGAAAAGGGTGGGAATAAGAAATCAAGACAGAGAAAAGTGGGAAGGAGTGAGTCTATGAGATGTGGAGTGGTGGGAGCCACCCAGAGCTGCCTTGGCTGCTCGGCTGCTGTGGACTGCTGCCCCAGCAGGAGACAGAACGTTTAAAATGAGCTTTAAATTTAGCCGAAGGTGCATAGAGGGTTTTTAGTCCTATGGGGCTCAGTGAAACAAAGATAGCAAGTTGCCGTGTCATACTTTGATTTGTGTTCCACATTGAGTAAAAGGACTAGCACCCAGCTCCCTGCCTTTAGAAGTAAAAACAAGGCCTGGGTTGATGCTCTGTGTTGGGTTCTGTAATGGGGGATTCATGCTATTTGTGTGATGTGTGATAAGATGCAGGGAGTGAAAGCAGCTATTAACACTGATTAACTCAAAAGTTGACCACCAGCACACACAGCCATTGTTTCCACCAGCACTCTCTAGCCATGGGCTTTGTCTGGCTGGCTTCACAAGAGACAAATGCCATTACAGGAGACCAAATAGCCTTATTTAGGCAGTCGTCAGATAATAGAGACGCTCTAGGTATTAGCCTGACTGCATTAGTTTGATTTGTTACTACTGTTCACCTTGTCCTGGGCATTAATGGAGACAAAGGCTTGGAATTACCAGGAGCAAAGATAAGCTGTGGATTAGAGCCTGTGTGTTTTGAGGGAAAGATAATTTTATCTTGGGTTTTCATTTCCATTTCCATCTTGCTTGATTTTTCCTCAAAGTTAAAGTTCATTTTTCCCCCCTGAATATCATTACATTCACTCCAAATTACTAGCAGTTGTAATTGCTAAAAAAAGTTGCTGACTCATTATTTCCTTTAACAAGACCAGCCTCTATCTTTCAAGTTTTAGAAATGATTTTGGGGGAAATACACTAATGATCTTATATATTGTCTTGTTTCTTGAATATTCTTTTTTTTTTAAAGATTTTATTTATTTATTTGATAGAGAGAGAGAGATCACAAGTAGGCAGAGAGGCAGACAGAGAGAGAGGGGGAAGCAGGCTCCCAGCTGAGCAGAGAGCCCGATGCAGGGCTCGATCCCAGGACCCTAAGATCATGACCTGAGCCGAAAGCAGAGGCTTTAACCCACTGAGCCACCCAGACACCCCTTGTTTCTTGAATATTCTTATATATTACAGAGTCACTTTACAAAATTTAATGATGTTAGGTTGAAAATACAAAAGAATGTGCATATCACATTCATAGTTACTTCTTTAATATCACGAATTCTATATTAATTAAATTTTTTCTGACTTCCAAATGTTGTTTGTTTGTTATAGATGCATCATTGCCATTATAAATGATTTCGGTTAGAAATATGTAACTTCAGGGGTGCCTGGATTCCCCCTGCTCAGCGGGGAGCCTGCTTCCCCCTCTCTTTCTGCCTGCCTCTCTGCCTACTTGTGATCTCTCTCCTCTCTGTCAAATAAATAAATAAAATCTTAAAAAAAAAATTTTAAAAATTTAAAAAAGAAATATGTAACTTCAGTTGTAAACACAACTTATTTCAATTATAGATAAAATTGGATTTTAGACTCCCATCAATCAGTTATGTTAAATTGTCATTGGAAGATACTGAGATAACGATATTCTAGAATTACTATGCTTCTTTCCTCCCCATACTTTTTATAGGTATGATCAGTTTTTATAACTAAAAAACAAATTTAAGTGCATTACTAGTTGTCGATCAGTGTTTGTAATGTTTCATTTTTTTCTAAAGTCTGTCATCTTTTACAGAATCCCCCCATTCCTCAGAAATTTAGAGGTTAGGTTTCATTTCACTCTAGGTTAGGTTTAATTAAATTCTAGATAAACTATGATTACTCTCTGAAAAATCTAAATTTGTGAAAAGTAGTACTTCAAAAATACTTACATATTAATATTGTAGAATAGCTTGTTATGTACAGGACTTAAAATCCTATCCTAAACTAAGCAAATATTAGAAAGGAAATAGAGCTAGATGTCTGACATGGCAAGATGTCAGAAAGATGCACAGAATGTCAAATGTGATGACATTTAAGAAAATAACATCAGGGGTGCCCGGGTGGCTCAGCCGGTTAAGTGTCTGCCTTCGGGTCAGGTCAAGATTCCAGAATTCTGGGATCAAGCCCCACATCTACTCAGTGGGGAGCCTGCTTCTCCCTCTCCCCCAGCAGCTCCCCGTTGTTCTCGCTCTTTCTATCAAAGGAATAAATAAAATTTTAAAAAAAATAACAACATAAAAACAACAAATATATACATGTGCATGTATATATGTATACATATGTACATGCTTTCATATACAAAAAGATCAATAAAAATTCTTAATGATGGTTATCTGTGAAAGATGAGGTTTGAGAGAGATTTGCCTCTATTTCTATACTACTTGATTTGTTTGCAATATGTAAATATGACCTTGGAGATAAAAATAAAACACTATTTGAAAAAGCCTATCCATCGCGTGATATTTTCCCCTCCAACCGGCTCCTGGTGACTTCCGGTCCTCCAACTTTATGTTACTTCACTCACCTAATGAAGAGCAAAGAAAGCTCCTGGTAGACTGATTTTTACTAACATATTACATAAATAGTGTTTCAAATTTTATATTAGTGAAAGCAGCTCTTTATATTGGAAACAATGGCCCACTCTGACAGTCAACTTCCTCGGAAAACACTTAGTGACTCTGGTTTTCCAGTTGCTGCCCTGCTGTCTTTCTTTTCTTCCTCTCTCTCCATCTCAGCAACCATGAAACAGAATACAACAGTCTACTGTTGACCCACAATTGGGACACAGAGCTCTCTCTCTCCCTAAATGATTTTAAAAAGCTCTAAAATCTGAGTCGCATCGCTTTTCCTCACTGATAATATGCAAACTCACTCTCCTCTTTCTCATGCAAACAAACAAGTAAACAAAAATGTATCTAGTGGGTAGAGAATCAATAATTCCACAAGAACAGAACCTTCCACTGGGAGAGAAGAAGACAGAGGAGCAGGAAAGATAAAGGGAAGGGAGAATTCAACTCAATGGGCACAGCTGAAATATAGTTTCTAAGAGACCAAGTCAAAGTCCTCAAGCAAACATTTCAAAAAGAACAGCCACTTGGGTCTTGCACTAATTAACTAGAAAACAAATACCCGGACATCCAGTGGTAGGATTTCCTTCTTGTGATGCATCTTACCTGTTCCCATCTTTAATGGGCAGGTACAATGGCAAATGGAAGGAAAATACATAGTTTTTGTCCCAAACAAGTGCCCTGGTTATTTCCAGGAACTACGTCCCCAGCACATAAAAAGGGCAGGTCAGTTACTTCACCTTCTCTGTCGATGAGTTATTGTAGTAACAAAATATGCCATTGAGTGGAAATCACTAAACTAGAAATAGATACAAGCCAGATGATCATTATTACTTTAATGAATGAAAGTAAAACACAACATTAAATAACTAGGAAAATATTTAAAAATTTGCATTTATTTCCAGTTCAAATCTTTTTGCAATATAATATGTATGAATATGACAACTGATGCCTTTCTAGCTCTACCTTGTCATAATGATTTTGCTTAAAAAAAAAAACTTGAAATTGGCATGCTAGAAGGATTTGTATTGATATATGGTGAGAAATTTTCACTGCTTTATGCCAGAAATCAAGAGAAACTAATAATCATGTTTTGAAATGCACTTGAAGAAAAGTAATTGAAACAGATCATATCTTTGTGCCATTCTTCAGAATATCTTCTTGAATTATTTTGTAAATTGAATCCAGCTGTGGAATCACCTAGCCATGAGTTTGCTGATTTTAGCGAACTAATCTATTAGATTAAATTTGCTCACTTAAAAATAGCTGGCTTTTTCTGAAAATTTTATTAAAATATATAGGAAAGGCCTTTATTGTTACTAAAAGTGCCCTAGTATAATAGGTACCATGTTATAACAGTACATATTTACAATATATATTAGGAAAAAATGACAACACTCAGATTAAATGCAGAAAAGAAAACATCACATTTTTAACACTTGATATTTCCATTGATTCTTCATGTTCTGCAATTCACATGTTTAGTTTTCTATCTATTCCAGGAGGTTTGTGTTGAAATTTTTTTTCGCCATTAGAAACTGTGATTCTCTATGGGACCTTTTCAGCTTTGCACGCCGATTTTGGAACCAGATCTAAAATTAAGGAAAAATACAACAGATCTCAGAAACATTATTTTTTTATTCTTAACATTTCAATCATCACAAGTAACAACTAAATTTGAAAATTACCTGGATTCTGTCTTCCTCTAGATTCAATTTTCGAGCTAAGTCTTCTCTGATATCAATGCCAGGATAGCAGTTAACTCTAAAGACATTTTCCAACACCTCAATCTAAGAATAAGGAAATCATTATATAAAATGTTGATATTTGGTATGTTATCATAAAATGGACTTTATATAGCAAAATAATTGCATTTAGATCTTAGGCAATTAATGTATGTCTTTTTTTTAAATGACTATCCAGAAACTGTTTAAAAAAACAACTCCAGACAGTCATTGTTTCATAACAAGGCTTCCAAACTGAGATCCCAAAGTGATTGGGCTTTTGCTCAATAGGGTGTCAGTTAAAGTCTTTTTATATTATCACTTACTAGTTGAAAAAACTTCCCACCTGGTTTTGAGTAAAAGCAGTTCTGGGTCTCCGGCCTCGATACCAACTCAGCTCTCTTTTCAAAGACAGTCTTTCTGAGGCTGAAAAGTAGTTTTCATATTTCAAAAATCTTTCTTCTGGCACTGGGTGATCCACGGTACGAGGGAAGGATATCCCATTCGGAAGGCTCGGGATATGCACACATAGGTTAACATCTTTCCCTAAAAACAGAAAAATAATTAGAAAACCCCTGCAATGAAGAAATAAATTAGGTCCTGAGACTGTTAAAAACAAAACAAAAACAAAACAACAACAGAAAAATATGCTCCATCTTAGATGTTCAATCCTGTATTCCACAAAGTTCTAGAAGAAGTAATATCAGGAACTTGTCTTTAATTTTCCTAGCGGAATTCTGGGTTTCACAAGAGAACCGACCTCCCATCAACCAAAAACTAAAAAGCAAACAAAAATAAAGATCCTGCCTTGGTGCTGGAGAACATTTTGGTCTCTGAATGTCCTTCATTTTTCAGTGAAAACATAGAATATCTGATGTGTCAAATAAAAGAGACCTTATGAAATAAATGCAGGTTCTTGGCATTTCTTGTGAATGAACTTTACCCACTTGGATCTAAGGCTGATAATTCTTTTTATTTCCTATAAAACTCAGCTGGAGGCATTCGAAGTCCCGATACTTGAGTTATGTAATGCGATGAAATTGCAGTTTTTCTCGAAGTCTACGTAGGATGGAATAAAGGCCAAAATAAACACTGCAGACGAAAACAACAAAGAATTTTAAAAACCAAGTTGTGGTGTACCTGAGGAGCCGCAGGTGTCTGCCCAGGGCCTGTGGGGTTTTGTTGAAGGAACACAGTCTTTCTTCTGGTCCAGTCCTAAAATGCTCTCAATTGAAAAGGAGCAGGGTGAGGGTTTGCTTTCCCCAAGCCGAGCACCTTCCGGGAGACTGGGAGCCATCCTCGAGTGGGTTGCCCGGAACCGCAGCTCTGGCCTCTCCCTGCCTCTTAGCCTGGCTCTGCCCCAAGCGCACAGGGCTGGGATCTTCCTGCAGTTCACCTTATGGCTCTGCAGACAAGGGGGCTGGATTTAGAACGTCACTAATTAAAATCCTGTCTTAGAAAGTTTTAGCATGTCAATGAACACTCGCCCAGCCAGCAGCTTGAGGAGTTAATTGTTTATTTGTTTGCAAGTAATTAGCAACTAATGGCTACACCAGGGGGGCCACCTACAGGGACAAAAAGTGTTATCTCTCCTAAGCAGAACCCAGACTTAACTTTCTCGAAAGAAGTGATGCACAAACTAGCCCTCCTCTTTTATTTGAAATCATTAATGTATAAAATCATTCCTTTTATTCTGAAGTTTATACTTTCATGGACTCCAGTTACCTAAACATACGGGCAAGATAGGAGAGCAGTGAAGTAATAAATAATCTAATTTAAGTGAATTTTCTTCCAAGGAAATTGGAAAAAAATAATAATCTCTTAATGCTATTACGGTAATTCCAATGAAAATGCCTGTTTTTCATATGCATATGTAATAGTGAATGTTGTCAATGAAAACACAATAGTATTTGGAGTGCAGCATACTGGAAAAGGTTGGCAATGTTATTAACACTGAGTGTAATTGTCTTCCAAGTGCCTGGATTAATTCATAAGGAACAGTTGCACCAAGTATTTTAAATAATTAACGAGCTAATTCCATTCTTTCATCTTTTCTTTTAAATGAGAGAGTTACAAGTTTATACGAAGATCAGATGTAACCACCACCAAGCAACTTAAAAGCATGACTCTTCAAACTAAAGGGGAGAATTTCTCTTCCTACCACAGTTGTTTCAAAGAAAAGAGCATGATTTACTGTGTTTTCTAAAGAAGAATTTCCCTCTGTCGATTTTTCAAGGGACTGGGAAGTTTTCATGAAGACAGTAAGATTTGTGAAAAATAACCAAGAACAGAGTATTTTCATTTCATCATCTTAAGGAAACTTGAAAGTAAGAGAGAAAGGTAGCTGCTAATTGGGAAAATTTTGAAGTAGGCACTCCCTCAAAACGTGTGGTACTTTTACTGCTCTTGTACTCTGTTGCCTTCCTTTTTCCAGTACCTTCTTTTTTTTTTTAAGATTTTATTTATTTATTTGTCAGAGAGAGAGCACAAGCAGGCAGAGTGGCAGGCAGAGGCAGAGGAAGAAGCAGGCTCCCTGCCAAGCAAGGAGCCCGGTGTGGGACTCGATCCCAGGACCCTGAGATCATGACCTGAGCCGAAGGCAGCCACTCAACCAACTGAGCCACCCAGGCATCCCTTTTCCAGTACCTTCTTGATGATAAATTTAAGAGCTCAACTTCATCCAGTATTTAAACAACTACCAGATTTTTCTTCAGGGAAGAGGAAAAGTAGTCTCCACTTATAGAGAAAATAGCCTCTACAGAATGGAGCTCAACTTCATCCAATTTTGTCCTATCATGATGTCACAAATACTAATCTAAATTCCTTCTTACGCAACCTCTAGAATGAACAAAGGATTCACATATGAAACATCAATGGGCACACAGAAGGATGGGTGTATAAATATAGGTGTAAAGCCATTCTGAGAATGAACAAACCAGTAAATATTTATGCCCCATGGAGGTTTTGTCTCTAGTGTCTTGGAATGTAGACTGTGCAAAGGAGGGGGTGAACTTACCCTGGCAAGACTTGGAGGAAGAGCGAGAATTCAAGAGCTTCCCAGATTCCTCTCTCTCTTTTGAGACATTCATTCATTCATCCATTCATTCCACTATTGGTTGAGCATCTGCTCAGTACCAGAAATAACAGAATAGGGTCCTTGCCTTCATGAAACTCAAATGTTTTGGGGTGCGGTGGGTTGGGGAGCAAACAATAATTATAACAGTAATTATAAGTGAGTAAATTATCTCATATGTTAACTGGAGATAAGAATGGAAAAAAGGAAATAGGTAAGCCAAGTAAGCTGGTTCATTAGTGCAGGAAGAGCAGATCCTGAGATCCTTACCCCCATAGATCAGTGCCCTCAAGGCACAGGTGGTAATGATGCTACAGCACATGCCAGCACAACACTAGTCTCCAATTTCTTCTTGATCACCACAGACATTCCAATATCTTTACTCTGTCTGAGTTGACTTTTTCTGGACTTACACAATACCATTTTATATATGCGTGGTAGACGAAAATAAAAGGTAGGAGAGAATTTCCCTAAAAATGTCGGGAAACATTTTCTCATATATTCTTTCAACAAAATTTTACAGAGCACTTAGTATGTGCCAGACACCATTCTAGGTGCTAGATCTCAGTAATGAACAAGGTCATTTCAGAGAGTGATAAACTCACTGAGAGGAATGAACAAAATTTCAATCTCTCCCATTTACTACCTTTTGCCTTATTACATTATATATGTTTGTTATGTTTGTTTTCTATTGTCTGTTTCCTATCTCTTGGATTTTTGTCTGTTTTGTTCACTCCCTAGCATCCAAAAAAACAGTGGTTGGCTTATACTGGATGAGAGAATCTTATTGTTTCTTTTTGCATTCCTTCAAGTAAAGTTGGGGATTTATTTCTTCATATGTTTATTGGCCAATATGTGTTCCGTCTTTTGTGAAATATTAGTTTATGTCTGTCTTAGTCTGTTCGGGCCACTCTAACAATACACCACAGAGTGAGTGGCTGGTAAACAAGAGAAACTTATTTCTCACAGTTCTAGAGGCTGGAAGTCTGTCATCAGGGTGCTGGCATGGTTGGGGGAGGGCTCTCTTCCAGGTGGCAGATTTCTCCTTATCTTCACACGGCAGAAGGAGCTAGGGAACTCTCCAGGATCTCTTATAAGACTCTAATCCCATTCATGGGGGCTCCACCCCTATGACCTAATCACCTCCCAGAGGCCTTCACTCCTAACACCATCACATAGGGTATTAGGATTGCAACATAGGAAATTTGGCAGGACACACACATTCAGACCATAGCATGTCCTTAGCCCATTTTTTTATTAGGGTATTTTGTTGTGGTTTCTTTTTTTACTTTCTTTTTTTTAGAAAGAGAAAGTACGCACACGCAAGCGCAAGTGAAGGGGAGGAGGGGCAGAGGGAGAGGGGGAGAGAATCTTAAGTATGCTCCATGCCCAGTGTGGAGCCAGAGCCCTACTCAGGGGTCGATCTCATGACCCTGAGATCATGACCTGACCCAAAATCAAGAGTTGGACACTTAACTGACTGAGCCACCCAGGCACCCCTATTGTTGTTTCTTTAAGAATAAGAATTTTTCGGAGCGCCTGGGTGGCTCAGTGGGTTAAAGCCTCTGCCTTCAGCTCAGGTCATGATCTCAGGGTCCTGGGATCGAGCCCCACATCAGGCTTTCTGCTCGGCAGGGAGCCAGCTTCCCTCTCTCTCTCTGCCTGCCTCTCTGCCTACTTGTGATCTTTCTCTCTCTGTCAAATAAATAAATAAAAATCTTAAAAAAAAAAAAGAATAAGAGTTTTTCATATATTGGGTGTAGAGATTACTTAAGTAAATACACTTCAGAAATAAATAAATAAATACATAAACAAATAAATAGTTGATGATTTTTATAGATGCCCTCTATCAGATAGAGGAAGTTTCTTCTAAACCTAATTTGCTGATTTTTTTTGGTCATGAATGAGTATTTTTCTGCATCTGTTAAAGTGATCACATGATTTTCTTCTTTTTTTTCTATTAACGATGAATTACATTGATATTTGAATGTTAAGCAATCCTTTTCTTTCTGAGAAAAGCCTCACTTAGTCATTATCCTTTTTGTATGTTTCTATATTCCATGTGCTAGTATCTTAAGGTTTTTTTTTTTTTTTACCATATCTTCTATTTCTCCTGTAATTCCAATTATACATATGCTAGATTTTTTTTTTAAGACTTTATTTATTTATTTGTCAGAGAGGGAGAAAGAGCGAGTGAGCACAAGCAGGGAGAGCAGCAGGCAGAGGGAGAAGCAGGCTCCTGGATGAGCTGGGAGTCTGATGTGGGATTCGATCCTAGGACCCTGGGATCATGACCCGAGCCCAAGGCAGCCACTTAACCGGCTGAGCCACCCAGGCGTCCCTGCATATGCTAGATTTTTTTATATTGTCCTACAGGTTACTGAGGCTCTGTTAATTTTATTTTTAATGTTTTTTTTCCTGCGTGTTCTTCAGATCACATAATATTCATTGATATATCTTCAAGTTCACTGACTCTCCTGTCATCTCCCATATACTATTAGGCCTATCCAGTGAATTTTTTATTTCTAATATTTTATTTTTCAGTAATAGAAGTTACATAGGGTTATTTTTTTAGTTACTATTTCTCCAGTGATGCATATGGTCTGCATATTCATTATCAGCATATTTCTATTTATGTCCTTAAGTATATTTACATTAACTACTTTAAAAACTTGTCAGCTAATTCTAACATCTGTATCACATTTTCTGGTGAATATGGGACAAGTTTTCCAGTTTCTTCGTATGTCTAATAATTTTAGATTGTATCCTAGACACCGTAAATGATATTTATAGTCTCTGGATTCGATTTTGTCTGTCTGAAGAATGTTGATTTTTGTTTGTTTGTTTGTTTGTTTGTTTTATCAGGCTGTGCTCAAACTGTGTTTAAACTCTGTGTCCTCTGTGGTTGTCATCAGTTGAAATTTTTGTTCAATCATTTTAGTAGCTGAGATGTTTGGTGTTTTCCAAATGCATGCTAAATTCAGAAGTCAGAGGCGCCTGGGTGGCTCTGTGGGTTAAGCCTCTGCCTTCGGCTCAGGTCATGATCTCAGGGTCCTGGGATCGAGCCCCGCATCGGGCTCTCTGCTCCGTGGGAAGTCTGCTTCTCCCTCTCCCACTCCCCCTGCTTGTGTTCCCTCTCTTGCTGTGTCTCTCTCTGTCAAATAAATAAATAAAATCTTAAAAAAAAAAGAAAAAGAAAAAGGGTTGTGAGTGAATATGGTATATCCTCAATATTGCTTTTTTAAATTTTTTATTTATTTTATTTATTTTTTATTTTTTTAAAGATTTTATTTTTTTGTTTGAGAGAGAGAGTGCACGAGCAGGGTGAAGGGCAGAGGGAGAAGCAGACTCCCAACTGAGCATCAGGGAGCCCGATGTGGGGCTCAAACATGGGACTTCAGGATTATGACCGGAGCCGAAGTCAGAGGCTCAACTGACTGAGCCACCCAGGTGCCCCTATCTGTTTCGTTTTTTGTTTGGTTGTTTTTTCTTTTGAGAGAGAGAGAGAGAAAGGGTGGGGAGAGAGGCAGAAGGAGAGGGAGAGAGAGAATCTTAAGCAGGCTCCACTCCTAGCACGGAGCCCAAAGCAGGGCTTGATCTCACAACCCTGAGATAAATGACCTGAGCTGAAATCAAGAGTGAGACACTTAACTGACTGACCCACCCAAGTGCCCTTAGCCTCAATATCTTTTAACACTTATTTTGATGTAAGAAATAAAAGCCTGACACATTGACACTGAAAAGAAGATCCTAGGACTCATAAAATTGGACAGTCTACATTTTAAACATCTATATGTACAAGGTGAAATAAAAATTGAGAGGTTTATGTTTTGTTTTGTTTTATTAATGTATAAATCTACCCAGGATTTGCTAACAATTTATTTTCTAATTGTGTATTTCAATTAACTCCCAAATCATTAACATCAGGAAAATGCTCAATGTCTTAGGTGTTTTAACAGAGTTTTACAGATCAGCTATACAGTTCTTATGCTCATGTTCTGTGAAATGCAGTAAGCAAAGCTTTAATGACACTTGCCCCTTACTTTTGAATAGGAATTACACTGTTCTGAGACCGCATTTTTTTAAACATTAAAATGTGTTTCCTAAAATAAAATAATTTTTTGCTCTTTCACCTTCAGTATCTTCTAAAACAGTGACAAAGTAGACATTCAATAAAATATTTGTTGAATGAGTGAACAAATGGATAGATGGATGGATAGGTGGGACTAGAGAGAGATGACTTGTAAACTGGACAGGCAACGTAAATGCTGTAGGTTTACGATTGTTATTGTTTAATGTGGTAAGGTATTCCCAGTTTCTCATGAACTACTTATGTACCATTCCAGTGTAATCCACAAATTAGAAGACGTTTTGGCATTCCATAGCTAAAATGTAATAAGACGGGAGATGGGGGATTTGTTTTAAAAATCAGTTTATGTGCGCTGAAACTAATATAACATTGTATATCAACTCTACTTAAATAAGAAAAATTAAAAAGGGGCGCCTGGTGGCTCAGTGGGTTAAAGCCTCTGCCTTTGGCTCAGGTCATGATCTCAGGGTCCTGGGATCTCGACTCAGCAGGGAGCCTGCTTCCCCATCTCTCTCTGCCTACTTGTGATCTCTCTGTCAAAAAAATAAATAAAATCTTAAAAAAAAAAAAAGAAAAATTAAAAATCTCAGTTTAGAATAAAAAACTCCTGAGTCACGTTGAACAAAAACAGTTCACAGCTGTGACACTTTGTCATTCCTAAGGCCCTCATCTGCCACTTTCGTTACTTGAGACACAAAGTATCTTTCTCAGTGATTCAGAAGAATTGGGAGGGTTTCGTACACATTTCTCTCTCTCCCAGCACTCATCACAGTGCCTGTCACACAGGAGATATTAAATAAAAGTTTGTTGATGGGGCGCCTGGGTGGCTCAGTCATTAAGCATCTGCCTTTGGCTCAGGTTGTGATCCCAAGGTCCTGGGATCGAGCCATGTGACTGGGTTCCTGTTCTGCAGGAAGCCTGCTTCTCCCTCTCCCACTCCCCCTGCTTGTGTTCCCTTTCTCGCTGTCGAATAAATAAATAAAATCTTTAAAATAAATAAATAAATGTTTGTTGGAAAAATTCACTTTATTTTTAGCATTTAAAAAACTTCTCAGCCTTTGTTCTTCTCAAATGTCAAAAGAGTACCGTTTCTTATTTTTACATTTTGAAATCAGTTAAAATTCTTTTCATTATAGTGCCTGGCACATATCACACCCTTGACTTCATTTTTTTAAGAGATTTATTTATTTTATTTATTTTAGAAAGAGAGAAAGAGAGAGAGGAGGAGGGGCAGAGGGAGAGAGAATCTCAAGCAGCCTCCCTGCTGAGCTCTTGCCCTTGATTTTAAAATTTTCATATAAAATCCCCTGAAACACAAATGCATTTTTATTTTTCAAAGATTCATTCAGTATCATGGTACATAGAGTAAGATATGATTATCTCTTTCACTTCTACCCCATTTTTATTCCCCCCCACGTACTATAGGCTAACACTACTAACAGTTTATGCTTCTGCTTCCTGCCTTTTTGAAATTCCTTGATATAATAGGCGGATGTGCTCACACATATACATATTTTTATCCACACGGAATCACACATGTGTATTGTTCCGCAGTTCTCCCTGACATGGACAATGACACTGTCAGCACATATAGTTCCACCTCACTTTTCAACAGCTGCTCGGTACTCTATCAGGTGGACAACCATAATTTATTGAATTATATCCCTGATAATGGGCACTTAGGGTTATCTCCAACTTTTTAAACTATAATAAACATTATAGCAAGGAATACCTTGTACTTACATGTTAGCATACATGCAGGAGTATTTCCACAAAAAATATTCTTTGTTTTTTTTTTAAGATTTTATTTATTTATTTGACAGAGAGAGAGAGATCACAAGTAGACAGAGAGGCAGGCAGAGAGAGGGAGGAAGCAGGCTCCCCACTGAGCAGAGAGCCCGATGCGGGGCTTGATTCCAGGACCCTGAGATCATGCCCTGAGCCAAAGGCAGAGGCTTTAACCCACTGAGCCACCCAGGTGCTCCTGAAAAATTTCTTTGAAGAGTGTATTATTTTTTGGTGGATGCTGTCATATTTCCTCCTAAGAAACATTTACTGATGAACACTCCCACTCAGTCTAGTCTTTCTCCCCAGAATGACAGTGGGAACAAGAAAATTCAGACCTAGGCTAAATCGGACTCAGGTTATCCCCAGACACAATACTCAAAGGCCAACACTTTAGTGCCATTTAATCTAACTAACCATTGCAGATGAAATGAGAATTGTCGGTTAACCTGAAGACTTGATGGTTACTTAAAGCACTGCTTCTGGAGCATGAATGTTATGGTTCTTATTAACTTGAAAAAAAAAAAAAAACCTTATTGAATCACAACAAACATTTATTAAACTCCAGCATATATCAAGGGTGCACTAGGTAACCAGGAGCTGAAATGGTTTCTATCTTTAAGAAACCGATGATCAAGAAGATAGTAATTAACTTTGTTAGGTGTGAGATTGTGATGATGGTTCTGTAAAAAAAAAAACAAAAAAAAAACCTTGTAAAAAAGATTCTGTGTTAGTATTTATAGGTAAAATTTCAAGACGTCTGGGTTTTGCTTTACAATACTTCAGTAAAACAAAGAAAATTAGAGCAAGTGTTGCAAGATGTTGTTTAAGTGTTGAATTAAAGTTATGGGTATATGTGGATTTATTATATCTAATGAATAGAGGTATAATAATATGGATTCATTATTCTCTCTACTGTTTGTTTTTTTTTTAAGGTTTTATTTTTTTAAGTAATCTCTTTACCCACTGTGGGGCTTGAACTCACAACCCCAAGATCAAGAGTTGCATGCTCTACAGACCAAGCCAGCCAGGCACCCCTCCCTCTACTTTTATAAATATAAATAATAAAATTCTTAGTCTTCTAGGAATACCAATATATAAATACAAAATTTCAATGTAAGAACATAATAAAGATATATGCACAAGAGCTTATGAAAGTAGAAAAGGGCCCAAATCTGGTTGAGATTGAGAGTGGGTAAGAGCCCAACTCTCGTATCAAACTACCTGGGTCCAAATTCCAGTACCTCCTCTTTTTAGCTGTGTAAACTTGGGCACATAACTTAGCCTCTCTGTGCTCAGTTTCCTCTATAGTAAAATGGGGATAATTATAGTATCTAATTGAGGATCAAGTGAGATAACTTGCAAAGCCCTTGGAATAGTGCCTGGTACATAGTAAACATTAAACTGTTTGCTATAATTTATTACCATTACCAATGTTATTACGAAGGCTTTTCAAAAATGTTTTGAGGCAGAGATGTTTCAGGAAAAGCAACATAACTTAAGGCCAATCAGGTGTAGGGATTGTGTGTGTGTGTGTGTGTGTGTGTGTGTGTGTTGAGGGGAGGTGGAGGGAGGAAGTTAATGTGATTCCCATATTTCTAGCTTAGGTGACCAGCTGGATAATGACATCATTAACTAAGAAGGGAATACAGATGAAGGAGAGTTTATAACTTGCAAACTGTATTTCTTTTTGTTTGTTTGTTTTGTTTTGTTTTTGCAAACTGTATTTCTAATCATATAAACAAATGAGCACGTACATAGCAAACTGAATTACCTCAGAATTAAAACATAGTTTTCAGAATGAGAAGGTTAAAAGCTAATGACAATTGGCAGCATGAAATGTAAAGTGAGAAACATTCTAAAAATACAGGGGCCCCAAGGCGGTGTGAGCCAGTTAAGTGTCCAACTCTTGATTTTGGCTCAGGTTGTGATCTTGGGGTTGTGAGATTGATCTTGGGGTCCTGTACTCAGTGTGGATTCCGCTTGACATTCTCTCTCTTCTCTCTCCCTCTGCCCCTCCCCCAACTCATGCTCGTGAGCATTCTCTCTCTCTCTCTCTCTTTAAAATAAATAAATAAATCCTTTTAAAAAAATAAAATAAAAACACTTTAGGGGCTAACTTTACCTAGAATAACAAACATTATTATTATATACCTCACACACATAACCTAAATAAGTGAGGTCATTTTAGTACTAGAAGACTTCCGGAATAGTCTAACGACTCGGATATTAGTGGAATTACCTTAAAATAAATACATATTTCTCAAAGGTTATAATCAAATAAGGTAGTTATCATGGTTCCTTATGAATCCTTCCACACAGGTGTGCCTGAGAATTCTCAGCAGTATTTGGGTCCCCATTAAAGCAGAAAGTCTTTGGAGGACAGGGGCAGAAAAGAGCAGAAATGATCCCTGGAATATTTTGAGTGCCCCAAAGTCTTATCCCTTACCCACAATCTCTTCCATAGCCATGACATCTATTTACTTAATAATCTCTCTTTAGAATTTGAAAAATGTTAAGGAAACCATAATTTAGTAATGTATCGTGTCATTGGTCAATCCATGATTTTAACTATTACCAGTTTTCATTTTCATTTTTAATATTTTCTATTTAATTTTGAAACAATCTCAAACCTACAGAAAAGTTATAAGTACAGTGCAAACTTTTTTCTCTCCAATTGTGTGAAGTAGTTGCTGATATGCTGCTTCATCACCTTTGCATACTTCAGCATGTTTTTCCTGCAAGCAAGGACATTGTCCTGCACACTCACAAAAAGAGCATCTAAGTCAGGAAATTAACACTGATTTATCACTATCCTCTAGCCATCAAACTCCATTCAGGTTTCACCATTGTCCCAAATAGCATACTTTACAAAAAAAGGGTACAGTTCAGAATTACACATTGCCTTCAGTTGTGTCTCTTTAGTTTCATTCAATCAGCAATAGATGCTCAGTATTTCCTTGATTTTTCATGACCTGGACACTTTTGAAGGTCACGGTCAGCTACTTTGTGGAATATCCTTTACTTAAGGTTTGTTTGATGTTTCCTCATTATCAGATTCAGGTTAGGCATCTTTGGCAGGATGTCACAGAAATGATGCTATGTTCTTTTTATTATTTGCTATCAGATAGAACATGACTTTTATCTGTCCCATGTGATGTTTAACTCTGAGCATTTAATTAAGATGCTTTCCCACAGTATGGAGGTTCCTCAAAACATTGAAAATAGAGCTACCTTACGACCCAGCAATTGCACTACTGGGTACCCCAAAGATACAAATGTAGTGATCCAAAGGGGTACCAGGACCCCAATGTTTATAGCAGCAATGTCCACAGTAGTCAAATTTTGGAAAAAGCCAGATGTCCATCCACAGATGAACGGATAAAGAAGATGTGGCATATACAATATACACAATGGAATACTACTCAGCCATAAAAAAATGAAATCTTGCCGTTTGCAACGACATGATGGAACTAGAGGGTATTATGCTACGTGAAATAACTCAATCAGAGAAAGACAATTATCATATGAGCTCACTGATATGAGGAATTTAAGAAAAAAAAGAGGATCATTGAAGAGAGGAAAAAATAAAACAAGATGAAATCAGAGGCGCTTGGGTGGCTCGGTGGGTTGAAGCCTCTGCCTTTGGCTCAGGTCATGATCTCAGGGTCCTGGGATCGAGCCCCGCATCGGGCTCTCTGCTCAGTGGGGAGCCTGCTTCCTCCTCTCTTTCTGCCTGCCTCTCTGCCTACTTGTGATCTCTCTCTGTCAAATGAATAAATAAAATCTTAAAAAAAAAAAAAAACAAGATGAAATCAGAGAGGGAGATAAATCATAAGAGACTCTTAATCCTAGGAAATAAATCAAGGGTTGCTGGAGGGGAGGAAGGTAGGGGATAGGGTAACTGGGTGATGGGCATTAAGGAGGGCACGTGATGTAATGAGCACTGGTTGTTATATAAGAATGATGAATCCCGGGGCACCTGGGTGGCTCAGTGGGTTAAAGCCTCTGCCTTCGGCTCAGGTCCTGATCTCAGGGTCCTGGGATCGAGCCCCACATCCAGCTTTCTGCTCAGCGGGGAGCCTGCTTCCCCCTCTCTCTCTCTGCCTGCCTCTCTGCCTACTTGTGGTCTCTCTCTCTCTGTCAAATAAATAAATAAAATCTTAAAAAAAATTATGAATCCCTGAACTCAACCTCTGAAACTAATAATACACTCTAAGTTAATTAATTGAATTTAAATTTAAAAAAAACCAAAACACAAAAAACAAGGTATGCATGTAATTCCAAACTAGCACCAAAAAGTTCATTTTAAATTTCTCCCTTTCCATATTTGTAACTCCCTTCT
Organism: Potos flavus; assembly: GCA_028534135.1. NCBI lineage: Eukaryota > Metazoa > Chordata > Mammalia > Carnivora > Procyonidae > Potos > Potos flavus. Next base: position 20,838,794 of record CM052898.1, read on the forward strand.
CTGACAGTGAAAAACCTGGTTTCCATTATCCCCAAGATGTTTACTTATCTGATGTATCCCCCTATGTAACCAAACTTGCATTGTTACCTCCTTCTCTCTGAAGAGATGCCTTACTCCCTCTGAGGGAGGGAACTCTGACATCTCAGGCCAGGCTGCCTTCCTACATAGGTACCTTCCTTACTCCACTAGAGTACCCATAATCTGTCCTAGGTACTTCCTCATGCACAAAAGCGCTTCTCTCTCTGCTTGGGTTCTGACCCCCACTCCCGACTTAACTACTCTCTAGTGGGGGCTCTCTTCATCCCACTCAGGCTCTGAGACTCTGCACTATGCACTATCAAAATCCTCACATAGACCACAAAGCTTTATGTGATCTGGCCTTCTCTTCCTTCTTCCTCCGCCTCAACCCTCTCCCCAGGCTGCTCCTTTCCCGCCACCCTGGTCTCTATGAAATTCTTTTTTTCATTTGTATTAAGTATAGTTGGCATACAATGTTATATTCATTTCAGGTGCACAACGTAGTTATTTGACAATTGTATACATTATACAGTGCTCATCACAAAAAGTTACCATCACAGACAGTTACCATCTGTCACCATACAAAGCAATTACAATATTATTGACTATATTCCCAATGCTGTACTTTCCATCTCTGTGACTTCTTTATTTTATAAATGGAAGTTTGCATGTCTTAATCCCCTTAACCTATTTCTCCCATCTCCCAACCCCTCTCCCTTCTGGCAAATTCCAGTTTATTCTCTGTATTTATGAGTCTTTTTCTGGGTTTTGGCTTTTTTGCTTGTTTGTTCATTTGTATTTTTAGATTCTCTATATAAATGAATTATGAAATCATATGGTATTGGTGTTTCTCTGAGTTATTTCACTTAGCATTATACCTTCTCAGTCTATATCGTCACAAATGGCAAGATCTCACTCTTTTTTTATGACTTATTCTTTTTTATCCCTTGTATATATATATATACACCATATCTTCTTTATCCATCTTCTATCCTTGGATGCTTAGGTTGCTTTCATATCTTGGCTGTTGTAGATAACACTGCAGTGAACATAGGGGTGCATATACCTTTTTGAATTGGTGTTTTATTTTCTTTGATATCTTTAGATATCTTAGATACCTATCTTAGGTGTCTTTCTTAGATACTCAGTAGTGTAATTACTGGATCATATGGTATTTCTAATTTTAAATTTTTGAGGAACCCCATCCTGTTTTGTGCAGTGGTTGCATCAATTTACGTTCCCACCAACATTGTAAGAAGATTTCCTTTCTTCTACATTCTCACCAACACTTGTTATTTCTTTACTTTTTGATACTAGTCATTCTGACAGGTGCGAGGTGATATCTCATTGTGGTTTTGATTTGCATTTTCCTGATGATTAGTGATGTTGATCATCTCTTCATGTGTCTGTTGGCCATCTGCCTGTCTTCCACACCAAAGTAAAAAGCTTTGCACAGCAAAGGAAACCATCAACGAAACAAAAACGCAACCTACAGAATGGGAGAAGTTATATGCAAATGATTTCTCTGTTAAGGGGTTAATATCCAAAACATCTAAAGAACTTACACAACCCAACACCCAAAAAGCCCAAAAAGTCCAATTAAAAAATAGGCAGAGGATTATAAACCTGAATAGACACTTTTCCAAAGAAGGCATATGGATGGCCAACAGGCACATGAAAATATGCTTTATGAAATTTTTAAAACAGTTTGGGCCACTCCTGCCTTAAGGCTTAATACCTCTGCCCTGGTGGTTTCTCTTCCTGGAACACTTTCTCCCCAGATGTCCCCATCACTCACTCCAGTGACTCCCTCAAGTTTTTGTTCAGATCTCTCTTTCTCAATGAAGCCCACTCTGATGAGCCTGTTTAAAATTGGATCTGCCTCCAACCTTATTTTCCCTGTCCTATTTTTCACAGCACTTACCACTTTCTAATATACTATGCTCCTAATACCACTTATTATGTTTGTTTCCTATTGTCTGCCTTTCTTCCCACCCTCCCCACTAAACTGTAGCTCCAAAAGGGCAAGGTTTTTTAATGTTTTGTTCAAAAAGTAATAAATACTTGTTGAAGACAGCCATTTCCTGAAACAGTTTGAATCCCAAAACTAAATTCAGAGCGCCATCTAGTGTTTCTTGGAAGGAGGTGCTTGCTACTTAACCCTGAGACTCTTTTTTTACATTAGCAAAGTGATAAACAGTACTGGTTTAATCAATTCGCGTTTACTCTATTTTTTACGGTTCTCTGTGGTTCTGTGAAAATTAAAATTTTTAATGATTAAACAGTCATGGGACACATTGACTTCTTTCAGAGTAATCTCTTCTTCACTGACTTGCCTCTTGCCCACCAGAATTCCTCGGGGTTAAAAGCTTCCGGAGGGTCTGAAGTCTTTTAGCCTTAGGGCAACTCTCCTTCCCCACTTCCAAAAAAAAAACCCCAAGATATAAAAACAGGGTAATAACCTTTGCTTTTTTGGTACCTACGCCATTTCTCCAGAAGAAAATCACAACATATATTCGTTGATTTAAAAATTTTTGTTTTGGCCACAAAAGCCCCTAAATCAAAGTGATAAAATGCTAGCAAAGGTAATGGGACTATTGTTTAAAATAGTATGAGGATTCTCTAGGATAATGAACACAATCTTCTGATTTAGAAAATATTGGTTTCTTTAGATATGATAAAGAGGAAAAATGAAGAAAAGGAAAGCTGCTTTAAAAGCATTAAAGGGGCAGGGCATTTGGGTGGCTCAGCCAGTTAAGGGTCCGACTTTTCATTTCCGCTTAGGTCACGATCTCGGTATTGTAAGACTGAACCCCGAGTAGGGCTCCACGCTCAGTGGGGAGTCTGCTTCTTGGGGGCGCCCCTCCCCCCGGCTCATGTACACTTTCTCTCTGAAATAAATATATCTTGAAAAAAGGCATTAAAACATTTAATGTTTGGGGTGCCTGGCTGGCTCAGTCAGAAGAGCATGTGACTCTTGATCTCAGGATCACGAGTTCAAGCCCCATGTTGGGTGTAGAGATTACTTAAATAAACTTTTAACAGTAAATAATGGAGAATATCATTAGCTCATTTTTATTGAATGCTTATTGTGCCCAGCACTATTCTGAAAGTTCATTATCATCTTTACAATCCTATTACGCAGGTTCTTTATATTAAGCCCCATATTTCAGATGATGGATTGGAGACACAGAGAAGTTAAATAACTTGAGAAAAGTCACAGAACTAGTAAAGAGTAGGGCCAGGATTCAGAGCCCGCTTGGCCATGTCCATAAGCTCATGCCCATGGTTTTATCTACTTTCCCAGAGACATGAACGATGCTGTTTTGTTTCAAAGTTCTTGGCTTGGTCAAAGAAACTATTAATGTCCTCATCTTCCAAAAAGGAATCAAGGCAACCATAAAATAAACGAAGGCATATACAATTATCCTAAAATTAAAATTTTATTCTTTTTACAGTTAAGAAGGTAGAAGCTATAGAATTTGCCTTTCTAAGGATTCATGTTTTGGCTACAAATTTACATTCAAGGGATACTGTAGCAAAGATCAAAAGCAACATTGACATCAAGATCAAAGGCAGAGGGTGGTGTGCAGAAGCAAAATGAAGATCAGTTGGTCGTTGCTGCCCTTTCAACTCAGATTTTTGATTCTACCTTCCAATTGTCCAAAGCTTCCCCCAACTCTACCACTGGTTCTAATGTTTCAAAGTAGATAGAAGTGACTCATATTCCCAAAATACCAATTAATGTACACATTTCTTGAGTTTGACTCATTTCAGCTGGATGTTAGAAAACAACTGAGTTATCTATTAAAGTGAGTTGCATTAAGGAGTGATTTATTAGGTAATATCCAGAATTATTTGCATTATACATTATGAATATGAATTCCTGTGTCAGACTGATGGAGTTTTTAAGGGTATATGTGTGAGTAGGAGGATTCTCAAGCTCTTTCAGGTGATTCTGGAAATGGTTCTCTCTCACCATCCTCAACTGGAACCAAAAACTCTTTTCCTAAATGTTTACATGACTCCTTAAATTTTCTAAAATACGAACTTATTTGGGAAAGAGAAATGATTATTCTCCATTTTAAAAAAGATTTTATTTATTTACTTACTTATTATTATTTTTTTAGAGAGGAGGAAGGGACAGAGAAAGAGGAAGAGAGACTCTTAAAGCAGGCTCAATGCCCAGCACGAAGCCCCATGTGAGGCTTGATCTCACAACCCTGAGATCATGGCCTGATCTGAAATTAAGAGTTGGACAATTAGCCGACTGAGCCACCCGGGCACTCCAAGATTTTATTTTTAAGTGATCTCTACACCCAAAGTGGGGCTTAAACTCATAGCCCTGAGATCAAAAGTCACATACTCTACCAACAGAGCCAGCCAGATGCCCCTAGCTAGTCTCCTTTTTGGATAGAGATTTTCAACACGTGCTTTGAAGATCATCTTTGGACTCATTTGGGGAGATTCCCAGCCCCACCTCTAACCTACTGCATTAGAATCTCCCAGCTGGGCTCAAGAATCTGTATCCTAACAACCTGCCCAAGATAACTTTTGCGTGTGCATGAGTTAGGTAACCACTAACGTATGGGGATAATTTTGAAAAGTAAAGCACCAGCATCATTGGGGTTGTTGGGTTCTTTCCTATTATAGACCACAGACCAGAGCTTCAAGGAATATCATGTAAAAACCTAATTATGAGAAGATCAAATACAATTTTAGGAGGCTAATAATTAACAAATCTATTTACAAGATTATATGTCCTTTTATTGTAAATTATATAGAAACATCTCAATGAGTTATATGTGTGAAACATCTCAAAGAATTCTTTAGTGGGTGTTGTTTAATCCTGCCTTGTCTTCCATAAAATTAACCAGCTGGCCAAAGTTTTACCATCCTACCCACAGGAGTCTCCAGTAACCCTCAAGGCATTTTCTGAACAAGCCTCATTTCCTGTATAAAAGGAACTGAGCTTGGTCAACTGTACAAAATTTAGGCTGATTAAAGTGGTTACCAAAGGAGACTGTGAGTTCTGTAGTTTTAGAAATGTTTTAAAATAGTAAATACAATCATCTTTTTGGATGAGGAAAGTGTAGAATAGCCTAAAGATAGAGGATCCCAAAGAAGGCCTGGTAAGATTCTTTCTAGTTTTATAATTTGACTAAACTGCCTCTCCATACAATTGAGCCTCAACTTGTTTGTGTTTGTTTCATTTTTTAAAGCCCCTCCCACATCTAGTTCATTTTTTCTGATTGGCTAAACCTGGCAAGAATTTCTTGCCATTCCCTGATAACTGCTTGAGAATCCTTTACGAAAACACAGTTTAGATGCGCAGAAATACAAAAAAAGGGAACCACTTAACTTGATAATACACCACCAAGATAACTCAGATACCTAACAGAATTTTCAATTGAATTGTTAGGATTGGCTAAGTTAACTGGCCACACCCCTTCAATTACAACATATAATTACTCTTCTTTCTTACACTTGTTTTTACTTGTCACTCTTGCTTATTATCAGTTGCTACAACCTTTCTTCCTCATTTATAAGCTAAACCATAGCTTATAAGAAGGCCACTTCCCTTGAAAAATCTTTCTTCTTTAGAGCCAGGTTGCATGTCACTGTCCTCAACAGAGTAGAAAACAAATATCGAAGGAAAGAGTCGTGTTGCTGGAATCTGTAAGATGCTGAGTACTTTGAAGGAGCTGGGAACCAGTAACACTAAGAACTGATTACAAACCACCTTTCAAAAATTAAAAATCTCTTCTAGAAGGGTTTGTAGTTGATAAACAATTTAAGGGGAGAACTCTTATTTAAAGCTTATCACACTAAGAATAATTCTGTGAAACGATATTGCAATCTGTTTGGTAAAACTTTTATTTTTTTAAAATTTTTTAAAGATTTTACTTGTTTATTTGACAGAGAGATACACAGCAAGAGAGGCAACACAAGCAGGGGGAGTGAGAGAAGGGGAAGCAGGCTTCCTGCCAAGCAGGGAGCCAGATGCGGGGCTGATCCCGGGATGCTGGGATCATGACCTAAGCTGAAGGCAGACACTTGACAACTGAGCCACCCAGGTGCCCCTATTTGGTAAAACTTTTAAAACCAGATTTTATCTTTCCTTCAAGAGGTCATGGGAAAATCTAGCATCTTAGTTTGAAATCTGTAACTTCTATTCCCGTTCCCATATTTGGGTTTGTTCTACTGTATCTGGATTTGTTCCAATGTATCTCTGGAACCAGGCAACTAATAATCCTTACCCAGCATTTCTTATATTTCTTAAATGAAAATGGAATAGATTGACTGGATTAATGGCTAGGTTTTACTTATTTTAATGATTTTGCTTTTTTAAGTAATGTCTACACCCAATGTGGGCCTTGAACCCACAATCCCAAGATTGAGAGTTCCATGCTTTACCAACAGAGCCAGCCAGGTGCCCCTAAGGGCTAGAATTTTACAAGACACTTATGATTTTGTCATTTTCTTTGTATACTGATGAAAACTTCTTATAACTCTACAGAGAAATAAATGAGGCAGTGTGAGGTTGGGGAAGAAGAACAAAGAACTAGGAGTTCCAATCCAGACCAGGTTCTGGAATAAGAGCTTCACTTTTCTCTACTGTAAAATTACAGGCTGAAGAAGCTATTTAAAGCTTCTTCCAAAACGTTTTGACCTAACAGAAATGCTAATCAGTTACCGACATAATTAACCAGTGTATCCTGATCTTTAAAAGATGTTGTCACTTGTGATTTAAAAGAGATATGGAAAAAAATAAAAAAATAAAAGATATGGAAGTCTGAATTGAGGCACGACAGCCCTTCAAGGCCAGGTAAGAATTGATGAATTGACAACAAAGTCACATGTTTTTAACTGAACATACTGATACCCAAGTGCCCGGAAAAATAATTTCGAGTCTACTGTCCGTGAATCTAATGGAAGGCCCTGTTAATGACACAACTTGGGATTTCACAGACATCTGAGTTAGCCAGCACCATTTTGCTGGAGGGTGGGGGGTGGGGAGTAGACTGGACGCTCCGGGCAGGGTTGGGAATGTTGTAATTTAAGCAACTAAAGAAAGGCCCCCGGCAGTAAGGCCTCCTGCGTGGTCTCTGATGAAAAATGCTGCGGGAGAAGGAATGCTGCGGGAGAAGGAATGCCGCCCCACACTCCCACTGTGGTCCTCCTCAAACGAGGGTCTGGTTCCTGGAAACGTTCGCTGTCAGGGGTAGGGGGTAGATGGTCCCCTACAATTTACATCAAAACGCGCGCGCAGGGTAGATGGTCCTCGCGAGCAGACAGCACCGCCCCCAAGGCCGCCGCTCACCGCAGAGCCCCGCGCGGCGGAGGAACCTCCGGACCAGCCCCGCCGCTCTGACGGGCGTCGTCGCGAGCCAATGGGCGTTCCGGGAGGCGGGGCAGAGAGGCCGAGGGGGCGGGATTTCCCGCGCGGCCGCTCGGCGCCGGGCTAGAGCGGCGCGGGCGGCGACGGCGGCCGCGCCTGTAAGAGAGGGCGGGTCGGGGTCAGCTGCTGCAGGCGGGCGGGCGGACGCGGAGAGCTGTGGACGGCTGCCGTGTCTCCTGCCGCCGCCCTCCCTCCGCCACGATGCCGGGAATCGACAAGCTGCCCATCGAGGAGACGCTGGAGGACAGCCCACAGGTGAGGCGCGGGCGGCGGCGCGGGACGAGGGAAAAAGCAGGGCGGGCCGACCCCAGGCCTCGCGCCGCGGCCGCCGCAGGTGCCCGCCCCTGCCCAGGTGGGCGCCCTCGCCCAGTGTCCCTGCCCGTCGCGGGCCGCGCCCCGAGCCGCCGCGGCCCGGCCGCCAGTCCGAGGCCCGCGTGGGCCTGTGCGGCTGGGCCGAGAGGCACGCGCGGGGTCTGGGACGTCGGCGGGCGGCGACCGAACCTCCGCCGCCTTCGCTCGTGGGCCTGGCGGTCACGTACGTTTCGGGGCTCCCTCGTATTTGACGAAAGGTGCGCTTTTATCGCCGCCCGGTAAGGTCATAAATGCCAATCCTGGGATTTCCTCCCCGAAGGTCTCTTCGGAGGAAATGCAGAGGGAGAAAAAAAAGCCCCGTAGACTTATCCCATGATTTCTGAGCAACCCAGGGAAGGAAATGGATAGTTTTTCTTCGGGAGTTGCTGGGAGGCTGCTGTTTGCCTGCGTGGAGAGTCACCGGCGAAGCCCTTCATGTCCCTCGGAGCCTCCCCGCGGACTGTGTCCAGTGTCGTGGCCGCGACTGTATCCGCTGTCACTCGAGCTGTGCACGGCTTGTGATGGACGGCGCCTTCGCGGCTCCAAGACTGCTGCGCGGAATGATGCAGACTTGGCCCTAATAAACTCCTCAGAATAAAAGCCCCGTGTTTCCGTGCTTTGGGGGCACTGCCAGTGTGTTTGCTCTAGCCTCAGGCAGTCTAGGGAAGTGTAACAATTTGTTACGTGTTCAATATTGAAGAATGAAATGAGTTATATTAAAAACAAGTAGGTAGGCGCTGTAACTTGGGTTGAAAAACAGCATCCCTAAGCCTGTCTTCTTTACAGAACAATTTAAGGGATTTAAGGCGACGATGTTGCTGGTTGGCTACCCCCGAAATGGTGTTTATTCGGAACTACAGTTGCACACATTTCTTTATTTTTTTATTTTTTTTCACACATTTCATGTGTGTCTTGATAGTTTAATATGGCCCCAAAGGATGAAGAAGAAGGGGCTATATCCCCCTGGCCTGTGTGACGTCTGCCATGACTTTGTGCCAGTTTTAATTGCCAAGTGGAAGTCAGGCTCTGATTGTGGAATTGATTTTTTTTTTCCCCAGGGCGGAAAGTTATCTTCACAAGCCAGTTTTTTTGCTGTAATGTTCGCTTATCAGCCTAAACTGACACAGAAAAAAACCCACATCTTGGGTGTATCTTGACTGCCAGTATAGCTAGTTCAAGTTCTTAATGATTTCTGTAGTGTAAAGTTAGAAGCTATATGTGTTTCAGATGTTTTTTAAAAATTTTGTGGCATGTATTGGTCAGGTGCACTTTGTCATTTTACTACTATTTATATAAGACTCAACAGGTTGCCTTACCTTTTCTTACCTGGCCTGGTTTTTATAGCCCAGAAAGATAATACACAATCCAGAATGGGTAGCATGGTGCCCTTGCCGTGACTTGTGTGGATATGATCTGACTCATCAGACTAATTTCTTGAACTTTTCACGCAATTACTTTACAACTTGAGCATTCGTTTTTTTTTTTTTTACAAGTACATGCTATATTAGTATCAGTTTTATAGTAATTTTTAATGAAAATAGCCACCTTGATATTCTTTCAATTTCTATAACTAATAATTTGAGTGAGGTAATATTTACTTGGAAAAATTAGTTGGAACAAATGAGATTTAGAATGGGCAGATGCTTGGAAGTAATACTTAGGGAGAACTTGTGGTAGGATGGAAAGCCCTGGATTCTGGGATTCAGGATGGAGTTTTAGTCTTCACTGCCACTTCACTTGCTTTAAGGAAAGTCCGTCAACTTCTCTGAATCTCAGCTGTTATAGTGAATGTTTTTATTTTTGTACCTGATTATAAAAATCATAGATACGTGCTTTAGAAAAATTGGAAGGTATAGAAACACAGTTACCTGTCCTGCACCCAGCAGCAAACCCTGTTAAACAATTTTTCCTTGTTTTATATATTTTAACGTATTTGAAGTCCTTTTGTGCGTAACAGTTTTTATTCGGCTTTAACTTAACATTGTAATGTAAGTATGTTCACATATTATTAAATTCTGAATAAAAAAATTTGAAAGCTGCGTATTTCCTTAAGTGACCTAACAGTTGTCCTACTGTTGGGCTTCAAGAGTTTTCCACAAATTTTGTCTTACATATAGGATTGAGGTTAATGCTTTGGGGTATAAATTTTTGTTCTCATTTGGACTGTTTATCTAGGATAGAGTCCAAGAAGTCGAATAACAGAGAATGTAGATAAGTTTCTATTTAGATATTTGATCCTAGTCAAAATTGTCCAGTCAGTTGCTATGTAAAAAAGGTTAGAGCCTGGAGTCGTGGAAGAGTATCCTGAATCGCAGTTACCCATTTTTAGTTTTGATTTACAGTAAGTGTTAAAATAGAGGGCTATTTGCAAGTTCAAATCTAGTTGACTGGACATAGACATCTTTAGAATTATCTCCCATTCTGCAAAAGATCCTATTTATTGAGACAGGAAATCTTTAAGGCTACACTAGATGTCTTGTCCATATTTATATATTGTTTTGAAAATCTGGAGCAAAATGAAACTTGCTAGTTAATAAGAACAGATACAATTTTTTTTTTTTAAAGATTTTATTTATTTGACAGAGAGATCACAAGTAGGCAGAGAGGCAGGCAGAGAGGGAGAAGCAGGCTCCCTGCTGAGCAGAGAGCCTGATTCGGGGCTTGATCCCAGGACCCTGATGTCATGACCTGAGCCGAAGGCAGAGGCTTTAACCCACTGAGGCTTTAACCCACCCAGGCGCCCCCAGATTCAATCTTTTAAAAATAATTTATTTTATGTGTAGATAAATATCAGTGATTCATCAGTGCTGGAACTGTCAAGATAAAACTCTAGTCCCAACTGGAGACTTCTTTCTTTGACATAATATGGAATATATTCACAAATTGAGTCCTACTTTTTTTTTTTCTTTTTCCACATCTTGACATGTCTGATATTAAGGTAGATGCCCCCCTACAGTTGATAATTTATTTGTAATTGGTTGCAAGTGTGCACACATGGTTGTTTCTCCTAGTGGCATGACTGGTTAAGTGCAGCCTTTCAGCATTCAGCAACTCAATTTAACAATCACTTGAAGGACCATCAGTCCTGTTGTCTGAAAATATTCCTTTGACTCCTGGGATGAAGCCAAATGCCACCACCAAAATTTGCTGAATGGGTATCAGTGGTTTGAAAGAAAATATTGGGGACAAAAGTAGAACACTTCTAAGAAATATTTGTCACCCCCTCATGGCACAGAATAATATTTGGTGAGAAAACGAATATTGATTCTTATGTCAAAAAGCGACTCATGAGAATTGAACTCTGAAGAAATGTTAGGATAATATTAAATTTATGCTGTTCGTGTTTTCCTTTTATGTTCATAGGAGTTGTATATCAAATTCTGTCTAAAGGTTCATTTCCACAAATATAAAGTGAGAGTTGCAAAACATAAGAAAACCTCAAATGATAGCTTAATTGCTGGCACTGTTTTGTTTTAGTAGTATTTAAAAATGGGGGGGGGGTGCCTGGGTGGCTCAGTTGGTTAAACATCTGACTCTTGGTTTTGGCTCAGGTCATGATCTCATGGGTTGTGGGATCCAGCTCTGTATCAGGCTCCATGCTCAGTGGGGAGTCTGCTTGAAGATTCTTTCCCTCTGCCCCTCCTCCCACTCGTGTGCTCTCTCTCTCTCTCAAATAAATCAATCTTTTAAAAAAAAATGGCACATTTCACAGTGGATGCCATTATAGATTCAATGAAATGGTACCATATTGATGTACTTTTATAAAGTGCTAACTGGCTGTTTTAAATAGGGAACCTGTTTTAACAGTGTTTGGGGCTAAGGAGATTTTTTTTTTTTTTTTTAAAGAATTTATTTATTTATTTGAGAGACAGAGATCACAAGTAGGCAGAGAGGCAGGCGGGGGGTGGGGGGAAGCAGGCTCCTTGCTGAGCAGAGAGCCCAATGTGGGGCTCAGTCCCAGGACACTAAGATCATGACCTGAGCCGAAGGCAGAGCCTTAACCCACTGAGCCACCCAGGAGCCCCAGATCTTTTTAACTTAAATCCAGTGCAGGTTTTTGCATAAATGTGTAATTTTTTGAATTAGAATAATAATTTTGGGAAAACAAAAAATGGCAGATTTCTCTTAAGAATGGCACTAGTCAAACAAGGTTTCTTGATGTTTTCTTTTTTACATCTTAAAATAGCACTGTGGGGAATAGGAGGGGGGCACAGAGCTAAAGAATGAAAAGATTCTGTCAGATCCAAATCTCTGGGGCATGGGAAATAGAGGACTGACAACATGGATTTCATATATGGACATAATGATTTTGTGCCCTCCTTTTTTTTTTGAACCATTCTGAAAATAGGAACTTAAAGAATAAGTTGGTTTTTTTAAAAACCACCTTCTGAGAATGAACTATTTGTAGAATAAAAATACAAGGTCATCTCTGACATTTTAAACCGCAGTTATCCCAATAGTTGTTGGTATTTTCTTTCTTTGTCTTTGGGATATGAAAAGGTGAGTATGCTTGCCTTGATTTGCTGAGTTTCCTTATCTCTGATCGTTTTTATTCACAGTCTTTAACATTTACTTACAAATTTTCCCCTTAAAATGAAGGGGAAATGCTTATTGCATTAAAAAAAAAGTGCCTAACAGTATAGATAAGTATAAAGAAGAAAAAAAAGAACTTCAATTTCTATACTCATAAAATCCAAGTTAGTGTTTACTACTAGGCCATGTCGGGGATGGCTACTGTGTTATTATTTTGGATTAAGGTGGGGAGGGGTTTGGCACTACTACAAGAGACCAGGGCGGGGCGCCTGGGTGGCTCAGTGGGTTAAAGCCTCTGCCTTCGGCCCAGTTCATGATCTCAGGATCCTGGGATTGAGCCCCGCAACGGGCTCTCCGCTCAGCAGGGAGCCTGCTTCCCCCTCTCTCTCTGCCTGCCTCTCTGCCTACTTGTGATCTCTCTCTCTCTCTGTCAAATAAATAAATAAAATCTTAAAAAAAAAAAAGGCCAGGGAAAAAGAGAAATAATACTGAAATTATAATACTGAAATAAGACCTTTAAAATATTTATACATGGAATACTGTTAATTTAGCCTTGGACATTTTTGTTGATTTGTTCTTAGTTTAATTACAGACTTTTTAATTCATAAAAATATGCCTTTATTGTTCCTTTTAAAGTTAATATGATGGGGGTGCCTGGGTGGCTCAGTTAAGTGTCCAACTCTTGATTTTGGTCAAGTCATGATCTCAGGGTGGTGGGATGGAACTGCGCTGGGTGTGGAGCCTGCTTGAGGTTCTCTCTCCCTCTGTCCTCACCCTAAAAAAAATAAAAAATAAAAATAAATTTTGTGTGATGTAGTTGGAAAAATCCCTCCATTTTAGTGAAGTGAAATTGAGTACCAAGAACCCCAGCATCTTGGCATTACTATCAAAAGAGAGAAAATAGGTTAAAACTAGGAATCATTAGAGCTCCAATAACCTAGGATTTGTCCTTCCTTTAGAAAATGATTTTCTATTTGATTTATATAATGGTTAATGTAAACTTCCTGCTTTTATTTTATACAGACAAGGTCTTTACTGGGTGTATTTGAAGAAGATGCTACAGCTATTTCCAACTATATGAACCAGTTGTATCAAGCTATGCATCGGATTTATGATGCACAGGTAAAAACCTAAAGGCTAACTACTTTTTTTAACTGACCCGTTAAGCCCGTGAGGACAGATATAGCTAGTGCCTGCCTTGTTTACTGGTGCCTAGCTCTGTCCTGTGATCATAGTAATACTTGTTGAGTGGATGCATGAACTTTTAAGTATTTTGTTTTAGAGCTCACATTCCAATTACTAGTGTGTAGTTTGTAGTGCTACAAAAGAGATAAAGATTGAAGCAACTTCCCCTTTTACCTAAACATAGTAAGAGCTTTCTTACTGAAACTTACTGAGCGTGATCTTTGCCTAAGATTTGACTGAAAACCCCATATTGTCACCAGTGTTTTCCCTAATTGTGCTTTTAACGTTATGGAACACTTCCCCCTTTTTGAGTAAAGGATCGAAAGTAGTTTATGTTTAGTACGAAGCAGATAATAAAAATTAGATGTAACTCTGGGTACTGGGAGATGAATTTAAGAAGGAGATGACTAGATTGTTTTGTTGAGCAGGTTTAAGATTTGAAGCTGTGTTTATGTAACTTAGTTATAAGCCTTAACAGCAACCTGGGTTCTATGATAAGCTTTCTTTGGGATTAATTAGGTGTATAAGTTTCCCCCCCCCCCTTCTCATTTTATCTCCTTTCTGGACTCACATTTTCATTATGTACTAAAAAGTTGCTCTGAGGGGCACCAGGTGGCTCAGTCAGTTAAGGGTCCAACTCTTAATTTTGGCTCAGGTTATGATCTCAGGGTTGTGAGGTCTATCCTCTGCATCAGGCTCTGTGCTCAGCTCCTAGTAGGCTTGGGATTCTTTCTCTTCCTCTGCCCCTCCCCCAAGTCACGTGCCTGTTTACTTTCTCCCTCTGTAAGTAAAAATCTGTTAAAAAAATGAATTAAAAAGTTGCTAGGATAGTTTTAAATTTTTTTCCTTGTGACTGGTCTCTCAAGATTTGACTCCTGACCACAGAGATTACTGTGTAAAAGAAATGTTACATTTGTCATATTCATCACTGGAAAAAAAAAAAAAAACCTTGAAAGTATTTCCTTCATATTACATGGCTAGGCTAACCATAGTTTGGTTATATGTTGTTAAATGCATTGATATAGTTTCAGCACCTAGAGAGAGGAATAATTTGTCATCAATGTAGAATCTCTTTTAAGATTTTGCTAAGATTATATACAATTTACTTCTAACTTTAAAGCTTTAACAATATTTAATGCTGAGTTTTTATTAGCTAAAAAAAATCGTACACCTAGAACACTTTTGAGTTCCTCAATGGTATCTATTTAATGGTTTGAGTTTCCCTTTAAAGTGCTTTAATGGTAGTTCCCTTTCCAGTGATTTAATGAGGGGTTTAGAGAACATGTTGTATAGCATTTATGTTAAGTGAAAAACAAAAGTGGCATAGGTATCTTCAACTAAAACTTTTTCTTGATCAGTAATATTGTGTTAATTTGAATGCTGATTTTTTCCCCACAGAATGAATTAAGTGCAGCAACACACCTGACTTCAAAACTTTTAAAAGAATATGAAAAACAGGTATCATACATGAAAATTTTAAAAGCATAATTGAAAATATGCAGTGATACAGTATCTGTATAAATAGAATTTCTCATCAAGAATCCTAAGCTTTTGGGGCGCCTGGGTGGCTCAGTGGGTTAAAGCCTCTGCCTTCGGCTCAGGTCATAATCTCAGAGTCCTGGGATCGAGCCCCGCATCGGGCTCTCTGCTCAGCGGGGGGCCTGCTTCCCCCCCCCCCCTCTGCCTGCCTCTGCTTACTTGTGATCTCTCTCCCTCTCTGTCAAATAAATAAATAAAATCTTAAAAAAAACAAAAAAAACAAAAAGCTAAAGAATCCTAAGCTTTTTTGAATTCATACAAAGTAATTTTGATATGCTGTTGAAATTCCATTATAGCTAATTTTAATTAATCTTGGGTAGAAATTATTTAATTGACTTATCTTCTTTTTACAAATGAAGAAACTGAGGCTTATTCATTATATAGCTGGTTATTGGAGGAATTGGAACTAAACAAATCTTTGAACTCCTAGTATGGTGTGCATTCCTATAATACTATGTTAATTAGTTGTTTAGTAAACATTTTAAGTAATGTTTACTAATTATACAAATTACACTTTTTTATTAAGTGACATTTTTAGAGCGTATTCAAAATTTTGGAAGTTTTTAAAAGTTTTAGTCGACCCTTAAACAACATGGGTTTGAGGGGCGCCTGGGTGGCTCAGTTGGTTGAGCGAGTGCCTTTGGCTCAGGTCATGATCCTGGAGTCTTGGGATCGAGTCCCACATCAGGCTCCCTGCTTGGCGGGGAGTCTGCTTCTCCCTCTGACCCTCCCTTTTTCGTGCTCTCTCTCTCAAATAAATGAATAAAATCTTAAAAAAACAACATGAGTTTGAACGGCATGGGTCCACTTATTCATTTTTTTTTTTTTAAGATTTTATTTATTTATTTGACAGAGATCACAAATAGGCAAAGAGGCAGGCAGAGAGAGAGGGGGAAGCAGGCTCCCTGCTGAGCAGAGAGCCTGATGCGGGCTCGATCCTAGGACCCTGAGACCATGACCTGAGCCAAAGGCAGAGGCTTTTAACCCACTGAGCCACCCAGGCGCCCCCCATGGTTTTTTTTTTTTTGATAGAGTACAGTAAATATATTTTTTTCCTATGATTTTCTTAACACTTTTCTCTAAAAGATTTTGAAAATACAGTATATAATACATGTAATATATACAATCTGTGTTAATCAACTGTTTACGTTACTGATAAGGCTCATGTCAACAGTAGGCTATTAGTAGTTAAATTTGGGGAAAGTTAAAAGTTATATGTGGGGGTCAGCACTTCTAACTCCCATGTGTTTTGAGGGTCAGCTATTTTTAAAAATGTAAATTACAGCATCATTCACAGAAGACATACAGCACTGGGCCTTTACCTCATCTGTTTCTCATTTTTCAGCGTTTTCCATTGGGGGGTGATGATGAAGTTATGAGCTCTACTTTGCAGCAGTTTTCAAAAGTTATAGATGAGGTAAGTGCTTATTTTATTTTGCTTGAGTAAGTGGTCTTATTAAGTTATTCAAGTTGTTTAGCTTTTATTGGGAACTTGTATTATTATGATTATGTTAGCAAATCTCTATAATAAAAGGTTACTACTTAAAGAAGGACCTTATTTCCATATTAGTGTCTGTCTCATATCTTAGTGGCCGTCTCATAAAAATAGTACTTTGATTAAAACAAATTGTTTTTGGAGATAAGCCTAGAGATGTGCTCTCTCTCCTCCCTAGTCCATGTCATTCAACCTTTCACTGTTTTATTTGGTGTAGGCAGGGAGGTAAGAGTTAAACTATGAGGGATGCCTGGGTAGCTCAGTCGATTAAGCGTCTGCCTTTGGCTCGGGTCATGATCCCAGGGTCCTGGGATCGAGTCCCACGTCGGGCTCCTTGCTCAGCTGGAAGCCTGCTTCTTCCTCTAGCTCTGCCTGCCTGTGCTCTCTCTTTGACAAGTAAAGAAATAAAGTCTTAAAAAAAAAAAAAAGTTAAACTATGAGATATAGCTAAGTTCTGAGTCTTTTTAAAATGATTGTTCTGATGACTGGTTAGAGAAATTAAGGGCTGATATTGGCTGTCTGGGATGGAAGGATTAATAAACTGAATGGTAAAATGTTCCTAGAAGGAAGAAGGTGGTGAGAGCTATTTGGGAAGTCCATTACTGTTCTCAACTAGTGCAAGGAAAGCTCTTCTTTTCACAAGAACCATTAGATAGTTCTGTCTTTTCTAGTCCCCTAACAGAAAAAGTAATTTTTTGAAATATTTTAATGACTCATTGTAGCAAAATATTGTCATAGTAGAGCAATATACAGAAATGTTTATAGGAAACGGAATATTTGTATTGTGGTAAAATATACATAACATAAAATGTCTCCGTGGTCACATTTATACACTCACAGTGGTGTGCAACTATCACCACTGATGTTCCAGAACATTTTCATCATCATCCCAAAGGAAACCCTATTCCCACTAAGCCGGCACTGCCCCCTTCCTCTCCCTGTAGCTCCTGGCAACCACAAATCTATTTTCTATCTATATGGGTTCACCTGTTTTGGGTATTTCATATAAATGGACTTACGCAATTTGTGGATTTTTGTGTCTGTTTTCTTTAGCATAACGTTTTCAAGGTTTGTGTTGAATTATGTATTAGAAGGTGAATAAAATTCCATCGTATGAATATACCACTTTTTATTTATCAATTGATAGTTGGTGGACATTTGCGTTGTTTTCTACCTTTTGGCTAGTGGGATAGTGCTACAGTGAGAGTTTGTATACACGTTTTTGTTTTATTTTTTTCTCGAACACCAATATTCAGTTCTTTTGGGTATATAATCAGGAGTGGAATTGCTGGGTCATTCAGTAATTTTATGTTTAGCTTTTTGAGCCAGACTGTTTTCCACAGGTCCTGTACACTTTTACATTCCTACCAGTAATGTAGGGTTCCAGTTTTTCCAACACTTCCAAGTCTTTGCCAACACTTAATATTTTCATTTATATTTTTATTATAACCATCTGAGCAGGTATGAAGTGGTATACATTGTAGTTTTTATGTGCATTTTCCTGTTGGCTAATGATGCTGAGAACCTTTTTTTGTGCTTATTGGCCATTTGTATATCTTTGAAGAAATGTCTATGATAGTACTGCCCTCCCCATCCACAGGGGATACATTTGCCCCCCCATTGGTTGCCTGAAACCATGGATAGTACTGAACGCTATATAATGTGTTTCCCTATGCATACACACATGTGATAAAGATTATAAAGATTATAAAGATTTATAAAATGCCACAGTAAGTTTAGCAAAATGAGAGAATAACTACTAATAAAATAGAATTATAACATTATACCATAATAAAAGTTCTGCGAACGTGGTGTGTCTCTCTCTCGCAAAATATGTTACTGTGCTGTATTCACCCTTCTTGTGATGTGAGATGATAAAGTGCCTGCATGATGAGATGCAGTGAGGTGAATGATGAAGGCACTGTGATGTACTGTTAGGCTCCTATTGGCCTTCTGACACTATGTCAGAAGGAGGATCATCTGCGTCAGGACTGCAGTTGACTGTGGGTAACTGAAATTGCAGAAGGCAGCACTGTGGGGAAGGGGGAGGTGCTTTATTCAGTACTTCGCCCATTTTTCAATTGGGTGGTTTATCTTGTATTACTGAGTTTAAGACTTCTTTATTCTAGATACAAGTTCATTATCATATATGTGATTGGCAAATATTTTCTCCCTTTCTGTAGGTTGTGTTTTTACTTCCTTGATATATCCTTTGCACAAAGTTTTTAATTTTGATGAAGTCCAATTTATATTTTCTTTTGTTGCTTGTGCTTTGATGTCATATCTAAGAAACCATTGCCAAATCCTAGGTTATCCTGTTTTTTTCTAAGTTTTAAATGGACTTCTTTTCTTTTTTTTTTTTTACTATATAATATTTTGGACTATATCACAGAATTTTGAGTGTTCTCTTATGTAAAATGTATCAACATCTGTTTATTAGATTTTGTTTAATTTACAAACACTGGCTAAATATCTCTGTATAGCTATTTATTCAGCCTTTTTGGTCTTCCTTTTACTAGCTTAGCTCTTGTCATGCAGTACTTTCAACGCAGCTTGCTGATGCCATGATGTTTCCCATTACCCAGTTTAAAGAAAGAGATCTAAAAGGTAATGAAGTCAAGTTTATGTTACTTCCATTACCCATCAGATCAATACTTGTAAAGTGCATATTACTGTATACCTTAACCATTTCTAACTACAGCTTGTACCACTTTAATGTATCACTGGATATTTATAGAAGCTCCTGCTAGATGTTAAACTAGATACAGTAGAATACTGATATGAATACAGTGTCACTTCTGTCAAGAAAGCCTAGAGAAGGAGATTGGTAAAATAGGTAATTATGATAATTCTCTTATAACTAGGGAATGAGCAAGGTCCTATGGGGGCTCAGAGAAGGGTGTCAGTAAGGCATCACTAAGGATGTGACATGAGCATTGAACAGTGAAGAGGCATTTGCCAGGAGAAGAGAGTCATTGTTACACGGACTAGAAAGCACAAAGGTATGGGTTATAGAAATACATGTCTTGTTTTGTGGTTGACGAGAAACTCCATGTGGTTGCAATGTTGGATGTGTTGGGAAATGACAGGAGACAAATCTGGAAATAGATCATGCTGAAGATGTTGGACTTAAGTTTATAAGCAAAGAGAAGCCAATGGAGGCCTTGAAGAAGTAGATCTAATTCCTTTGGTTTTGGAGATTGGAATAAAGTGGATTTGATGTCCAGGAAAATGGATTAGGAAGTTGTGAGAGCCCAGTGAGCTATAACCAAGGCCTGGCCTATGACAGCAGCACAGGAGGTGTGTTTAGGGACTGCAGTGGTGGGAGGTAGGGGTACTGGCACGTCTGGCAACCCATGACTTAGTTTGTGGTGGATTTTTTTTTCTCCACTTAGGATTATTAGGTGATAAAAGAGAGTTTTATAGAATTGGCTCTGCTTTCTCATAATTTACAGTCTCAGTCATATAGACTTATTTACTGAATATGTAGAGAGAATAAAAACATTGAACTAATGTACCAGTGGATGGTAAAGTATTTAAATCATGCATGGAATAAAGACAAATGTATTTTAGAAATGGAGTTAATATTTATGTTGATAATCCTCAAGAATGGTCATTTCCAAGGTCAAGAAACAAGTTCTCTTTTTCTCTTTTCTCAGTCTGAATATTATATCTTATTATTTTTTTCTCAGATTCAGCATTTGAACTTACTAGAGTCTATCAAAAAATAATAAGTTGGATGCTGGTACTAAGAATAATTGCATATCTTAGAATTTGCAATGATTTTAAAATTTGTTTTTGTGTCACATTATTTGTGGCAAGTAGATCTGGTGGTGTAATTGTTGCTAAAGATAGTGAATGTTTCATAGACGAGCCGAAACACAGAACAACTTTTTCACTTTGAATGTTGAAGTATGAAATATTATTTGGAGTTTAAGTTACAGCTTAAATGGGAATTATTGTTTTCTAAACAAAATTTTAGATATTTCATAAATATGCTAAATTGAAACTATTCTTGGACTTTTCCAGAAATACTGACTTTAAAGGAAGTGTTTCAGATTGCTAGTAATGGTAAGTTCTGAATACTTTACAGTTATTTCTCACACTGATGCATTTCTTTATCAACACAAATCTGTGGCCATATTCTATGTAATAATTGAAAAAAATGAACCTAATTAAAAACGTAAGTGAACAATTATGTAAATCAATGCTATTTTTAAGTTTTTTGTGCTATAAGAAAAATTTAAAAGGAAACTAAATCAAATCTTGTGGTTTGCTGTATTAATAATACCAGAGGAGTTGATATAATATTTTCCCTTGTTTTCTTGTATATTCCAAAATTTTCTTTAATGAGCATTTGCTATTTTTGTACTAAAAAAATACTTTTAGGGACACCTGGGTGGCTCAGTTGGTTAAGCATCTGCCTTTGGCTCAGATCATGCTTTCACGATCCTGGGATCAAGCCCCACATCATCGGGCTTCCTGCTCAGTGGGAGCCTGCTTTTCCGTATCCCTCTGCCACTCCCCCTGCTTGTGCTCTCTCACTCTCTCTCTCTCAAATAAATAATAAAATAAAATCTTTAAAAAAAATAAAATACTTTAAAAAACTTTTAGTGGAGTACAATCTCCTTAGAATTATTTTTTTTTAACCAATTTAATAAGTAGAAAGATGCTTCATGGGAAATTTGTGGGAACATGTGGGTGGAGTGAAGTATATGTTAAAGAATTTTTTATTGAGAATTCTTGCTTTAGCATGTTTGTTGGAAGATGCACATGTGAAGACTATTTAAAGCATTTATAAGTTTGGTAAAGTACTGTTGTATTATTGTTAATAGTTATTTCTGTTTTTCAGATCATGATGCTGCAATTAACAGATATAGCCGGTTGTCAAAAAAAAGAGAAAATGACAAGGTGTGGTACATACTTACTCCTTTAGTGTCACAATTAACAATTGTTTCATTAGATTTTTTTTTTCCACTAGTTTTTTCCTGTTTAAAAACAGTAGCCTGGGGCGCCTGGGTGACTCAGTGGGTTAAAGCCTCTGCCTTCGGCTCAGGTCATGATCTCAGGGTCCTGGGATCGAGCCCCGCATCGGGCTCTCTGCTCAGCAGGGAGCCTGCTTCCTCCTCTCCCTCTGCCTGCCTCTGCCTACTTGTGATCTCTCTGTCAAATAAATAAAATCTTTAAAAACAAACAAACAAACAAACAAAAAACAGTAGCCTGCTGTTACTTTGTATGTTTTGCTACATTGCCCTTAGTTTATTCTTTCCTTCTAGTTGCTTCAAAGCCTTTCTGACAATTAATAATTGTCTCTTTGAACAAAATATTTTTCTGCTGACAAAATTTGATAAGTAAACAGAACTATTCCGAAAGTGTAATTGATGCCCAGTATATAACACTGCCTCCTTTTGCTTTGTGTTTTGATAACATTTTATGTGTTCTGTATTTATTTGACCGTGTATATATTCAGAAGTGTCTTCTGAGATAAAGTGGTTAAAAAGTTGAATTGTTGCACACATAATTGAATGAAATTCTGTTATGAGGACTTCCTCATGTATAGGGAATATATATATAGTTTTTGATACTTCTCCAGGGAGTGAAATCCAGAAATCTTTCACTCTATTTCAGGAGAAATGCATTTAAGTAAAGAACAAAAACAAAATAATTACTAAGTTCATCTAGCTGCTCCTTGAGCTCATTCCTTCCTCAGTGCCTAATCCAGGATTTGATGATGAGACCTCCACTAGATGTTTGCTAGTGAGGTGCTCTGTGTTGATGTCTGCAGCCTTGGCTACAGCTGCTGGTAGGGGCACAGTGATCACTTGGGGAATCCACAACTGGGTACAATTTACTGTGCAACAGCTACTGTGACCCAGTAAACGGAAAGTTACAAAGTTTAGTACAAAGAGCTTTCCATTTCTAATTTTAGTTCACTGATTACTTGATGGGGCAAGTATTAATACAATACATACATTTTAAGATCTACATTATTTTGTTACTTTGCCTTAGAGAAATAGTTAAAGGGTCTAGCTATGAATTTTGTTGTATTTTACATTGCTTTTGGCTGTTCCAGGTTTGTTGTTATTCCAGGTAGTTTAAAAAACATTCTTTTACCAATTTTGTTTGATTTGAAAAATTTTGAGCATCTACTATATTTTGGATACCATGGGGTAATAGTGTGAATAGGCTCCACTCCTAGCCTCAGGGAGTGAATAATACACACTTAGTCAAAGACTTCCTATGTGAAGGCACGCAGCTGGAGTAGATGCCAGCGTACAAGGATGAAGAGCACACATAAATTAACACTGAGTTAAGTACAATAATAGCAGTCTTAACAAAATGTTGGGAGAGCACAGACAAAGCAGCAGTTAACTTTGGTGAATTGGAAAGGCTATACTTTTAGGAGGTGCTATTTGCATTGAAGATGAGTGAACATCACTGGTTTAGGATTGGGAAGCGGGCATTCCTGAAAGAAAAACAGGTCTTTGCAGAAGCACATGGTAGACACCAGAGAATGTAAAGCTTAAGAGCGTGGGCTCTGGAGTTGCACTGTTGGAGGACAAATCTCAGCTTTGCCACTTACTTGCCTGAGGTCACACTCTGGTTACTTAATTTCAAGCCTTTATTTCTTTATCAAAAAAATTCAGTAGTTGTGATGATGAAATGGGATAATGCATGCAGGGTACCTGGCTTGTAGCAAGTTTTTAAAATTCTAGCAGTAACGGTGTGTGTCTGGAGCATAGGACGTATTTGGGGAGGTATGGCAGAGATGACAAAGTAGTTTAGGGCCAGATTACTGTGTCAGTGACTTTAAAATTTGAGTTAGAGGGAGTGGGCAGCCTGCTTAAAGGAATCCTACTTAAAGGATTATAAATGGATAACACCATGCAATTGTGTTATACAATAAAAATACTAATGGAAATGTGAAGGGGGCAGGACTGAGGGAATCCGATTGAAAAGGTCCCAGAATAGTTTGCAAAGACATTAGGAGAGCCTCAGGTAGTTGTTGAAAGTGGAGAGGAAGGAATACTTTGGGATGATATTTTGTAAGTAGAATTGACATGACATGGTAGGAGGGAAGAATTAAAAAGGAATCCTGTGATTCTTGGATGATGGGGTAGATTCTTGGATGATGGGGTAGATTCTTGGATGATGGGGTAGATCTTGGAATAATTAGGAGAGCTAACGGGCACCTAGATGGCTCAGTTGATTAAGTGTCTGCCTTCAGCTCAAGTTGTGATCCTGGGGTCCTGGGATCAAGCCCGCATTAGGCTCCTTACTCAGCGGGGAGTCTGCTTCTCCCTTTGCCCCTCCCCCACTGCTCGCTCTTGCTCTTGCTCTAGCTCTTGCTCTCAAATAAATACAAAAATCTTAAAAAAAAAAACAAAACAAAACAAAACTAAGGAACAGAGGAACAGGCTTTGTGGGGAAGATACTGTATTCAGTTTTGTACATGTCCAGCACATTTACACGTGCGCACACACACGCACACAAACACACAAAAGCCCAGCTGGAGATGTGCTTCCTCTGACACTTAGGAGAGTGAAGGACAAGGAGTGTCTGGGTGGCTCAGTCAGTTGGGCGTCTGCCTGCGGCTCAGGTCGTGATCCCAGAATCCTGGGATGGAGCCCTGTGTTGGGTTCTCCGCTCAGTGGGGAGTCTGCTTCTCCCTCTCCCTGCTCATGCTTTCTCTCTCTCTCTCTCTCTCTCAAATAAATAAAATTACACACACACAAAAAGTGAAAGGTGAGAGAGAAAAATTTGGGAGTCATTGGCTGTAACCGTCCCTCAGGACAATGCACTGCTTAAACTATAACCTATGAGAAATTATATTAGTTACTAAGCGTGCTTAGATATAGACTTAAGAAAAACATGTACTGGCAATGGGCCTCTGGGGGAGAGGACGCTATACCTCCTTGAAGCCGAGCAGCTAGGGATGCCCCGCTCGCTCAGGGCGGAACGCTGCCTGCTTCATTTTTCCGTTATCTCCCCTTCCCTGGAGAGCACCTGCAGTTAGTTAGACAACCCTCTTGTTTGGGTTTGCTCACTATAGGTCATGCGCTATGTGACCAGACATATTTTGTCCTTCTTGCTTATCTACAAGACTCATGGTCAATGTGTAACCTACTCTGGCTTCTTTGGTTGGTTGTTACCTACTTTTTAATAAATATGAGAGCGAGGAGTTGTTCGGGGCGACAGTCTTTTCTACTGTAGTCCCCTGCTCCCTTTCTCTTGCAGCTGACTTGTTTGTGCCTCATTCTTCTCCCGTGCGCCGTCAGGAGGTGGCAATTGGCGTATTGGAATATTCTTAGTACTTGATTTGGTATTCTAAGGAAAGCAAGAAGAGAGAAGAGCCTAATGCATATTACATAACAGGCGCTCACTAAATATTTGTTGTCTGAATACAAGAACTTAAAGGAGCACACGTATTTTAAATGTGGGCGAAAGAAAAGTACAAGAGAGGAGGAGCAGCAGGAGAGAACCAGAAGAGAAGTATGCTGTGAACTGATCAAGATAAAAAACTAATGACTAAGCTTATACCAACCCCCTATCTGCCTTTGCTCTGTGTGGTAGACTCTGCCACACTTAGTTCAGTTACTGTTTCATTCTTAGTTATTTGCAGAATTCTGCCTTAAATGTGCATTTTAAGATGGAGTGGTTGGTATTTTATAGGATTTCTACTATCTCGGAAAATAAAGATGCACAGTTCCTTTTTCCTTGGGTGGGCTCTTCCCTAGAGCCTCTACTAAAGATAATTAAAGATAATTACACAATTAAGTAAATAATAGTAATTTTAATGTTTTTACTCAAAGGTGAAGTATGAAGTAACAGAAGATGTCTACACTTCCAGAAAAAAACAACACCAGACCATGATGCATTATTTTTGTGCATTAAATACTCTTCAATACAAAAAGAAAATAGCACTGTTAGAACCTCTACTTGGGTACATGCAAGCTCAGGTAAATATGGACTGTACTGTGTTTTGGATTATAACTGTCCTAAAAACTTAAGTTTGATATTTATGTGAAGTATAAGGATATTACAAACTAAGGTCAAAATATTCTATTTGGATCTGTGTTTTCAAAAGTACTTTAAAATGTCATCAGAATGCTATTTTGAGAACGTTAGAATGATTTTCCTTGCAAATGAAGATTTCACATACTTTTTAGGGTAAATGAAATCACTTACCTGTATTCAGGCCTTGTCCATCACAGGTGGGGGTCGGGGAACAGAAAGTTAAATGAATTCTGGAGTTACTCCTACTGATGGAACTTCCATTCACTCTGACTTCGGAATAGATTTGAAAGAGAATGGGCAAGCTTGAGTTTGTCTCCTGTTCCTTGCATACTTCCTGAGTTAAAAATAATAGATGAACTCCAAAGTGTCTCAAGAGGTTTGCATCAGGAAGGAGGCTAGAAAAGTAAATTTGGGTAATATGTGATGGCACACCCCTAAATATTAGGAGTTTAAAGAAATTCGAATATTCCTTCAAATATGAGTGCTTATTATTCCTCAATATAAAATTTATCTTTGTATAAACATAAAAGAGTTTATATAACTTACTTAAAATGTTTAACGTTTTCTGATTTTATAAATTGCTTACAAAGATGTACAGTAAAATTGAAGTCTGGTTTCTACAGTGGTTCTAAGCCCAGTAGAAGTCATTATAAACTAGTACACAAATGGGAATACTCCTTTGTACTTTACCTTACCATGTATCTTAGAGATTGTTTATATGATTCACTGTGTTTCTTGTATGTGTGTGTTTCCGTTGTTCATCCTCCCACTCACACACCCTCTTGCCCCAGATAAGTTTCTTTTCTTTTTTTTTTTTTTTTCAGATAAGTTTCTTTAAGATGGGTTCTGAAAATCTCAATGAACAGCTGGAAGAATTCTTGACTAATATTGGAACAAGTGTACAGAAGTAAGTACTTTCTTCCTTAAAATTGAAAATGAAGTTACGAGAATAAGTTAACAACTAAATGCCATCATCTAAAAATATTTAGCATTGAATTTCCTGAGAGGCTGTTTTCCTTGCCATGAGACTGTGTCTCACATGGCTCATGGATCCTTCTTGGTTTTTCACCATCTTTTCCACAGAATCTGAACTCTGAATTTCCTAGCTCTGTCAAGTTTGATGATATTTATTTTAAACTAGGTTTTACATCTGTGTATAACAAACATATAATAGTAATTATCCATAAGTTCATTATCTTCACAATTACCTGAACTTTGGGGGACGGATGGGAGTTACTAAGTAAATCTTGCTTTCTAAACCATGAAAGCTTAAAGAGAGCAAGCAGTTCTAAGCAGGTTCAAAATTCTGAGCGGTGATATGGTCAATCTGGGATACGTAGAACACTTTGAAAATTATTCCAAAGTTGGGTATTCAGTGCGGCTTCATCCGTTTTTTAACTTGGTATTGTTTCCAGACTATCTAGTTTCAAATAAAATGTAAAGCTGTTTTATCATGTGTTCATGTCACTTTAACCACCTGTGCCATTGTTGCTGTCTTTAAGAAAAAATATGCAAAGCAAATACATAGATAAACATGACTGGTAAGGAGTTGTTGTAGTTGGTAGTAAGTAATATGTTTTCTGTGTTAGTGTTCGTAGGGAAATGGACAATGATGTCGAGACCATGCAGCAGACAATAGAAGATTTGGAAGTAGCCAGTGACCCCTTATATGTGCCTGACCCAGATCCCATGAAATTTCCTGTTAATCGAAACTTAACCCGGAAGGCTGGATACCTTAATGCTAGGAAGTAAGAAAACTAGTTATTTTCATATGTTGTATATCATCTAAGGTAGTATCAAGTGAATATAATGTATGATTAATATTGGCTGCTAAATTATTTTGTTTTACTGAAGGTTGAATCTTTTTAGTTAGCGGTATTCGTGTTTTTGTCAACTTTTTGACAGGTGGAATACATGAATAATTTTCAGAAGTATAATTATGTTCAGATATTTATTGAATAATTTAGAATTATTTTAAAAGTGAAATGAATTTGAGTTTAAATAAATCTAGCATTACATGAATGCTATTAAATACCATTTTTATGGGGTGCCTAGGTGGCTCAGTCATTAGGCATCTGCCTTTGGCTCGGGTCATGATCCCAGGGTCCTGGGATCGAGCCGCGCATTGGGCTCCCTGCTCAGCGGGAGGGAAGCTTGCTTCTCCCTCTCCCACTCCCCCTGCTTGTGTTCCTTCTCTCGCTGTGTCTCTCTGTCAAATAAATAAGATCTTTTTTTAAAAAATCATTTTTATTATACTTTAAAATGTATGTAATTATGCCATCAGGTCAACTTTTAAAAGTTTTTATCTAAAGATAGGATAAAGCAAGTTAACTTCAGAAGTAAAATGAATTCTTTTCGTTTGAATTTATTCTCCTGAAAGTTGAACTATAATTTAGGGAGCATCATTATAACAGTTGCAATTTGATAACTTCCAGCTTTTTTTGGAAATACACACACAAACACAAAAGTGGCTCAGCATACATTAATTTATTTTAGAGACTGAAAAACATATTTTCTAGGCACCTTTGTGCCTTTTTGCAAGCTGGTTCTTTGTGATGTGCTTTATCTTGTGTGGCTTATCATGAGATTTCAGGTGTGTTGTTACTAAAGAGTGAATGTATTTTCTTCATTTAGTAAAACAGGCTTGGTGTCATCTACCTGGGACAGACAGTTTTACTTCACGCAGGGTGGAAACTTAATGAGTCAGGCGCGTGGCGATGTGGCAGGCGGCCTGGCCATGGACATTGACAACTGCTCAGTAATGGCTGTGGATTGTGAAGACAGGCGGTACTGTTTTCAGATCACTTCCTTTGATGGAAAAAAGTTAGTATTTTTTCCTACTATGAATAAAGTCTGTCATATTTTAAATTACTGAAATGCATAATAATTCCTTCTCATTCAGACATTTTATAGCTACGTTAGGCTATTATGTATTAAAATAACTTTCTTTTTACTTATGTAGAAATGAGGTGAATTATCCTTTCTGACTTGGTTAAATGAAGTCTTAATATTTCGAGGTTGTTAAAACAAGGGCATGTGGTAAAAACCTGTGATTTCATGTTGAGTACTGTTCACTGAAAATTCTTTTCCGTATGGGGGAAGGCAACACAAGTTAGTGGAAAGAGCCTTAACCCTGGGGTCAGAAAGTTCATATTCATGAACCACTGTGTGGTCTTAGACAATTACATAACCTCTTTTTTTTTTTCACATGTGAGATGGGGGTCATGATCCCTACTTTGTAAATTATATACAGAAGAGAAATTTAACATACGTAATGTGCCTAACATGTAGTAAGTGCAAACACTAATGTTATTTTTAAATGTTAAATATTTCTGGCTAAATTAATGATTTAGTCCATTAATGTGTATATGCGATTTTTAAGACTTCTGTTACTTTTGCATTAATTGAGAATCCATAGAGTAGCCTTTATAACAAATTTTTGGAAAATACAGAAAAATATAAAAGAGTATTGAATATTGAAAGAATAATCTCAGTAACTAGAAGCAACAGTTAACTTTTTGGTCTGTTGCCTTACGGTTTTTATTCTAACTACATTTTTAAAAAATATTTAAGGAAATACTGTATATATACTTTCGATCTGCAGCTACTTATTAAAAACATTTCACAATGGCTACATTATAATCCATCTAAGGTTATATACCATAATCTAAAATTTTTCCTAATGATAGATGAAGTTATCCGCAGTTTTTTTCCTGCTTAAAATACTGTTTTTGATCTTTTTTACTGTTCTGAAGCAACATGTTAAGATGTTATGGTTCACTATCTTTTATCAGTTTAATTTCATATTCCTTCTTTAAATATGTAATGAATGTCAGCAACTGTGTCATTTATCATGCTGGATGTTGGGAGTCCCTGTGTTTACCAAATTGTTAATGTGTTAGTACAGGAATTTACATTTTTTTCAGTTTTATTGCTAATAAACTTTAACATGATTTCCATTTCACATTCCTGGTGTGATTCAAAATTAGTAATTTTTCTCTTAACTCTTAAAATAACATCTCAAGAAAAGCTAAGTATCCCAAAGTTAGTGATTGGTGGATTGAAAATTTTTGACTATATTTATGGAGAAATAATGAGTACAAGTCGTGTTTTCTGTTAGAATCACTGATTTACATTTGAAATATATATGATAAGTGTCAGAAGGTTGAAATGCATTGTCTTATTTGCAGTGTACTTTTGTTATAGGCTGTCTTCTGAAAACCAGCACCTGTTTCTTTTTTGGTATATCTTGGCATAGATAGCCAAAGTCAGGAGTTGTTAAAATCAGAGTCCAGCCCCAGGTGGTCTCCTTTTCCTAACTAAGATACTGATTGGTTGTGTGTTTTGGGTTTTTTAGTTTTGATACCAGTTGGTTTTATATGTACTTTTAAAGATAAAAAATTTTTTCAGATTTTTTTAAATTGAGGGTCAAACTTTTTTCTTTTTTCTTTTCAGATCTTCAATTTTGCAAGCAGAAAGTAAAAAAGACCATGAGGAGGTAAAATTTTTCTAAAGTTAATTTCTTCAGCAACATCTTAAGATATTTCAGTAACTAAATATTAAGATAGAAATGTGGAAAATCCTAGTTAATTAAAAAATTTTTTTTCATAAAAATCTGTTGTTCTCAAGCAATATTAAGTTTCACAGAGACTTTTATAGGTAGACCTATAAAAGGAGACTTTAGAGATCATTGGTGTCTGTCTTTTTAAAGGCTCAACTTCAGAAATGACCTTGTGACTGTTGCTTTCTGGCAAGCTGTTAGTATCATGAGGTGACAGTTTAATTTATTCCCTTCTCTCACTAACTTTCTGAGACAGTATCTGCTGCATTAAGAACATAGTGGCAGCTGATATAGCATGACAGGAAGCAAGTAAAGCTTAAAACCTTGGAGAAATGAAAGACAGAAAAACAAAAATTTGGGAGTGTCTATTCTTCCTCACGAGTCTTTTATTTTTGGCTCCATTTCTACTTCTAGTACACCAAGTATGGAAGGTAAGTTACCACCAAGAACTGACACTTCAAAAACTTTGTCCTGAGAAATATTCTTCAGTGAAAATATACTGTAGTTGATTTTGAGCCACTTTATCTGGTATTGTAACTGTGTTGGTAAAGATAAGGCTAGAAATTATATAGAGAGCTATTTTTATTTACCTCTTGTGCAGAGGAGGCGGTATTAAAACTTGCTTTTGGTTTGTGAGGAACACAGACAAATGTCTACTCTGCTGGGTTTACCAAACAGATTATTAGTTTAATGAAGCTCATCATGGACTGGAGTCCTCGAGTGTGAAGTAGAAAATGTGGAAGAGAGCATTTTCTGTGTTAGTTATAAATCTGAAGGAAGGAGAAGTATGTAAAATGGATTCACTGGGAATATATTTAGCTCTTAACTATTTTTTATTGGTGTTAATCATGATAATCTGAGTCCAGACTATCTTATTTGGTAGGGAGTAAGAGGGGGAGTGATACAAAAGACAAACATAGACTACTAAATTGTAATTTAACATTATTGGTTTATTTTTATTTGCTTGTATGAAGTTAATTTGGGCTTTATTTTTTTTTTTAAGATTTTATTTATTAGAGAGAGAGCGCACACTAGTGGAGGGGAGGGGCAGAGGGAGAAGGAGACTCGGACTCCCCACTGAGCAGGGAGCCTGACTTGGGACTTGATCCCAGGACCCTGAGATCATGCCCTGAGCTGAAGGCAGACGCCTAAGCAAATGAGCCACCCACGTGCCCCAATTATGCGTTACTTCTAATGAAACTTCTATTCAGAAATACTGAAGATTCTTTTGGAAGAGAAGCACTATAGAAAAAAATATTAATCATATTTTTCTATTTTTTCTCTTACAGTGGATCTGTACTATAAATAACATATCCAAACAAATATATTTAAGTGAAAACCCAGAGGTAATATTTTTATTTTATGGTATCCGGACCTGGCAAAAATGAATGATTATTAATTTATGTCATAATTCCTCAAGTTCTGAGGTCTTTTAATTTGCCCTTGAATGAGTAGCTTTAATGTATCCATGTATGAGCATTTGGTCTTCCTAGAAAGATAAATTATTTCTAAAGTAACTGAAATCGGTCAGCTAACAAATTTTTACTGGGCATCAATCCTGTGTTTGGCTTTGGGTTGAGCGCCATGGAGAAGAATACAAAAGAAAAGGAAGCCATGGCTTTGCCCTCCAGGAGCCTGTGTGTATGGAAATACAAAACTAAAACTTTAAGTAACATTGTGTATAAAACTATGTAATTGAAAGTGTACAGTAATGACTAAAAGCTTAAGACTTGAGAATGTTAAGATCAGTGTGTACTTTAGTTTTAGAGAAAATTGTGGAGATGATAGGATCCTGAGCTGGCTAAGAGTTGTCTATGTTTTGAGGAAAAGAGAAGAAATTGCAGATAATGAGAATAAAAACAAAAGCATAAAGGCAGAAATGGTGTGTTTATGAAACCTGTAGTATAATTGGAGTTGAAGGTTCTTATTAGAGAAAAATAGCTGAAATGTGCATACAAATCACCTGGGGATCTTGTTAAAATGCAGAGTATGTCTAAGGAGAGGTGGCCTGAACTCTTAAGTTTTGCCAATTATGCTGTGAGTAGTAAGCCTATCAAACCAGATGAACTTAGCTGTATAGGTGAATCCAAATACACAGGCAGAACCCAGGAGTGCAGAGAACCCGGGAAGGAATCAAGTTGGGTCCACACTGCAGTGTAGTTGAGAAAAGACTCGGTTTGGGGCAGGAGCTATGTAACCTCTGCCAGTCTCAGTGGGCCCATCTGTGCAATAAACCTGGCCACCTGCCAGGGCTGTGCAGGGCTGATGATTTCAGTTGAGGCAGAGCAGGGCTGATTTCTCTAGGAAGCCGTCACCCTTCTAAGTTTTAAAACTGTTGGTATAATGGTTGATTAGACAGGAGCATCTGGAAACATGTAGGAGGCCATTATCCTAGTTCAGGCACGAACTAAGGGTCTGAACATGTGTGGTAACCAAAAGAGAGAAGAAATAATGCATTGTAGAAAGAGGTAAAAAGAAATCAACTGGACTAGTTAGTAACTGACCACTGTAAAGGATGAAAGAGATGAATTAAAGATGATTTTCAGGTTTTAAGCTCAAGTGAACGGAAGAGCAATTTAAAAGAGTTCTGTTTTTATCATTAATGGCTTTGAGGTACCAGCCAAGACACATAGGATTTAGATGCCTAGGAACAACTTTTGAACCAAAGAAACAATATTTCATGACCTCCAAAATATTAGTAACTTCTGTTAGTTTTATTATAATCTTATGAATGTAATCTAAGAAAATCAGTACTAATTGCTAATTGTAGAGAAGCCTTTTGCTTGCAGTAATTTGATCTCTTGCCAGGTTAGCTTTTCCTTTCTGTTATGTTACTTGGGAGCGCCAAAAAATTAAAATGGAAGTTGGATGACCTGTTAATACCTAGGGAATACATGGTGAATACAGTGTTTGGGTTTGAATAATTCAGGGTTATCTTACTTTTCCCACAAATTATCAGAACTCTAAATTTTAAGTAGTATTTTCCAGATTATCCGGAATTACTTTATCTGTGCTTAATGAGAGAAGAAATTCTGATCAATTTGTGGCATTGTCTTGATATTTTTGCTAACTTATAAGACACAGAAATGCAAAAGTGTTAGGATTTTTTTTCTAATGTAAATACTATTTTATAAAGTAGCCAGTGTTTGAAATAAAACAGAAGTTTAAAAATATTTCTTATAGGAAGCTTTTCTTTCAGATTTTGGCCTGAAAATATCCATGATAACTTCATCAATAAATACATAGGTTTTTCTGAGCATAAATATATTTTGGAAGATCATGAAAACTTCAGCAGTATAGTTATAAAATATTTTAAAATTTTTGATATTTTGTGGCTATTCCTACTCCTTCTGAATTTCTTTATTTAGCAAATGTATTGAGTACCCATATAGTAGGTGCTCTATTAGGTGCTAACAATACAAACCTAATCCAAAAAATCTAGTAGTTAAATATTTAAAGATCTATGTCTGCAAGAAGTAAGGGGAAGCTTAAATTATAATGTTATGAAGTTAATTATGTCTCTTAAGATAGTATGGAACTACTTTAGTAACTCCAATTTGCATTTTAAATGTAACTCAAGAACATTCTAACAACTGTATTCAAAGTTTTGTTTTCCTTGCTTTACTAATTCTAGTCCTTTTTGAAACAAAATAGGAAATTGCTGCACGAGTAAATCAGTCAGCTTTGGAAGCAGTGACTCCTTCCCCGTCTTTCCAGCAGAGGCACGAGAGTCTGCGGCCAGCAGCGTGAGTTACCAGACTTTGGGTTATTTGAAACCATATGGGCTATTGAAAGTGTTAGCAAACATTTTGATTTTAGCAGTACTACTTACATTAGTATGAAACAGTTTCCCCAAAATATAGAAAGTGTATATTTTCAGGTTGGTAAATTTACCAGCCAGAGGACTAAATAATAATTCCAAATTGCCCTAGTGGTTTAGCTATGGATGAGATCATTTATGTTTTTTAATTTAGTCATTGGAAAGAAAAGTCTGTCACTGAAATTGCTTCTGCTCCTCTCTTTGACTTATAAAATTGTATTTTCTTTTCTCATAGTTTGTATTCAATTTCAAAAAGAGAAAACGTAATGCAATGCCTTCTGGTTTTCTTCTGTGTTTAGACCATCTCGGCCACTGACAGCTCGAACCAGCAGCTCGGGATCCTTAGGATCTGAGTCCACAAATTTGGCTGCCCTTTCTCTGGATTCTCTCGTTGCTCCAGATACTCCAATACAGTTTGACATCATTTCTCCCGTGTGTGAAGATCAGCCTGGCCAGGCAAAAGCCTTTGGCCAAGGAGGCAGGTGGGCAATAGCATCACAGGAATATTGCTCTGTGGTCTGTTAGGCTTATGATTCCATTTTTGCAGTTGAGAGTCATCTCTCACACATACGTATGAATTATGTTGTACTTTCTTTACCTTATTTTGATAGTCGGGAAGGAATCATGCAGGTTTTTCTTTGTTTTCTGCCTTAATTAAGTGAAGATAATTTAGTTCTAAAAATTTTTATTTTTTTACAGATTTTATTTATTTATTTGACAGAGAGAGAGATCACAAGTAGGCAGAGAGGCAGGCAGAGAGAGGGGGAAGCAGGCTCCCTGCTGAGCAGAGAGCCCGATGCGGGGCTCTATCCCAGGACCCTGAGATCATAACCTGAGCTGAAGGCAGAGGCTTTAACCCACTGAGCCACCCAGGCGCCCCAGTTCTAAAAATATTTAATTTTGAATTGCTTATCAGATCTACTTCTGGTATTTGCTCTTAAAATTGCAGAAGAAAGTTGATAGTCCTATCTTTAGATCATGACAATATTTTATTGAATTTTATTTTTTTTTTAAGATTTTATTTATTTGTCAGAGAGAGAGCACAAGGAGGCAGAGTGGCAGGCAGAGGCAGAGGGAGAAGCAGACTCCCTGCGGAGCAAGGAGCCCGATGTGGGACTCGATTCCAGGACCCTGGGATCATGACGTGAGCCGAAGGCAGCCACTTAACCCACTGAGCCACCCAGGCGTCCCTAGATCATGACAATATTTTAGAAATTGAGAGTAATACATGTGCTATAGGTTTGTAAGAAAAATATCATCTTGGGGCGCCTGGGTGGCTCAGTGGGTTAAAGCCTCTGCCTTTGGCTCAGGTCATGATCTTTTTTTTTTTTTTTTTTTT
>CM052898.1:20874554-20891192 GCA_028534135.1 Potos flavus
CCACCCTCAGTTTGTTTCATGAGTTTAGGAGTCTCTTATGGTTTGTCTCCTTCCTGATCCCCTCTTGTTTCATTTCCCTCTCCCACCCCCACAACCCGCCACCCTGCCTCTCTAATTCTTTATATCAGAGAGATCATATGATAATTGTCTTTCTCTGATTGACTTACTTCGCTTAGCATAATACCCTCCAGTTCCATCCACGTCGTTGCAAATGGCAAGATTTCATTTCTCTTGATGGCTGCATAGTATTCCATTGTGTATATATACCACATCTTCTTTATCCATTCATCTGTTGATGGACATCTAGGTTCTTTCGATAGTTTGGCTATTGTGGACATGGCTGCTATAAACATTCGGGTATACGTGCCCCTTCGGATCACTACATTTGTATCTCTAAGGGTAAATACCCAGTAGTGCAATTGCTGGGTCGAAGGGTAACTGTATTTTCAACTTTTTGAGGAACCTCCGCACTGTTTTCCAGAGTGGCTGCACCAGCTTGCATTCCCACCAGCAGTGTAGGAGGGTTCCCCTTTCTCTGTATCCTCGCCAACATCTGTCGTTTCCTGACCTGCTTATTTTAGCCATTCTGACTGGTGTGAGGTGGTATCTCACTGTGGTTTTGATTTGTATTTCTCTGATGCCGAGTAATGTTGAGCACTTTTTCATGTGTCTGTTGGCCATTTGAATGTCCTCTTTGCAGAAATGTCTGTTCATATCTTCTGCCCATTTCTTGATCGGATTATTTGTTCTTTGGGTGTTGAGTTTGAGAAGTTCTTTATAGATTTTGGATACTAGCCCTTTATCTGATATGTCATTTGTGAATATCTTCTCCCATTCTGTTGGTTGTCTTTTGGTTTTGTTGACTGTTTTCAGGTCATGATCTTAGGGTCCTGGGATAGCACCCCGCACCGGGCTCTCTGCTCAGCGGGGAGCCTGCTTCCCCCTCTCTCTCTGCCTGCCTCTCTGCCTACTTGTGATCTCTCTCTCTCTCTCAAATAAATAAATAAAAATCTTAAAAAAAAAAAAAAGAAAAAATATCTTGGGTCAGAATAAGAAATCTCTGGGAAGGTACTAAAACATCATGCTATGAATTATTAATAAAACATCTTTTGGTTGTATAATGAGAAATGTAAAAGCTGTTAGAATTTTTCTTTGGCTCTGGGATGAAGGAAATGTCACGGCAAATCATTTATTTAAGTAGGTTGGATGCCTAACAAATTGATACTAATTTGGATATACATGGCTATGACCAAGAAAAAATAATTTGTATTTGATCACAGAAATATACTTAGTATTTGATATAAAAGTTCAGACATGGATTATAGAGATCAATTTCATGTTATCTTAAGGCCAATATTATTTTAAAACCCCTTAGCTCTCTTTTTGCTTACAAAACCTATTTTGAATTGTTTTTTTTCCTTCATTGTGGCTGTGCCAAGAGCCACACACTGAGGAGGGAGGTAGGTCCCATCACTAATTAGCTTCTCTTCTTGCATTCTGTTACGTATGCCTTGAGAAATACAGGTTTAAAACTAAATGATGTTCAAATTAGCATAATTAACTTGCAATATGTACATAGAGTTCCTAAAAAGAGGTTTTTGCAATCCTAGGAAGTCCCTGGCATTTTTCTCAAGCAGCTAAAATTGAAGCTAAATCAGCTGTTCTGTCTCTCTTTAAAGTTCAAGGACTTTTGCAACATGGTTTATAGGATGTTGGGTGTATGTGTGTGTGTGTGTGTATGTATGTCTACATGTCAGTTCATCCACCTCTTCTAGAAAGCAGCAGCATTGAGTTCAGCCTACTAAGTGTGAAGGCAGGGGCCTTCATCAGAGTAAAGTGGTCATTGATAGTAGTTCTTAAACAGGATAGGGGATTTTAGAGCTTTTTAAAAAATGTATGTACAAGTTTTTGTGACTCTTAGTTTTTAACTCCAGTTTCAATGATTGAGATTTCTTCCATATGGCTCATGGTAACTGACCATCGGTTCATAATTTTTTAAAAACTTTTCAGGCGCACAAATCCATTTGGAGAATCTGGAGGAGGTACAAAATCTGAAACTGAAGGTAAAACAGTTGTGCAGTATTCTTATATTTTAAAAATTCTCAGCAGTAAACTGTGTGAAGAATTTGTTTATATTTATTCTGATGTATGCTGTTTTAATGGTAGCTTTACTTCACAGTTTTCTTTTTGCTCATAGTACTCAAAGCAGAACTTAATCAGGCTTAAAGATTTTATGAAAATTATAGAATATCATACTTTGGACCTCATAGTTAAATTCTCAATGCAGAAGATATCCTTTAAGCTTTACCTAGCAGCTGGTGATTTCTTCTGGTACTGGACCGTTAACTTTTTTTTCTTTTTTCAGTAACTATTTTGATAAATTTCAAACTTAAAAGCTATAAGAATAGTACAAGGGATTTTTTTTTTTACTCAGAACCATCAATTGTTGAAGCCTAACCTTTTGCTATTTCAATTAGAGACCTTAATTTTCCTATAACTTGAACACTGTGGTTAGGAGTAATTTCTAAATTCTTCTACTAGTTTGAATTTTTCATTAGAAAATTTAAAAGGTGACAATGTATTCTTAAGGAAGGGAAATGTGGGATTTAAAGATATGTAATGTACCTTGTTCTTTTGTAGATTCTATTCTTCATCAGTTATTTATTGTTCGATTCCTTGGTTCTATGGAGGTGAAATCAGATGACAATCCAGATGTTGTTTATGAAACAATGCGGCAAATCTTAGCTGCCCGGGCCATCCATAACATCTTTCGTATGACAGAATCACATTTATTAGTCACTTGTGATTGTTTAAAGTAAGTAATGACCACCCCCTTAAAAAACTGTCAGAAAAAATATTTAATTTCAGCCTAATGTTTTCCAAATTTTTAATTATAGGTTAATTGATCCACAGACACAAGTTACAAGGCTCACAGTGAGTTCTACATGTTTAAAGCTTTATTGGAAGTCTCTGTGCATATACACATCCATATCATTATAATAATTCTGATCGTATGTATTGAAATATGGTATTAATTATGATTGGCTAAATTATAATTAAGCCAATGGCCATCCCCCCCCCCAAATTTATAACCGAACATTCCACATACCTAAAGAATCAGTGCAGTCTGGTATGATATGTAGTTTTTTAGTATATGATATGTGCTGCCTAGTTAAGGGATAATAAACACTAACAGTAGGAACTAAAAGGTGAACCTGATTGAGTTTATAATTACCTGTGTTGAAATAGCTGGAAGTATGCGCTCTTAATCATTTAATAATACGGACCATTTTGTTATTGAATTTGATTTTGTAAAATGTGTAAATGACTAATAAACTTGATATTCAACAATGTCTTATTCGCCTGGTAATCCAAACCAAATAGGACATTTTGTTCTTGGATTGCCAATCTGTTAAGAAAATTGGCTTTATG
Organism: Potos flavus; assembly: GCA_028534135.1. Classification (NCBI taxonomy): domain Eukaryota; kingdom Metazoa; phylum Chordata; class Mammalia; order Carnivora; family Procyonidae; genus Potos; species Potos flavus. Next base: position 20,877,987 of record CM052898.1, read on the forward strand.
TTCTGTTTATAATACTTTACTTTTATAACTTAGTACCCGAATTTGTCATATAGAAGAGTGCACTTGTGTTTGAAAAATCTCATGTTTGCTTTTGATATTTTCTGTGGCAGTTTCCATTACCCAGTGTAGTTTTGTACGCTACACACCAGGAAAATAAGAGGCTTTTTGGATTTGTTCTTCGGACATTGGGAGGGAGAAGTGAAAGTAATCTGTCATCAGTCTGCTATATATTTGAATCAAACAACGAGGGGGAAAAGGTACATGATTTTCCAAAATGTGTTTCTATTATGAAATATATATCATAGTCGAAGTTCTTAGTAAGATTTATGGAAAAAACCAAATTTGGCCTAATCCAACAAAGTTGTTTGACCAAAGCCTATTGGCTCTAAAGATAGCTGAGCTGGTGGGTGGCTTGGGCCTTCTGATTACAGACAGTGTCTTCCCTGGCCATTGGTAGCTGCTGCACTCTTCTGGCATTATTAACTTACTCTGGGAATGCAGTATATTCCCATAATCAGCCTTTTTCAGCTGTTTTCATCTTAGAGCAGCATCAGCATCTCCTTGCTTCATTCTTTGCAGATCTTACCATTTCAGTAAGGAATATGAGATAAGAGGAAGGTGAGGTATGTGACAGAGGTGAGACCCAGCAGCAGCAACTCAGAGACTGAATACACAGATGCTTCATTTGGGGGCTGGAACTTTTTTAAAAAAATTTATTTAGAGCATGAGGAGGGGGGAGGGGCAGAAGGAGAGGGAGAGAATCTCAAGCATACTCTGCGCTGAACGAAGAGTCCAACATGGGGCTCAGTTGCACGATCTTGAGATCATGACCTGAGCCGAAATCAAGAGTTGGACACGTAACCAAATGAGCCAGGTGCCCTGGGGCTGGAACATGCTTAAATCAGCTTTTGTTTGAAGCAGTATATTATAATGAGTTATAAATCTAGTTACATCAGCTATTTGGATACTTGAAATTATTACTTTGATGTGAGAGCTGCCTGAGCTTTTCCTACTTTTTCCCCTTTCAGATTTGTGATTCTGTTGGTCTGGCAAAACAGATAGCTTTGCATGCGGAACTGGTAAGAATCCAAAATTATCCAAGAATGTTATTTTTTTTTTTTAAAGATTTTATTTATTTATTTAGAGTGCACAGGCAGGGAGAGGGACAGAGGGACAGGGAGAGAATCTCAAGCAGACTAATTGATGAGCGCAGAGTCCTATGCAGGGCTTGATCTCACGACCATAAGATCATGACCAGAACCAAAATCAACAGTTGGATGCTTAACTGACTGAGCCACCCAGGTGCCCAAGAATGTTACCTAAATAGAAGATCTTTCACATTAGCAAGGGAATAAAATGATTTTGCTGTGTAAGGTTATCAGTGGATACTATTGCTGACACAGCATTTAGAATTTGGATAAGTGACTAAGAATGTAAATTTTTAGTGTGCTTTCATATAAATATAAAAAATATGAAAAGGTTACAAAGGCAATATTAATTGAAAAGTCTAAAATTTAATTCATTAGTTGTATTTCATCTATTTTTCAGGATCGTCGGGCATCAGAAAAACAAAAAGAAATAGAGAGGGTAAAAGAGAAACAACAGAAAGAACTCAGTAAACAAAAACAAATTGAAAAGGTATGTAGTCCTAGTATCTATCTTCTCTGGTGTAATGTTTAAGAAATTTCTTTAATTCAGAACTGTGATTTTCAGATTTGAATTTCCAAATGAAAGTCTGTTTCTGCTTCCTCAGCCACTTTATAACCAGATGGTTCATAGCACAGCAGAAAAGGAAGACATTTGTCTTTTGAGAGGATGTTTACATTAGTTACTGACATGTAGTTGATTTGCCATTTAGCAACATACCAGAGTGTTTATATTCCATATTCCAGTGAAGGTTGTTTCTATCAAAGCGGGTCTTTTGAGAGGGGGTGTGTGTGTGTGTGTGTGTGTAGACTTAACTGCCATTGCTGACATCTTTATTGGTTTCCAGGAATGTATATATATGAGTACTTAATGCTACCAGGAGTGTCAAATCATTATCCATCCAAGAGGATAATTTTAAGCAAGTTTCAGAGCAGAATCTGGAGAATGCATTAGATAGTGATCCATGAGATTGTAAGACCCAGTTATGGGTTGTGGCATTGGCAGTAGCCGTGGAAAAGAGGCTTTCGTGGGATACTTAATGAGTACAGATCAGCAGGAATTGGGAATGGATTGGACTTACTTATGGACAAAGGAGAGGGATGTGATGGAGATGACACTGAAGTTGAAGCTTCCTTGCTAGGTTAGGCTGAGGGAGGGCGACAACTGATTTAGCAAAGTAAGTTGAACAGAGGGGGAGGGGTGGGGATGTGGAGTGATCCATTATGAGCCTTTTATGTGGTACAGTGTGAGAGATAACGATGGTCTGAATGTTGTTTTTGGCCATAAAAATGGAGAAGGAGGCAGTGTTGGCTTTTATAGGCTTTCTAAAATGGTGCCAAAATCCACTTTGTGTCATACTTGTCGTGTGTAGTCTTTGTTTTCATTAAGTTGCCAGAATTATGCATAAATGTTTACGACAGAAGGATTGAAGTGGCTCGCAAGTACGCAAGTACGTATTTTAAATGCATAGTTTTGCATTTGATTGCAAACAAACTTAGTTTCTTTTTTGTCTTTTCTACTAGGATTTAGAAGAACAAAGTCGATTGATAGCTGCTTCCAGTAGACCAAACCAAGCCAGTAGTGAGGGGCAGTTTGTTGTCCTGAGCAGTAGCCAGTCAGAAGAGAGTGATTTGGGAGAAGAAGGAAAGAAAAGAGAGTCAGAAGCATGAACTTAACCTTGCTTTTTGGTTGGTATTTCCCCCCTTGGAATTTATTGACAGTTTCTGTGGTGAAATGGCACAAGGTAACAACTGTGTTGAAATATCAAGGAGACTAAAGTTTATATTTGCTTGTTTAACTTCATTTTTTAAAATAAGATTGACCTTGATCACTTAGGTTTGCATTGATTTTTTTTTCCTTAAAAATAATATACTATGCAGTAACATCAAATTCCATGTGTCAAAGAGAAACCTGTTCATCTCCTTGAAGTAGATTGCTGAGGAATTACACTTGCTCAAGCCTTTTTTCCTTCAAATTGTGAACTTATCTTGCATTGTAATTGGCTCTGACCATAAGAAACCATTTATCCTTCAGCTTCAGGTGTTCATGGATATGCTCCCTCTTCTCATTAGGAACATTTTTGCTGGCAGTGAGGAAGCTTTCGACTGAATCAGTTCCAAACCCTTTATACAGAGAATTCTACAAGTTTGCAAATATTTTAATTATTAAATGTGCAATAGAACTTTTATATAAAATAATCAGAAAAAAGATTTTAGACTTAAGGTTTCAAATTGTGACAGGTGGTACTGTGATTTCAGGGCACTTTCTTGGATTGCTCACATTTCTGATGTATTACAGCTGATGCCAGGGGGAAAGACGCTTAAGTATCTTCAGTTCAAGATTGAGACAGCCCGTGACATTTAATTATCACCTTCTTAGATCTCAGGTTGGGACTTGAATTATTGCTGCAGAGCAGTAATGGTTAAAATAAGATTTTGGAATTTATTAAAAGGGATTTTTTTTGTTGAAGTACATTTTAGATTAGGACAACATGTAAAGATACTGTTACAGGATAACACATCGTATTTTCTGCATTGTGTGAAATAATTTTTATTGAAAATCAAGTGACATTTCAAAAGAAATTCTATAACAGTTGTTTCCTGCTTAAAAATGCCCAGAGTTTAGTTTAGAAAATGTAATCTTTTAAGACTGATATGCACAGTATTTTCATAATTCCATGTTTTGATAAAAGACCGATCACCACTTTATATCCACAAAGGCAAATAACTAATATATGAGAATAGAATAATTTGCACTAATTATTGTAAATACTTGTACTCTCAAATGAGTAAAAGGTCTAATACCATGAAAGATTGAAAGGAAATTGAATGTTTGGTTTAAGAGTGACCAAGGAAGGATTTTAGTTCGGTGCCAAGGTTAAAATGACATTTCCCTCCTGCCATGTCAAAACTTGATTTTTTTTTTTAACATTGCTGATAGAATTATGTTCCTTTGTTTCAATGTAAAACTATATAGAAACAAATATATTGAATAAAACATAGTCATACATGTAAAATTTTCAAGAGATTAACCACTTCAAGACTGATTATACAAGGGAAAGGCCCTTTGTTCTTTGATGCAGTCTTTTCTTAGGTCTGAATTAGAGACAGCACCTATTTAACTCCCACAGTACAGTGTGGCTCTTTGACACTGTGCACACACTGTTTTCTGTGGAAGGGGATAATTAGGATCGTGATATTCTTTGTATCCATGTGCCAAACGGGAATAATGATTACTTGATAATCGTTATTTTGAAGCCTTATGTAACCAAAACATATAGTAACAAAGTAGAAGTTTATGGAATACTTTTTGAAGAAAGTTGATTTTGTGCTTTCTAAAAGGGAATGCTTTCACAAGAGTTGGTGTATCATTCCTTTGGTAGAAGTTGAAATTTCTGTGGTCAGCACTTGATTAGTCATGGTAGGTCCTGCTTTTAAGACCTTTTTGAGAATTAATAAACTCTGTTTTATAAAGTCTTTTGTTTATGTTATGAAGTTGTCACCTTAGTTCAGATGAAACTTGTCACCCTACAGTGAAGGCAGTCAGCTTTAGGAGGCAGTTTTACTAGGCTGGTACTGTGCCTGGGAATGAAGTGCTGCCCTTTGGTAGTACTGGGGGTCAGAGTGAAGGCTAGAGTTAAAGGCACTGGCAGACTTAGAGATGCTGGACAGACCTGTAGTTCCTTTTAAGTCATGTTTTGATAGGAATTTCTACAATAACACACCCATTTCCACAGATCAGACCAAAGAGCATTCCAACACCACATAGAAGTCGTGTGTGGAATTAACAATTTTAGATATTTCACCTTTTGGTCCATTGCTATAGAACTATACAAACTATTCCATACTGCAGATATTTAAGCATCAACTTAAAAAAAAACTCACCTTTTTGTTTGAAGAAGGCTGCCCATGGGTTTCTGCATAATGTTAAAGCTGATCTCGGTTTGTTACCCTTTGATATCCCTTCTGGCTCTTGGATGCTTTGGTGGTAATTGAATTAGAATTTGGGATCGCCTTCTCAGATTCAAACTTACACTTGATGGTTTTAGAAATTAACAAAATTGATTCTTTAAAAGAAATAAAGTCTACCTAATTCAGCTATGCACTCTGCTACCTATAGGAACAGTACTTTTGTAACAATGGTATTGAATATATAGGAAACTCATTACTGCTTCTCCCTTTAAAATTTTTAAAACTTGCTAACAAGGGACTGAATAGAGTCCCCAAAGCCAGTCTAGTTTTTGTCATTTCTACAGTGATTAGTTTGTGTTTAATTTCAAAAGAATTCTCAGGCTCTAGGGGTGGTAAAATTGTTACTATTATGCTTGGGTAAAGGGTAGTAGGGTATGCATAACATTCTACGTAGCATACAGTCTTGTGTGGTAAAGGCATCTGAGTTAATTTTGAGTTATGTGTAGGAACTACAAATATTTAAGATTTGCGTCTTATAAATACTGACAGACCCTAAGATCCCATGTATTGCAAAACCTGCTACCTGAATTAATAAAATGAAAATACTAACATTGGTTTTGACAACAGTCTCCTAGCATTCAAATTGTACTTTAAATATTCATACACACTGATTGTAGCAAGCAAGCCTTTCATTTTATTTTAAGCAACTTTGGTTTACTCTTCTTCCATGAATTTTGTCCTTCCTCATTAATAACACGAAGATTAGAAACTGGAACTGTACTACACTTTTTAACTAGTCTCTTAGGGCTGTACTCATGTAATTTACTTCAGCTAATATGAGAACTGGGATTAAGTTATAACTAATGTGCAAAACTGCTTTGTATATTTGGTGATTTTGTAATGTTAAGTGAATTGGTTCTTATCTCACTGATACTATTATTAATCATGCATATATACAATTAAAAATCATGCTACATTTCCCTTTAGAATTGAAGAACTCAACTTTATGTAATGGTGGTATACATGTGGGGTGGAGAGCTTATTTTTTTCATTTTGTCAAAGTAGGTATTCTCTGACAAGGCTTGAGGATATATGCTTTTAGGAGATTTTTAATGTATAATAAAGTCCATGATTTTTGTATAGTCTTTTTTGTATGAAGTATTTGATATATACTCTGAATTTTATTTCTCTAAGTAATTCCAAATGATGCTTATGAAACAAATGGACTTTTTCTTAATATGTTATGACACTTATAATTACACATCTGGCTCCACTGCAGTTCCGTAACAGCTAAAAACTGGGAAATAATACAAATTCATCACTACTTTCTTTTAGAAAAGTTGACTTCTCAATTACCCTAGACATGTTACAAACAACATATACTTGCTATGGTTGGCCCTGTTCAAAGAAATACATATAATTTAAAGGGGCAGGTTATTGTGTACACCAGCTTAAGTTGGCTTGGCCTGTAATTTTAATACTAATACATATTTGTCCCCTGTACTCTTTATATTTTCTAAACACCAAGTTCTTTTCTTCTACTGGGAGTTTCTGTTCTAATTTGTTTTTATAAGATCTGTATACTTTTAGAAGATCCAGGGAGTGAATGAAACTATAGAATTACGTAATTTATCTAAGTGCATGTATATCCTAAATATATTTGTATATTGACATATCTATAATCCACTACTCACTTATAGACACCACAATTTGATTAGAAAAATAATTATTCATGCCAGCAAATTTTGCAAGTTTTTAATATGAAAATTGTATCATTAAAAGTAATGTTAAGCCTATACTTAGTCTGTATAGCCATGAATCCCCACATCAGAAAGAAATCCTATAACTTCAGTTTCCCTAAGATGTACTATATTATGCTAAAAAAGTATACTAACACTAAACATATAAACAACAAGGTTATGTTGACTGGGTCTGTGGTGAAAATGAACCTACATCATCCTACCTACCACTCTATTCATATTGATGTGCCATCTAATTGTTACACGGGGGTGGCTGAATAGATGTCTCCTCAGTTTCTTTCCACGTATAGAAACCTGTACTTACCTGCAGCATAGAATATACAGAAATAAAAATTTAACCAACATTCTGCAACTGATACCACAGTTCTAAGAGGGAAGTTTATTGCAATACAGGCCTGCCTCAAGAAGCAAGAAAAATCTCAAAAAAAAAAAACAACCTTACATCTAAAGGAACTAGGTAAAGAACAAAATCCCAAACCAGCAGAAGGAAGGAAATAATAAAGATTAGAGCAGAAATAAGTGATTTAGAAACAAAAAATAGATCAATGAAACCAGGAGGTGGTTCATTGAAAAGATCAACAAAATTGATAAATCTCTAGCCAGATTCATTAAAAAAAGATCCAAGTAAAGAGAAATAACACCACAGAAATATAATTGTAAGAGAATATTATGAAAAGTTACATGCTGACAAATTGGACAACCTAAAAGGGATAAATTCTTAGAAGCATAATCTACCAAAACTGAAACAGAAAGAAATAGAAAATTTGAACAGACCAGTTACCAGTAAAGAAAATGAATCAGTAATAAACTCCCAATAAACAAAAGTGCAAGACCAGATGGCTTCAGAGGTAATTCTACCAAACTTTTACAGAATCGATACCTACTCTTCTCAAGAAAGTCCAAAAAATAAAAGAGGAGGGAAAACTTCCAAATTCATTCCATGAGGCCAGTATCACCCTGATACCAACATCAGATACAGAGAGCCCCAAAAAAGTGAACTACAGGCCAATATCTCTGATGAACATAGACGCAGAAATCAATAAAATACTAGCAGAGTCCAACAATACATTAAGAAAATCATTCACCGCAATCGAGTGGGATTTATTCCCAGGATGCAAGGGTGGTTTGATATTCACAAATCAATCAACATGATATGTCACATCAGTAAGAGAAAAGATAAAAACCATGTCATCTAAATAGATGCAAATGTTGACAAAGTACATCTAGTCATGATAAAAACCCTCAACGAAGTAGGTCTAGAAGGAACACACCTCAACATAATAAAGGCCATATATAGTGGCGCCTGGGTGGCTCAGGGCATGATCTCAGGGTCCTGGGATCGAGCCCTGCATTGGGCTCTCTGCTCAGCGGGGAGCCTGCTTCCCCCCCCCCCCCACCTGCCTCCCTGCCCACTTGTGATCTCTCTCTCTCTGTCAAATAAATAAATAAAATCTTAAGAAAAAAAGGCCATATAAAAAACAAAACAAAACAAAAAAACCATAGTGAACATCATACTCAATGGGGAAAAGCCAAAAGCTTTTCCCCTAATGTTGGGAACAAGACAAAGATGTCCACTCTCCCCACTTTTATTCAACATAGTACCGGAAGCCCTAGCCACAGTGGTTAGACAACAAAAAGAAATAAAAGTCATCCAAATTGGTAAAGAAGTAGAACTTTTCACTACATTGCAGATGACACAATACTGTATATAGAAATCCCTAAAGGCTCCACCAAAAAAGCTGCCAGAACTGATAGATGAGCCAGTAAAGTTACAGGATATGAAATCAATGTACAGAAATCTGTTGCATTCTATTCACTAATAATGAAGCAGCAGAAAGTGACATTAAAAGAAAGAGAGGCAAACCAAGAAACAGACTCCTAACTATAGAGACGAAACTGATGGATACCAGAGGGGAGGTCACTGGGGAGATGGGTTAAATAGGTGATGGGGGTGAAGGAGGGCACTTGTGAGGAGCACCAGGTGATGTATGGAAGTGCTGAATCACTATATTGTACACCTGAAGCTAATATTACACTATGTTAACTAGTGGGATTTAAATAAAAAATTTTTAAAAACCCATTTACAATTGCACCAAAAATAACAAAATATCTAGGAATAAACTTAACCAAAGAGGTGAAAGACCTGTACTCTGAAAACTATAAAACATTGATGAAAGAAACTGAAGATGACACAAAGATCCGGAAAGACATTCCATGCTCATGGATTGGAAAAACAAATATTGTTAAAATGTCTATACTCCCCAAAGCAGTCTACAGATTTAATGCAATCTCTATCAAAATACAGCATTTCTCATGGAACTAGAACAATCAATCCTAAAATTTGTATGGAACCACAAAAGGCCCTAAATAACCAAAGCCATCTTGAAAAAGAAAAAAACTGGAAGTATCACAATTTCAGGCTTCAAGTTACATTACAAAGCTGTAGTAATCAAAACGGTATGGTACTGGCATAAAAATAGACACTTAGTTCAAGGGAACAGAATAGAAAACCCAGAAATAAACCCACAATTAAATGGTCAATTAATCCTTGACAAAAGAGGCAAGACTATACAATGAGGAAAAGATAGTCTCTTCAGCAAGTGGTGTTGGGAGAAATGGACCACATTCTTACAACATACACAAAAATAAAATGGATTAAGAACCTAAATGTGAGATCTGAAACTATACAAATTCTAGAAGAGAGCACAGGTAGTAGTCTCTGACATCAACTATAGCAATATTTTTCTAGATAAATCTCCTGAGGCAAGGGAAACAAAAGCAAAAAAATAAACTATTGGGACTACATCAAAATAAAAAGATGCACAGCAAAGGGAACAATTATCAAAACTAAAAGGCAGCCTACTGAATGGGAGAAGATATTTGCAAATGACACATCCAATAAAGGTTTAGTATCAAAATGGATAAAGAACTGATACAACTCAACACCCAAGAAACAAATAATCCAATTAAACAATGGGCAGAAGATGTGAACAGACATTTCTCAAAAGAAGACATACAGATGGCCAACAGACTCATGAAAAGATGCTCAACATCACTTATCAGGGAAATGCAAATCAAAACTATATTGATATTCCTCACACCTGTCAGAATGGCTAAAATAAAAAACACAAGTGTTGTCGAGGATGTGGAGAAAAAGGAACACTTGTGCATTGCTGGGAATGCAAACTGGTGGTGGGGGGGGATTAAAGAGTACACTTGTGATGAGCACTGAGTGATGTATAGAATTGTTGAATCACTATATTGTATACCTGAAACTAATATTACACTGTATGTTAACTAAAAGGCATTGAAATAAGTAAATATAACTGCTTCTATCAGTGAGCCCTTCTGGGGTGTTTAGGACTGCACTAGGTTCAGTACAGAATCATAAGCCACTCGAAAACACTTTTAATTTCTATTCCAGTGATAACATTAGCCAATAAATGGTAACCCTTAGCCAGGGTTTTGTGTAAAGAAGGACCACAAGTTTCCCATTAATGATGACATTGCAATTGAAAGTTCTATTTCAGTTAACTGAAAACACCCCATTTTGGTGCAGGCCTCTGCAAATAAACGGACACTTAGCTGGCCTTGGGACTTTTGCACAGACCAGCTAACTTGTAGGTCAAGTACTCGGGTCAGTATTTAGTGTAATTACTAAGACATTTTATATATGTACTTCTCTATAAAAAGAATTTGTTATCTTGAATTATTAGAGGTGGCATCTATTGTTTGGACATGTAGAAATGTAGTTAATGCATTTAATGTAAAATCAATACAGAGTGGGAACTGATCTATTTCTGCTAATTGAAATTTTAAGGCTTGGTTTTGGTTTTTAATTTATTTGAGGGGAGTTATCTTTTTTAAACTGCCTTTCAGAATGCTCTTGAGAAGCAATATCAAGTGCCTTGTTGGGATTTGGACTCATGATCCTGAGATCAAGACCTGAGCTGGGATCAAGAGTCGGACACTTAACTGACTAAGCCACTCAGGCTCCCTGAGAAGCAATATTAAGCATATTAAGAAAGAATAGTAACGTCAGTATTAGGAAAGAATATAGACTGCATTGAAATTTTGGTTGCTAGGTAAAGTGAGAAATAATGAATCATATGTAACAAGTCAAACTGTAATACAGCTTACAGAATTATACCTTTTCATCCAGAACGGTTTGACTACCAGGTTCCTGTGAAAATCCCTTGTCCATAAAGGTCATATTCCTTGTAAAGGACATATGCTTTGAGACGGTTTGGTAATGGAAGGAAGGACATGAAGACCGGGCAGCGCAGGCGTAAGCGCCCCATACACTGTCGGATCTTGAGGCGGCAGAGATGTCTGAGGGGCCGCGGGTTTGCTGAAACGAGAGAAACACACATTATGCAGAGGAAAAAAAATTGCTTTGTTTTTTAGTGATCTTAGGGTTTAGGCAGCAAATATGTGTTAAACTGAAGCCACCCAAATTTACATTTGCGGTGTCTAAATGGAGAAGTTAACAGGGAAACAATCTTCCCTTCTCCTTGCAGTCCTTCCTATCGACAAGATTTCAGAACCAGGCCAAGCTAAGAATCCAAAGACAGGCATCACTTGTGGGTCTGAAGTCCTTAAATCTACATGTATTAACCACTCCCCACCCCTTGCCTTGCCCTGTCCCTCAGGGTCAGGCTAAGAACTAAAGATCACCACCCTGTGGGGAAACTAGATAAAAGAAATTCTTCTTGACTGATGTGCTGTGAAAGAATGTGCTCTGAAGGGTCATTTGATATTCTCTGCAGGCTTCGATTTTACTTTTTCTCATCCTGTTTTCATTGCCATCTCATAGCTTCTAAGTCCTATATCTACCGTGTTCCACATGATTAGGAGAAAGGTATTACCTACCATATAATATGTGATTACCTAACAGTTTATCTACTGGGAAATGGTGATAAGTAGAAATTAAGTTACAAATAGTAACTTTCTAGATAGGAATAGTATTTTCCTTGGTTTAAGGAAAGCTCTTAACCAGAAAAGAATGTTTTACAAAGCAAATAAGAATGTAAATACCCAGTAGTATTTTTGGTAAGAATCTTCTACAAGAAAGAAGGATACTCACTCAAGATAAAATGGATTTCTGACCAGAGCCCCTGTTTTTGGAGCACAGCTTTCAACTTTGAACAGATTCGAACTTGATCAACATAATCAAGCATCACTCGAACAACCTTCCCAGCGAGATGTTGCAGCCATGACAATGTTATTACTTCGCAGAACTGAGGAAGAAAATTGGAACTATGAAAGTAAATGAAAAACTTAAGTATCTATGGGGTTTAGAGCACTAAACTCACAGTCAGGAACCAAGGTCTCAAGTCCCTCATTTATAAATTAAGGCATTGAAAAAGGAATTTTTTTTTTTTTAAGATTTATTTATTCTGGGGGTGTGGGGAAGAAGGAGAGAGAGAGAGAATCCTCAAGCAGAATCCCCAGTGAGCAGAGTTTGATGTGGGGCTTGATCCCAGGACCTGACCTTGATCATGACCTGAGCTGAAATCAAGAGTCAGCTGCTTAATTGACTGAGCCACCCAGGTGCCCCAAGGAAATTATTTCTTAGCTCTAACATTTGGAAAAATATTTACTACTGTATCTTCAGACCTACGTAAGAAGTAACCAGGGTGTGAAAGAGATAGTTACCTGTTGTCCCTTTTGGTTGGCCTCATGGCTATCTGGAATAAAGATTATCTTTCCAGCTTCCTTGCACCTAGACATGCCCACCTAAATTCTAGCCAGTGAGATGAGGGTGAAAGTGTGAGCAACCCCCAGAATGCACTTAAAGAAGAGCAAGGTGTGTGCTGCTGCTTCCTGCCTGCCTCCTGGCTGGCTGGAATGTGGATGCAAGTTTCTCTTGTGATCATGGAGCTGTCCAGTTAGAAGGCTGTTTATCTCTGGCCTTTACCTATATGAGCAGGGAATGAGCCATCTTATTAAAGCCACTCTCATTTTGGGTTTTCTATCATTCATCACCTACTCCTCATGCCTGAAGGATAAGATAGTTTCTGTCTGTAGGTAATTTACACACTCTTAGCAAGGTCCCCATGTAAGAAATCAAATAGTACAAAATAAAAAGTCAGGAAATAATACAATATGATATATACCTAAATGCCATCTCCTACATTAATTATAACCTAAAAATAATATACAATAATAAAACAATATGTTGCCTTTCACTTTTCAGAATTGATTCAAAGTGCTTTCTCCATTTCACTGTTTTATTTTTGTTTTGATTTTAATATGAACTCAGGGATTTCTAGTGCATCTACTATGTACTAAGCACAGATCTCTAAGCTGAGGAAAGTGGTGAGCAGGAGCTTACACTGATGTATTTGTGGAGGATACACATAATCAAAAAATGTTAAGATAATTTC